>JAESUZ010000432.1:0-600000 GCA_017311185.1 Proteles cristata cristata | reverse complement strand
GAATCTGAAGCAGCTCCAGGCTCTAAGCTGTCAGCACAGAGCCCGACGTGGGACTTGAACCCATGAACCATGAGATCATGACCGAAGTCAGACCCTTAACCAACTGAGCCACCTAGGTGCCTCTTGCTTGCATGGTTTCTGACAAGAGGCCTAATGTAATTCTTATCCTTGTTCTTCTGAGTAAGTTGTTAGTTAGAAGATTGTTGTTAGTTTGCTTTTTGACTTTTGTCTCTTTCAAGGCTTTCTCATTGCCTTAGTTTTTCTGCAATTTTAACATATCATTTTCAGATTTAGTTGTTGTTTTTAATCCTGATCCATGTACTCTGAACTGTAGCTTAATATTTGACACTAATTTTAGAAACTTTAAAATCTTATTTCATCTACCCATTTATCACTCTAGTATTCCAATTATGCACATTTACAACTTTTGATATTTTTCTATATCTCTTATACAATCTGCTCTTTAAAAATTATTTTTTCTTTTTAAGTTCAGTTTGGGCAATTTCTATCAACTTATTTCAGGCTTGCTGATATTTTCCTCAACTGTATCAACTATACTAATGTGCATGTCAAAATAAAATAAATTTTATTAAAATAAAATTTTTTATTTTAGTTACTGTGGCTTTGTTTTTTTTTTTTTTTTGAGTTCTAGCATTTCCTTTGAACTTGTTATAGTTTCCATCTCTCTGAGATTATCTAACTAGTCTTGCAAGTTATTACTTTTCCATTAAAACTTAGGATATTAGTTATAGTTATTTTAAATTCTCTGTCTGATAAATTCCAACATCTTGGTCATGTTTGAGTTTGCTTTTGGTTATTGCTTTGTTCTTTAGACTGTTTTTTCCTCAGATTTTGGCATTCCTCATAACTTTTTTGTTGTTGTTGAAACCCAGAAATGTTGGATAGGATCTGGGCTGAAGATTCTGAAGTACATAAGCTTTTAGTATGAGAAGTGATGTCAGTGTTGTCAGGAGTGACAAAATCTGTGGTTGAGGTTTCCTCAGTGAAACTTGTTTTTGTCTCTCCTTTCAGTTTTGGTACTTGCGCTCCTTCTTCTTAACAGTCTGTCTCTTTCAGTTTTTTCAACTTTGACCCACAATTATTGCTCCTGGAGGTTTATTAGCACATGGGTAGGAAGTGGTGGATGGACATTATCGAATCCTCTGATTACACTTTGGTCTTTGTGTTTTTTGTTTTTATTTATTTATTTTTTTTTTTCAAGAGAGAACATGCAAGTGGGGGAGGGGGCAGAGGGAGAGAGAGAGAATTTCAAGCAGGCTCCAGGTTCAGTGTGGAGCCCAATGTGGGGCTTGATCCCACAACCCTGGGATCATGACCTAAGTTGAAATCAAGAGTCTGTCACTCAACTGACTGAGTCCCCCCCCACCCCCACCCCCAGATACTCTGGTCTTTGGAGTACACAGTGCGCCTGTGTTTCGAAGAGGTGGCTTTCATAAGTGTCTGTGTCCTCCCTCCATGGATAGAATTATGTGCCTCTTCCCCATTCTCTTCTCCAGGGTTCCTTGTTTATGTCTGTGAAACCCTTTTCTCTCAAGGTTTGTTTTCCTTTCTTTCTTTCATATACTTTTTGAGAGGAAACAGGCTAGAGTTGAGTTGGAGAGGGTCAGATAACATGGGGTTTCACTGTCACTCTCTGGTGAAATCCCGCCCAAGGTTGAGACTTTGTTCTGTAAGGGAGAAAAGTCTGGACAGTTAACACAATAATTATTTCACTCCTCTGCCAAGCCCCCAGGGGAAGCCTTCTGATTTTCCCCTTCATCCCCTCTGTAAGAGCCTAATGAGGTCCCAGAGGAAAAGCCTCTGAAAGTATGGAGGCTCCCAATAACTGCAGCTGACTCCTGTCCTCTAGCAATTTGTCAAAATTCCTACCTTAATGTTCCCATGAGCTGGTAGCATCCTGTGGTTTCTGCTCCAGGAAAGCAAATCTCAGGTCCTGTATCTCCTTGGAGGTTACTCTCTTTTCAGACTTAAGGGAGATGGTTTGCCCTGAGACCCTAGGTAGTTCTCTGATGAGTCCAAAAAATTGATTGATTTTCACTGTATTCAGCTTCTTCTTATTGAAAGAACATATATAAATCAACTTATTTCATATATATATAAATATACATATAAATATTCATATATATGTATATATATGACGTGAGTCAAGATATATATATAGTGAAATGTTTACCACAGTCAAACCAAATAACATATTCATCACTTCCCCTAGTTAGCATCTTGTGTGTGTATGTGTGTGTGTGTTGAGAATATACTGTCTAAGCAAATTTCAGGTATACAATACATTGTAATTAATCATAGTCTCCATCCTGTACCTTAGGTCTCTAGAACTTATTCATCTTATAACTGAAAGTTTGTACTCTTTGATCAATAACTTCCCCTTTCCTCTCCAGCCTCTGGTAATCACCATTCTACTCTCTGTAACCATGAGTTCAACTTTTTAATTTTTTTGATTCTACATATAAGTGAGTTCATGCAATATTTGTCTTTTGGTACCTGGCTTATTTCACTTATCATAATGTTATGTAGATTCATCCATGTTGTTGCAAATGGCAGGACCAACTTCTTTTTCAAGCCTAAATATTATTCCATTCTCTGTATATACATTTTCTTTATTATTCATCCGTTGCTAGATACTTAGATTGTTTCCATGCTTTGCTATCATAAATAATGCTGCAGTGAACATGGAGTACAAATATCTCTTAGAGATAGTGATTTAATTTCTTTTGGATATATACCCAGAAGTGGAATTGCTGGATAATATGGTATTTCTAGTTTTCATTTATTGGGGAATTTCCATAGTGCTTTCCACAGTGTCTGTACTAATTTACATTCACACCAACAGTGCACAGAAGTTCCCTATTCACCACATCTTCACCAACATTTGGTTTTGTACATTTGTTTTGACTTTTGATAGCAGCCATGCTAACAGGTAGGAGGTGGTACCTCATTGTGGTTTTGATTTGCTTTTTTCTGATGGTTGGGCATCTTTTCATATACCAGTTGGCTATTTGTATGTCTTCTTTGGAAAAATGTCTATTCATTTTGCATTCCCAACTCTTTCATTATTATTTTCTCCTTGAGAGAGTTGACCCTTTAAGCGTTTTCCCAACTATTACTTTTGTTGCTAGTAATCTCTTGATCTGCATTTCTTAATGAACTTACTTAGAGACCAGCTACATATTGTCACTGTAGCTTCAGCTCTTCTGTATGATTAGCAGCTTCTACTCATCTCCTCTTCTTTCTTACTCTTTTCCTCCATTTCTTCAAATAATTATTTTTGTTAACTATTTTTATTGAGGTATAGTTGACACACAATGTTACATTAGTTTCAGGTGTACAACATTGTGATTCAACAACTGTATACATTACACTATGCTAACTCCAAGTGTGGCTACCCTCTGTCACCACACAACGTTACTGCAATACCATTGACTGTCTTCTCTATCCTGTGCCTTTCATCCCATGTCTTTAAAAAATTTTTCATTCCTCTTGGACTCAGACATCACTTTTATGTTCACCTTCCTTCTACATATTCAGTCTAGATTTTTATATCTTACTTTGTTTATGCTAAAATTTCAGAATTAAATTATCAATGACATTTTTGCTTGTATATCTTTTCAACCACTCAAAATAAGAATAATAAAATCATATATCAGTATTTATACTTTTCTAATGGCCAACCCAGCTTCTTATTCCAAAGTTGCCATTCCTGTTTAGAAAAATTTCTCATACTAAAATCCTTTAATTTATCATAATAAAACCTTTTATTTCACCTCTCTTTTATCTTTTGTATTGTCCTTTAATTCTTTTCTTCCTCCTCACTCCTCCTTCCCCTGTGCACAACCTGTCTTCATTATGTGGTACTTCCAGTTGCCACCTCCCAGGTTTTTCTGCCATCATTATTCTTCCTATCGAGTTCATTCTTTGAATCTCTGTCAGATTTATCTTCAGCCACTTTCTATCTCATTAATATATAATTGTCCCATGCCACCTGCAGAGGTGAAACCAGGTTCTGTCCTCTCTCATTCTCAAGGTACTGTGTAATCTAACCTGTCAGTCATCTCTCACTTCCATACTGCTTGCAGTCCAGCTTTTTTTCTGCTATGATTTATGTTGCCTTCCCATTACTGGCTTCTTTCTCTTGTGCCTCTCTCTATAAGAGCTCCTCAGGCTATAAATGAAGGTTATTTTAACATGTTCCCTGACAGCTTAAATCCATAGTGATCTCTATCACCTTCAACCAACCCAAGCACTCAGTTTAGAAGGCATTCTATGCTGCTTTATGCTGTGGTTGTCACCCAAGCTTAGGTCTTGACCTCCACAAGCATTGTGCACTCATTGAGAATAGGGATTCAGATGGCCCCTTACACCGTGTAAGTGATACATGCCCAGAAGTAGTTCCAGGACACTCCTATGCCAATTAAATTTCAAGGTGGGCATCCACCTGTTGGGTTTCTAAACCCTACAGAAACTCTTATTTATTTGCTATGGGAGTTGACCATTATTTCTTATTTGTGCTTAAAAAAGATTAACCTGTTAAGGAAGCCAATGATAAAAGCAAAACAAGATACCCTGACTGTGAAGTCAAGGAACAGCAGTTAAGAACAGTGTCTGTAACCTTACAGAGGTCTGTTGGGGATACAACCTTGCCATTATATGATGATAAACTAAGGAACTAACAACACTAACCAGAAACAATCTGTTAAAGCCAACATTAATCAAAACCCAAATTATGTTTCTTTTGATTTAGCACCCAGCTATAAAGGCATTAAGTGGAGAACAAAAAGAGCCCTTTGCCTTTAGCTGTTAATTTACAAGGGCTCAAAAAATTTGGTCATTAATATATTATTGATTAGATGCTGATCTTCTTAAACTAGAAGCAACAGTTACAATGTACTAGACTGCAATGAATCTCAGTTTTGCCTCCGAAGCTAGTTGAATGCTTGTCATCAGTTAGGAAAAAAAAAACAAATTTGTATGAAAGGTCCCTGGATAAAACACAGAAAGAACATTTACCCATATAACAATACCGTCACTCATCTTTGATATGCCATACAAAGTGAGTGTGATGAATTTTATTTCACACTAACATTTTAGAGATAGCAAATCTTCTGCCCAGGCAAAGAAGCCAGACCAAGTCTTAGAAACCATGAGCAAGACATAGTTAAATCTAAAATGAATTAACTATTTAAAAACTCTAAACAATATTACACACACACACACACACACACACACACAGTTGGTTTTAAACTTATTTACAATAAAAGCACTTTGTACATTATGTAATTAACATTTGCTTCATAGCATACTTTAACATATGTCAGCAAATTGCAGCTAACATACAGGATCTTATTTTATTACCGCACATCAATGGTTCTCCACTACAGCTTCTTATAAGGATAATCTGGAGAATTGAAAAATAACAATGACTGTGTATGCCTCATCCACCCTA
Source organism: Proteles cristata cristata (assembly GCA_017311185.1). Taxonomy (NCBI): domain Eukaryota; kingdom Metazoa; phylum Chordata; class Mammalia; order Carnivora; family Hyaenidae; genus Proteles; species Proteles cristata. Next base: position 594,524 of record JAESUZ010000432.1, on the reverse strand, counting down.
ACTAAATCAGGATCTCTCAGAGTGGGTGATTCATATCCAAATGAAAATAAAAGTTTCCCTAGCAATTATAATCATGTTCAACTGAGGTTGGGAATTCATAATGAAAGTTTACAGTAAATGGAAATGATCACCTAAATCTGTTCTATTTACTTTTGTATTTTTTTCTTCAAAGAAGGAAGAGGACAGAATATGCTAAAACAAAATGAAAACTGGGTAATTGGAACTTTTTTGATAATCAGAATAAATAATAAATAGGACTTAACAGTATCAAGCTTTGTGGCTTTGATAGCTTCTAATTCTTTTCTTGGTGGGCTTTGATATTGAAGAAGGGCTTTAGAGATATTTTAACTCTTTCAGGGCATTGAATGTCCATTTAATACATAATTTATACAGCTTAATCTATTTCTAGTGTGATAAAACAGTTAAATCAGCCCTGGAAGCATGTTACTACCAAAGAGTGACTTATGATATAGCCAATGGCAAGAATAGACACAATGGTGTGACTTTAGACTAGATATACCATTTCTTTGTATTTCTCATCTCATTCTGGGAAATGAGAATAATACTGCTCACTCTAAGGAATGATAATATTTTAAAACTAATTTTACGTAGAAATATACTGGGGTTGAATGTCAATTTAAAGTAAGATGAAGAGCCATGAAAAAAATTTTAATTATTTATCATAGTGGATTTTCTGTCAATCCTTTTACCTTAAAGGAGAAATATAAATGAAAGTATATTCTTGGAAAGACTGTAATTTATGTCTGCAAAAGCCCAGATTCTCACAGAGACTCAGATTTAAATACCAGTTTATCTGCTCAATGGGCCAAGTGAAAATCAACTTCTGTCTAGAGTCAAATTTACATTTCTGATAAAAAATGTCTATGCAGTATTTCACAATCACTAATCCACTTTATCCCTTGCATGTTTCACATGAAGTGAAGAGAAATATGACTTGATTCTTTGAATTGTGTGATCCTGGATTTTTATAAATCTGAAATTTGCTTTGTAGTATTGCATAATTTGTTTCACAGAAAGCTGTGATAATATCTTTTCTGCGTCAGAAACACAAAGAGAATCTACCTGAAGCTGAATCCATATCCTTCTAATTGTTTCCTTATTAAAAAGACCACCTCTTACTATTCCTCAGTGATGATGCTAAATTGAAGTTTTACATCCAAGTGGTTTGAAAAGTTGCTGAGAGGGTTTCCAAACTATTATGTATCTTTATGAATATAAAAATGGGACTAGGTGAACATTTTCAGATTTCATAAAATTTGAAGTAGCAAAGAGGGAGGAACTAATAGAAATGTGTTATCAGGATAGTCACAATTATCCAGTGTCAGTATGTATACTATGTATTTATATGTCTCTCTATGTCTATAGTATACATGTGATATATGTGTGTGTGTGTGTGTGTATACATATATACATACATATACAATGTATATACATATTATTCCCCCCACCAAACCTCCAAAATATTATTTTCTCTCCTGGCAAATAAGGATGCTAGATCTCAGGGAGTTTAGGGTATACCCCAGAAATCACACAGATTATGCCAGGAGCATACATTATCCCCTATGGGAGGAGGGCTGTACTAAACCTAAAGCCTGTGCCAAATTCACAGAGTAGGGAAAGAGGAACAAAATAAAGGTGAAGATTGACATTTCCTTATGGCTCCCAAGGACGTTTGTCACAGACAGAAAAGATAAAAATCTAACAAAACATCTATTATGCAATCGGATACATGTTTAATGGATGTGCCGTGAGAACATTGATGCTGGGCCTTTAATTTCTGAGTGAGCTCTTCAGAAGCTGACTGGTATGTGTTCAGAACACCATTTTCCTCATCTTCTTCTCCATGCTCTGGCTTTACCCGCAGCCTGCAATTCTTTGGATGCATTCTGAATTGATGGACCTGTGTCCCCTACCAGGAATGCTCTCTTCCCCATGTCTATGTATTTACACAGAGGTAAATTCCTTACTGTCTTTCAAAACATTAATCAAACACTTTAGACTCTGCTGCAAAATATTCTAGAATCCCCACACCTCATTAGTTGGTCCATAATCCCATATCCCTAGTGATACTTCCCTCACTATGTTTTAAAATTCACATTATTTTTTTAAGTACCAGATTCTAAGTCCCTAAAGGCGGAAGAATAGCTCCTTTATTTGTGAATGTCTACCTCCCAGCTTCATATCAGGCATTCAGCTAGTGCCCAAGAAATGTGTCTTGAATACACACCAGTGATTGAATAAAAACACAGATTATGCCTGGGATAGTGGGAAGTCTACAGAGATCATGACATTTTAATGGGATCTTAAAGGCTGTGTGGAAATGTTCTATGTACAAAGTGGCAAGGCACCTCACACAGGTGGTAACATGAGGAAAATCATGGGAGAGATTAGTCTGGTAGGTAAGTCTAGTAGAGTAAATAGGAAGGATGGAGGGGGTCAGAGGCTGAGGCCATTTGGAAAATGTAGCTAAGAGTTGTGTTATCAAGCTCATCATAGTGCAGAACCTCAAGACTTTGTCTGCAGACTGAGCTTGAGAAACTCTGGGCTAGGGGTGCCTGGATGGCTCAGTTGGTTAAGCATCTGACTCTGACTTCAGCTCAAATCATGATCTCATGGTTCAGGAGTTCAAGCCCCACATTGGACTCTGCACTGACAGTGCAGATCTTGCTTGGGATCTCGCTCTCTCCCTCTCTCTGCCCCTCCCCTGCTTGTTCGCTCACTCTCTTTCTCTCTCTCTCTCTCTCCCTCTCTCTCTTTCAAAATAAGTAAATAAACTTAAAAAAGAAAAAGAAACTCTGGGCTTGCACCATGCTGTGGAGAATGTTGTATGTGAATTTTATCTTAAGTCTGTGGAGGAGGATTGGAGCAGGGAAGAAGGAAGACTGGGAACCCAGATGGGAGCCTATGTAGAGGGTCTCCTGTGGCAAGATGGAGGCCTGGAGAAAGCCAAGGTGATGGGGCTGAGGCACAGGTGGTTTCCAGTGGTGATTCCACCAGCACAACCCAGCAGATCAATACATTCAATCTCAGTCTAGTCCTGAGATGACTTGCCAAGAAGTTGAAAGAACATTCAGTCATTCAAACAATGCTGAGTACTTACAATATACCAAACACTGCCCTGAGATCTACAACACTGTTTCTCTGGGGAATACAGTAATGAGCAGGAACAAAGTCCTGGCTTCGTGGTACCAATATCTTGGTTGGAGAAACAAAATGAAAACAAACACATAGGTAAAGGGTTTTAAAATGAAAGCTCTGGTGGAGAAATACTCCCAAGTGAAGTCCCAGCCCATGTGCAAACATTTCAAAGGCAATAAGGAGCATTTACCCACATTAGGAATAAAAGATTTAGGAGATGGAAGTTATGAGAAAGATTTTTGAAGTCTTTTCTGGAAAGAGAGGCTATGTTATGTGTTATGATATTCTCATTACCAGTGGTGAGATACAGGAAGTAATACCTGCTAACCTTTAAGTAAGAGGCCATTTCTAAACATTCTTTCAGGATTTCCTGCAGTTTTGAGGGCATCATGGACTGGTGTCTCCATTTCAAAAGATCAAGGAGGTCAGAAAAAGCTAACTAGCTTCTCTGATGCAGGTGGAAAGAAGAGTGCTTGGACTGGTGACCTAGCTTGTATTATTCAGGCCCTGCATCAGGCTCTGTGATGATGGCTCAGAGCCCCCGGGGAGCCTGTTTCCGATTCTGTGTCTCCCTCTTTCTCTGCCCCTCCCACATTTGCACTCTATCTCTCTCTCAAAAAAAAATGAATAAACATTAAAAAAATGAGTTGGGAAGACACTGGAAGGTTTTCATCATAGGGGTAAAAAGATTTGATTTACACATTCAGAGGATCACTAATTGCTGTGGAGAATAGACTGGTAGAAGGGTGGCCTAAAACAGTCTAGGTGAGATATGATGGTGACTTGGTCTCTTGTAGTGGTGATGTTGAGATATGGCCAGATTATCATTGTACCTGAAAGGGAGCAACTAGAAGACTAACTGATACTGAATGTAAGATAGTGAGGAGCTGAAGCTAGCTCCCAGTAGGCTGGAAGGATGGGGCTTCCATCAGCTGAGATAAGGCAGATGAGGGAGAAGAAGATTTGGGTGATGAAAGGATGAGAGAGGGGTATTAGGTGTTTGATGTGGGCTCTTTAAATTTGACATGTCTACTGAACATAAGGGATTCAAGTATGTGGTTGTTTGTGTGGAACTGGAGTTCAGGGGAGTTGAAGGAACTTTGAGATATAAATTCAGGAGTTTTCAGAGCATAAATATCAGCATCTGTGGCATTAGATACAATAATTTCAGGAGTATAGATAGATGAGAAAAAGCAAAATAAGAGAAATAAAAAACATCAGATTTACCAGTAAGGAAGATAAGTAAGGAGAGGCCAGCCAGAGACCCAGGAGGATTGGTCACCAAAGGCAGCGTTAGATGGAAACTGAAGGTAGATGGTCTCGACTCTGGTCTCCTCCTCTCGGTGACCTCTGTGATCCAGAATGCCACCGGGTAACACTCTAGCCGGGCTGCCCTCCTATGCTTTTAATTCTCACCAAGGAAACATTGATCTCTCTTGGATGATCTTCCCTCTTTGATCTTCATCAAAACTCTCTCCCACTGTGCCCTTTAGAATTCTGCAGCTCAATGACAAAAATGTCCCGATATTTGGAAGCTTTTCATTGGAAGCTCTACCACCTTCTGTCTTCACTGGGATCAGGCTGTGCTTCTTAACACTGATGTTCTAAAATCCCTGTACAGTGAAGCTTAGTTAGCTCTTTCAACAGCTAATGTGACTTCAGGTCTAACAGGCTTCTTTATTTTTTTGCCATGTGTTTATCTGTTTAGATAATGTCACACACAGTGCCCCAGATCCATGTTTCTTAAAGCATGCTTCTGTAATCTATATGCTATAAAAGAGGGATTTTGCATAGTAGCAATTAAAGCAAAAAAAGGGTGTTGGTTTATTTGCAAATGTGTTTCTTCTTCACTCCTATGAGCTTCCAGAGATCAATGTGGGACTATGATTTTTCTCCATTTTTCCCAGGACTGTACTTACTGGGTTTTCAGGTTCTCCACAGAGACATGGAGGGTCTCACACAGTTTCTGGGGCTCAGTTTGGGATGCCACAGTGTCTGTGGACAATGGTCATACATAAGAGGACATCATTTGTTTGAATTACTACACCTTTGGCAGTTTAGTAACCCACATTGATTTATATGATCTTCCTTTATCAGTCCAGTGTATGAGAAGGAATTTAGATTGTACTGTTGGAAGGTATAACCTAGAAGATTAGTATCTTACAAAACCCCGTAAATGCTTCACTGACCAAGTCATGTGACTATTCATCACATAGTATTCAATCTACTTATTAGGGTCTCAATTTTTTGCATTTGGAAATGTTCATCCAGTGACATTCCTTACATAGGTAGAAATCTGACACTTTGTACCAAATGTGAAATTAATGGCTTAAAAAAAGGATCAAAGATTATAATCTGGAAATATGTCACATTTGCTGATTGAACAATTGAGTCTTCTTTGCAATTTTATTCATTAGCTATTTCATACAATAATCATAATGATTTTCTCTTCATACTTTTTTCCTAACGTATTACCTTCTGTATGTTAAAAGCTTAGGTACTATGCATTTCATTCTTATGCTTCCAACTGAGATAGAAGCAATGTATTCTTAACACAATGTTGATATACCTAGGATTTCGCAGCAACAAGCTTCCTCAGTGAGGAAAACAGCTCTGTGTTCTTCAGTTACTGCAAACTGGTCTATTCATGGTTGAAAGACTTCTGTAATCCATATGTGGCTTAAATCCAGAAATAAAATATAAAGTAAAACCATAGCTGTGGGCGTAGAGAAAACACTATTCATTTATGGGAAGCTTTGGTCAACGACATTTCTAGTTCTCTCTGAGGTGTTAATCCACAGGGGGCAATCAACCATGTCTGGAAATTGGATTCATAGTTTCCACTGAGAGTGCGTGCCAGCCTACAACACTTAGAGATTTATGGAATTTTAAAGTTGGTAAGAATTTTCTGGAGCCAACATAAGTCTAACTTTTACAAGGTATGCCTTTAAAAAGTAGATTTAAGCCTCTGAAGTCAATTTAAAATAAAAGGAAACACACATATATGCGTACAAGTAAAAATGTTATTCTCTCACATGTTTGTGAACAGATACATTTACAAGAAATTTTGAAATATACTGCATCTAATGACCTTTATTGGCTTTTGAGTAACTTCTATTATAGCTTCATTCTGTTTCTTTTGGAAAAAAATTGTTATTGATATAGTAGTCAAATGCCATGCTTGTGTTCAGTGGTAAAAAGAAGTCAGTAAGTTCATACTGGTGTGTGAACTAGAGGGCAGGCTGCCCTAAGATGGGCAGCGTTGGCATGAAGATTATTTTGCGTTAAAAGCATTCCAAACCCAGCAAATTCAGAAGAACTCTTTACCCCACCCTCAACTCCCTGCTGGTACCAGGAAGAGAGCCATTGATAGAGACTCCTCTTTGCCTCTGAAAGTTATCTACATAATAGGACAACTTTTGTTTTTCAAACACCTCCTTTTACCTTCTGGCTGGTGGTCTTTCTCCTCTTTGTATCCTCAGACTCCTTACCCCTCCTCCTTAGCTCATATAAGCATCATGTTGCCATCTTTGGAATTTCCATGTCTGTGTGGATTCCCCTGACATGTGCTATTAAATTTGATTTTCTCCTGTTCATCTGTCTCATGTTAATTGATTCTTAGTTTGGTTAGAAGGGCCTTGAAGAGTAGAGGAAATTTTCTCTCTCCCAAACAGAACTAAGGCTTTTCCTGATTCTTTGCCCAGATGTGCACCCTCCACCTTCACCCTCAGGTTCATCCCAGATCAGTTTCTGAAGTGATTTCTACCAAGGAAGCAGGCATATGGGATAGGCTCATGTACATCAAAGACTGTCCTCTGTGCTTCCTCACTGCTTGCCATCTTCAGAGCCTTTTTCAACTAATCTGACCCTTAATGTCAAGAATGAATCTGGAGGCAAACAGCTCACTTGGCCAGGATCCCACTTCAGATTTTAGCCCCCATTAATCTCTATTTTACTTCACCTATCACCTGTTAATCTCCTTCTTGCATCCAGGTCCCTAATACCCTGCTAGTTACAATCCACCCTGTTTGAATAAGTACCAGATGCCTAATGCTTCTATGAAATTGATTTCATTTGTGTGAAAACCCTGGAGGCTGTGGGAAACGTGGGTCATATGCGAGGTCATGTAGGCACAAACCCTCCCAAGATGTCCTTTATCTCCTTAGAATTAATCCTACCTGTCTTCCCTTTTACATACTACTCTCACAAACAAATCTACAATTTATGGCCAAGAAAGGCATATAGTGGAATATTTCCTCCTTTTTGATTTTGGCCCTTCCAGTGACCTCTGTCTATGCAACCTTCCTGAGAAATCCCATGGTACATGTTCTATCAAGTTTATTTCTTAGCTTTGTCTTCACAGTCAGGTGGTTTAGCCTTTTTATTTTGTTTAATGTTTATTTATTTTTAAGAGAGAGATGGGAGTGTGTGAGCTGGGGAGGGGCAGAGAGAGAGGAGGTAGACAAAATCTGAAGCAGGCTCTAGGCACTGTGCTGTCCGCATAGAGCCTGACATGGGGCTTGAACCCACGAACTGTGAAATCGTGACCTGAGCTAAAGTCAGATGCTTGACTGACTGAGCCACCCAGGCGTCCCATTTTTACACTGCTCTTTAGCCTCTTTCTTTCCTCTAACTTTGTTAGAAGCCTAACTTTGTTGCTTTCTTTTCTTCACAGCAGGAGCTCTGAAATTTCTCCATTATGCTGCTTTTATCTGAAATACTCTGTACTTCTTCCACTTTCAAAGTTAGAGGAGATGTTTAAATTGTGTGTAACACCCCATTTAGGAGATTTTATGGAGGTGATCTCAGAAGGAGCCATCTGACCAGATGAATATTGTCCACGGTAACCATGGCATAAAATTATGGTGCATGAAGGAAATGTGAGGTTTACCCTGGGTTTAAATTCAAGTATTTCAGCAAGTAACTTGGTTATGTAATGGGACATTAGAGTTCAGAGCTTGGAAGAAATATATACAAATGCTATATGCTAGGGAAGGGACATTTATTTTTTTCCCCTTCTCATGCTTTGCCAACATTGCTTCTCAAGGATACTGTATCCTTGACAGGGGAGTGTTGCATGCTCCATTATGGGCATTGCTCTCCTTTCCCTTGTGCTCTCCCCACGGAAAAAGGAAGGGCAAATTTGATGGCTTGGTATTGATATTCCTGGACTAGAGTTGCTCTGTGATGACCCATGATGATGGCCAGGCCAGGCCAGTTCTTTCTGTTCTGTCTGCAGCTAGCCTGCAACCTGGTTGTGAAGTGGCTTGGGAGTGTGGTCTCCAGGCCTAGGGATATCTCTGAAAACAAGCTTGAGGAGGACTCTATGATTTTAATTTGGAGGCAGGAAGCAGGAGGCCCTGCTTTGGCCTTCAGCCCTAAACCGAGTTGTCCATTCTAGTCTTTCAAAAGACCTCTGCACTGGGAGTCACAGAATGCTGGTGGATATGAATAGCTGCTTCTCAGTTGCTCTTGGTCATGGGTACTGTATGAAGGACATGAGGATGGGTGGGAGGCCTTGGCCAAAGAGTCCCTATGCCAAGCCCGGCTCTAAAGCTCAAAACCTTATGGATTTTCTCTGCTTCCTTTGCCCTAAACTTCCAATCAAATGCCATGGATAGCTGCCACATTCCAGGAAATGCTAGGTGATTTTTATTCATGAGCTGCTGTTCTCGACCACCTGGAAACAAGGTATCATTAGTTCCATTTTACAAGAGAGGAGTACAGCCTCTTGTGCCCAGACCTTGCAGTCTTCCATTGCTCTGCCCTGTCCCTGTGAAAGGCTTGTGGTGACTGGGGGGTTTTCTCTCAGGTTTTCCCTGCATCACATTACACTTGCTGTCAGTTCATCCCAGACCCTCATTTCTTCAAGTGGGAGCCTCAAGATTCCTCTCTGATTCTGTTCCATTGTATTACCTTTGGCCAGAATGTGCCACTAAATCACAGCACCGATGATATCAATTCCCTACCCTTGAATCTGTTTATTACTACTTAAAACAAGTACAAACCTATCAGGAGAGACAAGCAATAAAAATAATAAATAACATGTTGTATAGAATTAAGTAAAGTCTGTGGCAAAGATTTAAAAATATATTTAAAGCCAGGGAAAGGTGGGTGCTTAGGAGTGCCAGGGGAGTGGGACTGCAGCTGCAATCTGAAACAGGAAGGGTCAGAGGAGGCCTCACCGAGCAGGTGCATGAAAGCCAAGACTTAAACTGGGGAGGGAAATAGGCAGGTGTATGCCTGGGGGAGGCACAGCAGGGAAAGGAGCAGCCGCCACAAACACCAGAAGCCAGGAGTGTGTCTGGAATGTCAGAGGAGTAGCTTGGATGCTGTTGTGGCCAGAGCAGAGAGACAGGCTCCGTTAACACAGGATGTGGCAGATCAAAGGAGTGGATTTACTTTGTATCCTGAACAATTTGCTTCTTGTTCTGAGTGAACACTGCAGGGGTTTGAAGAAAAGAGGTGGCAGGATTGATCTGACAGGTTTTAAAATGATTACTGTGACTTCTGCATTTTTCTACCTTCGTCTGACTTCTCTGTTAACAACAGACTGAGGCGGGGGATGGGGTGGGGGGCCGGGGAGTAGTCGGGAGGCCCTTGGTTTAAAGCAGGCTACAGGGGGTGGCGCCTCTACTGTTCTCTGGACCAGGATAGGTGTTACATGGGTGCACATTCTGGTCTATGGAAAGTAACTACTTGGACGTAGGATATTGGAGGAAGAAAGAAGTCAAGGATGCTATCAAGACTTTTGGCTTAAGCAACTAGAAGGCAGTGCCATCAGCTGAGAGGGAGGGGGCTGTGGGTGGGATGGGTTGTGGAGAGGCAACCAGCATTGCAGATGTGCAGCTAAGTGTCTTCAGTGGTCTGTTGGACAGCCAAGTGGGACCTGGAGGCAGGAGTGGCAGAGCGTGGTCTGGTCTGCCTGTGAGGCTTGGATGTCACTGGCCTACAGAAAATGTCCATAGCCATAAGACTGGGAAGCACTGAGTGTGGATGCAAAATGGGAAGCCTGGGGACTGAGCCCCGTGCATCCCACACGGCAGGCTGAGTGAAAGAGAAAGAAACAGCAAAGGGATTGAGAAAGAGCTGCCCTTCAGGCAGAAAAGACACTGGTATGGAAAGTATACTGAGGAGGAGGAAGTTACCGACAGGCTCAAATGTCGTTAAAAACGCCAGCTCTAGGGGCGCCTGGGTGGCTTAGTCGGTTAAGCGTCCGACTTTCGCTCAGGTCATGATCTCGCGGTTCGTGGGTTCGAGCCCCGCATCGGGCTCTGTGCTGACTGCCAGCTCGGAGCCTGGAGCCTGTTTCAGAGTCTGTGCCTCCCTCTCTCTCTGACCCTCCCCTGCTCACGCTGTCGCTCTCTCTCTCTCCTAGAAATAAATAAAACATAAAAAAAAAAAAAAACACCAGCTCTAGCAGTGACAATAAAAATGTGCTGAACTTATCTTGCTTGCTGTACTGACTCAAGATGTGCTCCCCTGTCTTTATTTCATATGTTTCTCTGACATTTCAGAGTTGATTTTGCCTTTTACGTTAAGGAGAAAATTGAGGACAAAATTTCTGAGACATCTCACTAGCTCTCCCGGCTACCAAGAGCCTGTCATGAATGGGTGCTTTCCCGTCTCACTGGGTCACCCTCTCAGCTCCTGTTTAAAGCGACACCTTCCGGGTGTGCATTGGTACCATCCAATCCCATCCTTTGTCTGCTGCAGGGTCTTCCTTAACTTGCTTCTTTTAGTTCTTTCCCATTCTTCTCTGGCACCCTTTTAATTGCTTCCCACCATTTTGATTTTCCTGGGCTCTGGAGTAGCAACTTCACTCTTCAGTCCTTCAGTGTCTGCTCCATACAGCACCCTGAGTCACCACCTCTCTTCCTTGCTGAAACATCAAACCAGGCTTGTGGCACCTGGGTGGCTCAGTTGGTTAAGCCTCTGACTCTTGATCTCAGCTCATTACTTTATCTCTGGGTCATGAGTTCAAGCCCCATTTTGGACTTTATACAATGGGCATGAAGCCTACCTAAACAACAACAACAAGACACCAATATAGATCACTATATTGTATACCTGAAACTAAGATAACACTGTAAAAAATAATATAAAAATCAAACCAGGCTCCAGCTCAGCATTTTACAGCTTTGGCAACGTTGACAGGAAGGACCAGGTTACATTGTGGGTGCTGTCCTGTGTTGTAGGACTTGGAGCGACATCCCTGGTCCCTCCCATTGGATGCCTACAGCAGCACCACCCCCAGCCATGACAAACAAAAATGTCGCCACATATCGCCAAATATTCCCATGTTAGAATCCATTGCTGTAGCTCATTTCTCTCTCTTCTGCTAACTTCCAATCTTTTGTTCATGTTGCTAGAATAATGTTTCTAAAATAAACATTTCATTAAGGATTCCCATTTCTTTAAATCTTATAATGTGTCCTGATTACCTTCAGGATAAAGTCCAAACATCCTTGCTGACTTTCGAGTTTCTAGAAGGCATGTATGCCTCTGTCCAACTACTTCTGTTCTGTAAAAGAGCCTTGTGCATTCATGCCTCTGTGCTTCATGTATATTTTCCCATTTCCTACAACTGCCTTTTGTCTTTTGCATCTAGGTAAGTACAGCTTGTTCATAAAAATTAGCTAAAGAATCCTGTTCTCAGCACAACTGTTCTTTATCTGTAAATCTGATTTAGATCCTTCATATGCTCATGGTGTTCCTTGTATACATTATCATGATACATATCCTATTCGACCGTGGTCATTGATTTCTTATCTTTTACCTCTAACCAGACTCGAATCTCTTAGAAGGTCAAGGATATTTTCTTACACTACAAAGGAACTCAATAAAGCTTATTCATGTGTTAATATGCTAAAGGATCACAGAGGAGTAAAGTTATTTCTTTCTGACATGACCAATCATTATGTTCGTAGTGGAGAAAGTACCATGTGAATTGCACCTAAATGGATGAGAAAACATTTTAATCATAAACACTGGTTTGAAAAGAGGGAGATTCAAGGGATGCCTGCTGGGTCAGTCAGTTGATCTTCTGACTCTTGATTTCCATCCAGGTGTTGGTCCCAGGGTCATGGGGTTGAGCTCCACGTCAGGCTCTGTGCTCCCGCATGCATGCTCTTTCTCTCCCTCTCTAAATAAAATAAAAAGAAAATAATAAATAAATAAATAAATAAATAAATAAATAAAGGGAGATCCAGACATAGGGAAATTGAAATTTGGTTAGAGGATGATTAGACTCATGTGAGGGAGGAGAGGAGTCAGAAGTTGGTGCTAGATCTTGTGAAACCTTGAATTTCAGCAGAAGAAAGTGGAGAGATATTAGGGATCCTAATAAGAGGTCAGTTTAATTGGCACTTTTTTTTCTGTAAGAGCTATCATATAATCCAATATAGTAGATCAGAAAGAAGAGGCTTGGTTTAGATGGGCCATTTATAGTAATTAGTTCAGGAGAAAAGAAATAAAGACTGGAAATTGGACTATACCTAAGCTGTTTAAGAAACATGACTTTTTCCAGAAGTATTCTAATTTAGGATTGAAATAACATTTTGAGGAGTCTAGCTTCCACAGTATAATTTTTAATTGGTTTTAACTGTTTAAGAATAAATATAATCCTTTGTATAATAGATTTGGGAAATACACTATTATTGACTTCAGCACAGCATGCAAATAGGATACTAGAAAGCTTTTCTCTTGAACCTAATGGATTATGGTAATTCAGTCCTTTTTTTTTCTTTAAAATCTGTTAAAATAATTTACTGTGCTCTGAAATAAAGATCTCCATTCAAATGCTTAATTAACTCCTAAACTGTATGAATAATTTATTGTTCTAACAGATCATTCTTACTTGATCTTGTGCAATGAAGCTAGAAAATGCATATTTTAATCTCATCTGATTCGTGTGGAAAGTTGGAGTCACAATGGTGCATCCAGCACGCAAAAATTCTTTGTTGCATAATCAAGGCAGGGTAGAAGGTCTCCAAGTCAGCCCTCACCTCTGTGTGCCTTCTCTGAAGTCTGCCTTAGGTGCAAGTTGTGGAAGGTTGAGGAATGTACCTCCTTTGCAGCATGCTCCCAAATCCTATTTCCTTAGCTTATGTTTTACATAAACACACACAAAATTATACACACACACACACACACAGACTCACACACACAGGCAACTTCTGTCTCCCAGCAGCCCTCCTGTTCCCTTCCTGAACCTCAAGGCTCTTGAGAAAATAAAAGTAGCTACTTTTTACAAAAGGGTTGGGAACACTGAACTTACATTCTTTTTTTGATTGTGCAGTTAGAAACATATAGTGTTCTTCTCTCCATCTCTGCTCTTATGTTAGAGTGGGGTTGCCAAGGTGATGGTACGCGACAGTGGATTTGTTTTTATGTGGCTCAGTGAGTTCACGCTAAAAGCCAAATCAATACTAGCAACTTCTTTCCCCGAGAACCGCTCTTTCTCTATTATTTCTATTATTTTTGTTGTCATTCCCTGGCTACATGTTCTTACTCTGCTCTGCATGTTTTATAAAACTTGGGAAGATTTTTGTCCTCATTTGGGTGGGTTAATACCTGGGGCTGGCTGTGTAAGCAAATATTTACTCAGGTTAGAGCTGTCAAATATGGTGTCCATGTTCACAGAAAATTGTGATTCTAAAACGTCTTTTTGGAATGAGATTGATTCAGAAAGCCCTGGGAATTTGCCAGATGTCCTCCAGGTTTGTTAGTGCCTAATGATTCCACCGAAGGTTTTAGGAAACGCAATTAAACATATATTATTACAGATCTCACAAAAATCAGGCTTGTGTCAAAATTGGTCATGGTTCTTCCTCAGGAAAATGCAGCACCCTTATAGGATGTTGAGCCAATATAAATTTGGAAAGTTTCATTATGGTTCATAAGCCAGTCCATCTTTTGTTTTACATACCCTAGAATGTGCTACGAATTTAAGGTCTTAGTCTCTTTACAAAGCCAATGCTATGTAAAAATACTAGCTGCTCATTTGTTCTTTCAGTGATTAACTATATCTTGAGTATCTATCTGTCTGTTAAGCCTGTGCTAGAAAGCTGGGGATGTTGGAAATGAGCTTATACCCAATATGGTCTCTGTCTTCCTGAAACATAGAGTCTAGTTAGGGAAGGTAGACATGAATGAAAGAATCACTCAAGCTAGGATAAAATTGCAACTATGCAGTGCAGGGAAAACCTGTAATGGTGGATTTGACAAAGAGCCCAGGGAAGGCCTACCGCAGGAAATAACACAGTTAGAATCCAAACACTGGATAGGAATTCAGGCAAAATGGGGAGGGTAGAGGTTATCAGGCTGAGAGGAAAACTGCATGAAGACCTTTGTGGGCAGGAGTGTGGCAAATAAGAGCCTGGGAGAAGACAAGAATGCTGGGGTTGAGGTGGTGAAAGAGAGTGGGGTAAAAGGGGAAGATGGAAAAGCACTTTTGGACAAGATCATGAAGGGACTTGGCTCTGTTAGAGAACTTTCTCTTTGTTCTCATTCAAATTGAAAATATTCAAGAGTTTTAACAAGTATTTCTAGAGGGAAGAGAGGAGAACGCTGTAGGTAGACCAGTTGAATACTTCCTGTGTCACAGTGTCTAAGGGCACACTGTGGTCTAGGGTGGACATAGTGGATAAAAGGGAATGGAATAAATTCAAGAATACTCAGAAGGCAAAATCAAAGGAATCTGGAGTTGCATTGGATATAGGGAATGAGGTTGGAAGGGTCAGTGCTAGTTTTCTGACTTCACACATTGATTTGTAGAACCACCGTTCCATTGAGATAAGCAACGGCACAGGAGAGCAGGAGTGATGGAGGAAGACTATGACCCCGGCCTCAGATGTGCTGGGCTTGAGGTACCTTTGTGACATCCAGAGGATACGTAAGAAGCTGGATGTATAAATCCAAATCTTAGAGCTACATCTGGAGGCATAATCTGTAAGCCTTTTACATAGAGATCATTGGAGCGATGGGTGTAGATGAAATTAGGAAGGCTGCATTTGAATGAACATGTAATGACAATCGTGGTAATTTTCTGCCTTCAATATAGGAAGAGATGGCTACTGACTTATTTATGTTAAATTTCTTTTCATTTAAAAATTTCTTTTAATGTTTATTTTTGAGAGAGAGAGAGAGAGAGAGCAAGCACACACATATGGGGAGTGGCAGAGAGAGAGGGACAGAGGATCTGCAGACAGATGCTGGGCTCTAACCCACAAACCATGAGATCATGACCTGAGCTGAAGTGGGTCGCTCAACTGACTGAGCCACCCATGCGTCCCCTGTGTCTAAAGTTCTTGAAAGGATTCAAAACAAAATTCTGGTCCTTTCAAGTGGTCATTCACATTTATCTACTTGCAAGAGGTGCTTGGAAATGTCAGAATTTTCAACAACCCAGGAGAAGTAAGGTTACAGGAGAGGATAGACTTGCTATGTTATCATGTTGAGAAAAGAGAGAAAAATCAAACCTGAATACTTCTCTAACTAGGATAAAGCCCTGGTGTAAATGAACTAAGCCTAACAAAACATTATACTGCTTTGAATTGGGTTAAACTAAAAAAAAATTGTTTTTTGAAAAAAAGTTTGTTAGGAAATTTGTCACATTACATGTACAAAAACCTTAAAGACATCTGTGCTCCAATCAAACAGAACTTTCTGGGTTGTCTTCTCTGCTAGGAATAAAATCTACTTCTATGCCTTTTTCACATTTATTAGTAGTGAATTCAAATACTAGTTGCTTCTATAGTATATTAAACTGAAGTTCACTAGGAAGTATTTGACTTGTAAGAGTCACTGAGGATGAGTCTAGAACTGGGGAGGATATTTTGGGGAAGTGTTCCTTGAATGGGGAATAAACAGGGCTGTGGTTAGTAGGTTCTCAGTACGTGCATGCTGGAAAAGATTATGCATTTCTTATGAATCACTAAATACAAATTGTAAAGTATAGAATATTACATGTTAAAATCATTACTTTTCAATTACTTTAATTACTGTGGAGTACAAATCACAAAATCTATGGACAAAAAAATGTAAGTGTAGATTAGTCCTTAACACCACAGTAGCTACAGCATTGAATGGAATGTTGTATGTCATTTTAACTTTCAGATGCTCTCCTGGCCCTGATTTTAGTTGGCTCAGTGATTAGAAGCCCACCTACAGAAAGCACTGTTCGTTCTTGTTCACTGTTTTTCCCTTCTTTGTAGTTACCCACGTACCTGTGGGTGTGCACGTTTGACTCTACGGGGTGCATGTTTGACTAATGGAGCCAAGGGAAAGTGTTGGTGTGAAACTCCAGTTTCTACGTGGCGAAATTTCTAATAAGGAAAATGTTCACAAGAAGTTTAAAAAGTAGGAAGGAGAGTAAATAAGGACCTCGCTCTCTCAGGAACTAGAGTACTCACTCTTAAAATCTTCAAGTTGGCATTCAGGTAGCTAAAGGACAAACCTGGGCTTGTGGCCTCCTTCCTTGTGACTTGTGATGTTGGTCCAGAACCTGGAATGTGACCCTCTCCCTCAGTTAAGACATCAACCCCTTCCAGGAGAGGAAGGCATGGGTGTAGTGGGATCAGGGGCCAGCTGGGCACACTGAGGAGTGGCCTCCGCGGGTGTTTGCGAGCACAGGTTTTGCTCCATGTGTGGCTCGGATTTATTTCTGATGAGCCCATGACTTCTCCATGTGGAGCAGACAGTTTTCTACCTGAGAAGGGCTTTGCTCCTGACGCTGGTGGGTCAGGCCCCACCATGCCATCTGTGTGGGCTCTGCCCATCTGCTGATCTCAGTGTTGCCGTTCCCTTGGCGACCAGACAGGCTGCTGGGCCCACGTGATAAGAGAAACCTCTGCCTAAACTGAACCTCGGTCCCAGCAATTCCAAGCTGTGTAAACCTGACTAAGTACCTTCACCTCCCTGTATCACATTTTCCCATTTAAATAATGGAGGTACTCAGGGGCGCCTGGGTGGCTTAGTCGGTTAAGCGTCCGACTTTCGCTTAGGTCATGATCTCGCGGTTCGTGGGTTCGAGCCCCGCGTCGGGCTCTGTGCTGACTGCCAGCTCAGAGCCTGGAGCCCGTTTCAGTCTGTGACTCCCTCTCTCTCTGACCCTCCCCTGCTCACACTGTCTCTCTCTCTCTCTCATAGAAATAAATTAAAAAACATTAAAAAGTAAGTAAATAAATAAATAAATAAATAAACAAATAAATAATGGGGGTACTCAGACTTCATTTTGGCATAGTTATGAGGATTAAACATGAGAATTTAGGGATACCTGGGTGGCTCAGTCAGTTAAGCATCCAACTTCAGCTCAGGTCATGATCTCACGGTTTGTGAGTTCGAGGCTGGCGATGGGCTCTGTGCTGACAGCTCAGAGTCTGGAGCTGCTTTGGATTCTGTGTCTCCCTCCCTCTCTGCCCCTCCCCTGCTCACCTCTATCAAGTCTCTCTCTCAAAAATAAATACACATTAAAAAAGATTTTTAAATGAAGATTTAAAATACCAACTGCATGTAAAGTACGTAGAACTGTAAGCATTTGGTGGTGTTACTATTATTATTATTATTGAGTTCATGACTAAACCTGAAGCCCTAATCAGCATTGACTCATATTCACTATGAAGGGTCCATGTGCACTCTGTGTTTATGGGCACAGAATCCCAACCATGCAGCACATGTAACCAGAAAGAAAAGTCCTGACCCTCCCCCCTCATCCCTCCCACACCTGTCTTACCCCCAATACTTATGCTGTCTCTTCCTTCTCGAACTCTACTAGGCTCTATCTCTACCACCGTGCACTAGACCAGCTACAGAAGTGGTTTTCAGGAGGGCGGCGTGTGGTGTGTGTGAGTGTGTATGTGCAATGTAAAGAAACAAAGACAGGGCTGTTTTAGGCAAATATTAAAGCAACAATATCTTCCACGGTGTCACTGTTGTCACTTCTATAATTAGTGGAAACTTGGAAGGAATATCGCGACCACCAGCCAGGATGCCAAATTTCAGAGTGTGTAGAGGTGGCACGAGGACCCAGTGCGGCACAGTCTGAGATGATTGTTCCTTTCCCAACCACAACCTCTTCATTCTATTGTAATTATTATGCTTTTGCGCTGGTGTCTGAAGTGCTCATCCTATAATGATTTGATAAGAGAGGAGCCGTGAATGAAATAGAGGAGTTTCTTGTCCTTAAAATCTTTTTTTTCTTCTTTCCAAAGTAGTTCAGCTGTGATTAAATACATATATTTAACTGTAAACACGTAAAATATAAAGCTTCTTGGGTCCTCCCTTCAAGTCAAATCACTTTCTGTTGACTAAGTCGAATGCAATCTATCGTGTTCTTCTGTTAGGACAGAATTCAGTGTGAGACTTGGTTTGTATTTTCTCACGGTGACTTTTGTGTTTGAGGTGCTTCCTATAGGCATTCACTGCTTGCTTACAGACTGCTGCCTGTGGCTCTTTGTTTCATTTTGATGATTTGAAAAAGCTGTGTACAGAAGTCAGGCACAAGTTGAATATTTAAATTAGAAGTCAGGTGCAAGGTGAGTATTGAAGTATGCAACCTTAGCAGTGAGTCTAAGATTCGCTCTGCTGAGCCTTCCGCTTTGAAGCCTTGTTTCTCCGGTTCCTCGCAGAATTTCTGAGAGAAAGGGAAACCTTCACCTTGCTGCTTGCTACTTCAAGAGAAGCCTTTCTGAAATAGCAGCTTTGGAAATATCAACTGGGTTGATTGCATAGAGGGGTACTAAGGACTGAGAAGGTCTGGTTCTAAACGGAGTAAAAAAGTTACATTATTTTTTATATATCCTCTGGCATGCTTAATCCATTTCAAATATTCATATTCCATAGAACACGTCCTTCTTTGTCCTGTCTGGATAGGAACATTCCCTCTATCCTGAAATGTAAGAAGCATGTGGTCATTTGTAATGTGTCTCAGTATGATTCGAGTCTTAATTATTATTCTAGCTTCACCTTAAAAATTCTAAGTAGACGTGGGGCGCCTGGGTGGCTTAGTCGGTTAAGCGTCCGACTTTCGCTTAGGTCATGATCTCGCGGCTTGTGGGTTCGAGCCCCGCGTCGGGCTCTGTGCTGACTGCCTGCTCAGCGCCTGGAGCCTGTTTCAGTCTGTGACTCCCTCTCTCTCTGACCCTCCCCTGCTCACACTGTCTCTTCCTCTCTCTCTGTCTCTCCTAGAAATAAATAAAACATTAAAAAAAAATTCTAAGTAGACGAGTAACTTCACCAACCACTTAGCATCTTTTTGCTCAAGAGCGTTACCCAAGAAAAGGGGTGACAGGCTGCTTTTTGTTGGTTCCTGGTTGGAATATCAGGTTTCTGGGCCCAGAAGTGTAAAGGGAAGAGGGGACTCAAAGTGCTTCAGAGCTGAATTTCAGCTGAAGCTCTTGTTGATTTCTCATTTTGTTTTACTTACCAGTATGCGAAATAACCAAGCTGTTTTGTGCCTTCCAGCTATATTCATTTCAACCAAATAGAAACACTACAGCCTGAGACCTTCGGAGACCTTGTGAAATTAGAAAGACTGTAAGTGTTGACTCTCTCGACGTCCTTTGCTTCTGCTTTACTTCTTTTGTTTGTACAACGTATTGACTGCCCGGGAGATCAGGACATATTGTTGTCAGCCTAAGAAGCAGGGCCTGCACTTTCGTGCTCTAAGATAGAGTTACTGTAAGACATTCTATAGTTTGAAATCAATGGAGAAAAGATGAATCCCCCAATTAGAATTAGGGCAAAAGCGATGAGCGACATTTCACAAAGGAGGTAAAACCGCTTTGAAAACTTGTGGCAGAAGTTAACGGTCCACACGCCCTATGACCTACCCATCAGTTCCATTCCTGCTTCTAGACACCACAGATGCACACATGGATGTGCGCATGTTCTGGAAGGTTTACGGCGGCATCCCCTTGAACAGCTCTGTGCTAGAACTGACTCAAGCACCAACAACAAAAGAAGAGAAATCAGTTGTTGCATATTCATAACGCAGAAGACTCTATGGCACATATGGGTCTCATTTTGAACTAAAAAAAGAATCAAACATTGAAAATTGCATCGTTTGGTTTTGTTTTTAGGTGAAATTCAAAAATAGGAATGCGTGTGGTAGCTAGGAGTTAGACAGGGTTATCTTTGGGGAAAGGAAGTGATGGGGGACAGCTGGAGGGGACTTCTCAGTCCTGATGGGTTTGTCTTTTTCTGTTTTCCCTGGATGGTAACTACACAGCTGCCGTCACTTTTGGGAAATCGTCGTGCTTACAGCGTGATGCGCGCACTTTTCTAGATGAATTTTATATTTAATACAGCTTTTTTCAATAACACTAACAAACCAAAAGGACACTTGGACGGCCTCCTTTCATGTCATCTTTTATCAGATGAAGATACTCCACCCCTTCATTTCTTCTGTACCTTATGTTAACAAATTGTGGTTTTAGCAGAAGAGATGGTATTTTTTTAACAAAAAATTCAGAATGACAGAGCTACGCTTAATCAGGAATATGTGTGAATTAAATATATCTGAGAAACATTGGAATTAGGAATTTATAGGTTCTGAAAAGGATACCCTTTCATATGGATACACGGAATAGACCAGTAAAATTGAGATATAAAGAGAGCTAATCAACTACTTAAGCCCGCCATTACTCCAGCCTTATCTGCATACAGAAGTATGGGAATTGTCATGCATAAAAGTGCATTGTTTGGATTTGTGTTTGCTTTGGAGGAATGTAATGGAATAGAGGGAACTGGGTAGGAAAATGTTCTTTACCCCTTTCCCTCTCTACCAGCTGTGAGCAGTGAAATCCACCTTGGGAAATTCAAGGTGTAGTGAGCATCATGGTGACTAATAAGCTCTAAATAAAAAACTCAGCACCACCAGCTTTAAGGTTGGGGAAAGTATTGCTGATGATAAGCATCACTCTCCTCCATTCAAAGCTGGGAAAGGGGGGATTCCTGCTCCCCAAAGGAGATCTGGAAGCCCTCCCCAGCCCTAAGGCAGTGATGGCCCCTCTTGCCTTTAGGAGGGGGCTGTTATCTTAGGATCCATGAATGTTCTTGTAGGAGTAGGCCATTGACCAAGAAAAAAGGCTTTAGCTTTTCATATCCTCCCTATTATGTAAATAAAAACTATATATATATATATATATATATATATGTATGTATGTATATATATAGTATATTTAGTATATATATATATGTATATATATATATACGTATGTATACATTTCTTGAAAGAGCTCTGAATATATTAATCATAAATGTGTTTTTGTTATGTTTCTCTCTTTTTTGTTGTGTTTTTTTTAATTCACTGCTTCTTTTCGAGTTGGATTTTCTTTGTTTTGTCTTGGTCTTTCTTTGTCATGGTCCTGATTAGGATCCTTCCTGTGCCTTGTGATTCTTGGTATTTATACTTGAAAATGTAGTGCTGGGGGTTGGACTTTCCCCTGCTCTCTTATAGGTAGGTCTGTTTTCTTTCAAAATTTCTCCTTAGTGGGAATTTTAGTTTGGACAACTGGGTGGGGAAATGACAGATTTCTCCTTCTAAAATACTACAATGAGAGAGGAAAGGCTTCCTCTTCAGCTTCTGCTCCACACAAAATCCATTACTTTCTTCTGTCCTATAATTTTTCCTCTTAGCATTTGGCGGCAGCCTCAAATTAATTACATCTCTTCATCCACACGTTGAGTGACCCCCGGCCCCCTTTCCATTGTGCCTCCCTGCTGTGTTTGAGGTCGTGGGTCCCAAATAATCAGATTGTTCCTACTTCATATACCCTCTGGGCTTCTGTTTTTCTCTCTATTTCATCTTCCAAACCTTTCCATGCATTTTGTATGTTTCCAGAGTTCTCTGCAATCTCTTATCTGTTGGTGACCTTCCACATTCTGTCCTCTTGATTGTTAAGGATTTATTTATTGTATTGACCATCTGGGCTATTATTTCTGTAGAGTTCTGAAAGAGAATGAGGCAAATTCGTATGCCTACTTCACTACTGCGAGTCAGCATTCTTCTCCCTATAACTTTGAAGTGTTTGTGGAAATAATATTTTAAATATTAACATTAAATGATTGTATTAAGGTATTTTTCACTCTAAACAAATCCAGCAGTACTTTGCCTGTAGCCACACATCCTCAAGTAATGTGCAGTCAGCAGCAGCACCAGCAAGAAGAAATCTAGAATAGCTCTTTATTGATAGGTTTTGATAAAAGCCCGCATGTGTTGCATTCATAAATATCAACCCCTACCACTTGTGCAGAATGTTCTTTTCAGTGGAGGCATGATGCAGTGCAGGCAAGTAAAGACCTGTGTCTTCATCTTTCTATGAAGAAAAGAATTAATTTGAAAATCCTGGCCCTTTACCAAAGTAAGATTTTTCTCCAGTAGATAAAACTGATCTCTGTTTATTATTCCTTCGACAAGCAAAAGAATCTATATGCATTTGATGATGCCACCTGGATTCAAACTGGTAATTGAGAGCATGATACACAGGTAGAAAATTGAAGCAATGCCTCTGTTAAAGTGTACGGAATTCTGACTTTCTGTCTAATAACTCGTGGTTGCTATGGAAGAATTATGCCATTTCTCCCCAATGCCACTTGCAGAAGCAAAGCGGTGAGGTCTTGGACATTCTTCATAAAGCTGGCTCCTTATATTTATTTTTTATGTGTGTACTGACCTCAGCAAGTCATAGTTTGTATTTTGTATGCTTTTTATTTGGTATCTTTAATGAATCTGTCTTTTAAAAATGGGGAAAATGTATCAAGAGGATGAAAAACTTGATATTCTGTATCCATAAAGAACATTCATGGTGACTGAGAATACATTTAGTTTTATTGGTTTGGGGAGAATACCAGCTTGAAACAACATCACACTAGATGCTCTATGGAGTCAGCCAGCCTGGAAAATGTCTGCTTTATCAGGCATGCACCTCACTAAAGCCACGCCTTTTTCAAGGAGCTTTCTCAAGGTGTAGGAGCTGAATGTGAAGTTTTCTCTACTTCTTAGAAGTCTCTTGGATTTCCAGTGGATATATCTTTGAACGCTAATCTAAATTTCAGGCAGAAGATACACTTTTCTCTTCCCAGAACATTATTGTTGAAAACACTCCTTCATCGCTTAGTTTGCTTGATAACGTGTATTTCTGCCACAGAAAAGAGATCAGTCTTTGTATCAATTTCAGTGCAATGGATACTGCTAATTTTTTTAACCATGTGTCCTTAACAGAAAACATTAGCGGCAAATAATTATATGAACTTTCCAATACAGCAGGACTTACAGAGGTGCTTTTTAGGACTTGTTGGGAAGAAAGCAATCAAAGTGGTACTTCTGAAAGCAGAACTCAATGCATAGTTTGCAAAGGCATTTTAAATATTAACTTCAGGGAAGTTGAAAAAGAGAAAGAGAAAAAAAAAAAGCACAGGCATGCATTTTTGCACCCCTCTAAACAGTACTGCTGACATATCACCACTGTTTTCCTGCTGTCACTGACACAGTCGTCTAGAATTACATAATAACAATTAATAATAACATAAGCCCCATTTTATAGACAAAGGAACAAATAGTTACAGAAAAAACAAGTAGTGATAATATCTGATTTGGGAAGCCCAGTAATATGTATGACATAAAGAGATGTTGAAATAACATTAATTTGGACATTTTGTCACTGTACAAAATTAGGGACATTTTTTGACAATGATTTTCAATATTTACATACCTTGCTTCAAAATCTGTGATGATGGAAATGTCATGTTTTTTTCTTGTTTTGATTTGGTTGTTAAACAATTAATTCTGGTCGACTTGGCTTGGAAAATAGATAACAGCCTTCAATTTCTGACTATTGATGCAATTTCCAGCCTTTTAAATATGTTAAGAGAATAATCAGCAGCCTTTGTACTGTTGTTATCATAATGGGCTATGCTAGTTATAAGATAGTGAAATAAACTTGTAGCCCAGCAAAACAAAAGAAAACAACAAAAAAAAATGAATAAGTTGTCCAAAGTATATGGCTTTCCCCAAGGTTCAGCTGCAATGTTCTACAAGCTATTTCTCCATTATGAAAATCTATTCCAATATCCCCTGAGGAATGGAAATAGATTAGGGCTTGTGGGGAATTAGAATTACTCTGTGACTTCCATCTGCACACCCATCCTAACCTGTTTTTTGCTTCTTCTCTCACCATTGCTTAGATTGGTGAATTGGGTGGGGCAGAGGAAGATGAGTATAAGGAACTAAACTAGTAAGGATCAGGAAAAAGATTTGTATCTCTTCAGATGTGCATCAGATTTCCAAAACCATAAAAATATTTTGCTCCTTCTGACCCCCTGTTGCCTAATCCCTAATCGATAATTAAAATTAAGCTAAAAACATACATCGCTAGGAAAACAGGTCAGACGACCTTATTAAAATTTGAGATAGGAGCACTGGTTGTGAAGCAGGACTCAGAGGGAGGCTGGATGTAGCTGTTAACACTTCCTACATATTATTCAATTATTTATGCTCATTTCCTACGTTCCTCAGAAATAAATGACATTTAGGGATACCTGGATGACTCAGTCGGTTGAGTATCTGATGCTTTTTTTAATGTTTATTTTTGAGAGAGAGAGAAACAGAGCGTGAACAGGGCAGGAACAGAGAGGGAGACACAGAATCTGAAACAGGTTCCAGAGTCTGAGCTGTCAACACAGAACCTGATGAGGGGCTTGAACTCACAAACTGTGAGATCATGACCTGAGCCAAAGTCGGATGCTTAACTGACTGAGCCACCCAGGCACCCCCGGTGTCTGACTCTCAATTTCAGCTCAGGTCATGATCTCAGGGTCGTGGGATCAAGCCTCACATTGGGCTTCACACTGAGCATGGAGCCTGCTTGGGATTCTCTCTCTCTCCCTCTCCCTCTCTCTCTCCCTCCCCTTCTCCCTCTGCCTGGTGCTCTCACTCTGTCTCTCTCTAAAAGAGAGAAAAGAAAGAAGTGGTATGGAGCTTTCCTCTGTTTTGCAGACTATTGTCTTCTCTTCTTACACATGTTCTCTGTTGAATATGCTTTCAGTGGTGCCAGTAAGAATAGAAGCCCTGCTGTGATCTGCTAGCCATCTGCTCACAGTAGGGGGAGGTGGCATGGCCAGGGGCAGTGCTCAGGGAGCCTAAACCCGTGCCAGACTGACCAGGTGAAAGGAGAGGTAGAAATACTGTGGCCTGGGCCTCCTCCGTTGCCTCTGTCCATTACCTCTGGTGGTGGAACCTGACTGGGAAGAGGGAGCCAGGGGCAACAGAGCCCGGGGACATGCTTTCCCAGTGATCTTGCTGGGGTGGTGGACATGGGCATGGAATTGAAAGGGAGCAAGTAAATGGTGGGCCGAGCCAGGGACCACAGCAGCACCACATGGACCCGTGGTTTAGCTAAACCGCTGCTGGCCAGTAAGCAGAAGGGGATCAAGGGTTTCCATCTACAGGATCCGGTTAGTCATGGTTGGCTTGCAGCACACCGCAGCCTTAACACACCACCGTGCCATAGCTATCAATGAGGACCTTCTCTACCCTGACTTCCTGTGTGTTTAGAGACTTACTTTTGTGATTTTCTCTTTAGCACTTATAATCCCTAAGTAAATAAAACAAAACATTAAAGAAAAAAAAAAAACATGGATGAGAAAATATCAGCGTGGCGGTAGATTCGTGCAGGTACAGCTTTACAACAACGCTCGCATGTTTGCTCTTTCTCACGGAAATACTTTAAAAAATGTATTTGGAGTCACAATTAGACTTTTTAAAAAAAGTCTCCTAAATCATCTTATTGCTTTGCGATTAAAAGTTACCTTTATTTTTCAGGTTTTTGCATCACAACAAATTATCTAAAATCCCTCCTGGGAGCTTCTCTCATCTGGATTCATTAAAGAGACTGTAAGTGAAAGTAAACGCACAAACACAAAAACCTTCTGATGACTTCCCCCCAAATAAATAAACCCCAAGCAATGGTTTGCCTCTGTTTCCTTCTGCCATGAAAGATCACTGAAAGATCATTGCAATTCTAGCGTGTTATAGAGAAAATGGTCTCGTTAACCGCAGAGTGAGAGAGGATGCAGACAGTCTACTGAGCTTTCATGTATTCTCTTAGAAGTGATATTCAAAAGGAATATTGAAGATAGAAGTTTCCACGGTTCTCAGTAATTTCCTTGCTGGTCAAATCTACAGACTCCCAGGACTTCCTTTTCCTTTCGCTTTTATTTCAAAAAGAGATGTGACAAAGTTCCAAAGAAAGTCTAACTCCTCTGGCTGGGCCTCAGAAGTGTGGCCTCATGCGTGTGGTTACTGGTACAGCTCATTTCTTCCTAAACTAAACAATTCATTGCGAACATCCCAAGCCTGTTTTCATCTCCAACTGCCTCACTTTTCTCTCTGCCTCTGTGAATCACTTACCTTTACCCTGATCTGTCTCCTACACCCCGATCTCTGGGTATACCTCTGCATCATTGATAGATTTGGGGTTGTTATTTTTCCCCTGGGTAAGTTCCAGTTATCAGCTAAAGGTCAAATGACTGCTTCCTGGTTCCGTGTGGAGGGCACACAGGGGAAGAATCATGGGGGCTTCTCTCTCAGCCATCCTGGGGGCCACACTGTTGGTGTTGTCTTTCTAGTGTGATGCAATAAGGTCCAGGTTGACAGGCAAGGGAATGTGAAGATTAAGTAGATATAAGAATACTGGGGAAAAGAAATGTGTGTTGTAATTGGTGCCTTGAAATCACACTTGGAATCACTGTGTTTCAAGGCTCATGAATAATCGGGAGGAACGTTCATCCAGCCCCAGTCCATTGTTTCAAGTGTGTATTCTCTGTTTACTGTCAAGGCAGAGTCCTCGCCGCAGATGCTGCCTTCCCTGTCTTTTCTCCTCGGGCTGTGCCCTCTGTGCTCTAACCCACTGAAGCCTTGCTGGGCGGTTCTCTTCACATGCCAGAATCTTCCTTCTCAGAGCTGGTTGGACCACAGCCATTTGGAAGAGTACACACGTGGATTCTTATTGGCTGCTACAATAAACTTGGTCTTTTAGAGCTGTCTGGGGTTCACAGAAAGTAGTGAGACTTCCCATGTACCCTTTGTGCCCCCCACACAGCCTCCGCCACTATCATCCCTCACCAAGGTGGAATAGCTCTTATCCATGTGACAGGATCACCCCAAGTGCATCGCACATCTTAGGGCTCACTCTTGGTATTGTGCATTGTCTGGGTTCAGATGAATGTGTAATGACATATAGCATCACTACAATGTCAAATGGGATATTTTCACTGCCCTGTACATCCTGTGTGTTCCACCGTTCATCCCCTTGTCCCCATCGCCTCTGGCACTAGATGTTTTCCTGTCTCATCTTTTCTTGAATGTCCTATAATTGGAGTCTTACGGCATGCAGCCTTTTCAGATGAGATTCTTTCATTTAGTCGTAGACACTTCAGATTCCTCCACGTCTTTTTATGGCTTAATAGCGAATCTCCTTTTAGTGTTGAGTACTCATCCATGATCTGGTTGTACCACAGTTTATTTATCGATTCACCTGCTAACGGACATTTTGCTTTCAAGTTTTGGCCACTATAAATCAAGCTGCTAAAAACATCCCCATGTAGGGATTTGAGTGGACATAAGTTGCACATCCTTTGGGTAAATCCAAAGGAGCATGAGTCCTGGATGGTATCGTAAAAGTGCATCTGGTTTTGTGAGAAATTGCCTGCCTGTCTTCCGAAAGGGCTGTACCATTGTAGTCCCACCAGCAGTGAGAGAGAGCTCTATTGCTTCCCATCCTTACCAGCAGTTAGTGTTGTCAGTGTCCTGAATTTCAGCCATTCCAATTGACGCATAGTGATATCTTATTGTTTTCACATGCTTGGTGTTAAGTCATATCTGGAAAATGAAAAATGCCAAGATGCTTTGTAACTAGGTAATAGGATGCTTCATTTTGGAAGTAGGAGAAATATTTTTTTTTACTTGCCTCCTTTCTTTTTTTGTTGGAGTTGTTACATCACTTGCGGTTAGAGTCACTGTGTTTGTATATTTGCAGCTATTATTCCCATTAAATGTTTCTTTTCTGCATAGATTTCTACTTGGGTATCATCCTTGACTTCTAAGACTGTTGGAAAATATTAAAATGCTAAATCTCTTGTTTTTTTTCCCTAATCTCTTTTTATTATTCTTTCTTGTTAAATTTTAGTAGCAGCTTTTTTGTTCTGTCCTCTCACATTTAATGAAACGACACTCACTGCATTGCTGGGAAACACACACAGAGAAACAAATACTAATAAGGAAGCAGAGGGAGACCTTACTTACAGTGATGTGCCGGGATGTATCTTCTATGCATGCACTAAATTCATGTCAAATGTTTTAAGCCACTTTTAAGCTAATGTTGTTAGTACGTTATGTCGATGAAGTGTCTATTTTCATAGATGGTCCACTGATCACATATGGTAATGGTAAACTGACATACAGATAATTTGACCCAGCCAGTCCTGGGTTCACGAGATCTTGGTCTGGCTGCAATCGTGAGCCCTGGTACCTGGTTATTTCAGAGTCTCAAACCTGTGCCGATCCAGCCTGTAATTTATACATGAAAATCAGAATACAGGAAAGTGGTCGATGGCTAGTAACCATCAAATAAATTCCATATTCAAAGATGAAGTCTCTCAACAGCTGAAAGAGTGTCATTGCCCTGGTTGCGTCTGGGGTCTGAGAAACCTGTGTGGGTCACATGTGCCGTATCAGCCCTGGGAACCATGGGGACACTTGATCGTGGTTTTCCCATTTGTACCATATCATTTCTGACTCATGACAACAGTATTCCTTCCAAGAGTACTGAAAAACTTAATGAAATGTGTTTTTAAAAAGTGCTTTTGGATCTTTAAGTGAAAGGGATTATGCAAGCACAAGTGATATATCACTCTACTTTCAAACAGAAAGATTGAATTTGTACTTACTCTGTGCTTTTTTATTCCCTTTCAAATTGCCCATTGATCAGTGAACAGGCCCAAGTGAGTAATTATTTTACTGTTGTGATTCTTGACTGCATACTATCAAAGAGAAGTTGTCTTTGATTTAGCACATCTGGTATGATATTTGATGTACAAGAACTTTCAAAATAGAGAACAGTAAAATGGAGGTGATTTTAGGCATCGTGTATTACTAATAAGTGCAGTCTAATAAAGATTAAGACAACCTACCTTTATTATTGATTTACTTGATAGCTTTTTATTTTTCAAACTTTATGGCTTTAAATTATAGGCAGTGCTTCAAATGATGCTTTCCCAGTATAAATTTGGAAACCACTCAACTTATAAAGGCTCCCCAAATGGATTTGTGTGCAAAATATACTTCTAGTACTATATATTTCTTTAAAGGAGATTTTTTTTTAAAGGTTTATTTATTTTTGAAAGACAGAACACGAGCAGGAGAGGGACAGAGAGAGAAGGAGACACAGAATCCGAAGCAGGCTCCTGGCTCTGAGCTAGCTGTCAGCACAGAACCCGACGCAGGGCTCAAACTCTTAAGCTGCGGGATCATGACCTCAGCTGAAGTCAGAGTCTCAACCAAATGAGCCACCCAGATGCCCCTCAAATATAAAGGAGTTTTCTAAGCGGCATGTGGAAAAAATACCCTGTAGTTGTTTTATTCATGTTTTGTGTCCCTGCTATGGATGAATATTTTAACTGAATCAGTGGTCATAAAAAGAAGAAATTAAATCTTCTGCTCTAGTGTTGTTAAAACGCACAGGCATGTGGATACATATGGAAAAGAGGGGATCACTGATTAATGGAGGGCTGTTATGTAAGCAATGATGACATCAGGGAAATGGAACATTCCAGAATGTTTGCCAAGGGCGTTGTTGATGTCCTGGCTTTGGTTCAACTCAGAAATCTCATGGTGGTACTGAAGTGAGAATTTACACCTTGATATTTAACAACAAACTGCTTTTGATGAAAATACCAGACATTAAACTCAAAACATAAATCAGAATGAAGTTGGACTCCTTAATGTTGAAATAGATCGTTTTTTTAGCAAAGTAGCTGATACAGTAAATCAGTAGTCAGTGACAAGGAACAGCCAAGGACACCGAGCCCAGTACCTTGCTAAATAAGTGCTAGTCTACTGTTACGTCTTATACATCACTCTGGACAAGGCTGAAGGTATTCTCCATTTTGGTTACGGCTTTATTTTCTCTGCTTAGTGTGAAGTCTTAATGGAAGCATTAAGCAAATAAAATCCATACCATTCAGTAACTTTTTAATGAATGTGAGATTTTTTTTTCACCTAATTTAGCAATTTAATGCTGCTAAATATAGCTACTGTTTTCAGTGTGATACAATTTGAGTATAATGTAAGAGCATTTGAGTATAATGTAACAGCATCTATAATATACTTCACAAGTTATCAGACAAATCTTTCTTTTTTTTTTTTTAATATTTTATTTATTTCTAGGAGAGAGAGAGAAAGCGTGAGCAGGGGAGGGTCATAGAGAGAGGGAGTCACAGGCTGAAACAGGTTCCAGGCTCTGAGCTTGCAGTCAGCACAGAGCCCGACGCGGGGCTCAAACCCATGAACCGCGAGATCATGACCTAAGCGAAAGTCGGACGCTTAACCGACTAAGCCACCCAGGCGCCCCCAGACAAATCTTTCTTAAATTTATTAAAAAATATATAGTTGTCTGGAATTATAACTTCCAAATCTAGAGAAGAACAATTTTTTTTCGCTTTTAGTTTACTATTCCCAGTGACTTGCTATTAAAACAGACTCCTAAGTTAAAACAGCTAAGTGATTTTTAATTTTACATGCAAATTGAGCCTTTAAATTCCTTTGTTTCCCAAATGACTTTTAAGGACATTTTATACAATTATTTTAAAAACATATAGCGTTTTTAATTTCTTAAAAATCACATAAAGCATTAATTTTACAATAAAATTTAGACAATATAACCCACATCCCCATCATAAATATATTCATATTATTGTTTCATCGCTGGAATTCCCTTGTGCGGAGTGTGATCTCATTACTGCGATAGGCAGACTTGTGGATCTCATTTAACTAATGCTGCCCTTTAACCCTTGGGATGGATGGAAGAGCTAATTTATCACTTCCATGTCTTTTTTGCTATACATCTTTTGGCAAGAATGGAGGTATACACAATCAATCTCTTTGGTTATCTATCAATTTTATTTCATGAGGAAAAAAATGTGCAGGAAAGTATTTGGAAAGCATTGTAAAACTTCGCAAAAGTGAAGAACTGGTAGGCTTAGATTAGGAAATACCACCAAAAAAAATGTGAAGGGCCTAGCCATCAATCTGCAAAGAGACACTCCTAGATGTGGACCTTTGTAAAGTGGCATCATTTCCAGTGAAAGCCAGGCCTTTTAGCACACAAAGAAAGAAAATTTAAAAAGTCCTGCCTCTATCCTTTAGGGAAAATTGAACACACAAGGGAACACAGCCCTATCTGTAGTGATGTCAAGGTGGTTTACAGGAGAAAAGAGCCAGTCATGTGAGGCAGTTACACAAATCAGACACAGCACATTTATAGGCTTCCTTTGGGTATTAAAGCCTCTCTATTCTTTCTTTTAAGTCACCTCTATGAAAAGGTTAAAAAAATACTCACCAAGTATAAATTCTCTGTTCTTAACATTTCAAAGATTTGTAACATTTCACTATGTACAGTTTTAATTCTTAGTCTTCTCCAAGATAAGTGTTCAGTTTATCCTACAGTCATTAAGGTAAGCTTACAGGTAAGAGTGTGTTTTAGTCTGTGAATTCAGAAGGTGCAAAAAAAAAAAATTAATAGTCACTCAACAGTTGTAATTCTTGCCTGCATGCCTAGGCGTCTGGATTCCAATGCTCTAGTTTGTGACTGTGATTTAATGTGGCTGGGGGAACTTATGCGAGGCTATGCCCGAAATGGCCAAACTCAGGCTGCTGCCACATGTCAATATCCCAGAAGGCTCCAGGGACGCTCCATTGCTTCCGTAACAGTAGAGGAATTCAACTGTGGTACGTAATTTTCGCTGTGGGTGGAAAATGGAGTTGTCTTTTGTTTGCCTTTTTCTATAAAGGTTTGTTACACAATATTGCATTTAGAAGATCATAATATCAAAAAATGCTACTAAGGGGGTCAGTTAAGAGTGTGGTTAATTTTCATTATCTGCATCTTTATTTAAGGGAGTTTTTATCATCATAAACAGAGCTGGGAATGTCCTTGAGGATCATTTAATCCAACTTTCAAATTTCAAAGGAGACATATTGAGGAAAACTATTTTTCATTGTTGAAAAACACTGTGACCAGCATTACAGTTTCCACTTATACCTCAGTTATCACTTAAGTGCTAACGATTAATAATTGAGGTTTTTCAACTTTTGATGAAATAATTATTAATATTCAAAATATTAATGCAAACTTTGGATTTGTTAAATATAGTTCAAAATTCTGACAGCTTTAATAAGGCTATCAGGCTTTAATTGAAGATCCAAGTATAGCTTCTTAGAACATTATTTGGTTCTCACTTTAAGCTTTTAATATAAATAAAAAAATATCTACCCATATATCTATCTAATCCATATTTATATATAGCTTTAGACATGAATAAATGAATGAACATACATACATGTGCAAGAGTGTGATAATTGGGCTCCTTGGAAATTTACTCACATGATCGCTTATAGCAAAAATTTTCTTTCTAAAGCCCATTCACCAGTGGCCAATTTTTGAATTTCTCTAAGCAGGTTATTTGGAAAATTATATCAATATGATTTAATTCCATCCAGATTGAGAAGAAATGTAACTTGGTCTTTATTTCCAAATAAATCCCACATTTGTCTGTGCTTTCCATCTTTACTACCAACTTCAATTTATGTTGTAGTCCAGTTTGCCTGGAAACTTACAATACGTCTTAACCAGTGTCCTGGCTTTCGTTTTCCTCCCTCTCCAATCTATTATTTAAGGGGAGATCTTTAAAAACAGGTATCTGATTATATACTTCTTTTGCTCTGACTCTTTTATAGCTGCCCACACCTTAAAATGAAATGTGAAATCCTTAACAAGTCACGCTTCCTGTGTGTTGAATCCCCTGGCTCCTCTGTGTAACCTTGATTCATTCTTCCTGTCCATTTGCTCAGTGATGTTTACCCATCATGATGTTCTTGCAGTTAGTAGAAGTTCTTAAGCCTTTTTCCATTTCAAGAACTGTCCACCTTCTTTTTACTCTGTCTATAATATTCTTTTTACACATCTTCTTATAAAGGCCTTTTCTTAAATATGAATTACTTGGAAAGGCTTTGTTTAATCTTGCTCATTACCCACCTTCTCCCTACCACACACACACTGAGTCAAGTCGCTTTTTATAATCTGTCAAATTGCCATTTATTTTTCTTAGCACTTTTCACAGTATATTATTACACATTTTTGTGTTCATTTAATTTCAGTTGTTTCAGTGAAATGATAACCCAATACATACAGAAATTTTGTTTTGCTATTTCATCACTGGTCTTAGCATTGGGCCTGACACACTGTAATGTTCAATTTTTAAAAAAATAAATGTATAAAGAAATCAAATTACTATTCCAGACAGGTTAAGGCCAAGTGTTGATCATATGGACTTTTGATGAAGTGGTTAAGGTTGAGACTTATATGACATTTCACAGACATATTAGATCTGGTTATTTGTTACTGACTGAAAATCTCAAATCATGCACTTATAAAAAGAGTTTTATCATTTAGAAAGATTTAGAAAAAATCATGTTAAAATCTCTATAGAAAAATGAAATTCCTTTTTTAACATTGTTCTCTATAATTTAAATTCAATAATATTATTTGATTCATTAAAAACTCAATCACTCAACTTCCTTATTAAAATTATTTAAATGTTTCCATGTTTGACCTCTAATTATTATTTGAGAATGGAAACATTCATTTATATTAATGAGTAATTTTGCTCAACCAGGTTTGAGGTCTAGACATACAAATTCTTATAAATTATATAAAGTGGACAGTTAGATGGCTAATTGTCTAGGAAGAGTGCCTGCAAATTTCAAGCTCAGTTGAAGTACTTGGCTTAAAATATTGCCCCATAAAATCAAACTTCTTCCATAAATATGGTCATATTGAACTACTAAAAATAAAAGCACAGGGAAATTTATTTAATTTACTTGATTAGAGATTCCTTTGTGCACTGAATCTTTCAAATTTCTGAAGTTTTGTTAAATATATATTTAATGTCTAATCTGGTATATTACTAGGTAACTGCAATACAGTCTATAAAACTTTAATGTAGAGGGATATTAAATATTCTCAATCTTAGAATACCATAATTTTGTATCTTTAAAAACACACCAATAATTCATTTGTTACAGAGAGTCCACGAATTACTTTTGAGCCCCAGGATGTGGAGGTAACATCAGGAAATACTGTCTACTTCACTTGCCGGGCAGAAGGAAACCCCAAACCGAAGATTATTTGGATACATAACAAGTAAATATTAAGCACAGACATGTGTTGTATTCTCTTTCCAATTTCATTAATCTGTTTATCTTGCCTCAACCAGTTTATCTAGAGATGAAATTTCCAAAATTATCAAATTTCTTGGAGATAAAAATGTCTCTTAGCATTCATCTTTTGACTCACCCAGATTATCTGGGGGACTTCTTAAAATTGTTTATTGCCAGGCATTAATGATTGTGAAAATGACTCAAGGAATTTTGTATTATTTCTAGAAGGAAATATTGGAATAATACTAACTAAACTAGAGTGTTTTAAAATATGAACATAATTAGATATAACCTCATCTTAATTATTTTAGTTTCAAATTAACATTTTACATTGATGTTGCAAATTTCATGTAATAAATAATTATAATATGTAAGTGTATTGGCAATAAAGGATAAGCAAGGATATTTAAAATACTAGTTATTTCTATTCTTATTGCACTATTTGATAAAACATGGTATCAATATAAAAGTCTGAATATAAAATTAAATAGCAATAACGAACTTTAAAAAATAAAATGTCTAAAGAAAGAGTGGGGAAGTGATATGGAATAGATACATAGAATGAAATACATACTTGATACAATTCAATCACAGTACTTGGATAATTATATTATCATCATTTACATTATTGGTAACTAGCATGCTTTGCATGTGTCTTTCCCATGCTTGCACAAAATTTCATTGATTGCTTTCTGTCATGTGTGTAATCAATGCTATATTTTTATGATTTTCTTCACAGAATATTCTGATATTAAAATGCATCATTTTTGTATATAATTTGAATTTGTAATTCTACTAAGAAACCTACACATGTTTGTAAAATGTGTTTTTAATTCTTGCAGAAAACTAATAAGTATAGGTTAAAAATAGCTTGGAAAGAAAGCGATTATGAATACTATTAAATCTGGAATCTGGCCCAGGAGAAAGATTTCAATTGATAGAAGACTTCAATTTATATCCATCTGGAGATTGTTCAAGGGTACTTGAGAGATAGAAATTGCTACTTGTAATGTCTTTAAACTGCTTGCTTTGCCTTCTTACAGTTTAAATTCAGTCATTATGTGTTCAAGGTTATAAAGGTACTGAAATAGTATTTAGAAAGGGACAAATAAAAAATCATAATGCCTGATGGAATGTATGACATAAGGGTTTTAAGTATGGTGACTAGAGAAACTAAGATGCATTTAAAAGGAATCAAAGAAAATTGGAAAAGAAGGACTAAAATGAAAGAAAGGTAAAGTATAGGCAGAAATTTGTTATAATATTACCCATTTTGCACAGAAGAAAAATAGAGATGAAAGGGAAGAGTTTATACCAAGAAATATTTAACATCAAAGGTCTTAACTTACCAGTTATTTGTCATTGAGTATTTTTTTACATAAAAAGATAATATATAGACTAAAAGTGTATGAAACATAAAGTCTAGTGCAGCAGATAATTTGAAACAAACATCTGTTTCACATAAACTAAGCTATGAAAAAAATACCGCCAATTCATTAGAAGCTACCCAGGTGTCCCTTCATAAGACTCTCTTTTTTTCCTTCCCCTAAAGTCCTCTCTCAGGACTTTAAGGTCCATAAAGCAATGTGTTAGGAACTGATTAGACACAAACAAAGGTAGAATTAGAGAATTAGATGGTATGTTTGTTGGAGTAAATTACCTTCCAGGATGGTTAAGACACATAGAAACTATAATTCAAAGGTCCAGGACATATCTAGTAGGAGTTTCAGAAAGATAGGTTAGAAATAAAGAGCTGGAGTCAATGTTTAGAGAAGGATGAGGACTATTTCAGAAATGAAAAAAAAAGTCATGAGATTTCAGATTAAGAATTGTATTTCTTCCCTACCTGGGTTTAAAAAAATAAATCTATACCTGGCAAATATCAATCAGAAAGTTGAGAGAGATAAAATCTTTGATTCCAAGATAATTTGAGGATTACCTTCAAATGCATAGCAATTACAATGACAGTTAACTGTATGTGGCTAGAAGGCAATGGCATATATTGAAATGGTTAAAGGGGGGGGGAAATCTAGTTTCCTTCTGTTTTATATTCAGCTAAATTATCTGACAAGTAAAATAAAGACACTTGCAAAGAGTTGAGCCTTAATTGGGGATATTTGCTAAAAGTAATACAAATTAGAGAGATGTGATATGCAAGAAGCAAAGGTAAAACCAATGTATTTTTAAACATGTTGATAAATATGAATAAACTGACATTGTTAAATAAACTATTGACTTTAAAGTAAGAGAGAAGTAAAGTATTAGATGATATCAACAAAAATATTGTAAGGAGAGAGGACATAATTAAATCATTTTCCATGGCTCATTTTTGAGGTATAGAATAATATTAACTTTGGAGTTGGAGAAGTCAAGAAGGCTTGGTAAAAATTACGGTAAAATACTAAGAAACAGGAAGAGACTACAACCGTTCATACTAAGAGATGGGAAAGAGAGATTTAAAAAAACTGGACCAGTCAACAAAAGGGATAGTAAGATAAAGGAAAGGCAAAGGAAAGAGAAAATGAACAAAATATCTCATCAGAAGTAAGGTTAAATACATTAGTAAAAACAATAAATGTACAGATTGAACAGCCTTTGGAAACACATAAGATTGGATTAAAACAATCAGCTATGTGTGTTTATGTTTATTGAAAACATGATACTGTGAGATGGAAGCTGGATGAGTAAGCATATTAAGCGGCAACATTGTGTTAATCAAAATAAAGATGCTATATCAATATTAATATCAACCAAAGTAAATTTCAAGAAAAAAATATAATTGCATATCATACGTAATTGCATATCATTAGGTCACAGTGATAAGGCAACAATTCACTTGGATGTAACAACCATTTTTGATGTAAGTTTGGAGATTCTTTAAGCTTCTCAGGAAGAGGGTAAAGTGATTAACAGAACCTATAAATAACAATTGAAATAAATTATTAGTAAATGATTCATTGAATCCAAAGAGGAGGGAATGCATTCCAGCTGGAGAAAGAATGAATAAAGGCACAGGATGGAAATCATTGTGATTGGATTCAGGAAAGAGGACAGATCATAATTGTTGGAATGAAGGTTTTGCCCATGAGAGTGATAGAAAAATATTAAAAAATAACTGGAAGGCTAATGCCTTTGGCTTTTCATCTTTAATCTTTGAATGCCACTAGAAGATGTTGAGCAAGACAGTCATATGACCTAAGAGGTTTCTAAACCAGCCGTGCTTTTAAAGATATTTTAAATTGGGGAGCATCAATGATAACTTTTTCATCTTCGTATTTCTGGTACCTGGCCACAGAGCCTAGTTCTTAAAAAGCACTTTATAAATGCTTATTGCAATGAATTGCCTTTAATAAATCAAATGTATTTACTGGCACATTTTCAAGGAAAACAAAAATCTAAGAAAATTCTATTTGTGCAAACCTTTGTGATTTTACATATGATTGCTACTTGGTTTGCATCAAGTTGACAATGTGATACATATATTGAAAACTGAAGACCTGCTTTGAATTTTTGAAGGAACATCATGATTCATGAGCAAACAATTTTATCAACATAACCAAGGAGATAGGAGCAAACAGAGAAACAACCAGGGAAAGGGATCTGTGCATTGTAAAGTTATGGGTTAGATGTGCTGCTGTTGCTTTTATACCGTTTTAAAGCATGAAAATTGATGAATTCTGTTGCATTGTCTAGCCAGAAGACAGATATCATGTACACATTTGGTAACTTTGATATTTTAGGATTCAGTTTTAGAGCAAAAAAATTTTTGCCACATTTGCTTTATTTCTCTGTGTATAATATGTGTGTACAACTATTTTTACTATTTTTCTCCCCCTTCTCCTCCTCCTCCATCTCTTTCACTTCCATCTCCTCCTCCATTTCCTTTTGTCCAAATTTTCCATCACAGGGAGGCAGAGGCAAATGCTGTGTTTTTACTAGTCTGTCATTTTACAAGATTCTACCTCCATGAAGGAAGGGACTCTGTCATATCATTCCCAGGATTTGGGAAGGGTAAAATTTTAGTTCATTATAAAAGGATACAACTCAGGAACAGCTAGATGGAAGAGACGCAAAGGGCAAAGTTGGGAAGGGGTGCAGACCTTCTATGCTTTCTGAGCATGACACTCCCCAAATCTCTGTGTTTACCAGCTTGGAAGCTCCAAGAACAAATTTTAAAGAAACTAAATCATCTTTGGAAAAGATGCAATTCCATTATTGCTGGTGTGTTTCTTTGGGAGTCATCTTTTTTTTTTTTTAAGTTTATTTATTTTGAGAAAGAAAGCATGTACCAGTGGGAAGGGGCAGAGAGAGAGGGAGAGAGAGATGTCTGCACAGAGCTGGATGTGGAGCTCAATCTCATGAACCATGAGATCATGACCTGAGCTGAAATCAGGAGTCAGATGCATAACTGACTGAGCCACCCAGGCACCCCTTTTGCAAGTAATCTTAATTGGGTTGAAGGTTAGATGATTTTAGAATTGTGTTTAAAATAATCAGCTTTAATACTAAGTGAGACTTTGGAATTTGTGCACTGAAAGAAAATGTGCTTTATGATGTCCACTGCATGTTACACTGGGTAGTTGTGGTAGTTTGTATTTACAGGACTATCCATCATCTAATTTCCTTGCCTACACCTTGCATGGCTGACTATTCAGAAGCACTGTCATTTTTCCTAAAGTGAATATCTTCAAAAATAGCAACTTGAAGTTCTCACTAACTGGTAGTTTTTCTTTTTCCTTTAAAAAAATAAGATTACTTATTTTGTTTTTAAAAATCCTTTTTTTAATGTTTGTTTTTGAGAGAGAGAAAAAAAGATAGAGTGCAAGCAGGGGAGGGGCAGAAAGACAGGGAGACAGAATCTGAAGCAGGTTCTAGGCTCCAAGCTGTCAGGACAGAGGGTGACACAGGACTCAAACTCACAAACCGCTAGATCATGACCTGAGCCAAAACTGAGTCAGATGCTTAACTGACTGCACTACCCAGGCACCCTAGTAACTGGTAGTTTTTCTTAAAATTAGGCTTTTCAGTGGGTGAAGAAGAACAGACTGTCTGTCTGAAGTGTCTTCTCCTGTGCTCCACTCTAAAAAAATGAATGTGAAATATGGCTATTGTGTGGCTCTTTATCCTTTGTGACAGAAACTGCTGAACAGGGATATTTATCCATCTCTTTAACATCCATCTCTTTAACATCCATCTCTTTAGTTTTTATGTATATGAAAATAAGGTGAGTTATTATCCTTCAATGATGGCACATATTTAAATTAGTAGACAAACTTGGAAGCTGTTCACTTTGTAAAACAAATTAAAAAGAGAAATGAGATCCCCTCAATGGACTCTTTCCTCTCTAAATGGTGTTATTGACAGATGACATATAGTAAGTGTTTAATAAATGCTTATTGAGTGATGAATGTGTGGGCGGGAGCATTTTAGGTTTAATAAATTTACAGTGCTAAGCATACTCATATGAACATCTATTCCTCCTCAGACATGATCATGAAGGATTTTTCAAAAGGAAAAACTACCGTGATGAGACAAAACCTTCTGTACAAACTTCCAACATATGTTTATGTGTCCGTAGCTTTGCATTTACTGCTAGAGATAACCCAAAACACCATATTATTGATGTCTGAACCTTCTTGGTGATAGTCTTCCCTACTATACTCAATGGATCTACCATTTAAATGGACAAATGGCATTTTCCTAGTATTTCCAAAATGGTCCCATTCAGTTAAGAGAGCCTAACATTCAATGACTGGCTGAATGGGTTATGCTTATTTAATGCCGTGTTCTGTAATTTTCCATGGCTTTGAGCTATGTTGTCTTCAATATGAATATCTTCCTACTCTTTCACAAAATGTGAATGCTTACTGAATGACTCACAGAAAAGAAGTGCAAAACTTACATATGTAATGATTCCTCTTTTTTTTAAAATAGGAATTCAGAGGTATAACAATGTGCAGAAATATCTTTCATTTGGATAGATGGCTTTAGTGTTGAATTCATAGATGGCATGAATTTAATCATGCC
Organism: Proteles cristata cristata; assembly: GCA_017311185.1. Classification (NCBI taxonomy): domain Eukaryota; kingdom Metazoa; phylum Chordata; class Mammalia; order Carnivora; family Hyaenidae; genus Proteles; species Proteles cristata. The sequence goes on along the minus strand of JAESUZ010000432.1, from coordinate 553,843 downwards.
AACTTGGAAAGCAGGACATTAAAACCTCCTTCCTTTCTATTGTGTCTTAACTCAAAACCTGTGTTTACAATACAATCTCAGAAATGGGAAGGAGCAACTAGGATGTAAATTAAAATCTTTTGGATTACTAAGATAATTTTAGTATATGTACTGCCGAAGCAAGCACTTACTAAGATAATTTTAAAAATTAACAAGTCGATATACACGAACCATATTTATAAGTTCCTATATTTTCCATCTTATTAAGTGTTTTAAATATGATTGGGGTTAAATAACATGTATGTGAAAATGTGCATTTCCAGCCATTCATTGGATTTGGAAGATGATTCTCGACTTAACTTGTTTGACGATGGGACACTCATGATCCAAAACACTCGCGAGTCAGACCAAGGTGCATATCAGTGCATGGCCAGAAACTCTGCCGGGGAAGTCAAGACCCAGAATGCCATGCTCAGATACTCCAGCCCTCCAGGTACGGCTTTTTTCCCTATTGAACTTAATGTAAATGCATCAGTTCTCTGTCAGTTATTTGCACTAGAATGTGACTTACATTGCTTCTTTAAAGTATGGAATGCTGGGGGCACCTGGGTGGCTCAGTCAGTTAAGCATCCTACTCTTGGTTCTGGTCAGCTCAGGTCATGACCTCACAGTTTCCTGGCTTCAAGCACCGTATTGGGCTCTGTGCTGACAGTGGAGCCTGCTTGGGATTCTCTGTCTCCCTCTCTCTCTGTCCCTCCCCTATTCATGCTACTTTTGTCTCTCAAATAAATAAACTTTTAAAAAATAAAGTATGGAATGCTTAAGAGTGAAACTATTGCCATCGTTGATCACTTTCTAACCTTTTACAGAAACTGTTTTTTGTCTTGAAGTTTTTTTTAAATGTCCTGCCTCCATTCTGTTCTTTCCTAGTCACCACAGGTCTGTGCTCAGACTGTCATTCTCCTCTTGGTTACCTACCTAGCTTCCTCAGAAGATGACGCAGCATCCTTAGACAGAGGGAGTCAGCCGTCCCGAGGCAGGACTACCATCATTTCTAACACACCATTCAGCTGTACATTCATAATTAATTACTCACCAAATATTTACTGAATGCCTACTGAGCTTGGTATTGAAGATTGTGTAGTTGGCAACCAACACTCCTTTAACTTTCTGTGAGCTTTGCTTTGCCGTAATTTCAGTGGCTTATATATAAACCAGACGCAATAACTGTGGCAGACTTGTAGTGATATCATTTTGAGAAAGATGATGGAAATAGTGAGACTCCATTTCCACAGCCCTGAGTCTATAGTCTATTAGGCAATGGATTCAGTGATTAGCCATAATTCAACAAAACGATAAGTTTTATGATAGGTAAGGGAAGGGGATAGAAGGATAAAGGAGAGTTAGTTGTGTGCTGGTAAATGTTAAAGAACTGGCTCTGGGGGTAAGGGGGAAGCCCTGATTTGCAACATTTGCCAGTGACTGACATGACACTGAATTTGGCATTGGGAAGAAATGTGTAGTAACACACTAGTGCATAGCATTTCTACCCTGCAGACACAGAGATGTAAATAATCTCAGAGCCCTACATAATAGTGAAATGTGAAATAATTACAAGTGGTAAGTGTCAGAACTTATCTTCAACATTCATGAGGTTTATTTAGTTGTAAGTTCATGTAATTTAATTTTTAACAATGGCTGCGTTTCACAACCATCTTGAAAAAGTCAAAAAACTTGATAACCGGCCCTCTAGAGCAGGCTCCGGCACACCCCTGACAGAGGAAGAGCACTTGGAGTCAACTGAAGATCTGTGTTGATTCCAGAAAGGATTTTCCAGGACCAGAGACATCTACACTGCAAGCAAGAAGTAGGAAAGGCCAGATAAAGAGGGTTGGAACCTCATCTTAGTAGAAAGAGCAGTAGACAGAGCAGGACACATACAAGACTTGGAAGTTCTAGATGCCTGGAGGAGACAGATGCAGGGTTGGGAATTCCATGAGATTTGATGGGCTGCAGGGCAGAGTTGAATCATTCTTGACTGTACTCTAAGTGTGATCAAAATTAGATGTTCCTTTTAAAAAGGTCTCCCAGGCTGCCGTTCAGAGCCCAGGCAGAGGACGGAGTGAGGTGTGGAGGCAGGCAGGCTGTGGCGATGATGCAGAGAAGAGGAGTGATGTTGGATGGGGCAGTGACAGAGGGAGTAGAGAAAATGCCCCTGAGCTAAGAGTTACTTCATCAGAAATGGTGCATTTGAGTCAGCAATGGACCGAATATGGGAATTTCCTATAGAGTTCTTCAGTAATTTCTCATCAGCACACCCACTAGCCTTTTCCAAAGCGTCATCTACTTTGCCCTCTAGGTCAAGCCTGACTGCACACGGGAGTATTTCTACTTTGACTTCTGGGCACCACTTTCTCCTGATCCTTTCCTAAGGTCCTCTCCTTCTTTCCCAGAGTCTTCAGCCTGCCTCAACGGTGCTGTTCCCCACACCCTCCAACACCCACCCTTCCTCCAGCTGGCTTGCCCTAACCACATTTCTTCCTCTTCCACTGAACTCTTTGTGACTTTTGAAGCAATTCCCAAACATTGAACTTAAATCATTTCTGTACAACTCGAAGATTTTATTGCTGGTATCTTTCCTGGGATTTAGATTGATCTTGCCGCTGCCTTCTTGCTCATTTTCACAGGTCAGTTTTTACCTCACTCAGACCCTTTTGCCTGCACTTCATCTCACGTTCGCCATCACTGTTGACACTAATATCCTCCTAAAACTTCAGATTCTGCCTCCACTGCTATCTTTTCTTCATCAAGACTCTAGAAATTTGGTTCCAAGTTGTATCAGATTATCTTCCTTTACATTTCCACTGCCATTGATTCGCTTCAAAAACCTTTTGTACCTAAATTATTATAATAGCTCTTTCCATTTTTCTATAGCCCTTTACACCTTAGTGTAATATAATGATTTCCAACGTATGTTGTTCTTCAGACTATGTGCCTTGTCTTCTGTTCTCATAGCTGAAGCATAAGCTTACAAGGATGTGTGTCTTTGTATCTTTTCAACATCTAGAACATTTCATCTACCTATCTACCTTAAGGCATTCAGTATTATTAAAATTAAATCTTGATTGTTGAATTAGATTAAATAAATTTAACTCTATTCTTCTTGGTATATTTATCTAAGAAATTAAGAAGCCCCCCCAAATTAGACTCAACAGTTAGGTATTTTTAACACCCAAGTAAGTCTTTATTTAACACCCTAGTAAATCTTGAGATTTCTAGGAAAGATGAAGCTCTTAAGAATCAATGAGTGGAACACCCTATGTGGAAGTCCAAATTTCATATTTACAAGAATACTTAGTATTGTATTATGTTTGGCTAAAGGTGTCAGAAAACTTGATGAGTTATGGCTTAAACACACACACAGTGTGTGTGTGTGTATGTGTGGTTTATTCATATGCGACAAGCGGTGAGGGAGTCAGGACAGAGCTGCCTCGTTACCCCAATGCTCCAAAGATATCTTTCTATTCTTCAGTCCTTTGCACATAGACCTTTTTCTCCCCTTCATGAGTGTCACCTGTTGGTATGAAGTTGGCTCCTGGAACCCAAGAGTCATGCCCAAATGCCAGGTAGCTAACAGAGGAGGAGCAATGACTAATTAAACCACTCCTTTATCTGAGAAGGGCACTCTTCCAGTGACACGTATCTACATCTTATTGGCAGAAAGTTCCCTTAACAGCAAGAGAGTCTGAAAAGGGGATATTTTTCAATGGGAGCACTTGAACAGTTAGCCCCTGAAATAAAAATAATGGATGTGCAATGATACATCACAGCATGGAGGGAAGCAGTCTTTTAAATAAAGTATATGTTTATATCAAATCCAGATTTCAGATCCAGACATTTTAGGGGCACCTGGGTGGCTCCATTGGTTAAGTGTCCGACTCTTGTTTTCAGCTTAGGCCATGATCTCCAGGTCGTGGGATTGAGCCCCCTCCATGCTAAAAATGGAGCCTGCTAGGGATTCTCTCTCAATGTCTCCCTCTGCCCCTCCCCCACTTACATACATGGATGCAGATGCGTGCTTTCTCTCTCTCTCTCTCTCAAAAAGAGATCCAGGTATTTTAGGTTTAATTATGTGAGAATTGAATGTATGTATAAAATGTCTTTGTATAAAGTCATTTTGAAAGTGACAAAAATTTAAAAACCACAGTATGGAATAAATAAATGTTAACTGCTACTGGCTGTGTTTTCCTCTTTCCTTTAGCCAAACCCAGTTTTATAATCCAGCCTCAGGACACGGAGGTTTTAATTGGCACCAGCACAACTCTGGAATGTACGGCCACGGGCCAGCCACACCCCCTTATCACCTGGACAAGGGGTAGCGGAGAGGCCCTGGACGGGTCCCGGCATCTGGTCACTTCTGGAGGACTGTACTTACAGAATGTCACCCTGCGGGATCACGGTCGATTTACCTGTCACGCTGACAATAATCAAGGCTCCGTTCAAGCTACAGCAAACATAATTGTACAAGGTATTATGGTAGCAGGAGGTCATGATTGAAATGTTCCTGCTGCCACACTCAGAAAATTATTTTTCAACTTCAAAAAATAATGTCATGTAAATCAGTGAAGAGATTTTTGTATTTGCCATTTAGTTTCTGACATAATAGAATTTTCAAAACTAATCTGCTTCACATGAAAACTTGCATTTATTTTTACTTCAGTCTTTATCCACATGCTGTAATCAACCATTAGCAACAAAAGAGATGAAGTCATTCATCTGGCAGCAAACTGTCCAAAGATATTTGTGCTTCAGTATGCCTTACGGATGTAGAAAAGCCCTTCAGATATGGATGCGAAAATTCTGTGCCCTCTGTTCAGAGTCACTTACCAAACTTGTCTCCTCAGCATAGCTCAGGAATACACTGATGGCTCTTATGAGCCTGGCTGTGCACCACAAATAGTTTATATGCACGGGCATGCAGTCCTGCTGCACAGAACTTGTGTTTTCATGCTATGCTTTTGTTATGAACCCGGGCTGCCCCTCCCTTTCTGTTGTGGTGGCTGTGAGTGGGGGTGTGGGTACAGGCGCACATGTGTGCACACACACATTCAGTGCTCCTTGTGGCCTTAGAGGTGTAGTAAACATCAGAACATAAGTCTTCTTCAAATAATGTCAAAAGTCCTATATCCAAAACCGTTTTTTATCAGCTGTCAAGAGTACAATAAGTTACAGTAACACATTTTCAGGGCTTCCTAAAGCCATGAACATTAAAATCAATTAGGTAAACGGGACGCCTGGGTGACTCCGTCGGTCAAGTGCCTGACTTCGGCTCAGGTCACGAGCTCACAGTTGATGGGTTCCAGCCACGAGTCGGGCTCTATGCTAACAGCTTCGAGCCTGGAGCCTGCTTTGGATTCTGTGTTTCCCTCTCTCTCTGCCCCTCCCCAGCTTGCACTCTGTCTCTGTCTCTCTCAAAACTAAATATAAATGTTAAAAAAATTTATAAAGGAAGTTATTTTATTTAACATATTTGTGTAAGATGTTATCTATCAAAAAGCCAGACCCTGGGGAACACCGAACAAAAACTCATGAGCTGGGGCAACTTTGGGGCAGCAAATGCTGGCTGCTCAGGCTGGTGCAGTGGGCCCTCTGGAAGGTACACCACTTCCTCCATCCTGGGGTTCCAGCATTCAGTAAATGTTTTCCAAATTGCTTTTGCCTCACACCCACTCTTTAAGTAGCTATAGATCAATAATTTCTTGTTTCCGTTCAAATGTCTGAGGAAAGAATGGTGTTTCCCCTAGAAATGTTAATACCATGAAAAACATTTTCTATACTCTAAAAAGGTGTAGAGATGAAATTTTTTTCATGAAGTCCTGGGTAACTCCTGGGGGAAATTACTTTTAAAGGACTCAAACATTACTTTTAGGCTTTCCATGTGTCAGGGTTGAAAAATGCTTGCAAAGAAATAGAATTTAGGGTTTTTTTTCTTGCATCATTTTATACCTAATGTCTGGTTTTTAGAAGCATGATACCTAATCAAACATTTACACTCTGACAGGCTCCTTTATTTCACACCATTCTAGTCTTCCATGTTTTGCCTTCCTGCATTTTATTTCTACCTATGTTTTTTCATCTGGATCCATCTAACCAAACTCTGCTGTTTATGGTGCTGTTCATTTCTCATCCTACAATACGCTAACAATTTCTTTTTACCAGGCAGTTTGCACTGAAATTGCTACCTGCGTGTCTTTTGTCCCTTGCAACTGTGTAGTTGGGTTACCTGTAGGTCTCTGTGTTGAGATTTTTAATTGGTCTTGAAATGGTCCATTAATCATTCAGTACATTTATAACAGAGGCTTCTTTTATTTGCCTAGTGCACAAACTAAATATTTTAAGATGTCCCCCTTTGTGTCATCTTAACAGATGTTCTATCAATTTTCTTTAGTTCTTTTAATGTCCATTTAAGCCAAGAACACAATTGCCCACAGATTAATTTCCTTCCCTAGACTGGTTGAACCAATAATAAAAGAAAAAAGAAAAAGCTTTGGTGAAATCACGGTGTGGGGCACTTAGATGAAAAAGCCTGTAGTTCTCAACAAGGTAAACAAAAATGCTCTTTTGTATGAGGCATCATGGTCACAGAGTAAAATCTACCAGAAGGTGAATTTTAATAAAATGGCAAAACGCTTCATCTAAGCATGTGGTGTTTTAGCTTTGGAGCTGGGGCTATTGGCCACCATTGTTCAGTGGAAGGCCTGGGAATGTCAACTCCTGATTCTTGTTGAATTCCTCCAGCCTCCACTACCTGCCTTTGTGATGTTTGGCTCTTCTGAGTTTTCTCCCCATTAGATCTCAAAATTTCTTCGTTAATCTAGCCAGTTGGCCACTCTAATGTTAGGAACAAATGTACAATGATCATTTACTTAGTTTTTCCTAATTTTTTGTAGGATATGGTCTCCGGGAATTAAAAGAAATATTATTTTCCATGAAACTGTATGACATATAATGATGCTTTTCACCCAGAGTTGGCTACTTGTGAATTTTAGTTATTATGAAAAAGTTGAAGTCAAATTTCCCAACATTTGTGCCTTAACCTAATGACTTGCTGTAACTAATACCCACTTCTGCTTTATAGCTCTTCCACTGTGACATGAATTCGTTTTTTAATGTAGAAATATTTGTGCTCATTTCAAGTTATTCCCAGCAATTTTAAGAGTTGGCGTAATGTTCCAAAAAGAACATCAGGCTGGGGGGTGAGTGGCCTAAATTTTCTTCATGTCTCTGAGAGTTACTCAGTTCTACCTCCCCCAGCCTGTGTGTTTTCATCTATGGAACACGGAGCCAGAGACTGCTGACCTGTGGAGTGTTTTCTAGCTGACTTTTCTAAGATTCTATTACAAATATCTTGCAGGTGTTCCTGAGGGCTTTCATGAATTTACATGACCTTGTAATTTATCTTTTACCATCGTTCAGCCTAGTGCCTTACTTAAAATTAAAGACTTTTAAAAATCCTTATTACTTAAACACAATGTGAAAGCTGAAACAGATATACTTTGCTGATTATTGTTTATTTTATCATGTTTCTTGTAAATCCAGATGGTAAGGAAGAGCAAGGAGAGGGTGAGTACCAAGTGCTAACAGCAAGGAGAAGTGGTCAGGTCATCTTAGAAAGTTGTTTGAAAATCGCATCACTTAGGGATTATTGGAGATCATCGCGCCCTTAAATGGCCAGATAGATCTGTTTTCATATTAATAAAAGTCATGAACAGATTCTATAACTGTATATGCCGCAATTAGCTCTTTAAACAGATTCAGCTGCAAAAGACCTAAACATTTGGAACTCCTGGAATTTTGACTTCAATATGGCTTTTTCAAAGGAATCATATCACATGTTATAAGAAGCATCTTTTCCTGAAATTAACAGAACAACTTGTTTCATATATTATCATTTTTATGAAAATTTGGAGGAAACAGTTTTGTTAATGGCTCACATACGATCTGTAGTTTTATATGCCTGTTACAGTTAATATATAACATATGAAGCAGATTCCATAAGGTTTAGAAATACTTCCTTCTTATTAACTACCACTTTTCTGCTTTGCAAACCAGATGTGTATATTTCTAGTTTCTTTACAAGCAGGCACAGACATACACAAGCATCTATACACTCATAAATAGCTTTTGTGTAAGTAACTGGGGACAGATTCTAATGAAGTACCTTATTTGTTTGAGAGAGAGAGATAATGTGTGTGTACTTATGCGTGCATCTGAGCAAGGGAGGGAGACGGAAATAGAGAATCTTAAGCCGGCTCCATGCTCAGCACAGAGCCCTATGTGGGGCTTGATCTTACAACCTGATCATGACCTGAGCCAAAATCAAGAGTCCAGAGCTTAATGTAGCGAGCCACCCAGGTGCCCCAAGCAGCATATTTAAGCATATTTCTTTTTTGTCCATCTTGGTATTAAAAATTGAGGAATGCCTGGGTGGCTCAATCAGTTGGGCATCCAACTTCAGCTCAGGTCACAATCTCGCACTCTGTGAGTTCAAGCCCCACATCAGGCTCTGTGCTGACACCTCAGAGCCTGGAGCCTGCTTCAGATTCCGTGTCTCCCTCTCTCTTTGTCCCTCCTGTGCATACAGTCTGTCTGTCTCTCTCTCAGAAATAAACATTTAAGAAAAAAAAATTGATAATTTTTAATTTTTATGTAATTTTTCATTCTCTTTAGCTCCTCCACAATTCACAATAATTCCCAAGGATCAAATGGTGTTAGAAGGACATTCTGTAGAATTTCTCTGTGAAGCTGAAGGCAACCCACCTCCGATAATTGCTTGGACCAAAGCAGGTATTAGCATATCCACAGGTGACCTTTATGAGAGTTTAAGAAACAGTTTAAACTAATTATTATAGGTACATCACAGACATGAAAGGAATCTTTGAATTAAATAGGTCATCATAATTTTTGTTAAGTGTTAAGTCTCAACATTTGAATATGTGGCCTTCGTTTAGATAATCCTCTCTGGGACTCAGTTTCCTGGTTTTTTGGTTTTTTTGTTTTTTTTTTTAATTTACCCATCCTCCTACCCACCTCTTCTCTGGCAACCATCAGGTTGCTTAATTTCTTGATTTTAAAATAAAATTATTGGACAGTTCAGTGGTTTTAAATGCTTTTCAAAAAGTAACAGTATTCTCTTCTAGTATAAAATGACATTGTAAGTGCAATGAAACCAACAATAAGTGAAACTCTAGCATATTAAGTGGATAAAAGTGAGCAGCTGTCTTTTAAGTGTGGGGTAGGGGTGGGGTGCCTGCACTTCCAGTGATCCCTAGGGCCTTAGACAAGGTCTACACTCTCTGAGGTTAGAGTTCCTCTAAGATTTCTCTGGTCTTGGAATTACTTTTACATTAGTTCGGGTAACCGGGTTAAATTCTGAACACATCAACACCTGTGAATTTCCTTTAGCTCTCATTTTTGCTCTCATCTTTGTAAGAGTAGAGTGGTTAGGAGGTGAACTTTGAAGGCACAAAGACAAGATTCATATCTCCCTCCTCCTTTTACTATTTGCCTGACCTTGGGCAAGTAAGTTGACTGTGGTTTTTTCTAGAGTTCTCTCATCCATATGTCAGGAGTGACTGAAGATACTGCCGAAGGCACAGGGTGGTGGTGGAGACTGTTTTGAATGTATTCATACTCATAAACATTTAGAAGAGTGTGTGGCTCATTTGTGTACATAGTAAAGGTTAAGTACCATTTTTCCCTGCAGAGCCAAACATTTAATAAGATATAGATTGTCACTGAAATAGTTGAGAATGAAAACCCATTAACTTGTTAGTGGCCACATGGAGTATAAACTCAGTATAAGCTCAGAGGTGGTAAAGTGCAATGTTGGCTGTGAGGATTAGCAGCCTGAGTGTCACAAATGCCACCATTCTCTAGATGCTACCTCAGCACCTGAAATGGTATAATTCTATAATGTTTTTATAATCCAAATATTGCATACATGTGTTGAAAAACTGTATTTAGTGATCATTGTGGGGGGTAATCTAGGAATAAAAACTGTTGTTAAAAAATAAACAAATGCAAAAACAATTCCCTTCCCAGCCAATTTTTGCCTTGTTTCACTGAATTAATTAAAAAGTGGGGGTGGTGGTGGTGATGAAGCTACAGAAAGAGGCATGTAGGGTTAGCCTGTGCAATGCCTCACAGGCCCTCTTAGGAATTTTAGCTTTTATTCTAAGAGTAGTAGGAAGCCACTGTAAGCCAAGGTACTGTTGGAATAAGATTAGTTTTGAAATTTGCACCCTAACTGTGGAAAATGAAATTCAAGAGGCAAACAAGAATATGGGGAGATTCATTACAGGGCTGATCGTTCTCCTTCTGGGCATTGGCTGTCCAGATTCCAGGATGCAGCGGCAGGAGTGGTGGTCCCAATACAGGGATGCAGAGGCTTTCTGGAGAGATCTCAGCCTTTACCCAGCACCTAACAATCACACAATTGTAGCTGTCAGCTCTTTGAGCCATAACACTGACATAAAAGTACTTTCTCTCTTCACAGGAGCCCAGCTCCTTCAGGAAGGTCCACATACAGTTCTCTCCTCTGGCACTTTGAGAATTGACCACGCAGCACATCATGACGAAGGCCAATATGAATGTCAGGCAGTCAGTCCATTGGGAGTGAAAAAAGCATCTGTCCAGCTGACTGTGAAACCCAAAGGTAATGTGTGCCATGATTGGGTTTACACACCTGAAGACAGCGCCTCTTTATGTGTCTTTTACACATTCTCAGGGACTTTATTAAGTATTTTTTATTTAATAAGATCTAAGAAATTGCAAATTTGATAACCTTCTTCTAATCAATTGTTTAAAAAAAAACCTGAGGTGAGGATTTCATTTCTGTTAATGAGAAGTATTAATATCATGTTTTCTTCCAAAACTATCATTTTGTGTTTTCTTACATTTTTTTTTGCAAAGCTAGTTAATTAGTCCTACATGTGGAGACTAGCTCACAGAAATGTACATTTCTCACACTCATACAATTCTCCAATGGGCTGAATTATGGCCCTAATATCAATATATCTTTTCTTCTTAGGGTTATCCATAATATACTGCAGACACTCTATTTCAGAGCCATCGTGAAAGACAGTAGTTTAGTTTAGCATAAATAGTAATATTCTGGAATGCGGTTGGGTTACTGGTCCATAATTTATCATTAACTGAAATATTAAAAAAAAAACCCTCAAAGCTTACATTTTTAAAGACAGGTCCAATGTAAGAATGAAAAATGGTTGTTATTAAATACTATGGAAATTTCTTCTTAGTACTTATGATGAAATGAAGAAACATATTTATATATATATATAAATATATATATATATACACACACATATATGCATATATATAATCTAAACTGTAGTTTATATTTAAATATAAGTTCCTATCTTCACAAATTTGCTATAATTTGTTTTGATGTAGTAGATCTAAATTCAGAGGTAACACATATTTAGATAAGAGCATATAAAACATGGAGACAAAGGTCGGCTAAATGTAGCAATATAAATGTGAAAAGAAATATTAGTAGATGTTGAAGAGTTCAATGGTGCTGGGACAGAGACCTAAGATTGCACTGAGCTAACATCTGTGTACAATCTAGTATTTATTCCTTTCTCACTATATATTAAACATGTCAAATGCTTTTTTCTTTCTTTCTTTTTTTTTTTTTTTTGGTGGAAGTTGAGGTTCTATGAAGAGGTAAAAAGATACACGGGAAAGTGTGCAAATAACTACTGAAATGCATGGAAAGATTTGAAAACACCATGGAAAGATGAAGGCGCCATGCAGTGCTCTTCGAAAAATCCATTTCTTTGGTTCATTCTTTCGTTTTTTAAATGTTTTATTTATTTTGAGAGAGAGAGAGACAGTGAGAGCAGGGGAGGGACAAAGAGAAAGGGAGAGACAGAATCCAAAGACAGGCTCCAGGCTCTGAGATAGCTGTAAGCACAGAGCCCAATGCAGGGCTTGAGCCCACGAACTGTGAGATCATGACCTGAGCCTATGTCAAGATGCTCAACCAACTGCGCTACCCAGGTTTCCCTGGCTCATTCTTTCTAAGAGAAAATGCCAAAAGCTGCTCCATAGAATGTTTAAAATTACTTTTGAGTTGGTTTTCAACAAATTCAACTAATTTAAAAATCAGAAAGTTTTTCCATTAATATCTTTTTTTTATTAATATCTTTTTTAAAAGGAGGACATATGAAATCAATGCACTATCGTCAAACTATAGCATGAAGATGCTGAAGTTAATGGTTTTAGTTTTGTCCTCTTTTTACCCCATTGTTATATCCTTCCACCTCAATGAACTGCCTCCCATTGACCCTCTAGATCTCAATTTAGAAATAGACTCCTTCCTAAGGAGGTTCCTTTCCTCCACTCTGTAAGATATTGTAAGATACCACTGTTGAAATTAATATTAGAATAGACTATTTAATCTAAAGTTGACAGATGTGGAGGAATTTGATTAATTTATCAAATATCCATAGCTAAGAAAATATCAGTAACAATAGGCCCAGATGTGGAAACATTACAAACAAGTTTTTTAGTGAACACAGAGCCCTGTGTGTTGAACATAGACTATGAGAATGGAGTGGAGGACAGGGTAATAGGGAGGAAATAGTTGGGATGGTTGGTTGAGTTAGAATGTATCAGATCTTAACTATAGGGCATGGAACTTTCCAAATGTTGGCCAGATCTATTACGTAGAATATTAATTAGCCTAAAGTGAATAGACAAATGCTGGAGTGAACGAACATTAAAAATAAGAAATCATTAGAACTATGGCTATAGTCAAGTGATGTGTTAGGTGACCTGAACATTTATGACAATGGGAATGGAAGAGTTAATGAATTCAGGTAAATGTATAATAGGTGGAACCATTGTATCTCTAAAATTATTAATTATATTTTTCCCAATAACTACTGCTGAAAATATTTTGCAGACCATTTTGTGTGTTTTGAAGTGTTTCTCAAAGTGTGTTTTGTGGATTGTCAGTGGAGGAAATTTCCAAGACACTTTTGGGGGTCGGTGGTTTAAGTTAAAACTATCTTATAATATCAAGGTTTTATTTTCTGTTTCCGCTTGGTTGATATTTTCACCAATGGCACAAAAATAATGGTGGGCAAAAGTTCTAGAGCCTTAGCACAAACCAAAGCAACGGCACCAAACTGTACTAGTAATTTGTATGTTCTTCACTTGCAGTGGGGAAAAAGATAGTAATTTTATTGAACAATGTGACTGATGGAACAGAAGGAAAACACTACTTTTATTAAATCTTGTACCTCTAGTAGATGCATGATGAAAGAAATAGGCAAAAGAAGCTGTCAGTTATCAAATTTTGCTGTCGTATCAAATATTCTTCACAATTATCTGAAAAAGCGCTTAAAATATCTCTACATTTTTGGGGTGCCTGAGTGGTTCAGTCAGTTGAGCATTGGACTTTGGTTCAGGTTGTGATCTCTATGGTTTATGAGTTTGAGCCCCACATCAGGCTCCCTGCAAGTCTGTAGTCAACGCAGAGCCCACTTCTGCCCCTCCACTGCTCAGGCTCTCTCGCTCTCTCTCTCTCTCTCTCTCTTTCTCTCTTATGAATGAATAACTGAATGAATGAATATAAAATTCTTTAAAATTTTTTAAAAATAAATAAAATATCCCCACATTTTACAAATACTTAAATTTGTGAGGGCATATTTTATTCATATACCTCAACTAAAATGACTAATTGCAAGAGATTGAACTCAAAAGCAGTTATTCAAATATTGAGATTTGCAGAAGAGCTTACTTTTGGAAAAGTAATTAATGTTCATAAAAATGTGTTATAGACTATTGCATGAGTTTATAACTGCAATTTTTGAATGAGTGAATCAATCTTAAAGTGCTCAGATTTAATTTCTAATATGGTGAACATGGCTGCATGAAACCAACATAAATGAAAGCCTTGGCGCTTCTCAATAATTTTTAAGTGGAAAGAAGTGTTCCTGAGATTAATGAGCATTTGAATAACACTCATTTGTTGGATCTTCTTTGCCTGATTTCTGGATCTTTCCTTTTTCTTTTTAATCTGTTTAAACCCTTTGCTACCACATCATTTTGCTAGCCTTTCTCATGTCTATGCCCCTTGTCCCATTTTCAGCAGCATGTATTCACTCCAGAGATGCTTCTAACCTTTAGCTATGCAATAGTTTTATTTTTTCCACTAATATTTTGCTCCAGTCTATGCAAATATATATAAACATTGGATGAAACTAGTAATTTTGTAGAAACATATAATTGATAAAAACTAATTCCAGAAGAGAGAGAAATATAAACAGAATATAGCAGGGGAGAAAAAAATGTTGGCAAGGATCATAGCACAGTGCAGACCCCCAGCTGTTACTCTGCAGCATGGCTGAATAGAATGTTAATTATTCTGAATATTAAACTTGCAAAAGAGTTCCCTCCAATAAGAGCATGTGGTTATGTGGTTTCCCAAGGAAAACCATTACATCTATAAATAACAAAAATTCTAATGCTATTTAAATGGTTTTAGGAATTAGAAATTAATAAACACACTAAAAATATTCTTAGTAAAACAAACATAAGCTTGATAAAAAAATTCTATGAAGTCATTAAAATATATCAAAGGAAAACTATCTTGTGTACCTATGCAAAGAATCTAGGAATGTAAATAAAGAAATATAATTTGAAGCCATAAATAATCCAGGAGCACATGAGAAAATATTAGTCCATAATTAAGTGGTTTTCATTCCAAAAATTCAGAGATAGTACAATAATAGGAAAGCTATTGATATATTTTATCAAATTAGTGGATTTAAGAAGAAAAATCATGATTCTTTCCATAGATACAGAAAAAAAGACATTTGATAAAATTCAATGTTTATTCTCATTCAAAACTCTTACTTAACATAGGTCTGAATAGACATTTTTCCAACATGATCAAATAGATTTGCATTCCTGGATCTTTTCATGGATACACAAAATAGTTTTCCTTTGATATATTTTAATGAATTTTTAGGATTTGTTATCAAATAACTCTTGCTTTACTGAACTCATTAGTCAGAATCCTGCTTAAGAGAGAAATGACATAAATATTTTCACTAAAGAAAAGATTTCTGCTATCATTATATCATTTAATGTAGATTTGGAGAGACAAATCATTACAGTTAGCCAAGAGACCAAGGAAAGAATAACCAGAACAATTCTGAAAAAGAACCATAATTAAGAAGAACTTATCACACTAGGTTATAAAATATATAATAAGGCTACAGAAATTAAAACAGTGCCTAGATTGTAAGTACATTGGGCCAAAATATATAATCTACAAATTGATTCCCTTTCACATGGGAATATCATGTACGAAAAAGATGGCATTTCTTTTGAGTGAAGTAAAGGTAACGATTCAATGAAACCTTTGGGAATAGCTGGGTAGACCTATGGAAAATAACACTGGGTATATACAATGCGAATTTTGTCCTGGAGATGTTTTTCCAGTCAGGAAGTGTATGTGCCTAGCCCGTCTTGAGTCCCGTGTTATTACTTCCTCTACACACATCTTTACTTGATCTTTTCTACTTTAGGTAGCCCTCCCTTCAACTGCTTTGGAAGAGTGGGATTTAGTACTTCCCTAATTTTACTGAAAAGGAAGCTTGTGGTTTTATTAACAAAACCAGCAACACATTTCCATTTCTCATCCTCCCTGTTGCTGTGGAACCATTTTATTTTTGAAAAAAAAAATGGAAATGCCACCCTCATGTTCCCAAACCACAAGTCTCCAACTCTTCTTGTCAACATTTCAATCTCACGATGTGTACACAGTCCTTCCCTTGCTGTCTCTCCGTGCGGCCCGAGCCAGTGACTCCCCTAAGTTGGGTGTCTTTCTGAGTGTAGTGACTTGGAAGAGCAATGTTCATTTCATTCCATATACTTTCTTCTTTCTTAATCTTTCCATTCATCTTGCCTAGAGATGGCCCAGAAGTAAAGGAAAGGAAGACAGGCTCACTGATGGGAAGCCAATGGCAAGGGGCCTCTCTAGTTTTGGTTGCTGCTAGGTCTTGCCTGATCATCAGGGTCCTCTGCATGGCTAGCTCTCTAGCCTTATACATATGTTATTCAGTCCATATTGAGGTTCCCCTACTACTGAGTTCCCTGGTAGAGGCCACCCAGCTCCAGCTTGTGGCCTTTTAGCCAATCTTGTCTCTTCTCACAGCTGGTTATTCCACACCCTCTGCCAATACAGTTTCCTCACTCAATGGGTAGTCACAGTGTCGGTATTACCAGTTAGAGAGAAAAGGCAGATCACCTGTATCAATTAAGCTAACATCAGGGTTCATATCAGGAGCAGTAGAAGCCACAAGAGTTTGGAATCAAATCTTCAAAATGTTTCAAGAAAAAAACAACAACAACAGTAAATCTGGCATTGTATGACTATCAGTCTTTCATGTATGAGGGCTCAATAAAGAAATTGTCAGTAAACTGAGAATGTTTGCAACTCTAATACTATTTTAAGGACATTTCTAAAAGCTGTACTTCCTAAAGAAAAAAAAGATCTTGAAAGACTGACTGATATTCAAAACAGAATGCAAAGGTGAACAAAGAAACTGCTGAACCTGAAGGTAATATTAAAATATTTTCTGTATCAAATATAAATAATTAGTATTGTGGTGATGTGGCACTGAATAACAATCACATAAGTAAATACTACCCAACAATGGAATATCACTTAGGGAAGTGATTATTTAGAATTCAAGTAGCAGAATATTCTTATATATCTGGCAAAATATCAAGGGTAAGTCTCAAAAAATAAAAATATGGTAATAAGTTTCAGATCAGAAAGGTGAAAAAGATGGAGTTAGGAAATCAACAAATTGATTAAGTAAAAGGTTGGGAAAGAGTAAAAAGAATTCTGGCAGTTAATTTGCAGACAAATTCTATAAATATTCTAAAATCAGTTCAGTTTTATAAAACTCTTAGAAAGAATAGAGCAGGTGATAGTTACCAACTTTAACTAATAAAAGACATTATGAGAAAAAATTTCAGAAAAATATCTATACAAAATAGTCACCAACTGAATCCAATGACATTAATAGATTCATGGAGGACAAATTATAATTTTAATAGATGTCAACAAAACAATTTATTATCTATTCATTATTAAGAAAAGATCTTAGCAATACAGAAATAAACAATTAAGATGCTTTCTACAAAAAAATATTTCTGAATATCATGTAGATAACACTTTTGAAAATTATGTTTTTCAAGGTAAAATGTTAGACTTATTTCCTTTGGGAGTAGAAAGAAGATTACATTTACTCAATACTGTAATCAAAGGTCCTAGCCTGTACAGAAAGAAAAGAAATAGAAACAAAAGTTGTGAATTTAAAAGAATGCATAGCATTTTATTATTTGTATGTAATAGGATTTTCCTCATACATAATTCAAAAAACAGTTACAAATATACTATCGGTAATAATAAGAGTTTAGCAAGATCATTGGTTGACATTTGCAAGTAAAAATATTTTTCTTTCTACATGTCAGTAATAAACAGAATTCCTAATTATATTTTTAAAATAATCCTTCTTATTTTTAAATGTTTTATTTATTTTTAAGAGAGAGAGCATGAGCAGGGGAGGGGCAGAGAGACAAGGGGACAGAAGATATGAAATGGGCTCTGCACTGAGGGCCTGATATGGGGCTCATCATGAACTGTGAGATCATGGCCTGAGCTGAAGTCAGCCACTCAACTGACTGAGCTTCCCAGGTGCCCCTAAAATAATACATCTTAAAATAGCAAGAAAGTATAAAGTAGTTAAAAATAAATTTAACAATATGCTATTTTTGACAATATGTACAGCATTGTACTGCATATATCTAGAGTTTATTCATCTTGCTTAACTGAAACTTTGTATCTTGGATTAGTAACTAATAATTTACTAAGAAGGTAGATCATACATTGACTGTTTTTACTACAACCAAAATGAAATTTAAAACAAACACATAAATCTAACAAAAGATGTGCAAGAACTTATAAAAAAAAGTTCTGTTGAAAGAAACAGAAGAAGGGGCGCCTGGGTGGCTTAGTCGGTTAAGCATCCGACTTTTGCTTAGGTCATGATCTCGCGGTTCATGGGTTCGAGCCCCACGTCGGGCTCTGTGCTGGTTGCCAGCTCGGAGCCTGGAGCCTGTTTCAGTCTGTGACTCCCTCTCTCTATGACCCTCCCCTGCTCACGCTGTCTCTCTCTCTCTCTCCTAGAAATAAATAAAACATTAAAAAAAAAAAGAAAGAAAGAAACAGAAGAAGACAAATCCTACTCTAGAGATGTTAGTCCTTCCTATGTTGATTTATAGGTCAGCACAATTCCAGTGAAAATCCTGGAAGGGTTTTTGGTAGAAGATGAAACACTGATTAAAACTGCAGATGGAAGAGCAAGGATTCAAGAGTAACTAAGATGATCTAAGAGCAAGATGTTATAAATCTACCATAATTAACATATTATGCTAATTGGTATAGGGATTGACAAATTGATCAATGGAACAGAAAGGCAGACCTTATTTATTTATTTGTTTTTGTTTTAGAGAGGGAGAGAGAGCATGAGCAGGGGAGAGGGGCAGAGGGAGAGAGAGAGAGTCATAAGCAGCCTCCACGCTCAGTGCAGAGCTGGATGGTGGACTAGATCCCATGACTGTGAGTTCATGACCCAAGCTGAAATCAAGAGTTGGAAACTCAACATGCTGAGCCACTCACACACTCCAAGAAAGACTGTATTAATTACAGTGGTGGTGCTGCTCACCTACAGAAAGTTGATCTCCTCAATAAATAGTGATAGGCAAATGGTAACAGGGAAAATATGAAATGACATCTTCGCTTTACTCTATAGTCCAGAATCAATTCCAAATTTAAAGATGACTTTAATATTAAAAAACAAATATTTAAATATTTCAGAATAAAAATAAGATTTTTATAATACAGAAGAACTTTTAGAGAAAATGTAAAATCCATCATCCTATAAGAAAATATTGATAAAGTCATCTATATTTAAAATTTTTATCTTCCATTCACTTAAAAGAAAAACAAAAACTAATGGCCACATCTATAACTGACGAGTCTTTTTTTAATTATTTGTAATATATGAAGACATATCTAGTTCAATAGCAAAAAAGGACAGATAAATTAGCAGAAGGGGAGAGATAATGAGTATAGTTTGGAAAAAGTTGCATTTAATATGCTTGTTGGGACTGAATGTAGATGTCTTTATGGTGGTTAGTTTATGAGCATAGAGCAAAGTTGTGTTGTCTGTGGTTGTGAATGAAGTAATTTAGAACCAAGGGGGTGTGTTGAGTGAGAAGTTGAGGGGGCCAAGGATAGGAATTCTTGTAATGCAGAAGAAAGAAAAGCTGTGAATTATCATAACAAATGGCCAGTATGACACAGAAACCCAGAGGAGAAAGGAATCCCAACAGGTAAGGATTATCTCCAAAAATAAAAAGTGATCAAATGGGTCAAAAGCTACAAAAAGTTGCTTTCAATGAAGACTGATTTTTTTTTTAAGATTCTGAATTTAAGGACCTGAAGAAGAATAATTTTCATGCGATCAAGGGAACCAAACCCTTCATGGAAGTAAGTTTGGAGTAAAGGGGACAAGAGGGAGGTGGAAATGCATAGACTATTTTTTCCTAAGAAATGTCCTTGTGAAGGAAAGCAGTGAAAAAGTAGCAGTGGAGATGCAGCAGGGATATGGGGGAATTAGGGGAGAACCTGTTTTACTGAGGTATTTTTCTGAAGGGAAGAAGGCAGAAAGATGGAAGAGAGTGAGTTCTCTCTCTTTGAACATGGTTCAAAGTTTCTCAGGTGGCAAGATGGGATGGGGTTCGGAAAATCCAAATAATTCTCTAATAAAAGAAGAGGTATTTCTTCAGTTTAGATGAGGAGAGAAGGGTAGTTGAGAATGGGTATGTGTATGAAAGAGGAGCGTTAGCTTCCTGTTAAAGAATTTATAGCCTGATGGTTTGTTTTTTTATTTCCTGTAGAGTAGGAAATGCTGATATTTGTAGGAGAAGGGTGTGCTGAGAGATGGATATTTTATTGTTGTTAAATAGGATCTGACGTGACAAAGGCAGGTTGACTCTGATAAACCAGAACCCATGATCACTCCAGATAGTTTTGAAGGACAGGCACAAAGGAAACAGTGCAAGTGTATTGAACAGAGGACAATGGGGAAAAGGAGTTGGGAGTTTGGGAAGGAAAGTGGCAGAGGTGATGAAACTTGGGATCTTGGCTGAAAAGGGAAGAGAATGACCCTAGATGGGGTTTGTCAACAGGAAGGAAATGGAAGGTTCTTAGCAATTTAGGTGGCATCATAATGAGGAGGTGTCAGAGCAGGAGGAAGAGGTGGTTTGGCTGTAGGGAGTGGTATTATGTATTTTCAAAAGATTATGAGTGATGGCATATAAGTGGTAGTAATGAGTAGCTGTCGAAACAGGAAGTGAACATTGCTGGAGATACCAGATGTCACAAGATGGAGGCCATGATGTGAAGCCTTAGCTATTAGAGATCCCTTAGATGAATCCGGTCACAAGATGTCCACCATGCACCATCAGGAATCCATAAGCCATAGTTTTAAAAACCCAAATACATGTGTTCACTTGGCATATAATGCAAGATTTGAAAATAACAAAATACTATTCTCACTTCAAGAACAGAATATTTTTATCTTCATAATAATCTTTGATGTTACCATATATTTTTATTCCCATCATAAAAAAGCCATCAAGAAAGATATGATGCCCACTACTCACATTAAGAAATAAAGATTACATATATGCCAAAAGATTGTTTGTTCTTCTTTTCTGTTTGTTCTCAGCTACAACCTACTTGCCACTAACCTGGGTTTGGGGTATATTATTCCCTTGCATGTCCACAGAGTTTATTTATTTTAATTAAATGTTTTATTTTGGGATAATTGGAGGTTCACATTTAGTTGTGAGAAATAACACAAAGAGATCCAGACTCATGACCAAACTGCAGACTCCACCTACTAAAACCCTAACAACTACCAATCTGTTCTCTATTTCTATAATTCTGTTGTCTCAAGAATGTTATATAAATAGAATCTTACAGGATGTAATCTTTTGGGGCTGGTTTTTTCATTCAGCATAATTGCTTAGTGACTCATGCAGAGTTTGTGTGTAATCAGTTGTTCTTTAGATTATCAAATCATTTATCAGTTATTCATTTTACTGCTGAGCAGTATGCCATGATGTGAATCTATCACAGCCTGTTTAATCTTTCACTCATTGAAGGACATGTGGCTTTTAATTTTTGATTATTACTAGTAAAGCTGCTATAAATATTCACATACTGGTTTTGTGTGAGAGTTAAGGTTTGATTTCCATGAGATGAATATCCAAGAGTGCCCTTGCTGGATTGTATGGTAATGTCATCTTCATTATTTTTTAGTGTTTATTTATTTTTTGAAATAGAGGGAGGGAGGAGTAAGGAGAGGGAGAGAGAGAATCCCAAGCAGGCTCCACCCTGTCAGCATAGAACTCAATGTGGGACTCAGTCCCATGAACCATGAGATCATGACCTGAGCCAACATCAAGAACTGGATGCTAAACTGACTGAGCCACTCAGGTGCCTGGGTAATGTCATCTTTAAATTGTTAAGGAAGTTCCTAAATTCTTTCCCAGAGTAGCTTTGCCATTTTACATTCCCACCAGCAATGTATGAGTGATCCAGTTTCTCCACACTCTTGTCAGTGATTTGGGTTGTCCCTGTGGTTTATTTTAGCCATTCTACAGGGGTGTGTCATGATACCTTGTAGTGGTTTTAATTTGCATTTCATTTCCCTCATGATTAATGATGTTGAGCATATTTTCACAGGTTTATTTGTCATGTGTATATTCTCTTCAGTGCCATGTCATACCTTTTGCCCATTTTCTATTTGAATTGTTTGGTCTCATAGTGTTGAATTTTGAGGGTTCTTTGTATATTCTAGATACTAATCCGCTGTTGTGTATGCAGTTTGTAAATATTTTCTATTAGTTGGAAACTTATCTTTTCATCCATTCAGTATGGTCTTCACAACACAAAAGATTTTTTTTAATATTTTTATGTCTTTATTTTATGTCTTTATTTTATTATGTCTTTAAAATTTTTTTATGTCTTTATATTGAGAGACAGAGGGTAAGCAGTGGAGGGGCAGAGAGAGAGGGAGACACAGAATCAGAAGCAGGCTCCAATCTCTGTGCTGTCAGCATACAGCCTGACACGGGGCTTGAACCCACAGATTGTGAGATCCTGACCTGAGCAGAAGCCAGACAGTTAACCAACTGAGCCACCCAGGTGCCCTAACAACACAAAAGGTTTTAAATATGATGGAGTCCAGTTTATCAATTTTTCCCTTTAGTGGATTATATTTTCTTTTTAAGTTTATTTATTTTTGAGAGGTAGGGAAGGGCATAGAGAGAGGGAGAAAGAGAGAGAATCCTCAGCACAGAGCCCAGTGATGGGCTCCACCAAACTCACTAACCGTGATCATGACCTGAGCTAGTCAGATGCTTAGCTGACTGAGCCACCCAGGTGCCCCATGATGGATTATTCTTTCAATATAGGATCTAAGAGCTCTTTGCCTGGCCTTACATTCCAAAGATTTTCTCCTATTTTTTAAAGTTATACTTTAAAAAAACCCAAAAAGTTATAAGTTTCTCTTTTTTTTTTAAAGTGATACTTAAAAAAAAAAAAACAAAAAAAAATTTGTTGTCCATTTTGAGTTTAAGTTTGTACAAGGTTTCATGCTTGGGTTTTTGTTGTTGTTTTTGTTTTTTGTGTTTTTTGCCTATGGGTACCTAATTGGTCAACACAATTTGTTGGAAGGGACTCACTGAATTGTTTTTGCACCTTTGTCAATAGCAGTTGGGCATATTTTGTGATTATATTCTTGGGTTCTTGACTCTGTTCTGTTGATGCAGCTGACTGTGTCCACATTCATCAATACCACATAGTATTAATTACCATAACTATATAATCAGTCTTAAAATCTGGTGGGTTGATTCTTCTCACATTATTCTTTGTTGTCAAAATTGTTTAGCTATTTCAGCTCTTTGCATAACCATATAAATTTTAAAATAACCTTGTCTATATCACCAAAAAAAATATTTCTGGGACTTTGAAAAGAATTGCATTAAACCTAGTATTAGTTTGTGGAGAAATCACATCTTTACTATCTTGAGACTTCCAATCCATGGATATGATATATCTCTATATTTATTTAGAGCTCATTTGATTTCTTATATCAACATTTTATAATTTTCAGCATACAAGTGCTATACATGTTTTGTTAGCTATATTTGCAAATAGTTTAATGTTTTTGAAAAATTGTATAAGCTAGTCTTTTTTAAGTTTTTGTGTCCACACGTTCATTGCTTGAATATATAAACATAATTGATTTATCTTTTATCCTGCAATCTTACTAAGCTCACTTTGAAGTATTTTTATAGATTTCTTAGCATTTTCTGTGTAGACACTAATATCATCTGCAAATAGAGACAGTTTTATTTCTTCTTTTCCAATCTGTATGTCTTCCATGTCCCTCTCCTGCCATGTTACACTGGCTAACCTTCCAGTGCTATGTGGAGTCAGAGGTCTGAGATAAGACATTCTTGCCTTGTTCCCTACCTGAGGGGGAAACATTCATTATTGCACCACTAAGTAGAATGTTTGTTGTAGGTTTTTGTCTGTGTTCATTTTCAAGTTGTGTGGGCTTTCTATTACTATTTTTCTGAAAGTTTTTACTTAATCGTAAATGAGTACTAAAAGTAGTGAAACACTTTTTGTGCTAATTGAAATTATCAGGACTTTTCTTCTTTAGCTGTTAGTATGATAGATTCCATTGATTGAGTTTTGAGTACTGAACCAATCTTGGACCCCCAGAATAACATTTTCATATTGATGAATTCTACTTGCCAGTACTTTATGAATGATTTTTGGGTCTGTATTCATGAGAGGTACTGGTCTCTAGGGTTTTCTTTTTCTTTTTGATTTTGGTACTGTCTTATTTGGTTTCAATGTTCAAGTAAGCCACCTAAAAAGAGCCTTTTAGTTTCTAAAAAAGATTGCATGTTGGATTAGAATTCTCTAATAAAAAATTTTAATTCTTTCCTAAAAATTAGTGTTTGGGGATTTTAAAAAAATTATGAATTCAATTTCGTTAGTAGTTATAGGGTTATTCCAGTGATCGATTTCCTATTAGGTAAGACACAGTAGTTTGTTTCTTGAGGAAATAAAGTAAGATTGAGTCTCTTTATTTTAGCCAGCAATATATTTTGATGTTACCATATATCTTTATTTTAGACTTATGAAAAAATATTGAAAAAGAATAATGAAAATCCTTGTACCTGCTACTCGCTGAGGAAATAAATATAACTAAAGTTAAAAGTTAGAGTTAAAATATTAAGGATAAAGGCTATGTGTATTTCTCTTCCTTTTTTCTGTTCTCATCTCTATCCTAATTATGAGTACCATGGTTTTGATGTTTATTATTCTCTCAGATGTCCTAGTAATTGCTTTTTAAAAACACTAGTATGGCTAACCAATGCCATGTACAGATTTATACCATTTGACTTGGATGGAGCACATTGACAAAATGGTATTGACATGACATCATTTTGATTTGCTTCAACAGCTCTCCCGGTGTTCACTCAACTACCTCAGGACACAAGTGTACAGGTTGGCAAGAATATAAACATTTCATGTCATGCTCAAGGGGAACCACAGCCCATGATTACTTGGAATAAGGTAAGATCTCAACCAAAAGTAGAGTAATATTAAAAGCACTGACAAATATATTGACCTGCTGAAAAGAGGTAGTGATTCTCACATTGATTTATTACTGTTGTGAGTTTTTGCTAGCAAGTGATACATTTTACACTGAGACAAGTTGATTTCCTGCTGCTTTTTTGTTCTTTTTTTTTTAAGTGATTGCATCGGATTTGGGCTCAGGGCTTGGATAAAGTTTATCCTTTCTCATTTGCTTGGTGATGAGAGCTTCATAAGCATAACTAAATTCTTCTGAGGAAAAATTGCTTTTGTCTAATATACATTAGGAGTTTTAGTGGTGAGCAAGAAACAATTTTGAATTAATAACTCAGAAGTGGGTTAAAAATAGGGCATTAACTACAACAAGAAAAGAATGAAAAACTTGGTATTAAAACAAAGTAACATGAAAAAAGTCTTCCTATAGGTTCAAAACTTGAGTGACTAAAGAAAATAGCTTTCTATTTATATCGTTTACTTCCTTTGGTTCTTTGAGCTATAACCTTTCAATGGAATTGCTTCTTTCATTTTAAGTTTTTTATTATAATGAAATGATTGGCCTCAGATTCTGATGTTCCTAAAAATAAGTAAAATCGCATATAGCAGAATGACAGTTTTTGTAGAGGATTTTGACAAAGAGTAAAATTTGTGAAAAGTTGCAAAGCCGTTTTCCAGAAGCACTTGGTTTATTTTTGTTGTTGCCGTTTAGCAACAAGGCCTTATTTTTGGTGGCTCCCTTTTGTGCTGTCGCTGAGTGTCACGTGCGGTTTCCCATACAAAGTACGTTTCGTGATCTCGGAGCTGAAACTTTGGTCTCATGTGCTCTAAAACAGTCTGAGTAGTTTTTTATAGTTTCTGTTGAATGTAATATTATATAATTCAAATATTTTTTATACTAGAAATAAGTGAAAGATACACATTTTGGTCCATCTTTAAAGCCGTGACATTATACTAAATGCTTTCTCATATAATGTTATCAGCAAAATAGCTCAGTCTAATTTCTAAAAGGTAGCTTCTAATCCCAAATGAATTGATGGAGGGCTGATTATCTGACAGACATTTTTTACTACGTATCAAATTTAATCTTTATAATAATCCTAAATTCGTGAGTTTAAAACAGGTGTGAGTTAGGCTACTTTTGCTACAAGCAACAGAAACTACCTAAAATAAGGAGATAAGGAATTTACAGGAACTTCACCTGATAGCTCAGAGAGCCTAAGCAAAACTATAGAACTGTAGGTTTAGCCTGAGAGGTCGGGCAGTATCTAAGGACAGCAGAAAGGAGTGCTTTTGCAAAGAAGATGCCATGATGAGGAGGAAGTGGAGGGAGGCAGTCCTGAAGGGAAAAGACCTTCTGGACCTTCCTGCCTGTGCACCTGCTCACTTCTTACCCCTTCTGTACGTCCGGTCATTTTTCATCTGCCCTTCATCTGGTAGGTCCTGCCACTTCCTCCCATTGTGTACCCTGAGTTACCAGGCACTGGTCACCTTGGACTTGTTTTCTAGTAGTAGTCAAAGACAACTGTGAGAATCTGAAGACCTATAAGACATTTTTTTTTTTCACTCTGAACCTTTCTGGCTACATTCTGGCCTATTGGCCATCACTGGGGTCTGAATTCTTTTGAAACAGCAGCTCCTATCCTCAGTTTCCCGTGTTTCCTGGGGTGGGGTGGGGTGGGGGAGAAACGTCCCTATCCCTGCTCCACTCCAACACAGTCCCAGAAAGCCAATATCTTTTCCTTTTTAAAAGTTAACAGCATAGGGGTGCCTGGGAGGCTCAGTTGGCTAAGCATCCAACTTCAGCTCAGATCATGATCTCACAGCTTGTGGGTTCAAGACCCACGTCGGGCTCTGTGCTGACAGCTTAGAGCCTGAGCTGCTTCAAATTCTGTGTCTCCCTCTCTCTCTGCCCCTTTCTCACTCATGCTCTTTCTCTGTCTCAAAAATAAAAAACCATAAAAACTTTTTTAAAGTTAATGGCATAATAATGAAAAACACACAGATCTATGCTAATAGTAACTAAATACATGTTAATAATATTTCATGTGAAATGTAGTCATTTTATCTTCTTGAGGTAAAGTTTTAATTGAGAAACACCACCATATCAAACTTTGTAGAACATAAAACTTATGAGTACATATAAAGAAGAAATAGAAGACAAATTAGTAATATGAAAATATTTTTGATGCCTTTAGATAGTAGATTTGTGAAAATTTTCCTTCTTGTCAAATTCTATTTTTGCTGTTATTGCCAGAATCCTTTTTTAGAAGAAAAATATGAATAAATGCTATATATTCATTCATTGAATCATGGTATGAAGTAATTACATAATTGAATTTTGAGTATCTTCTTATTATAGAGAGGGAGACCAAGTGTACTTCCCAAAAAGCACTTTCTCTCTCTTTTCTTCTCTTCATTATATTCATAAATTACTTCATCTAGTGCTTGACACAGGAGGCGCTCAGATATTTGTGGAGTGAATGAAACTATATCAAACAAAAGGTAAGGCGTTACTTTTTAAGGAATCACATTTTCTTCCGGTGGTAATTCTTTGTGCTCCCTAGGCAGGTGTTCAGATAACGGAGAGTGGGAAATTCCATGTCAGTGGTGAAGGTGTGCTCACCATCTATGACGCAGGGCAAGCTGACCAAGGGAGATACGAATGTGTGGCTCGGAATGCATTTGGTCTTGTTGTGGCCAACATGTTTCTCACGGTCGTTGGTAAGTGTGGTTCCTTATGCAATCCAAATAAATGCCTTTGACAGCTTCTCCATCTAATCCTAACTGATTCACCTTCCCTTATATGTTCTTTCTAGTCAAACGTGTTAATATTAATTCAAAGTTATTTTAATTCTTAAAATCTAAGCTCTGAAGCGTAAACTACATGAAATGGTATCAAACACCAAAGCTAACGATGCCAAAAGCGAACATAAAGGGCAAGGATTTGCAAATGTATACCATGTTTTCTGAGTAACTGACAATTAGGGGATATAAGATACATTCATAGCTAAATAAAAGTGGAGTCAGAGATTTAAGGGTAAATGGAATTTAACATGTATTAGTTGCTCTGACCTAGTGTATTTAGTTCTACAGTAAAATTAAAAACCAATCAATCAATCAATCAATCAATCAGATGTCTAGGTGAGGTTCACCTCTACGAGAACAAATATCTCAGTATTTGGGAAATTTGTAACTGGCCAACATATCTGGCATTGACTTCCCTTTTGTCAGCAGTCTGGTGATGCAGCTGGAGCCCTTTGCCCGTGGACTATCAATGGTGATTGTTTAAAAAAATTTGTCATCGTATGACAAAAAATAAAACCCTTCTCATTAAATTTTCACTTAATCAGTTTGTGTTGGAAGTGAGAGTCTATCTGTAGGCAGACGCAGGTGGCAACCTCAGCTGTGGTTATGGGAATGGAGGCAGGCTGTGACGATGGACGGCCATGGTCTCTCGGTGGGGAAGGCATTCAAAACTGCACAGTGTGCGGGGACGTGTGAATTGACATCAGGGCTGCTTAGGAGCTTTTGCCTTATTGACAATCAGCAGTGGAAAGAAACGAGTTCAGCTATGAGCATATGGAGTCCTATTTTGGGCTTTGCCTGCTTTTTGGTTTCCTTAGAAATGGGCAGATTTCATAAATAGGGTTTTACAGATTTATTTTTTCCTTTTAGCTCTTATGGGTCTATAAAAATATTGGGTAACTCTTCTCATAAATACAGGCCTGGGTAAAAATAGATTTATTTCATTAAATCACATCCTTTGAGATATCACTATCTTCCTATCATACAGTACGATAGTTTCGTAGTTTACTTGTGATTTCTCATAAAGTATTTAACTTCTAAATATCCTTATTCGTTGGGGTATTTTTTAAAAAGTGGATATTTTTATTAATAGCACATGAATCTTCACATGTTTATTATACTGTATGGTAAAAATGCATCCTCTGTAGAATTTATTCTTAAAATTATAACAATGTAGCTAGGAATCACCACATATTTATTCTAGAGGATCAGAAATTCTTTCTTACATAGAATTTCTTAAAGTTTCAAAATCTTAGCCAGACTTTCTATTTGCTATGAGTTCATGTATTTCCTGATTTAGAATCTGTTGTAGTTGTGTTTCTTTCTTTTTTTAAAAATTTTTGTTTATGTTTGAGAGAGAGAAAGCTGAGTGGGGGAAGGGCAGAGAGAAAGGGAGAGAGAAAGAGAATCCCAAGCAGGCTCCACACTGTCATCATTGAGACAAATGCGGGGTTTGAACTCATAGACACTGAGATCATGACCCGAGCCCAAATCAAGAGACAGATGCTTAACCGACTGAGCCACCCAGATGCCTCAGTTGTGTTTCTTTTTATAAATTTATGGAGCCTTTTTTCTGTTGTTCACTATTTATGAGATCTATGGGAAAATGTCCTTGGGCATTTTGGAAACAAAACTTATTATAAAATTTATATTATTATCATTTATGTTTTAGAAATGCTAGAAATCTTTACCACTAAACACGTGCGCGCGCGCGCACACACACACACACACACACACACACATTCTCTCTTTACCTCATCTTCTCTCTCTGTCTCTCTGTTTTGCTCTGTCAACGTACACCCAAACACTATAATCATAGTGGTCAATATTTTAGAATCTCCAACATAAGAATTTCAGTGCGGTGGACTGAGATTAAACTAACCATTTTATATATAGACAGTAAAAGTAAAACATTTAGATTGAAATGTGTTCATCACAATATTTACCAGATTTACCAGATTTTAAAACAGTATAGGTAGCATTAATCAATATTCCACTCTATTGTATATAAAGTAGAAAGTCAGGCTATCAGGATAAAATAGTATAAAAAAAGAAGTTACTTATTCACAAAAAAAATTATGTTTTTTGCTCTGAAGACATTTTTACATAAATATAAGGGGACATTGATTTGTATTTGCATCTTATACCAAATAAATTTTATGATATTACAAATATTTTTATGAAGAGATAAAAAAGTATGAAGATATACATTTTAAAGTTTTGAATTAATTTAAGATTTAAGACAAGCAGTGTGTGTGTGTGTGTGTGTGTGTGTGTGTGTGTGCGCGCGTGTGTTCATGTAACCTAAATTAGCCCAATAGAAGGAAATGTGTCGATATAAAATATCACTTACGGAACATTTTATGACTTAGACCCTTTCATTCACCAGTCATCCTAATTAAAGGGAAAAGACTGTGCATTATAGGACGATTTTCCAATCTTCCTTCCCCAATCTAGCAGTTATGGAATGTCATAACTCCACTCACTGTGTACTAAGTGACACAGAGAAGATCATGCCTTTTGAGTTTCTATCCTGCATTGGAGAATATAACCAAAGAAAGTAATCCCAAATAATAAAAATATACAATAACAATTTAAGCAAAATCTGGGCATTGTTTATATAAACCATGCATTTGAATGAGTTGATATTCAAAGTAAGGCATTTATAAAAGCAAAAGAAAAATGAGGTTCCACAAGGTGTGATTATTTTAAGGAGGTTTTTTTTTTCACAAATGTAATCAATTTTTTAATAGTTTTAATACATATTTAAAAACCTGTAAGACTGATACAGTATTTACTGGGAGCCTCTCCTTTAGTTTACGGTGTCCTCAAAGTATTTTATATTGGTGAATATTATGCAGATCTGCATACTTTCTCTGGGTGGTATTTGGCATATGAAAGCTACACATATTGCTTTAGACCAAAAAAACCTCACAATTTTTGCTCAAAACATGATTTATTCTAACACTTCCTATATATATTGGTATGCCGTTAAGTGCTATGAAGTTCATAATTCACAGTATATTCTTATGACTCATTTCTTGCTTGTGAAAATGGTTCGGTCTAACTGAGGACACAAGACATTTACACTGAACATTAACAGTGTGAAACAGTGGGAGAAACCCTGGGGTAAGTCATCAAGCTTACCTTTATTGATCTCAGCGCTTTGGATACCTTACTTACCCATAACTGGAATTAGTTTTCTAATTTCTTAGAAAAGCAGAATTGGACACTCTCAAGAGTCCTTCTTGGCATAGGAATTCTGCCTCTCCGATAGAACTCAAATGTGCAGCAATAGAGTCCTGAAGCAGTTTAGAGCACATCTTCTTGACAGGATGTTTACCATTGAGACACTGGAATAATATCTGGAGAGGCTAAAAGTAAAACAGTGACCCAGAATTTATTAAATGAAAATTTTAGAGCACCAATACCATGCCCAGACTGTTTGTGATTATATAAAAACAAATCTAAACAATGTTGTCTTCTCTGAAATTCCAAGTTGGGTATCTGATTCTGTGTTGGACATCTCATCTTGGATGACCCACAGTTCTTCCGATTCCATATGTTAAAAACCGATCTTGAATGTATTCTATTTTTGAAAATATTTTTTTAATGTTTTACTTTTTTTGAGAGAGAGAGAGACAGCATAAGTAGAGGAGGGTCAGAGGGAGAGGGAGACACAGAATCAGAAGCAGGGTCCAGGCTCTGAGGTAGTTGTCAGCACAGAGCCCAATGCAGGGCTCGAACCCACGAACTGTGAGATCATGACCTGAGCTGAATAGGATGCTTAACCGAGCCCAAGAATACCCCCTGAATGTATTCTAAACTGAACCCCTCACTTTCACCCCAAGACCTTGAAAACTCCCTTCAATACGGTCCATATTCTATAAGGAGAAAGCCAGAGCCTCTTCTAATTTTTTCCACTCCCTTCTCCTTCTCTACCCTTACTGTATTACCAGCTTTGGCTGCAAATAATGCTTCTTTTCCATTTTGCCACTTGACCTCCTCTCTCATAGTTCATTCTTTGGTCCTCTGGTCTTTTACAATAGCTTTCTAAATAGTATTTACACTTATAATATTCTCTACTTTCACTGTATCCTTAATCTAATAATTTATAAATGAGAATTAAGATGTTATTACTTGACTTTAAGTTAGTGAGACCTTTCCTTTTATATTAAGTAAATAATCTTTATTAAACTGATACTAATAATACTAATAAAAAAGTTAACATTTATTGGGCATTTATCATGTATTCCAAGTGCTCTATTATCAGTTAGCTTATTTAATTCTTTTGGGATCTAGTTATTTTTGAAATCGTGAATGAATAACTCACTAATTTTTTGACATTCTAATCTAGATATTTGTCTTGTCAACAAAACATCTGTTTCAAAATCACTGAAGTTGTTGCTCAGTGAGTGAACTATGAACTATCAGAAAATTTTAATTATCTTTACTCAAATATATCAATGAAGTGAAATTGATACTGAATAATTTTAAATTGCTATTTTACTATATTGACCATGATTATGACATTAACTTACATAATAATAAATAGATGAGAATCTTGTTCACTTGACAAACTTTAATAATACAATGAATGGTGAAATATTTCTATAAACAACAGCATATATTGCACATTTATACCTTTAACCGTTTTTGGACACATTTCCCATCCTTTTAGATATAAAACCTATTCTTTTTTAGAATGTTGTTTTTGAATTTATTTTGAGAGAGACAGAGAGCAAGCATGAGCAGGGGAGGGTCAGAGAAAGAAGGAGAGAGAGAATCTCAAGCAGGCTCTGAATTGTCAGCACAGAGACCCCCACGTGGGGCTCAATGTCAAGAAACGTGAGATCATGACCTGAGCTAAAACCAAGAGTCACATGCTTAACAGTCTGAGTCACCTAGGCGCCCTTATATAAAACCTATTCTGAACACATACATCTATCCTGATATAAGCCACATGTTTACAAAATTAGCATTAAATTTCAAGAGGAAAATTTTAGTGTAGTAATGCATGGACAGTTAAGAAATTATAAAGAAAGCAAATAAAATTATAAGGCACATCTCAATTATTAGAACCAAAAAGACGTAGTTAGTTTCTTTCCTTTTCCATTCCTGAAATAATGGTGGAGCCCGCAAGTTAGTGAGCCTATTTACATATTTAATGATGCAAAATGATGAGTAAGGCAGAGTTGTTGCTTTTCAAAGAAAATTGTCTCACAAAGGCAGTCATTAATGTCCATTTATATGCTGTGGGAGTGTCTGGTTTCCTAGGATATCCCTGTCCAGTGTCATTGGCAGTCAGCCATTCTCTTTAGGGGAAGATTTAATGTAGTAAGGCCTATTTAGTTATGATAGTTACATTGTTGGGCTACTTTTTTCCAGTATGGAGGAGGAGATAAAGAATATTCAGTTGTGAAAGAAACTCAGCTTTTATTGGGGTCTAGGTATTTTGTGGTGAGAGTGAAGGCAGGGGTACAAGTGTCCTCTGGTAGTGTCCCTTCTCTGGCTCTGTCCTGTTCCACTACCTCCCTCCTCCCCCTCCTTGTCATCTGGACCATGCTCTGACAGGGTGGGCTCACAGCAGTTGGTGGGCCATTACCCCTAAGCTCTCCTTTCCTGAAAGGACTCAAATTTGTCTTTGGACTTAACCTTCCTTGGAGGTGATAGGTGATAGATGCATGGACAGAACTGAAAGTAGATGGTCATAAGACAACTTTAAATATGCTTGTTCTGTAACCTTAGTGAGGTGTTCCCCCTTTTTAACCCCAAGACTTAACAAAAGAAAATGATCTAGTTCTTCCTCCTGCAAAATTTTGCATAAAAAGATGGAGAATGTACGCGGAATTTTCTGATCATTCTGAGCCTACAACATCATTTGAGGTAGTTTTTAACACAAATAAAATATTAACAGTATTGTTTGATTCTAATGTGCCCCAATAAACTCAATTTGCTTTGCATAATACAGCACTGTTTTGAGAACATTTATGGAAATCTTTTCACAATTTGTACCATAGCAAATAAAACATATTGAGACTGAATGAATAATATAAAGGTTAGTTTTATTTTATCATAAAACTATGAAACCTTAAAAAATTCATAATTAAAATGACACAAGTGAGAGTTATTGTTACCACAAACATTTTCTGTGTGAGCATACTACATATTTAGTGTACTTTTAATAATCTGTGAACAACTTTGTGTTTTGTTTGTGCACATTAGAATTTAATTATTTCAAACAATATTGACATATTATGCTACTTTCTTGTTACTTTCCTCTCCTTTTCATTTCTCCATACTTGTTGGTTTCTTATTAACGTGGAGCAAAAGCGGTTCAAGTTGAAGAAATAATAAGACAACAGAGGAGCAATGGATAATAATATGAGAATATGGACGACTTACGGGTTTAGAACATAATAATCATTGAAAGGCACCTAATATTTGCATCGCGATGTTTAGTCTTCAGAAAACTTTGCCTGCCTTTTTATCTAATAATCATGTTTAGCCTGAGCTATATGTAAGCAAGTCTTCTTATTTCCATTTTACAAATAAGTCAAAGATGAAGAAGAGATGTAAATTTCCTTATGCTTGTGTAAATTTCATACACCCATATTAGCAAAGCTATTTTATAAACAGAATAAAAGCAAAATTATGAAATAAATAAAATTCAGACTAATCTATTAATTGGTGCTTTCCCAAACTTTAAATATCATTGCCCACGTTCTGTCTGCCACAGTGAACAGCCTTTTGAGTTTTGACTGGCATTGTGCACTGTGTGATAACTCAGTCCTACACACAACCTCTCTTACTTCCAAATCCAAATAGACCTTTGATCATATATTATGCACACAGGTGCAGGGGTCCAATGATAGTAGTTGTCATCAATAAGAACACATCATTGATGCCACTGTCTACACTTGAGGTTCACAGGTAAAGGACTAAAATGGAAACAATAAAGAAAAGGCCAAGAGGCCAGCACAGATTGATCTTGGTTCCTTTATTATCA
The DNA here is from genome assembly GCA_017311185.1 of Proteles cristata cristata. Classification (NCBI taxonomy): domain Eukaryota; kingdom Metazoa; phylum Chordata; class Mammalia; order Carnivora; family Hyaenidae; genus Proteles; species Proteles cristata. Next base: position 519,188 of record JAESUZ010000432.1, on the reverse strand, counting down.
AGTGAAAATAACAAATTGAGTGGGCTAAATTTAGAATTATTTAAGAACACCTTACCAACTTGTTTTTGAACCTATCGCAAGGTATATATCATGTTAAGTATATTGAGAATATTAAGTTTTCTCATAATTGTTGCAATTATATTGATTGCTTAACTGGTTGATTAATTAATCTATCCATTTATAAGACAATATCCCACTCCATGCTCACTATGTATGTAGCAACTATAATGCATTTATATAATAGTTAATTAAATCGTTTATGGTAGTCTCTCTCAGCTTCCTAATTCTTGCATTAAGCACGTTTTAGCGTCAGTGCACGTGTCCCTCCAGGCAGTTCTAACTGCTGCACGGTATCGCATACCGTACGTCCACCATGTTTCTCTTACCCACACTTCCATTGCTGACAGTTTTCCCTAATTCCTTCCATGCAAAGTTGCAATGAAATTCTCATTTGTATCCCTTATGGATTTGTTGAGAATTTCTTTGGATGTATATGTGGGAATGAGATTGCTGGCTGAGGGAGTGTGTACATATCCAAAAATATGTAGATCACTAAACAAAATCTTGGAAATAGGAGTGTCAATGCTATATTCTCACCAGCCTACCTGTGCCCACTCACCCCTGCCAAAACTTGGCATTAATCAGCTTTTTTATTTTCTCTAGAAGAAGCATAAAATGAACCAATAGTTCATTGGTATTTTAAATTTTATTCATGAGCTTTTCAACATCTGCTATATACTTACTAATTTGGGGGGTTCCTCTTTTACAGCTTGATTATATATATTTTTTCTCAGTGTGCTACAAGAATTTCTTGAATGAAACAGAATATTAATTCTATGAGATTTGAAATTACCAATATGTTACCTATTATTTTATTTGTCTATGACCTTTTTGCCTTTAATTGTGTCTTTCCTTAATGGGAACTGTTAATTTCATATGATCAAATTAATCAATTTATCTCTATTTTTCTCTCAATGATCTTTAGCAAGTGTATAGTTAATCCAATGTGATTTTTGAGCTATAAAAGGTAAAACTGATGTTCTGGATTTAACAGTGTGGTCGGTCATGATAAAGAATGAACTGAATTGATAGTAGAGCCTCCAATTCATAACTGCTGCCCATAATCTAGTTTATCAAGAATGCCTTTCAGCAGAGATCTTGATTGGACTTTTTTTTAATAATATCTATGTTATTGTTATTTTTTTCTGAGAATTTTTTATGTTAGTGATCTCTTTAGGACAATGAACCAATCCAGTATGTGTATGTTGTCATAATATAAAGGAATATTTTTATAACAAGCAGCTATGGAATGCTATTTGCATTCATCTATTACCAAATATGTAAACATAAATGTATACTTATATATATGCATATATATTTTAATATATTGTATAGTATAATACACCATATGATACATAAGTGATAATATATAAAACACAGACCTTCCTATTTTTATATAAATTTTTCATTCTATTGCCTTACTGACATTATTTTTAAATTCAGTGTTTGGAGCTATACTTCCTCTTGCTTTCAATATTTAACAATGCCAAGAAGTTATTGTTTTAATTATGTCATCAATTCTTGTTATGCTTTTAATATTCTCAATAATGAACTAAATAACATGGATATGTTTGATTATTTTTCTTATATGAGTTTTAAATATCTAGATCATTTTTATTAGCATCTTTTCCCTTTACATTAAACTGCTTAACCCATCATCTGGAGAAGATTTAATATGTTGAAAATTATGAAATTTAAGTCAAAAGCTTTCTTTGTCTATAATATTCAACTTGATAGCATTTTCACACACTGAAGAGCTATAGAAACAACATGAATTCTTTTTCACTGAAATCTGAGAGTCCAATTCTTGCTTTAAGAAATCTCCATGAGGAGTGATAATATTTACTTCATTTTAATGTTTAACATTAAAGCAAGGTGGCTGAAGAGATAGGCATTTCACACCTTTCTGAAGATGACAAATTACTAACACACTTGAATCCCATTTGAATCAGTGTTATAAAAAAGGAAATATTTCACATAGCTTTACTAGATTTTGGAATGTTTTCGTTCCCTGAATAATGCTGTTATTGTTGCTGGAAGCTTTGCTTCAGGATAATTACCTATTCTTCTGCGGTGGACAGTATCATGTGGACACTGTATAACATTTTTATTGTCTTGGAAGTTTTTGTAACGCCATTTATATGAGATCATTCCTAACTTCAAGGTCTGTTTGATACTTTTAATCATGGAATTGATTTTCAAAGCAATACAGGGTAGACAAGCTGGCGATGACTTTGTGGAATCATCCATTCTTGATGCCGTACAGAGGGTTGACAGTGCAATTAACTCCACACGAAGACATTTGTTTTCACAGTAAGAATTTATTTTATTTTGACTACAAAATTGTTTTCACTTCAGTCCTACTTGGTTTATATAATTTCCATAAATCACAGCAGGCATGGTGCAAAAGATTGCCGAAGTATGAGTTTTCTTCAGTCTTGTGTGCATGTTATCACCTTGTAGGCTAGCTCAGCCTCAGAGAATGAAACTTCTTCCCCTTAGAATCATGGCAGAAACTTATATCACAGATCTGCTCTATATGACCCCACAATGGGTATCAGACAGTGGCTCTGTTAGGTTGGCATCTACCAGTATAGAGACAGTGCTCCTGCTAGTTCAGGAATTGAGAGTGACTGTCAAGTTGAACACACCTGGTCATAAACTGATAGCTCACAGGTGAAAGATGTGTTTAGGATATGTAATATTTTGGTTTATTTTAATCTGAATCAGAGTATCTTTAAAGTGGTGAAGCCTTCCAGTTCTATAAAGTCCTCCTGAGTCCTGATAGAGATACATGGAGTGCTTTGCATCACCTGAACATATAGAGTCTATTGTGATTCCTTACTTTATTGCTTCTAGCTGGGTGACCTTGAGCAAGTGAGTAAACATCTTAGTACCTCCACCTTCTTGCCTGTAAAATGGGGATAACAATGGGATCTGCTTCATGGACATACTTGTTAGGAAGATTGAATAAGTTAGTGCAGTTAAAGTGCTTCAACAGTTTCAGTCACATAGAAAAGGCTTAATTAAAGTGAGTGATTTATATGATTACTATTGTTCTGGGATCTAAAGTTGATTATGATTTCAGACACAGAGAACCAGATCTGCCTTAGCCAACCCAAATCTCTAAAACAGTTTCACATTCTCAGTGACTAATATTCTTTTAACTTACTTAGTTCAGTTCTTCAATGCATATAAACCACTACTGTGTGCTGGTCAGTAGGTGGGGTACTTGGGATATAAAGATGGATAAATCATTATCTCATCACTAACACAGTCTTTCTGTGGCAGAGGACACAATATATCAGCGCTTGAAGTACATCTTGTTGTGTAAGTAATAGTTGTATGTGAGGATACAGAAATGTATGAGGTGGTAGTTTGTTGGAGTTATTAGGGAGATTTTATGGAGACAATGAGGTCTGAGCAGGATGTTAAAGGTGAACGGGAATTTCCAGGAAGTTACATATGAGGAGAGGGAAGCCAGTGCCGAGACCCAGAAACGGGGTAAATTGCACGCGATTTCAGAGGGTTCATCATGACCTATGTGTGGACCCCACAAGTTTATAACTTTCACCACAGATGTTGCCTTTTATTGAAAATTACTCTTTAAATCACTGATTCATTAAAAATGTATCTTTTGAGTTCAGCACTGTCACTGACATTTGGGATTCACTCATTAATGAAACAGAAAAAGAATTCCCAGCTTCTCCCTGAAGCTTATTTTCTGGTGGTGAAGTTTTCCTTCTTCTCGATTGTTTGGGAAATGTATTCTTAAATGCACAGTACACATGAGATTCCTGGATTCTGCAGTTTTGCCTTGTGAACAGAATGTCTTTTGTCATTTGCAGAAAACCTCGCACCCCTGGTGATCTGCTGGCTCTGTTCCGTTATCCGCATGACCCATTTACTGTGAAGACAGCAAGAGCTGGGGAGATTTTTGAGCACACACTTCTGCTGATCCAGGAGCATGTGAAGCAGGGGCTCACTGCTGATACAGAGGGAAGAGGTCAGCTTCTGGAGGAGTTTTGTTCCCTGCCTACTGTCCATAGCAAAACTGATCACCCCCTCCCCTCAGCTTTTAATCTCTAAAACACCATGTGATTCAGAAATTAGTCTACCACTTTTACCAAATGGATGCAAGTGTTTCTCATAAGAACTATAATTCAAAAGTATGATAAATATATATTTGAACCTGTCAACTTCTATCAGCAATATATGTCTAGTAAATCTAGGAGACCCATTTTAGGTGAACTTACTTTTTGAATCCAAAAGATATTACTATTTCCTATGGAAAAGGCTTCATTCCCAGTGTAATGTTCCTCAATGTATCTTTGGAATCACCTCAGTGATTCAGTGAATTTATTTCAATTCCTTCCTCCATCTATAACTTATGTATCTTGTCCAATCTGTTTTCGTTTTTGCTATCCTGAAATTCTCATGTATTTGTTCCTCAAGGCAGACATTTATTTAATAAATGTCAAATGAGACTGATATGGAAATCTTTCATAATTTTTACATTTTTCTCTTTAAAATTAAATAAATGAATGTGATCTTTTGCTATACACTAATTATTCTGTGAGCACAAGAGCAGCTTCTAGAGGTTTGCCCTTTCTTTATTCCCCTTGAGAAAATAAACCAAGATATGGTGCACAAGGCCTTTGGTGCCCTGTACAATTTTTCCAAAGCCCAGTTTAACAGCCTCTAGTGGTCTGTTATGTCTTGGGTTTCAGAGTTTCCTTAACTGAAGTATCCAAGTGAAACTTCCATAGAGTCCATATTAGCACTTGAATCAGATTTCTGACTGCTTGCTTTGGAGTCTTCCTAGCATGAGTTAGCCAAGGTCAGATCTGCAAGAAGCCCACTTCTACATTCCTGATTTTCAGAGCAGGACAATGAATCTTTAATTTCTCTTCTCACACGCATCTACTAGAAGAAGCAATTTTCAAGAATAACTTAGTCTAAATTCATAACTAGAAAATAAGAAGCAATAGCTACAGATTTAGCTTTGCTAAAATATGCATCCACTGTTCATGATGCTCATTTTGCCAAATGGAGTACATCTTCTCATCTAAAATATAGAAGAACATTAGCAAAATTTTCCCAAGGAAAAAAAATACTATGCTGTTCTACCTGTCTTTTAATATTTGTAAAGTTAAAGGCCTTTTTCCCCTCCAGGATCAGCTTGCCCTAAAAGTGAACCTAGGATCCAAGCCTTTATATACAGGAAGATTATTGTGTATTTTCATGATAATAGTATCCTAGGGCCCCACCAGAGACCTGCTTATCCAGATAAAGGACAAACGGTCCTGGTATCATTAGCCAGTTTCTGATGATTGAGGAGGGATAATAACTCTTGGCAAACAGGATTTAGTGAACAGTCTTTGCAGATTTAGGATTATGCTGCAATGTTAAGCTCTGTTAAAAGAGCAGCTCCTAGGGGCACCTGGGTGGCTCCGTCGGTTAAGTGTCTGACTTCAGCTGAGGTCATGATCCGACTTCAGCTCAGGTCATGATCTCACAGTTCGTGGGTTCGAGCCCCATGTCGGGCTCTGTGCTGACAGCCAGCTCAGAGCCTGGAGCCTGTTTCAGATTCTGTATCTCCCTCTCTCTCTGACCCTCCCCTGCTCACGCTGTCTCTGTCTCTTTCTCAGAAATAAATTTTTAAAAATTAAAAAAATAACGGCTCCTACAGGTTGTGTGGGACCTTCCCTAGGGAATGACAACCTGTGGGAGTTTAGAAGTTACTGCTTCATCCTTTCGTATCAAATATCATTCGGGTTAATATCACGACGACCCACACTAGCACGTCTGAGGCCCTGTCTTCCAGAAGCGTAAAACCCGAAAGAAAGAATTCTGAGACGGAGGGAAAAAGTCACAATCTTCTGAGACCCAAGCCTTGCCCACATTGTATTGGTATCGTCACAGAACTAGGAGCTTGATGAGAACTAGAATGTGTCTCTCTTTGTTCATTCTAGCAGTTAGTCATTGCTCCTAAGAGGGGCATCAAGCCCCACTAAAAATTTTTAATGTTTATTTATTTATTTTTGAAAGAGAGAGAGATACAGAGAGAGAGCGCGCGCGCCAGCGCACAAGCAGGGCAGGGACACACAGAGAGAGGAAACAATCCGAAGCAGGCTCCAGGTTCGGAGCTGTCAGCACAGAGCCTGAGGTGGGGCCTGAACCCATGACTGTGAGATCATGACCTGAGCCGAAGTGGGATGCCTAACCCACTGAGCCACCGAGGTGTTCCCCTCCCCCCTATTTTATTAGAACTTTCGGTGGTGTTCTAACGAGGTGCTGCGGGCTGTAGGAAAGACGAGTGCCCGCCCGGAGAGGCCTGCGCCCTCGGCCCCTGGGTCCGAGCCCCTCCCTCCCCCCACCCCGCCTCAGCGGCCGCTCTCTTCATTGCCCGGCTGCTCTGCGTTTCAGAATTCCGCTACAACGACTTGGTGTCCCCGCACGCCCTCAGCCGCATCGCCAACGTGTCCGGCTGCACGGCCCACAGGCAGGTGCCCGACTGCTCGGACCTGTGCTTCCACCGCAAGTACCGGGCCGCGGACGGCACGTGCAACAACCTGCGGCACCCCGCGTGGGGCGCGTCGCGGACGGCCTTCGAGCGCATCCTCAAGCCCGCCTACGGGAACGGCTTCAACCTGCCGCGCGGCGCGGGAGCGCGGCCGCTGCCGCCGGCCCGCCTGGTGTCCACGGAGCTGGCGGCCACGGCCACGGTCACCCCCGACGGGCGCTACACGCACATGCTGATGCAGTGGGGCCAGTTCCTGGACCACGACCTGGCGCACACGGTGCCGGCGCTGAGCACGGCGCGCTTCTCGGACGGGCGGCCGTGCGGCGCCGCGTGCACCGACGACCCGCCCTGCTTCGTCATCGCGCTGCCCGACGGCGACCCCCGCCGCGCGCAGGCGCCCTGCATGTTCTTCGCGCGCTCCAGCCCCGTGTGCGGCAGCGGCCTCACCTCGCTGCTGGCGAGCTCGGTCCACGCCCGGGAGCAGATGAACCAGCTCACCGCCTACATCGACGCCTCCAGCGTCTACGGAAGCTCGGAGCGCGACGCCCGAGCTCTGCGCGACCGCGCGGCGCCGCTGGGGCTGCTGCGCGCCGGCCGGGCCTGGGCGCGCTCCGGGAAGCCCCTGCTGCCGCTCGCCGCCGGCCCGCCCACCGAGTGCGGCCGTTCCCCGGGCGCCCGCCGCGGGCCCTGCTTCCTGGCCGGGGACCACCGGGCCAACGAGCAGGTGGCGCTCACGGCCGTGCACACGCTGTGGTTCCGGGAGCACAACCGCGTGGCCACCGCGCTGTCCGCGCTGAACCCCCGCTGGGACGGAGACACCCTGTACCACGAGGCCAGGAAGATTGTGGGCGCGCAGCTGCAGCACATCACCTACAGCCACTGGCTGCCCAAGATCCTGGGGGAGCCCGGCATGAAGATGCTGGGGGGCTACCGGGGCTACGACCCCAACGTCAACGCGGGCATCTTGAACTCCTTTGCCACCGCCGCCTTCAGGTTCGGCCACACGTTAATCAGTCCTGTTCTGCATCGGCTGAACGACACCTTCGGGGAGATCCCCCAAGGCCACCTGCCACTGCACAAAGCCTTCTTTGCACCTTCCAGAATAATCGAGGAAGGCGGGATCGACCCCCTCCTCCGCGGGCTGTTCGGAGCGGCAGCGAAGCTGCGGGTGCCTTCGCAGCTGCTCAGCCTGGAGCTGACCGAGAAGCTCTTCTCCACCGCGCGCTCCGTGGCCTTGGACTTGGCAGCCACCAACATTCAGAGGGGGCGGGACCACGGCCTCCCTCCCTACGCCGACTTCCGCGTGTTCTGCAACTTGAGCTCCGTGCAAAGTTTCGAGGATCTTCAGAATGAAATTAAAGATGCAGGCATTCGACAAAAACTGAAAAAGTAAGTGTGCAAACGGTGCTGGGATGTACTATTTCTTGGGAGACGGAGACGTGTTAACGGTGTGTTGCGTGGATGGATTTGGTTGCCTGGTGATATTATTGCGGTACCTGTTATTGCGGGAGGAGTCCAATATTCAAGGAAGGGTTTCTAGAGACTAAGCAGGAAGCTCCTTTGTCTCTCAGTGTTGCTGCCCCTTGGTTAGTACTTGCTGGTACATCTCAACCAGGAGAGGCGAGCGTCTGGTGCACGCATGCTCTGTGGTAATCTAATTAAGGCCTTTTTTTTTTTTTGATAGGATAAGGTCACAAGTTCTAATGTAAAGCCTTCTAATAAAACCATCCATCACATTGGCGTTTTTAGGCAGAGCAAAGTAGTGAAATGAAAACAATTAGTTTTTGCCAAAAGAGCAAATTAATTCTAAATCTATCATCAAAACGTAAGTCAAAGCTCATTCACTGCATCTTTAATGTCTTCAGTAAAGTATTAACATTATGTTCCCTTTTTATTTTTAAATTATTTTTAATGCTTATTGTATTTTTGAAAGAGAGAGAGAGCATGAGCAGAGGAGGAGCAGAGGGGGCGGAGGAGACACTGACTCTGAAACAGGTTCTGTGGAAGGGTAGGTAAGGAGAGAAAAAAACCCAAAAAACAAAAAAACCTCAAGGCAACCTGGTTATAGGCACACGTGACAGCATCCTTCACAACCTTATAACATGAGACCACTTGATCAGACTGCATGTTTGTATGTTACCATATACAGGAGACAAAGAAGTGGAAAATATATTAAAAACTACAGCACGTGGTATTCAGGGGCTCAGTTCTTCAGGTATCAACCCAACTGAGCGGTGCCTGCAGGAATAAAGTTGCTTCCTGGGAAGAAAGTATTCAGTGTCACGACTGTGTGTGAGAATCCGGCTACAGCTCCAGACTCTGAGCGGTCAGCACAGAGCCTGACTCACCTCCCAAACCGCCACATCATGACCTGAGGTGAAGTCACAGCTTAACCGACAGAGCCACCCAGGTGCCCCCAGTATTATGTTCCCTTTACGTGAGATTCAAATTTCCTTGAAATTAGAGCACATTTCCAGGAAACAACTCTAACTGTTCCTTATGATCAGCACTGTTCATCCCCAAAATATTTTTTAAAAATGTTCTATGAAGAAGTTTTATGTGAAGAAGGCTAAATATAGAAGACTAACATGTTTATTAATAGCTTATGGTGTATTTATATGAGATCTTTCAGAGAAGCTTAAACTTGCAAATTATGGATCTAATCGTCAATATTAGGCCCTATTTTGCAATACTGAGGATGTGAATGTTTTTATGCCACTATACTCTGTTTCATACTGATGTAGAATATTAAGCTGTGAAAATGATAATACAGGCAGAACAAATCAGAGTATCCTGCAGGTTGAACTTGCAGAAAATAGACTTTGGATTCATGGAGACCTGGCTTAAATCTCTATTTCACCACCCATTAGTGCTGAAAGCTTGTGAAAAGTATTTAAACAGCTTAACATCTCAGAATATCTATAAAAGGAGAAAGCACTGCCTCCTCATAGTTGCAAAGAAGAAATTATATAGAATGTTATCAAATTCCTAGTTAAGTTCTGGTGCATCGTAGGTAATCAATAAGTGTTACCTGTGGCTGCATGTATCATAACATTACCATTTCAGCTGTCAGCATCATTATTAGATTGCACATCTGCTCTGATCCAGCCCTGTGCTAGGCACTGAGACCTGAGACGAAGGAAATAGCCGTGCGTGCTCTGGAGAGCCTGATAGCCTGCAGGGAAGGGGGTGGGGGGTGGGCGCTGGTTGTAATCGGTGTGGACAGGGCTGTCACAGAGATGGGAATTGAATGGGAACACAGATCTGACAAATGGAAGGTACAGGGAAAATGCATAGCAAGCTACTTATAAAAGATGCCATTTGATCAGCTCCTGGAATTTTCTGCGTGTGATAAGTTGAATGAAGTGGTAACAGTGGGCAGTATCTCAGGGAGTGGGAAGAAGCAGAAAGGTATGGGGCTGTGTGGCAGGAGGCTGGGAGTAGAAGAGTGACAGGGTAGCTTTTAAAGGGTCCTGTGTGCCACGCAAGGGAGTTTGATCTTCCCCCTGTGTTTAAAGCCGGAAAGTGACTCCAGGAGAGGCTTCTCTGTGAAATGCTAACCTGCACCAGATGTCCTGGGCAGAAGAGAGGCTCCAGCAAGGAACTGCATGGTTTCTGGAGCAATCCAGGTGAAATGAGAAGGCAACAGAGATAGGCTCATGGCAGTATATGCAACACTATCAGTATTTTAAATGTTTCCTGTGCAGACATTTTCTGCATTAAATAAACCTTGGGGCAAGGTTTGCTTTGCAATTCACTGGAGTGCCACTTCTCAATTTGCAGCTAACTTGTAAATTCACCACCAATTACAAAGTAGCAGAAATGTGTCCTTTTAAAATGTTCTCATCTGGGGCAACTGGGTGGCTCAGTCGGTTAAGTGTCCGACTTCAGCTCAGGTCATGATCTCTAGGTTTGCCGGTTCGAGCCTGGCACCAGGTTCTATGCTGGCAGCTCAGAGCCTGGAGCCTGTTTCAGATTCTGTGTCTCCCTCTCTCTCTGACCCTCCCCCACTCATGAGGGGGCAAAGTCTGGGTTGTGGTTTTACTGTTACTGCTTTGACACAGATCTGCTGATTAGAAGTTCCAGTCCTCTGGTTTGGGCATAAGCTTATGTGTGTACAGATTGGTTCTGAAAGGGAATAGGAATTTTCCATGGAAGCGACGGTCTGAATGCAGATTCCTTGTTTACGTTTATATCTTTCCCCCATAGTTTGTAGTTACGTAACTCACAACTAATTGGCATCAATGTTTGACTCTCCTTTTGACGATCCTTCTCAAAACACTGAATTTAGTTTTCACAGGACTAAGTGCACTCCTCTTTTTACACAAAGATTTCATTATTTTATGTGACACATAATTATAATCCAAGTCACAAGTACGGCTGCCATAAGCAAGTTTGTAAACTCCACTGACTCCCTTGCTGACAGCTCACGAGGCTGCAGCTGCGGTTGGGGCAGGGGCCCCCAACCCAGGAAGGAGCCCCCAACCCCAGGGCCGTCAGCCACCAGCCACGTGGGCAGGAACGGGAAGCACTGAAGATACGGTTCTCGGGGAAGAAGACGTTGTCTAACAACCGATACCTACTGTGCACTCTAGACATTTTGTAATAATTTAAATGTTTGGAACATATAAAAGGCTACATATGACACTGTAAAACTAAGAGAAAGCTCAAGGGGTTGGGGGGGAGATAGAGGGGTGGTGTCAGGAGACCCAGGTTTTTGCTCTCTGTTAGACAAATTGATTTGTGTGACTTGGATGACTTTAGATGAATTTTTTTGTTTTTTCATCTGCAGAGTGAGGATGTGTCACTTAAGACTGAAGTCCTCCTGGGTCTAAGATCATAGGTTTCTTTCAGTTAACTATATGTGATATAATAAAATGATAATTTAGAAGTACTCTTCAATAGTTTTTTTATTGTTTGTTTGCTTTGGGGTGTTTTTTGATTGTTTGTTTGTTGGAGAGAGAGAGAGAGCGTGAGTGGGGAGGGAGAGAGGGAGAGTTGTAAGCAGGTTCCACACCCAGCCTGGATTCTGAAACAAGACCCAGTCTGATGACCATGAGATCTTGACCTGAACCAATGTCAAGAATCAGATGCTTAACTAGTGGAGCCACCCAGGCACTCTCAATTAATAGTTTTAATTGACATATAATATATTCATATTCCAGAATATATCCCCCCATCTTTAAGTGTCATCAGGTCTACAAAGCTAATGATTTTTATTCACTTCAGTTAATTTTGAAGGCTTGTGACAGTTTATCACCCAGAAGTAAGATCTGATTTTCCTTTTTGCTTCTATTAATACCTTCACATTGGGTCCGTTAGGTAGCTTTTTAAAAGCCAAAACAACATGCGGAAATCCATGCTATAACTTTCCTCTCAAATGACCAACTGTTTGCCACGAACATTGCCTCATCTGTCACAGGCCACATTGGGACATTGTTTTAGTCACCTTTCAGTTCATTTCAGTAAGAATGATGAGATACTTTGGATTTTCCTCAAGCAGCTCAGGGCCTAGGGAATCCCAAACCACATAACCCTCTCATGTGACACGTGGAGCAGTGGGAGCTAGGAAATCAGGAAGGATTTCTTCAAGAAGGTGGTGTCAAAACTCAGCCCTCCATACTGTTCTGCACAGTGGCTGCATCAATTTACATTCCCATCAGCAGTGCGCCTGGGTTTCTTTTTCTCCACACGCACACCCCCAAACACGTTATTTCTTGTCTTTTTAATACTAGCCATTCTGACAGGTGTGAGGTGATATCTCACTATGGTTTTGATTTGCATTTTCCTGATGATAAGTAATGTTGAGCAAACAAAGAAACAAACATTATTTTTTTTACCTGAACCTTGAAATTTTTTCCCTATTTTTAAAATTTAAATCCAAGCTAGTTAACATATAATGTAATAATGATTTCAGGAAAAGAATTCAGTGATTCATCACTTGCACCTGTGCTCAACAAGTTCCCCTTAATGCCCATCACCCATTTAGTCCATCCCCCCACCCAACACCCCACCAGGAGCCCTCAGTTTGTTCTCTGTATTTAAGAGTCTCTTATGGTTTGTCTCCTTCTCTGCTTTTATCTTATCTTTGCATCCCTTCCCCAGTGTTTATCTGATTTGTTTCTTAAAGTCCACATATGCATGAAATCATGTCTTTCTCTGACTAATTACACTTAGCATAATGCAGTCTAGTTCCATCCACGTAGTTGCAAATGACAAGATTTTATTCTTTTTGATCACTGAGTAATATTCCATTGTATAGATATACCACATCTTCTTTATCCATTCATCAGTAGATGGACATTTGGGCCCTTTTTGGGTTTTCCACATAGAGTATCATGTCATCTGTGAAGAGTGTAACTTTGACTTCCTCCTTGCTGATTTGGATGCCTTTTATTTCTCTGTGTTGTCTGACTGCTGAGGCTAAGACCTCCAACACTACGTTGAATAACCGTGGTGAGAGCGGACATCCTGCTGTGGCCTGACCTTAGTGGGAAAGCTCTCAGTTTTTTTCCTCCCCTTCCTCCCTTTCCTCCTCTTCCCTTCCTGTCCTTTCCTCTCCCTTCATTCCCTTGCCTGCCTCTTCTTCCCTCTCCCTCTCCCCCTCCTTCCCTCTCCCTCTCCTCCCTCTCCCCTCCCTCCTTCCCTCTCCCTCTCCTCCTTCCCTTCCTCCCTCCCCCTCCTTCCCTCTCCCCCTCCTTCCTCTCCCCTCCCTCCTTCCTCCCTCCCTCTCCCTCCCTCTCCCTCTCCCCCTTCCTTCCTTCCTTCCTTCCCTCCTTTCTCCTTGTCAGAGTTTTAGTTTTCAAAGAGTTGTTTAAAGGCCATAAAAAATTATTCAAAAGTGAATTATTTATTTTTTAACTTTTTAACTTTAAGATTTTTTAAGTGTTTTTTACATCTATTTTGAGAGAGAGAGAAAGCATGAGTTGGGGATGGGCAGAGAGATTGAGAAAGAGAGAGATTGAAAGAGAGAGAGAGAAAGAGAGAGAGAAAATCCCCAGCAGGCTCCACACTGTCAGCGCAGAGCCCAGTGCAGGGCTCGATATCACAAACCTGAGCTGAAATCAAGAGTAGGGCAGTTAACCAACTGAGCCAACAAGGCGCCCCTATTTCATTTTTTGTAGGAATTTTTTTCCTCTTAAAAAACATGCTGGTTTTTTTTTTTTTTACTCTGTGCAAAACATATAATAAGCAGGATGTGAGGATTAATTACCCATTGAGTGGTGAACATCAAGTCTCCAAAAGAGAGAGGCCATTTTGAAAGCTATTTTTGAATCCTCTTTTGAAAATATAATGTGTGTCTTTTTTGTGGATATAGTTACTTTTGTTCTTTAATAAGTGCCAGGTTTTTTGTCACCCATTCTCACTGGGATGTGCAGCTGCCTCTGCTTTTTTGAAGAATAGCTTATACTTCACCAATGAGGTAATTTATATTCAGTGCATACACCTATCTTACAGCCTCATTGGGTACTATTTACTGTTGAAGAAACAAAACCGCGTAGCCTCCTCTTTTCCCACCCTGAGGCACCCCAAGGGCAGACTCTCCTATGACGCCGTCTCAATAGCTTGCACCGTCTGCCTCTGCCTTCCTGACTCCCACTCTGCTCATGGTCGGCCTTCCTCCCCTCAAGACTCCTGGCTCTTGTCATTCCAGATGTCTCTCACCTTCCGTACGCATCTGCCTTACAGGACCTTTCATCAACTTCAGCCCTTTGCCTTTATTGAATGGTTAGTATGTGAGCAACTTCAATTGCTGTTTCACAGCAACTCTTAGCCACTTCCTGCTAGACCATTTGGAAAATCTTCCAGAAGCTATGAACCTTCTTTTGCAGAGAAATATAGCCCAACTACACAACCCAGATTCTGCATGCATTATTAGAGGACTCATCCTTAAAGCCACCCCCCGGACGCTCTTCTCCCATTGATTTAACAAGTATTGATTTGGCACCCATGTTCAGTTGGCACCCTCCCCTCCCCCTCGGGCTTACCACTGTGCAGTGAGTGCTCCCACACCTCATCTCATGAAATGGCTGCTCCCTTAGCCGAAAGCAGCCCCAGATTGGAAACTACCATCTGTTCTTAGTCCTTGCTTAACTGTCCTTGTCCCTCGATCCCTTTTGGGGGAAGTGACTTTGTTCTTTAAGTTACAGAAGGCTACTAGGCTGTTTAAATATAGCCAGGCCTCCAGAGGACCAGCATTTTCTCTCCACCTCTTATCTCTGCTTCTTTCTGTTCAGGATTTATTTTTCATTCTCCCTCAGCTCCCTTATCTCCTGTTTTATACATATGGTGCACTGCAGACGGCCGTCTCTTAGCTCCCAAGGTCACATACAGTATTCCATGGCACAACTCGTACAAGATTCCCAAGTATCATATTTCTCTACACCATCCTTGTAGAATATACCATCTTACACAATGGTACCGACTCACATTGCTAGACTCTGAACACCGTGTTCAGAGCCTTCCCTCCCCCGGTCATTTTTATTTTGTCACATTTCTGCCTTTCTAGAGAACATGTTAATTTAATGACGGGGTTCCAAGAGTATGTCCTTCTTGGTTGCAAATAAATTGTCTCATTTATCTCTGAGTCCCCAGAGCTGAACACATGGCCTAGTGCAGGGCAATAGCTTGGTAGACACTGGGAAGTGTGGCCGCCTGGCCCGGCTCATTTCAGTTTCCCAAGAGCCCTGGGCTTGAAGATTATTCTCAGTTTGAAGTCTCTGACCGGGCAAAGTTTTCTTAGGTGTAAACCACATTTTTACACTTAATCCGTACCAATTTACTTTTTCATCAAATATTTAGTGGCTTTGATTAACCACAGCGTATACTAATTATATATATATGGAATGGAAAGTTACAGCACAGCAAGCCACACGTGTGTTCAATTCTTGCATTACATTAACCCCAATTTCAAAAACTTAAAAACTCATCCAATCAACCTTGAGGCTCTGAAACAAGGAGAAAACACGACTGAGCAAATACAAAGTGACAGGAGGCCAATTAAAAACCAGTTGTCAGTCAGTTACACCCAGAGGTCCCGTTCTTAGAAGGCACTCAAGACGTTCAGTTAGCAAAAACGAAATGCAAAATAATTAATCCAACACTTTAAAGCTTGACATTCAATGACATTTAATGTAGCATCAGTTTGGTGGATTTTATCGTGATGAGTCTTAGTAATTGTGTTTTAGAAATGAATTTCTTTCAGAATCTGCCTTTATTCCTGCCTCTGGAAATTGATGCTATATTAGATTATTTTACAATGATAATCATTGAAGAAACTTATACTATGTTATACTGTTATACTATATGTTATAGTAATATGTACTCATATTATCCCATCACTAATTAGTCCTGGTTCTGTACAAGATGAAATTATAATACATACTTTATAGAACACTTTATAATGAACAAAATACATGCTTCATTTTATTTTTAAATTCTGCTTTCCCAAAAAATATATGTTTGGATGCAATCTAATATATTTTGTCTAAATCTCCCAATCTGACTAAACTAAAATTACAGCTTTAATCATTATATGGTGACTGTAACATGCAATGAAATGCACATTTTAAGTGTACAGTGTGATGAGTTTGAACAGTGTTCATACCTGTGTCATTATCACCCAGTAAAGACAGAGAACATTTTCTTACCTCAGAAATTTGCCTCCTACTTGGGGTGCCTGGGTGGCTCAGTCGGTTGAGCATCCAACTTCGGCTCAGGTCAGGATCTCGTGGTTTGTGGGTTCAAGCCCTGCGTCGGGCCCTGTGCTGACAGCTCGGAGCCTGAGGCCTGCTTCAGATTCTGTGTCTCCTCTCTCTGCCTCTTCGCCACTCATGCTCTGTCCCTCTGTCTCTCAAAAATAAATAAACAGTATAAAAAAGAAAGAAGAAAGAAATGTGCCTCCTGCTCTTTACAGTTAATTTTCCCACCCGGGCCCTCCCCGACTGCCACAGATCAGATTTCTATCACTGTTAGCTTTGCCTGTTCCTGGACTTCACACACAATGAAATCATACTGTCTCTACTCTTTTAAGCTCAGACTGTCTGGCTCACCGTGCTTTTGAAAACTGGTCTAGGTTTCACATGTATCAATAGATGATATTTTGTTGCTAATGTGAGTAGCATTGTTTGTATGAATGTACAGATACTTGTTTATTCCGTGTTCTCCTGAGGTGGCCATTGGGATGTTTCCAGTTTATATCTATTCTGAATGATACTGCCATGAAGACCCATGGGCAAGTCTTTTTGTGAATTTATGTATCCATTTCTCTTGGATGGAAGTCTAACAGTGTGGTTTCTGGATCACTTGGGAACTCTGTGTCAATCTCTTCTTCAGTTTGGATATTTTCTACTGGTTTTTCTTTCAAGTTCATTGACTCTTCTGCCATCTTCAGTCTCCTCTTATATATATCACGTGATATTTTCATTTCAGTTACACTGGCTCTAAAATTTACATTATTTTATGGTTGCCAGTTCTCTGTCGACATTTACCAAAATGTTAAATTATTAAGAACATAATCTTATTTAATTTTTGAATACATCAGTAATAACTGCCTTAATGTCCTTTCTGGATCAGTTCAACGTTCCAGCCGTACTTTGGGAGTTGATTAGAACTGACTACATCTCTTCTCATGTACAGACCATATTTTTTGGTTTTGGCCTGTCTTATAACTCTTAAATGCATATCAACTACTGTTTCCACCTTGGACTTGTATAGGTTTTTGCTTTATGGTTTGTCTCATTGGAAATATGCAAAGCCCAAGGTGTTATCCAAGCCTCACTGACTTGGGCAAACCAATCTCTGTTTCCCATGCAGATGCTAGGCTTTAGGCTTTCTTGGAATAGCTTTTATCCTTATATGGACAGAGCTGATCTGAAGACTTCGTGTGCTGTTCCTTGGCTCTCTGTCTGAGGTGTTATCAAGGCGTCAAAGGGGTCTTCTGTTCTGAGTCAACCACTGTGGTAATTGTTCTCTGTAAGACTCAGGTATTCCCTCCTGCTTAAGTGCTCGCCCAGCCCTTCCCAAGATATGCCCCGCCTCCCCACTGTGTTTCAGCAGCTTCAGCTGCTCTGAATTCTCACGAGGACCCTTCAGCACAGCACAACCTTGAATTCTAGCAACCTATATGGACTTGGGGAAGTTCCTCCCAGGCAGAAAGCTGGGCCTTTGTGAGAAGTTTCCCTTTCCTCAAGTTTCTTAGGTTTATGCTGCCTATTGTCCAATGTCTGAAAACTATGCACTCATATTCTGAATTCTTTTATGCTTGCTTGTAATGGAAAGATTAATCTCTTTCTCTGGTAGGGGTCCCCCTCCGTAAAGAAAAAACAAAACAGAACTCAAGGCAATCTGGCTATGCGCCTATGTGACAACATCCCTTATGACCTGGGAACATGAGACCACTTGGTCAGACTGCATGTTTGTGTGTTGGGAGACAAAGAAGTACAAAATATATTAAAAACTATGCACCATGGCATTCAGGGCTCAGTTCTTCTGGTACAAACCCAACTGAGCGGTGCCAGCATGAATAAGTTGCTTCCTGGAAAGAAAAGCTTCGGTGTCCCGACTCTCTGGGAGAATCCTGCTACATTTCCAGTTACAACACTGTAGCCAGAAACAGAATCTTACATTCATTCTACCTTAGGTAGTTTCCCCCGCCCCACCTACAATTTAGCCTTAGTCAATTGTTTAAACAAAAGCTCTTACCTTCCTTAATTAAGGCTCTGTTTGGAGGTTTCTCTTACTTCCCACCTGAATTTTTATAGCCATTCACTATATGTTTTCCTGCATTGCATTCCTGTTTTCTTACAGCGTCAGAATTATGGCAGAGCACGAATTAGAGCATGATCACCTCTCTGCTTAAAAACATCATGGGATTTCTTCTTTCCAATTAGGTTAAGAAAAATACTGTACTTGGAGACCAATCCTTTTAGACTCTGAAACCAACCTAATTTTTCAGCCATGTTTCCTGTTGTTTTCAAAACCTAACCTGGGGTTCTGTGCTTTAAGTATGTTGGTATTCACTTTTTTCCTTTCCTTAAAAATGCCATAATCTTTCTGGCATTTGTCTTTGCATAAGCCATTCCTTCTGCCTTGGAAACATGCATCTCTTTCACCCCTCAGTCGTTAAGATTCAGATCAAAGGTTTTGAATATCGAATATCGTTACCCCTGCAGAACCTCAGAAGTCTGTACACACTGTGCTCTTATTTATAGTAAAATACTTCTTATTGTAACTGCTTAGCTGCCCAACTTTTTCATTAAACTGTGAACGTTCTGAAGGAAAATAGTGCATCTCCTTAAACTTTCTATTCTTCATGTCTAACAATCTTCATATCTAACAATGCCTGGTCCTTAGTAAATATTTGATAAATAGAGGATTAATGAATAGAATACAAAGTTTTTGTTATTTTGTTTTGGTTTTGAAGTATTTTAATTCTTGTTGTTTTAGATGAGGGATTTGGACTATGTAAACCCTAATAAATAAATTTAAATTGAAATAAATTTTAACATATTACATGAATAAATTTTAATGTATCTTAAATTAAACAATACAAAAAAAGCCTTGTAAAAATAGCAGTGTGATTTGTTTGTGATTGTAAAATGATTATGAGCATTGGGAACCATTTAAAACTCATTTCCTAGGGGTGCCTGGTGGCTTAGTGGTTAAGCGTCTGACTTCGGCTCAAGTCAGGATCTCACGGTTTGTGGGTTCGAGCCCCATGTCGGGCTCTGTGCTGACAAGTCAGCGCCTGGAGTCTGCTTCAATTCTGTGTCTCCCTCTCTCTCTGCTCCTCTCCCACTCATGCTGTTTCTGTCTCTCAAAAATAAACAAACAATATTTGTTGGGAGATTTTTGATAACTGATTCGAATTCTTCACTAGTTATGGGTCTGTTCAGATTTTCTATTTCTTCCCGTGTGAATTTTGGTACGGAGTGTATGTTTAGGAAGCTGTCCATTTCTTCTAAGTTACCCAATTTGTTGGCATATAATTTTTCATAGTATTTCATGATAATTACTTGTATTTCTGAGGGGTTGGTTGTAATAAGTCCATTTTCATTCATGATTTTGGCTATTTGGGTGCTCTCTCTTTTCTTTTTCAGAAGCCCGGCTAGAGGTTTGTCAATTTTGTTTATTTTTTCAAAGAACCAACTCTTGGTTTCATTGATCTGTTCAGTTGTTTCTTTGGTCTCTATGTGGTTTATTTCTGCTCTGATTGTTACTATTTCTCTTCTTCTACTGTGTTTGGGGTGCTCTTGTTGCTCTGCCTCTAGTTTCTTTAGGTGAGTTGTTAGATTTTGCACTTGCGCTTTCTCTAATTTCTTGAAATAGACCTGGAGTGCAATGTACTTTCCTCTTAGGACTGCCTTTGCCGCATCCCATAGAGTTTGGATTGTTGTATTTTCATTTGTTTCCATATATTTTTTCATTTCTTCTCTAATTGCCTGATTGGCAAATAAAAGCCCTGGACTCGATGGCTTCCCAGGGGAGTTCTGCCAGACATTTAAAATGGAATTAATACCAATTCTTCTCAAGCTATTCCAAAAAATAGAAATTGAAGGAAAACTTCCAGACTCATTTTATGAAGCCAGCATCACTCTGATTCCCAAGCCAGACAGAGATCCAGCAAAAAAAGGGAACTACAGGCCAGTATCCTTGATGAATACGGATGCAAAAATCCTCAACAAGATCCTTGCAAATCGAATCCAGCAGCACATAAAAAGAATCATCCACCAAGATCAAGTGGGATTCATTCCTGGGTTACAGGGCTGGTTCAACATTTGCAAATCAATCAATGTGATATATCACATCAACAAAAGAAAAGATAAAAACCATATGATCCTGTCGATAGATGCAGAAAATGCATTTGACAAAATACAGCATCCCTTCTTAATAAAAACTCTTGAGAAAGCTGGGACAGAAGGAACCTACTTAAACATCATAAAAGCCATCTATGAAAAGCCCTCAGCTAACATCATCCTCAATGGGGAAAAACTGAGAGCTTTCCCCCTGAGATCAGGAACACGACAGGGATGTCCACTCTCACCACTGCTGTTTAACATAGTGCTGGAAGTTCTAGCCTCAGCCATCAGACACCAGAAGGAAATCAAAGGCATCAAAATCGGCAAAGAAGAGGTCAAACTTTCACTTTTCACAGACGACATGATACTCTACATAGAAAACCCGACAGACTCTACCAGAAGCCTACTAGAACTGATCCAAGAATTCAGCAAAGTTGCAGGGTACAAAATCAACATACAGACATCGGTTTCATTTTTATACACCAACAATGAAGCAACAGAAAGAGAAATCAAGAAATGGATCCCATTCATAATCGCACAAAAAACCATACAGTACCTAGGAATAAACCTAACCAAGGATACAAGAGATCTGTATGATGAAAACTATAGAAAACTTATGAGGGAAACTGAAGAAGACAGAAAGAAATGGAAAAACATTCCATGCTCATGGATAAGAAGAATAAATATAGTTAAGATGTCATTACTACCCAAAGCAATCTACACATTCAGTGCAATCCCAATCAAAATTGCACGACATATTTCTCAAAACTAGAACAAACCATCCTCAAATTTGTATGGAACCACAAAAGACCCCGAATAGCCAAAGTAATACTAAAGAATAAAACCAAAATGGGACGTATCACCATCCCAGACTTTAGCCTCTACTACAAAGCCATCATCATCAAGACAGTATGGTATTGGCACAATAACAGACACATAGACCAATGGATCAGAATTGAGAACTCAGAAGTGGGCCCAAAAGTATACAGCCAACTAATCTTTGACAAAGCAGGAAAGAGTATCCAATGGAAAAAAGACAAGTCTCTTTAACAGATGGTGTTGGGAGAACTGGACAGCAACATGCAGAAGAATGAAACTAGATCATTTTCTCACACCATACACAAAAATAAACTCAAAATGGGTAAAGGACCTGAACATGAGACAGCAAACCATCAAAACCCTAGAGGAAAAAGCAGGAAACAACCTCCTTGACCTCCACCGCAGCAATTTCTTACTTGACACATCCCCAAAAGCAACAGAATCAAGAGCAAAAATAAACTGTTGAGACCTCATCAAGATTAAAAGCTTCTGTACGGCAAAGGAAACAATCCATAAAACAGGCAGCCAACAGAATGGGAAAAGATAGTTGCAAAAGACATATCAGATAAAGGGTTAATATCCAAAATCTATAAGGAACTCACCAAATTCCACACCTGAAAAAGAAACAACCCAGAGAAGAAATGGGCAGAAGGCATGAACAGACACTTCTCCGAAGAGGACATCCAGATGGCCAACAGACACATGAAACGATGCTCAGCATCCCTCCTCATCAGGAAAATACAAGTCAAAACCACACTGAGATACCACCTTATGCCAGTCAGAATGACTAAAATGAGCAAATCAGAAGACTCTAGATGCTGGCGAGGATGTGGAGAAACGGGCACCCTCCTACACTGTTGGTGGGAATGTAAACTGGTACAGCCCCTCTGGAAAACAGTGTGGAGGTTCCTCAGGAAACTAACAATAGAACTCCCCTATGACCCAGAAATAGCACTGCTAGGAATTTACCCAAGGGATACAGAAATGCTGAGGCATAGGAGCACATGTACCCCAATGTTCATAACAGCACTCTCCACAATAGCTAAAACATGGAAAGAGCCTAAGTGTCCATCAACAGATGAATGGATCAAGAAGATGTGGTTTATCTATACCATGGAATACTCCATGGCAATGAGAAAAATGAAATCTGGCCATGTGTAGCAACATGGATGGACCTTGAGGGTGTTATGCTGAGCGAAATAAGTCAGGCAGAGAAGGACAAATATCATATGTTTGCATGTATAGGAGGATTAGGAGGAACTTAATGGAGGACCATGGGGGAGAAGAAGGGGGAAATAGTGGGGGAAAGGGAGAGAGGCAAACCATGAGAGACTCTTGAATGCTGAGAACAAACTGAGGACTATGGGTGTCGGGGGGTGATTGGGGAGATGGGCATGGAGGAGGGCACTTGTGGGAATGAGCACTGGGTGTTATATGGAAACCAACTTGACAATAAACTATTTGTAAAAAAAAAAGAAAGAAAAAATGATTACTGTAAAAAAATAAACAAACATTAAAAAATTTAAAAAACTTATTTCCAGTTAAGGAACTAAAATCTGAATTTTAAATAGGCAAGTTTGTTTTTCCTTATTTTATAATGACTTCTGACCATTAATAGTCCCCAGTAGAGAATCCCTTTAATGACAGTAATAAACTGTTTTATCAACTTTTTATTTATTAGCCTAAATCCTAAATAAAACACTTTAAGTATCAGACCTGATGTGTGTGTGTGTGTTTGTACATGACCTATCTGTGAAAATCACCTTAGAATAGATAGGGCAAAAACATTTCAGCAACAACATTCATTAAAATACTGAAAAATAAAATGTAACAAATTCTTTCTCTGCTGTCAAGTGGAAAAGTTACTTTTCAGAAGCTAAGAGTCTGATCAAGTCCCTGTTTTTCCTACTTTGAGCTAAAAATAGAAAATTGCTTTGTTACCAGCACTTGAGGAAAAAAAGCGGCTAGTTGAAACTAACACTTTGACTGACACATACATCGTTTCCTTATTATTTTCGTCCAGATTCATGCTCAGGTGTATCCAGGCCTCTAGGACTCGGTTACCACGGAGGTGCGTGGAAATACAGGCAGCTTACACTAGGCTAGGAAAGTCGAAGTGGTTAGGAACAGTGGGGGCCTTCAGGGTCCCAGGGTCACACTACCCCAGAACACGCCCCCTCGCAGTGTGCTGCCCGGGGGTGGGGGGGTTCTCCGCACACAGAATCTGCCTTGGCACCAGCAAAGGGAAAAACTCGTAGCTTAGCCATTTCCATCACAAATCGACATAAATGAATGTTATATGTGGATTCTCCATCAAGGCTGTACTTTGTCTCTCGGAACTGTGGGTGGTCTGCTGAAGCGACTTCCCTGCCTGCGGGCCTGCCTATTGCCAATCTATAGAACGCAATTACGTCTCCGCCAAGAGGAGCTAAGATCCATTAATGTCAGTACCTGTAGCCGGAGAGGCACATGTAACCATAATTTGTTATAATCTTATATTATCTTCCCTTAGAAAATAAAGAAGGGCGCAGTGGGGGAGCTGTGAAATTATACCCTGACAGTTCTATTATCCAGTGACTTTATGCTAGTGATTTAGAGGGGGCAGGCTGACTGCCCTGAGAGTCAATCCAAGTAAGTATGGGTCTCGTTAGGCAGGAATAGATTTTTTTTTTTTAAGTTTTGTAAAGATCTTTTTTTCTCTGCTAAAAAGGAAAGAAGAAAGTGATAACATAGCCATCTGTTGGCTGTTTTCCAATATATCTTGTCCTGTTGTGATGCTCCTATTCATGTCTGTTAAGTCTGTGGTGTCATTTTCTCCCCTTGGAAGCCCAATAATATCGTGTCTGGTAATCCTTCAACGTCCTCTCTTCCATGACTTCACCTTTTACTTCTACAAAAAATTTTAAAATTTATTTTTGAGAGCGAGCGAGCGAGAGAGCAAGAGCGCACAGTGGGGGAGAGGTAGAGAGAGGGACAGAGGATCCAAAGCAGGCTCCTCTCTGTGATCACAGAGCCCGATGGGGGGCTTGAACTCAGGAACCAGGAGATCATGACCTGAACCAAAATCAAGAGTTGGCCACTTGACCGCCTGAGCCACCCAGATGCCCCTTCTCCTTTTATTTTTTAATTATGCATTACATTTCTTAAAAATTTTTTTTGGTTGTTTCTTTTGTCCCATAATTTTCTTAACTCCCTTTTTTCTAATTTCTTTAGTAAATCCTTTTTTTAAAAATCCTGTTATCGATGTCTTGTCTTTTCTGTTTGCCTGAAGAGCACTGGTGCCTTCGGGATCATATCAATGCATAAACAGGTATTAGGTTGCTGTTAGTTGTAAACCAGGGTTGAGAAGGAAGAGGCAGTGCCAATGACTTACACGGCGCTCCCACATTTGACAGCCTCTCAAGTGTGATTTTGAAGAATCTGATAAGTGCCACTTCCGTCATCACGAGGACTGTTTTGTGAGTCGCCTGGAATCTGGAACTGCGTCCACAAAGTCAGGGGGCCCAGGATCTCAGGGCTCGACACGTGTCCATACGTACATGTTATAAATGCATGTGGACACATCATGGGTGCTTTCTAGGGCCTGGGGAGGGACCCTGGTGGTTCCAGATCTGAAGAGTTCTTTTCATTTGCTTCATAGTAGATCTGCCTCTGGGTCATTGCTCAGGAACTAAACCTACCCGCCACAGATATTTTTACTCTCCAAGCACCTATCTCTTAGGGTTGCTCACTCTGCGGCATCTGTGCAACATGGGAGGCAGACATACAGTGACCATTGTGCCTGTTTGGGTCAGGCTCAGTTTGCACGTGGGGCTCTTCCAAGGAGAACAGATAAGTGGTCAGGAGAGAAGGGCCCACTCCCTTGGGGAGCCCCTGGGCAGGCCAAGGACTTCCAGGTGTATGTGACCCTGGGACCAGGGCCATGTACCCTGGGCACATGAGAGTGAAAAAGCACTATACATACTACAACTTCAGAGTAAATACAAATACTACTCAAGCCAGACTCCAGCACAGGGTTGGGGAAACCCTGTTCTTTTAAATAGTTTTATTGTTGCACAGCCATACCCATTCACTTGCACATTATCTGTCATCGGTTTTCCATTATAACAGCAGGGTTGAGTAGTTGAAACAGTGTGTGGCCCCCAAAAACCAAAAGTATCTATTACCCGCTATTTAAGAACAAGGTTGCTGATGCCTGCTCTAGTAGAATAAAAACACAATAGAAGAGTGATATTCCTTAATGAATTCTTCTAATTTATCTCAAGATTTGGGAGTGATGCTGTTCACTTTAGACTTAAAATTTTCTCATATCAAAATAAGACACTCACATACCAAATTTGCTCACAATGCAAGTTACGTCTTTCTTGTAATCTTAATTTTTATGGATTTTATAAGGCAACCACTTAATATAGGAGATGCTGTTGTTATTTAAATAGTTCATGTTCCAAAATGAATAGCATAGTTCAGGTGGAACTTTTCTATATGTGCCACGAAGACGGACACACTTTCTAGGTCATATTTTGTGAACTAGTGTTAACTTTGCCAAGCACACAGACAGTGGACAAGTGGCGAATTTCTCTGATTCCAAAGTCTAGGCTTTATCTGCAGCCCAGCTAGAGAAATATATAGCTCTGTATCATTTCCTGTGATTGCTGTGACAAATGATCAGAAGCATGGTGCCTTAAAATGACATAACTTAATTATCTTACAGTTCTAGAGATGAGAAGTCTGAAACATGTCTCACTGGGCAGAAATCGTGGTGTCCCTTTTGGGGGCTCCAGAGAGAGTCCATTTCCTAGCCCTTCTCGCTTCTAGAGACTGCTGGCCTACACAGCTTGGCTGGCACCTCTTCGGAGCCAGCTACGGCATTGCATTTCTCACATGACATCATTCTGACACTATCCTGTGGTCTACTCTCCCTGACCCACGCTTCAGGCTCTTATCTACTTTGAAGGACCCATGCAATCACACAGGTAATGCCCGGTCCTCTCCCGTCTCAGCATCCTTAATTTCCTCATACTTACAACGTCTCTTATGCTGTGATAGTTAACATGTTCCCAGTTTCCAGAGATTAGGACATGCTCACCTTTTTAGGGCAAGGTGAGGTGAGAGGTACATAGTCATTACACAAAACATAACATTGCCAACATTTTCATTACTTTTTAAAAAAATTGTCGGTGGTGTTTTGCACCGACTTTAGAAGGAAAATGTGAGAAACATTTTAAATTAAAAATTTTTTTTTAATGTTTACTTATTTTTGAGACAGAGAGAGAGAGAGATCTGAGACAGAGTGTGAATGTGCAAGGGGCAGAGAGAGAGGGAGACACAGAATCCGAAGCAGGCTCCAGGCTCTGAGCTGTCAGCACAGAGCCCAATGCGGGGCTCGAGCCCACAAACCATGAGATCATGACCTGAGCCGAAGTCGGGTGCCCAGCCGACTGAGCCACCCAGGGGCCCCGTGAGAAACATTTTAATACAGCAGATAGAAATGAAGACTCTGATATCAAGCCACAGGAATTCTGGAGACTGATTCCTTCTCACTGTGTTGCTTTTTGTAACCTTTCCTAGGCTTGTATTTCTAGTTTCTAAAATGAGAACAATACCAGTAAGTATCTCCTAAGTTTCTCGAGAAGATGAAATTACTTGAGACATACCAAACTCAGCTCAGTTGTCTGGGACCTAAGAAACCCCCAGTGAATGCTAGCTGTTTGGACATTTTAGAATGCCATGTTTAAATGAATCTGCTTTAGCTGCCAGGAGTGGTGATTCAGGAGAATTAGAGAAACATATTCTGCACATAACGCTGGAAAGAATGCGTCTCCGTGGTAGTGAGCTTTCCTTTTCTGTTCCTGGTACCACGACATTCACATGGAAGTGACACTTCAGATTGGAAGTAAAAGGGATTGACTTCATACTATGCAAAAATCATAACAGGTTGTGTGTAACTCAGACTTTTCTGCTCTCAAAATAAGTATCAAAATGGAGTCAGGATGATCTCATTTGTATAATCCCTAGTCTTGGTGTTAAAATTAGTGAGGAACTTGATATTAATTTATAGGACTATCAAACAGTTTCTCCTAACATCACAGTGCAAAGGGCATTATTCACACTGTTGGAAATCTGTGCCTTGTGCTATTTAATCAGGTCAGGTGGTTGCCTCACTAACAAATAAAAAGCCCAGGAGACCCTGAATCAACATCTTCACTTGTTGTCTGCAGTTGGGGAAAGCAGTTGCTGTTGTTTTCTGCTTTAGGGGATGAGAAAAGCAATAATAACTTTTACTATGCAGAGTTAGTAGAATACATGACAAATACTTCTAAGTGCTTGATGAGTTAAAAGAAAGAAATATGTGAACTACTATTCATACTTACCTGATCCATAATCAATACGAGGAAAATGAGAGTATTAGAGAAGGTGTAGGACTCATCATACAATCTGGCTCCTTTTCTAGGTTCAAGAGTTACTTTGATAACTTGGGCTAATTGCATGACTTGTGTAGGCTTCCAGTTCCTTAAGCATGTTATTCATCAGCTAAGACATGGGAAACTAATAGAACATGCTAAAAATTCTCCTTTGAAAATATTTGAGTGTGAGATAGACATAAACTACTTGGAATCAGTTTAGAATGTTTTTAAATATTGTATCAAGTCAATAATTCCTTTCATTCTATATAACATCGGATGTTCTTTGCAAATTTCGGATGGCTTGGTCCGTAGCCCCGTTATTGCATTAACTCTGAATGGTACTTTGTAACCACTTTTAGTAGCTAAGATAGAATTTCTTTAAGTTTGACTTCTATAGTCAATGAATTCACTAGCCTATTTTCTCTCTTGAAGTACCCAAAGCAACATTTGAAAATGCAATTAAAATATGTAAACATGTACTGTATAGAATATTAATTTTTTTCTTTGTTGTTCTTACCTATTCCATTATTAAAAATAACAGAAAAGTAACTTTAAAAAGAGTATGACATGTTCTATAAAGAACCTGAAAAATAGCTTCCTTTCAGGGACAGTTTGACTTCAAGAGAATTTCTTGGGAAACAACCAATTCAGTAAAGCAAGCAACTTTTTTTGTTGAACGTTTTCTTAGAACTGTTGAATAAAAAGTAAAAATATAAAGAAGGTTTTAAACATGAAAAAGCTCAAAATAAAGGGTAAATTTTATATGTCATAAAGGACAAAGAGACTAGAAGCCGAGGAGAAATCAGTGGTGAATGCTGCCTTGGCCCAGGAGTTATGCTACATGAATAGTGGTTCTAGAAATCAGAGGTGGGGGTGTTACTGCACTGCCCACCTAGGGCAAGGAGAAGCCTCCAGCCTATTGTGGGCAGAGGGCTGAGACAGAGATGCCAGCACGAAGGTGGCTTCATCTATTCAAAGGATGAAGGGAATGAGAAAAACACTTTCCATTGGAAATAGCAAGAGACTTTCTTGACTAAACCTCAGGGATTGATGCTGGAATAAAACAGAAAGCCCTGTGAAATTTTTATCTAAACCTGTGTTGCACAGGAGAGAAATATGAATTTACTCAGACGCTCTGGAAAGCCAGCTGACGCATTAGCGTGAAAACCACCCTGTAACATGTGAAACCGCTAAGATCTTAGCCAAAGCTTGGGTGGATTCGCCGTGTAGGTTTTCCACAAGTTCACGTGTATGGGCCATCAAAGGGAAGACAAAACAGACTCCCAGGTGGTTGTCTGTGTCACATATGCACACAAATTAAAAGCCAGTTGCATCAATAAATAGCCATAAGGTAGCCAGAGATGAGAATAAGTGAAAAGCAATAAAACAAAACAAAGAATTGAGATACAAAATCAAGGGAGAGGAGATCAATATGAAAGAATAAAGTAAATAAGTAAAAGACTGTATAAATACTGTGTTAAAAGATACTATAAAGTAATTAAATAAAAGAATGAATAGATACAATGTTAAAAGACAAGGAAAATATAAGAAATACAGATATTTGTAAAATAAATAGAATTTTAAAACATGATATACAACTAATTAGAATAAAGAATTAATGAACTGGAAGAGAAACTCAAAGGAACCATTCAGCATACAGTACTAACAAATAAAAAGAAGGAATCATAAGAAAGATTAAAAAACATGGGGTGCCTGGGTGGCCCATCAGTTGAGTGTCCAGGCTCTTGGTTTCAGTGCAGGTCATGGGATTGAGCCCCCGACTGGGGTTTGCACTTAGCTTGGAGCCTGCTTGGGATATTTCCTCTCTCTCTCTACCCCCATCTGCCACTCCCCTGCTCGTTCTTTCTCTCTCTTAAAAAAAAAAAAGATTAAGAGACAAGGAGGAAGATTGAAAATGACAAATATTTATAGATGGTTTGCAAGATAGAAAAAGGAAGCAGGCAAGACACAATGGCAAAGTTGATGGTAGAAGAGTTACAGAATGGAAAGACTTCAGTCCTCAGATTTAATGAACAACATACCCATCTACTGCCTGCCTTCAAATGTAAAACAAAGCTGCCCCTTGAAGCCTGCATGGTTGAGATGGGCTGGGTTATGGCCATCAACAACCACAAATCTCACTGGCTGCACTTGGCAGACATTTACTAATGTCTGACTCGTGTTACGTGTCTAGCTGAAGTTGGGAAGAACAAATATAAAAGCAAAAATTAATAAAGTAGAAATGTAAAAAATAAGAGTATTTAATATATCCAATTGCTAGAAACGATAAAAACACAACATAATCAGACTTTTAAAAATTTCTCTATTTTTATGAGAATAATTTTGAAAGTCTTCTTAAATAAATAATTTTCTAATTGATCTTAGGATAATGAAAAATACAATGCCAAATTAAGGCCTTTAGAAATTTGGAATAGTCCTGGGGCGCCTGGGTGGCTTAGTCGGTTAAGCGTCCGACTTTCGCTTGGGTCATGATCTCGCGGTTCGTGGGTTCGAGCCCCGCGTCGGGCTCTGTGCTGACTGCCAGCTCAGAGCCTGGAGCCTGTTTCAGAGTCTGTGACTCCCTCTCTCTCTGACCCTCCCCTGCTCACGCTGTCTCTCTCTCGCTCTCCTAGAAATAAATAAAAATATTAAAAAAAAAAAAAAGAAATTTGGAATAGTCCAAGAAAAGCATCCAAATAGTCTCTGGGCTCTAAGGAAGGCAAACTCAAATTGCAAAGAGCACATTGTATTACGGAATATGTGAAGAGATGAAACCCTAGTCAATTTATTGGATGAAACCAGAAGACCTCTGGTAGTAAACCTTAAGACAACATCAATAAAATCATATCCTAATATTTCTTTTTTGATAAGGAATGAAACACATTTACAGCGCTTCTCCATATGATCATGAATAGTCATAGAATAATCTAACATAATTAAAGGAGGGATGACCTCAGGAGTGTAAGACTGAGTCAGTATCAATGTAATGATCACAATAGAATGTCCAATTATAAAACCCACACAGTCATCTGAGAATAAGACAAAATGACATTTGGTAAAATTGAACACACATTCAAGATAAAAGTAGTAACAGCCACAACAATACCTACAATTAACAACAATAGCAGCATAATCCTTAGTATTCTGGGAGTAGAAACACTTGTAGACCATTATATTCACCAATGCATTCGATTGTTAATTAAGCTAATTAATAACTGTTTATGAACTGTCTAGTTTTTTCTTGCTATTTGCTTAATAAAAGGCACACAGTTAATATTTCTAGTGAGTAACAAAACACTAGCTTAAAAAAGGGAAATACCTAGCCCTTGTGTGACCAGGCCCCTTCTGTTACCCCTGTGACAAACACTGCTAAACTCTTACAGGACTCTTTCGTGCCGAACCTGGATATGATCTCAGAGTTACTTCTGGACGTGGTTCCCATGGCAACCAGCAGTTGCTCCCATTTGGCTGGACTTGGCACACCAGAGGCGACCTCCTCAGGGGCCCTCCCTAGAACGAGTCCCCTCTGAAAACCTAGGAAGGCTGTATTACCAGTCGTTTATGTGGCTTTTGAATTTCAATGCAATACACCATATTGGGAAAGTGAGGGATACGAGATACGAAATGGAAGCTGCTTATCCTTGTAATTTGAGAATGTTCAACCATTTTGGAATGTTGTCTTGAGGGGAGAATTGTAAGAGGAGGTGAAGATGAGATGTTAGCGTCATAGTCTGTGGTGGGGTTTATTTGCTCTGTGAAGAAGGATCACTATGCATCTGTGAATGTGCAAGGGGAGAGCAGTGGGAAATTGGATTTGGGTGGAAATGTCTACAGTAGTAACGGAGCAGAATGGAGGAGGCTCAGATGGAGTACCGAACTGAAAATGTTCTGCAGTTTTGGAGCCACAAATGAAATTTATAATCAGATGTTTACAGTTAAGAACAAATAGAGTAATAAAAACAAAATGTTTATCACTTTATAAACATGACATACAGAAAAGACTCTCATCATTTTTACTATCTATATCAATCAATCATCTATCTAGATCATCTACCTATTTATCTACTCTCTACTCTCTATCTAATCTAATCTAGTCTATCTTGCTACAACTACAATGACATATGGAGCAAGACTTTGGAGACTTAGAATAAATCTCCATTTTTGTCGATACACTTTTATATCCTATTTTATATACTATAGTTCATGTTTTAAATACCTGTTTAGGACTTCAGATGGGCCTATCCACTTTTAGAGAAGTGTCTGTCAATTAGTTCTATTCTTAATTCCAGAGTAATGTTTAGAAAACTCTAGAAGTTATTAAGAATTTGTGGATTAAAAAAAGGGATGGGACACCTAGCTGGCTGAGTTAGTTGAGCTTCCAGTTTCAGCTCAGCTCACTGCTCAGCTTCAGCTCATGGTTCCTAAGTTTGAGCCCCACGTCAGGGTCTGTGCAGACAGCTCAGAACCTGGAGCCTGCTTTAGATTCTGTGTCTCCCCCTCTGCCCCTCCCCTGCTCACACTCCCTTTTCTGTGTCAAAAATAAATAAACAGTTTAGAAATTTTAAAAAGGGTTAACTGTGTATAATCAGGAATTAAAACCATGGCTTATTACTGTCTTTCCTTAAGTGTGGGATGCTTATCACAGGATGTATATTAGATAATTTTATGCGGTTTGTAGACATTGCATTCAATAGTATTTTCTCACACAGTGAAAAATGTATTTCATTTCCTCTTTCAGTTACTTTTCTGTCTCTCTGCTTATGATATGATGAAAGGTCTCTTCAGGGCATTTCATGTCTTTAACATCCAATCATTACTTGCTAAGGAATCTTTTAAACAAAAAGAGAACACTTCTTAGAGCCCAAGATTTCAAGGGGTTGCTATATGTGAGATGAATTTAATAAAAATGTTTTGTGCTGTGTTTGTATTTTATCCTATGAAAAATATACCAAAAAAAGAAAATTTCTCCTCTATGTCTACCACTAGGGTAAATGGGGGGGGGGTTGAATTGTTGCTAGTTGCCATGCTATAAATGTGCAAATATATTTTCATGAAAGATAATCTTTCTGAATGTTTATTCAAATATGTTACTGTTCCATGTACATGAATTTCTGATGGGGACGAGCCTGTCCCTGTCATGTGAGGGAGTCCTTCCCACTCCCCATGACTCCAGGACTCCAGACTCTGTGTCTAGCTCGTCATTCTCTGCTTCGATTTCATATTTTTATTCTTCTGTTTCTTATTGTTCTTTTTTCTCATCTTTTGTCCCTTCCCTTTCCCTTTTCCTCTAAACTGATCACAAGATAGAGTTTCAATGACTGTTTTTATTATTGTATATAGTCTTTTACACTCAGTACTCTGCTTCTGAAAATTTGATGACTATTAACATTTTTAGCGTCTATATTATATAAAGTAGCCTTGATTATTTTCCTCACATTAAGTTGTAGTAGAAAGAAAAGTTCCTCTTCTCGTAAAAGCAAAAAAGTGGATTGTATTATATATTTGTTCAAAAAAGGTGATAATTTATTTTCCCCCTTTGCTTAATTTTCTGTGCCATTTCAGTTACAGAGGTAATGTTTCTTAAAGATAGAGCTCTATGGTGCTCCAAAATGCATAAAATTCTAATTGTAGAGGAATTTTAAAAGCAAAAGATATGATGTCATTAAAATCTCTCAGGAAACATGCAGATAAGCTTCCATTAAAAAGTTTTTTGAGGAATTTTTCTTCCGGATTAAGGAACTAACATTTCTTTCTGGTGTTTAGGTGACTTTAAATCAGTCATAAAGTTATCTTGTAGAATGTTTATGATCTGATTAATCACACTGGTGAGGTTGTATGTGCTCATTGTTTTATTTTCTTTAAGAGTTTTGTCATTTACTCTCACATTGAAGCAATGATCTTGAGGCAGAGGAATTGTTATTTTGTGTGACAGTACACAAGGGCATTTTGCTTTTTTGAAGGGCATGTTTCATATTTTCTCTCTAAAAGCTACTAAATGATCACATTTGTTCTAAAATCTCACAAGAGTGTCGGAAAGCTTTCCCACAAGGACGCTTTCTCCCACAGCACCATTCCTCAGTGTTTGTGGTAAAGCCTTTTATTTGTTTCAGTAAAATTGTATCTTCCTACATTATCTGTTTTTCACTCTCTGAATCGGGAACCATGGAGAGCCCTGAAAATAAATTCTATAAAGGGCCTTCTACCCTGGTGTCTGGCAGGGTGATCCAATTGAAAGCTCGTATTATTCCTTCTTCTAAAACAGACTCTACATCAAGCTATTGTTATGAAATTAGATAAAGACTGACAATGTCGTCTTTGGGGCATGCTACTGTTCATGCCAAGGTTTGCAGATCTTTTCTTTCACTCTTTGTACATCAGAATTGTAATGTAATTCTGTAATTGTAATTACAGCTATGTGTAATCATAGCTAAACTTTGTTTACTCTTATTAGTCTGTGTGTGTGTGTATGTGTGCGTTTTGCAGTAATATTAAAGGTTAGAAGCTAAATTCTGTTAAACACAGTTAAATGCTCCATCAGCAGAGCTAGGAAACCGTTCAAGAAGATAGTTTTCACACTTGCTCTGGGTAGTGCACACTAATGTGGTACTTGGGCCAACATTATGACCCAAAGTTCCTGGAGCCTTGCAGTTCGCCCCTGCACTTCACGGAAAGGAGGTGGTGTCCACTGTTACTGTCAGTGTAGGAGCAGCACTGGTCAGGTGCTGTCAAAGATTATATGACTCTTCACAGTCATATCCATGCCACTTTTATGTCGGGTTACACTTTTCACGTATGGAATAAATGTTGTTGAGTGTTTGAGTATTAGCTTTGGGGAGGAAATTTAGGAAGTAAATTGAGGGGCAGCTGCGTGGCTCAGTTGGTTGATGACCTACTCCTCAGGTCATGATCTTGCATCCATGGGTTCAAAACCTGTGTTGGGCTCTCTGCTGGCAGCTCAGAGCCTGGGGCCTGCTTCGGATTCTGTGTCTCCCTCTCTCTCTGCCCCTCCCCCACTCACACTCAATCTCTCAAAAAATAAAACATAAAAATATATTTTTTAATGTTTTATTTATTTCTAGGAGAGAGAGAGAGAGAGAGCATGAGAGGGTCAGAGAGATAGGGAGTCACAGACTGAAACAGGCTCCAGGCTCCGAGCTGGCAGTCAGCACAGAGCCCGACGCGGGGCTTGAACCCACGAACTGCGAGATCATGACCTAAGTGAAAGTCAGACGCTTAACCGACTAAGCCACCTAGGCGCCCCTACATAAAAATATTTTTAAAAAAGAAGTGAATGTACATAACAAAGGAATTAAACATAGAAGCTGCTCTATATTCCTAGTAGGGACTAATTATAACCACGAAAGAAGTACAACATCTAGAATTTTAAAAATTAAAAAAAAATAGAGCTAACATTCTCCTGAGTAATGCAGACGAATCAGTAACAAATGTTTGAAGGACTTGCTGATTTCAAACTATCCTCTGATGAGGTTGGAGCTCAGTATTGTTATTGTGTCAGACATAAGCCATAAGTGATTAATAAGTTACTTGACATGGTTGGTACCTGTACTAAGTATCTTTAAAAGGCTCCTCGTATTTCTTGGAGGTGTGTCGTGAGCCACGCGTGAGCCACGATAAAAGCAATAAGTTACAATAGAGACAGGAGTGGATTGGTTACAAGATGAAAAACAAATGGATTATCAAAGGACTGAAATTAACAAAACCAAGATTGTATCAGAAAGCTCAATGATCTAATTTCTAAAACCTCAAACTACCATTTCTTTTATGAACCCTTAACAATTTACAGTCCAGACCTTTTTTGGTGAGAGACCGAGAGAGAGAGAGAGAGAGAGAGAGAGAGAGAGTCTTAAGCAGGCTCTCTGCCCCACTCAGGCCCCATCTCTTGACTGTGAGATCATGACCTGAGCCAAAAGCAAGGGTGGGAGTCTTAACCGACTGAGCCACTCAGGAGCCCCAGAAACATTTCCTTTAAACACATGGATAAGAGGAGGACAGTGGCCACCATGATTACTATTCACAGCTGTATGGAAAACCACCATGAAGACAATAAAATAAGAAAGAGGTAAATACTGGAAAAGATAAAACTGTCATCATTATTTTTTGCAAGTTCTCTACATATAAGGAATATAAGAAAAGTCAAATTGCAATACCAAATGAGAAGAAAAGATGAACAAAAGTTGCACAATATATTAGGGAAGAAAATCAGAAAACTGGATTGTTTCTCACACCTAAGAAATGGAGTCATGGAGAAGTGATATTCAAATATGTCAGTATTCCCCTAAAATGATGTATTTATTGTAATTCCAAGTAAGATCTTAATAATTCTTTGTTGTGATATCAACAAACAGATTTTAAAATTAACTTCATAGATAAAATGGGTGAGAAAGATCTAATGGAGTCATTTGATGTTCCAGGTAGCCACACTTATTATACAGCTTTTAGTAATTAATATAGTGTGATGTTGATTCAAGAATAAACAAAAAGACTGATAGACCAGAAAGACACAAAGAAATGAGCTTATATGTGGAACCACAATATTTGAAAGTCCTGCCAGAGAAATTAGTAAGAAATAAGAACATTCTCAATAAGTGGTGCAGTAAAAATTGGCTATCCATGGGGAAAAATGAGTATGGATTCCTATCTCACATCACATATGAAAATCAATTCCAAATAGATGAAGGGCTTAAATCCAAGAGGCAGAAATTTAAAACTTTAAAAATATACAAGGAGAATATCTTTATGGCACTGGGGATGAAAAGAGTTTCTGAAGTAAAATTTAAAAAATACCAACTATAAAAATGGGTAAAATTGAGCTTAAAATCAAGAAAACATTTTCATCAGTCTAACATCATGAGCGTGATTAATAAAAATGTCCCAAATTTGGAGGAATACATGTTAACATAGATAACCATGCATTAATATCCAGAATATATACAGAGCTCTTAAAGTGAGAAAGAAAAACATAACCTGATAGAAAGATGGGAAAAATCTTGGTATAAATAGGCATTCTATGTTAGAAAAAAATGCCCAATCAATATATAGCAGATGCCCCACTAAATAGTTAATCAAGGTGATGAAAATCATAGTGAAATACCTTTTCACGCCCATCAGATTGGCACAGATTTTTAAAAGTATACATATTTTAAAGTTAGCCTTAGAAAACTCATGATCATTTGATTCTAAATCTCTTAACATGGCCTCCTACAAAACTATGAGACTGACAAAGAGGACACATCCAAAAACACATAACTTACACATTCAGAATTAGTAGACGACAAAAATGGCATGAATTTCAGTTTACTTTAAGTTTGAACATAATCAGCAAGTTCCAGCAGACCTGTCAGTGAAGCGCCACTTCCAGGCTGGGGTGTGGGCACGGAGAGAAGGGCAGGGATTTGTAAATCTGTGTGGACAAAAGAGGGACTACAGCAAAAAAGGAATCTCTCTAGAAGGACACAGTTCAACAGCAAGTGCTAAATCTAAATCACGGAATGTAGCTCTGGCACCCGGTAGTCTACCACGCCAGTCACAGGGCTGAGAGTAGCCAGAGGTAACAGTTCTGGGGGACAGAAGGAGACAAGGAGGGAGGGGACAGTGCCCCTTCAT
This sequence comes from Proteles cristata cristata, assembly GCA_017311185.1. Taxonomy (NCBI): domain Eukaryota; kingdom Metazoa; phylum Chordata; class Mammalia; order Carnivora; family Hyaenidae; genus Proteles; species Proteles cristata. The sequence continues at coordinate 481,956 of JAESUZ010000432.1, read as the reverse complement.
ATCTGACTAAAGCTAAAGCAGAATGAAGTGAAAATACAAATGCTGAAGAGATGATAGAGAAATAAAATGTGCCAGTGCCTCCTCTTTCCCGTGGCCACCAACACTGCAGTCAAAGATGTTGTCCTGCAGGGGGTGACAGAAGAGAATGCTACTCGACTAGAGTCCAGTCCATGAAATACCTGTAATGATAGAGAGAGAGAGAGCTTACTTCAAATAAAGCAAGAAGACAGAAATGCAAATCAAAACATTTCAGAGAAAAAGTCTCCTGGGGAACAAAAAAAATGGAAACAGAAGGAATCTACAATACAGTCTACAATACAACACTTGAATCGGAATTAAACACTCAAATACTCCAACAAGTACTTGGAGATACGGAAAGCCCAGCTATCATCAGAAATTAAGAAAAAAAAGGAGGAGGAGGAAGAGTAGTGAGGGGGAGGAGGAAGAAGGGTAGCAGTGATGAGATTTGACTAGACTCAAAAAAACCCTGAAAAATAAATTCAATGTGCCAAGGGCACTACCTATTAAAGTTGAAGATATGCATGTGGATGTGTATCACAGAGAACTTCTACATGCCTATTATGAGAGTATGAACTATACGTACATCTTAGACAGCAGTTGGTATTATCTATGAGAATTAAAAGTGTCATGCTCTGCACTCAGCATTTGAAGCCTTAGCATTGGCATGTTCTAGAGTGGGGATCTGCAAACCACAGCCCACTGGCCATTATAACCCCCTGCCTGCTTGTAAATAAAGGTTTATTGGAACACAACTGTGTCCCTTTTTTTATATGCTGTCTTTGGCCGTTTTTGTGGAAAAGGGAAGAGTTGAGACATTGCAAAATGTGGCACACAATGCTGAACATATTTATTACGGTCTCATCTTTTGTCATAAAAATTTGCTGATGCCTAGTCTAGAGAGACTTCTGTCCATATGAAGAAACATGTGTGAGAATGTTCAGAGTAAAATGCTGAAAACACCACAAATATTCATCGCCAAGAGAATGGACGACTGAATCGAAAGAGTGGCCAAGGGGCTACTACAGAGCCGAGAAAGGAACTCGCTGCAGATGCGTGCAGCCACATGGGTCTCCAGTAAACCACGGAGCAAAAACAAGGAAGTATGAACATTATGTCTCCACTTGTGCCAAGGTTAAAACATACGAAGCTAAACTATGTAAAGTCTACAGAATTTTATGCATTAAATAAAGTGTTAAAGTTGCTCCCATGTTTATCCTTAGAGACAGGGAACGACAGGCAGCTGTCACACGGAGTCCCAGGAGTGCCGGTCATGTTTTCTTTAAGTGGATGGTGTATCCAAAGTTGTTTGGCTTAAATTGTCACTTCCATTATCGTATTTTTAAAATTTACAAAACCACTTCAAATCCCAAAATCAAAGGATCACAATCTTTTTAGCAAGAAGGAAATTTAACTAATACATTATTTCCACCAATTATTTTTTCACTCTCAATATTTAGCACACATCTCAAATACACTGACATGGAAATCTTTTAATGCTCAGTTGACTAGTGTACTTGCTACATGTTTCTGAAAGAATTAGTTGGATGCTGGTCTACACACACACACACACACACACACACACACACACACAGTTATATTCCATATATTTACACGATAATTGTAAAGAAGAACACACTAAATATCACATGAACGGTGTTAAATGCCCTTAGTGGGGGACCCTGCTCTGTTCCTGGCTGGCTGAGTGATCTCTGAACACTTTCATCATCTCAACGTTGTTACCTGTGAAATGAAAATAAAAATACTCTCTGCCTTTCTTTTTAGTGTATTTAAATGTTTATAAAATTTGGAAAATGCTTTGCAGTTCTCAGTATAAATAATATGGTCGGTGTCACTTCCACAGTCCAGCATGTGATGTCTGTTTGTCTTTGCTTCAGGTTGTACGGAGCTCCAGGCAACATCGACCTCTGGCCAGCCCTCATGGTGGAAGACCTGATCCCTGGCACGAGAGTGGGACCAACACTTATGTGCCTGTTTGTTACCCAGTTTCAGCGGCTGAGAGACGGAGACAGGTGAAGAATTATGTTATACTTATCAAAGATAACAATACTGGGTTTTGCCCCCAAATCTAAGTGTACAGTAACATTGTAAGTATGAATCTGTACTTCCTATGATTTAAAATATAGTGAATAATAACAAATGGCATCTGGTCACAGAATTTTTCTGACCACTGATAATACCGGATGACACTCATTTTTATAGGTTCTTGTAAATCTTTGTAAGGAGAATGAATTGACTAGGAAGGGCACAGAAGTGAGTGGTTAAAAGAATGCACTAGACTCTATCATATGTTTAAATCTCGGCACCCCTACTCACGGCATATTACCCAAAACGCGTTGCCTCATCTGTACAGTCTGTTTAACAGTAGGGTTCATGGACTGTGGCACCTGTAAATGATGTTGGTGGTGCAGGAAGTGACAGAAGGATTGAGGCTCCATCCCTTCACCCTTGTCGAAGACCTGCTGACCCAAGACCAGACCTCCTCACAAAACTGTGTGCTAAGGGCACTTACTGGTGGAAAAATAACTGAGACTTCTTCCTAAAAATCTCTTGGTTTGTCGAAAGTATCTGTTGTGAATCAACTTGAATTTATTACATTATGACAGACAGCTGGCAGGAGATGTGAGTTAGTATAATCTCTTTGTGGCAAGGCTAGCCACGAATAAAACTTAAGAAAACCGAAAAGCTAGGCAGCCCCCACTTAGCTGGCGTGGGACACACTATTAGCTCTCCTCTATTACTTGAACCAAATGTGTTCCAGGGACACTGGCTGTATCTTCTGAATCATTAGTATAGTCTTGAGTAAGAGCTAGGATTCTTGTGAACCGGTTCCCAGGATTTAACCTTCTGCAAATATACATATATATATATATATGTATATTTGGATATATTTGGATACATATATATCCAAAGGACTTTAACACTGCCTACAACTTAGTGTTTAAAGTTAACCTAAAAATTTTTTTTTAAAAAGTTTATTTATTTATTTTGAGAAATACAGAGAATAAAGTGGGGAGGAGCAGAGAGAGAGGGAGAATCTCAAGCAGGCTGTGACATCACTGCTCATGAAACTGTGAGCTCATGACCTGAGCCAAAATCAAGAGTCAGTTGCTCAACCGACTGACCCAACCAGGCATCCCCAAAATTATTCTTTATTTAAAATTTTTCTGGGGCGCCTGGGTGGCTTAGTCGGTTAAGTGTCCAACTTTCGCTTAGGTCATGATCTCGCGGTTCGTGGGTTCGAGCCCCGCGTCGGGCTCTGTGCTGACTGCCAGCTCAGAGGCTGGAGCCTGTTTCAGTCTGTGACTCCCTCTCTCTCTGACCCTCCCCTGTTCACGCTGTCTGTCTCTCTCTCTCCTAAAAATAAATTAAAAAAAACAAAAAACAAAAAAAAAATAAAATTTTTCTTACCAGTGTCTTGAGTTATGAATTATAAAGAAAGTAGTATTATAAAGAAATTATGTAAATATAAATACATATTTATATATAAAGTATTATAAGAAAGAAATTTCTTTATTGCACATTGGCAAACATTCATAGTATAGTATTTCATTTTAATGTTTATAAATTAGCTTTGGCAAACTGGATTTAGTGCAACACATAGTTGGGCTAATATGTTCACTGATAATAGTTTAAGAGTTAGGGACACCTGGGTGGCTCAGTCTGTGAAACATGTGACTTCGCCACAGGTCATGATCTCGAAGTCCATGAGTTTGAGCTCCCTGTCAGGCTCTATGCTAGCAGCTAAGAGCCTGGAGCCTGCTTCTGATTCTGTGTCTCCCTTTCTCTCTGCACCTCCCCCACTCACACTGTCTTTCTCTCTCTCTCAAAGCTATATAAACATTAAAAAAAAAATTTTTTTTTAAGAATATATGTAGTCAAAAACTAAATAAACTTGGGAAAGGTTTTTTTCTTCTTCTTCTTCTTTTTCTTTTTGAGTAAGCTGTCTTCTCCACGTGAATTAGTTTACTCGGATACAGAAGGTCCCAAAGCCTCGGTGGCTTACATGACAAATATATTGTCCCACAGTTCTGGAGTCGGGATCAAGGTTGGGAGGCTGATCCGTACTGAGGCCTCCCTCACTTTGTAGATGTCCAGCTTCTCCCTTTGTCTTCACAGGTCTTCCCTCTGGACCTGCCTGTAAGCATATTTTCTTTCCACCTTAGGACACTAGTAATACTGGATTATGACCTTAATTCCCTCCATGACACCCTAACGACTTTTTTTTTTTAACTTAATTGTTTAATGGCCCTCTCTCCAAATAAAGTCACATTCTGAAATCCTGGGGGCTAGGATTTCAACGAATATGAATTTTGAGGGGACACAAGTCAGTCCATACACCATGTGAGTGCCAGCAGTCTTTTGCTTCCTATCTTAATTTATGTTGTACACCGAGTGCAAGAAAAGTGCACTTGGAAACAGTCCCTGAAGGAATGAATAAGGATTCACTTTAATAGTGGGTTTAAACTGTATCTTTTCAGTTAAAATCGAATGTGTTAATTCTAATTAGCTAATAGATACAATCAACTAGTATGTATTAATGATGAAAAAGCACTATTTCCCTTTTAGGCAAACAGGTCAATCTTAAATTGTCCAGATAATTTCTAAAACTAGTTTATGGAATTTTAGAATAGAAAACGGGCCTTTTTTTTCTTTTTAACTTTACAACGCTTTGAGTCATGTTGTCAAAGTTGAACAGAAAGCGATAGCTGGAAAGCACGGGATTGAAGAGCTTCATAAACACTGGAGGCAATTGAGAGCATGCTCGCTGAAGGACAAACCTAACCCTCTCCATACACGTTGTTGAGCTTGTCTGTGCTGCTACCACGCTCGCCCGGGACCTCACCCCGCCCCTCTCCGTGCTGACCCCCAGGTTCTGGTACGAGAACCCCGGAGTGTTCACCCCCGCACAGCTCACTCAGCTGAGGCAGGCGTCCCTGGGCCGCGTGCTCTGCGACAACGGCGACAACATCCGGCAGGTGCAGGCCGACGTCTTCGTGAAGGCGCAGTACCCGCAGGACTACCTGAGCTGCAGCGAGATACCGCAGGTGGACCTACGGCTGTGGCAAGACTGCCGCGAAGGTGAGTGCGCGCGCCGGCCGCCAGGCCTGGCCCCGCGCATGTGCGGGCACGGGCCTCCAGCCTGGCCCCGCGCATGTGCGGGCACGGGCCTCCAGGTCTGGCCCGCGCATGTGCGGGCACGGGCCTCCAGGCTGGCCCCGCTGTGCGGGTGTGCGAGGGCCTGGCCCCTGCGATGTGCGGGCACGGCCGGCCCGCATGTGCGGGCACGGGCCTCCAGGTCGGGCCCGCGCATGTGCGGTGCCTGGGCCCGGAGGCCGGGCCCGCGCATGTGCGCGCGCCGGCCGCCAGGCCTGGCCCTGCGCATGTGCGGGCACGGGCCTCCAGGTCGGGCCCCGCGCATGTGCGGGCACGGGCCTCCAGGTCTGGCCCCGCGCATGTGCGGACACGGGCCTCCAGGTCTGGCCCTGCGCATGTGCGGACACGGGCCTCCAGGTTGGATCTGCGCATGTGCAAGCAGTGTCACCCAGGTCTGGACCTGCGCATGTGCGGGGTTCGGCTGCCAGGCTTGGAACTGTGCATGTGTGCGCTTATGTGATCTTATGTGATGTCAAGGGTCAAAGCCTATGCTCCTGAAACAGAGGGGTATGAAGGGAATGGTCTTCTTCCTTTGGGAGTCGGGAGGATGTTGGAGAGGACAACGGGAAGGCCAAAGCGCACCCTCTCTCAGCCTGCTCCGTTTGGATCCAGCCTCCTCAGAGTGGGGAGGAGTCTGGCAGAGCAGGGAAGGGCTGTCATAACGGAGAGGGGCTTGTCATAACGGGGAGGGGGTTGTCATAACGGGAGGGGCTTGCCATGGTCGGGAGGAGGGCTTGCATAACGGGGAGGGGCTTGCCATAACGGGGAGGGGCTTGTCATAACAGGGAGGGCCGCCAACGGGGAGGGGCTTGTCATAACAGGGGGCTTGCCAACGGGGGAGGGCTTGCCATAACGCGGAGGGGTTGTCATAACGGGGAGGGGCTTGCCATAACGGGGAGGGGTTGTCATAACGGGGAGGGGCTTGCCATAACGGGGAGGGGCTTGTCATAACGAGGAGGCTTGCCATAACCGGGGAGGGGCTTGCCATAAACGGGAGGGGCTTGCCATAACGGGGAGGGGCTTGCCATAACGGGGAGGGGCTTGTCATAACGGAGAGGGGCTTGCCATAACGGGGAGGGGCTTGCCATAACGCGGAGGGGGTTGTCATAACGGGGAGGGGCTTGTCATAACGCGGAGGGCTTGCTATAATGCAGAGGGGCTTGTCATAATGGGAGGGGCTTGCCCTCCATAACAGAGAGGAGGTCAGTAAGGTGGAGAGGGACTTGGTCACCAATCTGGTCTCTCATTCGTTCTCACTGCCCTTCAGATGAGTCTGCCAAACTTCAAACTCCAGGCATTGGTACCGGATATAGCTATTTACTGGGGGTCAGCTGACCAAAGAGAGGAGGAAAATAATCATGGTAGCTCAGCTAATTTAGACTATTTAGTCTCCCTAAGATGTTGCAGGCGTGTTCATTGGAAATTTGGGGATGTCCTTATAGAGTTAGACAAAGAACTTTCTTTAGTGATACAAAATTATTTGCCACATCTACCATTTCACAGTTTTTGAGCCAAACTCTAAGGTGCTTTATAAGCATCTATTTTGTCATCACAATAACTCTTAATAAATGTGGCTCTCTTCTTTAATAAATCAGTCAGTTAAGCATCCAACTTGGACTCAGGACATGATCTCACGCTTTGAGTGTTTGACCCCTGCATGGGGCTTGGTGCTGATAGCTCATAGCCTGGAGCCTGACTCGAATTCTTTGTCTCCCTCCCCCGCTTGCACTCTGTCTCTCTCAAAAAAGTGAATAAACATTTAAAGAAATGAGAATATGGCTGAAAAGTGTCAGATAACTTGGAATAAGGGGTCACCTGAAGCTAGGGAAAGGATATATGTCTGCTCACACCTCGAAGTGAACTAAGAGCTTGATGGTTCAGAGCAGAACATGCTGTGTGTCCATGTGTGAGCACATATCTCTCCCATGATAGCGTCTTGTGGCTCAGCCTGCCTCTACCAGCACGGGCGCTGCCATGGCCTGGTACCTGCCACATATAAACGCGATGGACCTGGAGGAGCAATGATTTCCTCTAGGAAGGACATGGCAGCCCCGGCACAGAAGTAGTACTTGGTGTTCACAGGAGAGGAGATGTTGCCAGCCCCAACCACCCCAGAGTGGGAAAAGCAAATGCTAATAATATGAGAGAATGCTGGGGCGCCTGGGTGGCTCAATCAGTTAAGTGTCCAACTTCAGCTCAGGTCATGATCTCATGGTTCATGAGATTACGTCCCGTGTTGGGCTATGTGCTGGCAGCTCAGAGCCTGGAGCCTGCTTCAGATTCTGTGTCTTCTGTGTCTCCCTTTCTCTCTCCCCCTCCCCCATTCATGCTCTCTCTCAGAAATAAATAAACAAGAAAGAATTTTTTAAAATATGAGAGAATGTTAACCAAAACCACAGTGACACCTGAATCAGTGTCCTTTGTCTCCATGGTGGGTTTTATGTGACAGAGTAGAAAGTCATGTGGTTCAGTGAGGAGGAGGTGTACTTTTCCTCCCCTCAAGTTCTCGGTGAATAAGGCTAGGAGGGAACTATGGAATATTTCCAGCTCTCCAAAACATGGGACACAGGGAGGCAATGTGCACGACAAGATGAATGGCAAGTAGTAACACTCCTGCGTGTTCTCTGTCCTCAGACTGGGCACTGAGCCCACTGAGCAGAGGAGAAAATAGATGGCGTGGCAGGGGTGGGCCGCGATGAACATAGCTGCGCTCTGGGTGGAAGCGATGACTCAGGTCCAGGAAGCAAAAGCTGTGGTCTCATTATGTCTGCATGTGCCTCTTCTAGCTTCTCATACCGCCAGCCCTGGGATGGGTGATTCATACATACCGCCTACCTACCTTACCATCTTCATGAGTCCTTCAGGGAGGGTAACATTATCCCCACTTCACATGGGAGGAAAATGAGGCTAACGGGTGCTAAATACATATTTTGAGGTCCCCCAGCTGGGATTTAAACCTCTGTATGGCTATCCTGAAAGCCTTAGCTCTTTTCTCTGTGTGCATCGGTTCCTCAGAGCACCCGTGGGACCAGTGCACAGCACAGACGGTGGGCGGGCACCGAAGGAGGGCACCCGCCTCTTCCACCCTTCCTGTCCTTAGGTCCTGTGGCTCCAGTGTACTGTCAAATTCACACATCTCAGGACCCTCTCATTACTTAAATTGTAATGGCGTTTGCTAATGGCAATTGTTAGGGAAGACACAATGGGAAGATTTAACAGACAAGGGGAGGAGGGAATCTTGAATATGTGAAGCATTCTTATTATTAAGGTCCTGGGGCACCTGGGTGACTAAGTCAGTAGAACAGTAGAGCGTCCAACTCCTGATTTTGGTTCAGGTCATGATCTAAGGGTCAAGGGATGGAGCCCTGCACCAGCAGAGACTGCTTAAGAGTCTCCCTCCCTCCCTCTCGCTCTGACCCTCCCCACTGCTGGCATGTGTGCTCACACACTTTCTCTGTCTCTCTCAAAATAAAAGAAAAATATTTAAATTTATAAAAGATACTAATTTGTGGTCTTAAATAATAAGAGTGCTCTTTCTCTGATAGTGTCTCAAAAATATCTGGAAATTAATTAACCAATAGCAAGTATCTACCAAGAAGTTGGATAGAAAAAAGAAGTGTCTCCTTTTATGGTACTGTCATTTAAAAAAAATTTTTTATGTTTATTTTTGAGGGAAAGAGACTGAGACCGAGACAGAGGGCAACCAGGGAAGGGGCAGAGATTCCAAAGCAGGCTCCAGGCTCTTACCTGTCAGCACAAGAGCTCGATGCGGGCTCGAACTCATGAACCAAGAGATCATGACCTGAGCTAATCAGACCCATACCCACTGAGCCACCCAGGTGCCCTTATGTCACTGTCATTCTTAAACAGTGGCCACATGGCTGCACACCTCTTCCTTAGGCAATGGTGAGAAGTAATTTCAGGAACAAAATCACATAAGGATATAAATACACCTAAGAATACAAATAAATCATAATGTGAGGAATTTATAGTGAGAACCATTATGAGTAGATGCAGATTTTATATTTCCTTGTATCTTTGACCAACACATATTTTTTTTCCCATAAAAACTAATTAAAAGACATTCTTTAAAATGAGAGACTTTGGGGCACCTGGATGGCTCAGTCTATTAGGCGTCCGACCTCAGCTCAGGTCATGATCTCACAGTTCGTGGGTTTGAGCCCCATATCGGACTCTGTACTGACAGCTCAGAGCCTGGAGCCTGTCTTCAGATTCTGTGTCTCCCTGTCTCTCTGCCCCTCTCTGGCTCATAGTATCTCTCTGTCTGTCAAAAAATGAATAAAAACGTTAGAAATTTTAAAAAATAAATAAAAATGAGAGACTTTAAATAGGGACATTTGGTAACTGCTTGAAAGTGGACCATTTATTTACGGCATAGGCTTCTTACATCTCCCAATTAACAGCAGCATCCAGGTGTTTACAGGCAGATATAATCATTCAAATCACTGGGGAATTGTTTTGCGGATCCTTGCTCTGTAGTTTACGGAGGCCAGACAGTGTAGTGGTCTGAGTTAAGTGGGACCAGAAATGCTTGTGTCAGCCACATTGTGTCGGCCGCTCAGACCTCTTTGGTTGTTATTTTCTTAAAGCATTAGTGGGCGTATTGAATGGACATACTAAAGGAGCTAGAAATCACTATTCATGCTAATCATTATACTTGTCTTACTCCTGTTCTCATTCCTGTTGAAGAATTTCTCACTCTCCTCTGATTATCTCATTCTCAGATTAAGATGAATACAACAGTAGTGCTTAAGTGATTTAATTGTTTTAACTGACATTATCCTAGAGAAAAGTGGAGCTCTGTTTGGGATTTAAACAGCCACTCCAAGCAATCTTAGTGGTTTATCTTTATTAGAAGGAAAGGTATTATCAAACTGACTCTCAAGTAAACTGTATATATTTCTTTTGAAGAAGAAATCTTTTTTCAAGACTATTTCTTCAGTTCTGTTTCCAATAAATAGGAACTTAGTGGTTAATACTGATTAAAGTTACAAATTTGAATTTAACTACATAAAAAATCATGGGTAAATTGTTCCTCTCCTAAATGTATAAATACATTCCAAAACTGTAATATGTAAACACACTTGAGGTTTGGATAACTATATTTTATTATTCTTTGTTGGTGGAAGGTGTAAGACCTATAAGACGGACTTGGGGCTTGTATGTTACTTAGAGAGTGGTGATGCTGTGTGTTTGTGTAGGCTGTGAAGTGGTGGAGTAACTTGGTTGAGTTGGATTTTGTTTCATTTTGCACGTTATTTTGTAGCAGGATTCTCACACAGAGAGTCGTGACACCGAGGCTTTTCTCTCCAGGAAACAACTTTATTCCAGCCGGCATTGCTCAGTTGGGTTCGTACCCAGAGAACTGAGCTCCAAGCACCACGTGGCATGGTTTTTTAAATATATTTCTTACTTCTTTGTCTCCCATGTATGGTAACACACACATGCAGTCTGATTAAAGTGGTCTCATGTTATAGGGTTGTGAGGGATGTTGTCACATATGCAAATAGCAAGGTTGCCTTGAGATGTTTTTTTTTTTTCTTTCCTGAGGGAGGGAACCCTACCACAATTTGTCATATTCGTTATGTTTGTTTCATACCGTTGTATGAACATCCCTAAGTCATTCCATTTATATATAGTATATATGTGATATACATTATATATAAAGGAATTCATTATATATAAAAAGTTAAGTAATTAAAAGGAATTAATTATATATAATATGGAGTATAATATTCTAATAGAATATTAATTATTTTAATTATTGCTTAGTGTTTAATTGGTATATTTGCATATGCCAACATTTATGTAACCATTTAAATATCTGTATTAAATAATCTGTAGACTGGATTATTATTAAAAATAATTTTTTAATGTTTATTTATATCTGAGAGAGAGAGAGAGAGACAGAGTGTGAGCAGGGGAGGGGCAGAGAGAGAAGGAGACAGAATCCAAAGCAGGCTCCAGGCTCTGAGCTGTCAGCACAGAGCCTGACACAGGGCTCGAACTCATGAACTGCTAGATCATTACCTGAGCTGAAGTCAGATGCCTAACCGAACAAGCCACCCAGGCAGCCCTCCGTAAGCTGGATTATTATAAAATACAAAAGGTAAAGTTGCTTTGTTAAAGGATCTATGTTTTTTAATAAGACATTTTATCTGATTTATTTCTAAAATGTACACTTTATAATTCCATGGACAATTACAAGAGTACCCATTGATGATTGATGTCACATTTTTTTCTGATAGTCCAGTGAATGAAAATTTGATTAGCTCATGTTTATTTTTAATTGCATTTTTCTGTAACTATGTTTATGCACCTTTTACATGGGTGTTGATTTGGGGGGTTGACTCCTCTGTGCGTTATGTATTTGTCCTCCTATCAAACTGTATGAATCCTGCAAATTCTAGATGTTCACAGTGGTGGGCATGATTGATGGCTTAGTGCTGAAGTGAAATGATTTTAACATTTTACACCATAGCTCCACATTTGCTTTTTTTGTGTATATATTTCCTTATATTTTTGTAGTTTTTTTGCATTGCTGTCCTTATCTTTAATTAGATCAGCTGCTACATTTTTTCATTGCTGTTCCTTCTGCCTTTCCATTGCTTAGATCTCAGGTCCTACTATGCAGACAGAGTTTTATTTAAAAAAAATTCTTTTTTAATGTTTTATTTATTTCTGAGAGAGGGAGAAAAACAGCATGAGCAGGGAGGGGTCAGAGAGAGAGGGACATACAGAATCTGAAACAGGCTCCAGGCTCTGAGCTGGCTGTCAGCACAGAACGCAATGGGGGGCTCGAACACACGAATCGTGAGATCATAATCTGAGCCGAAGTCAGACGCCTAACTGACTGAGCCACCCAGGTGCCCCGAGAGAAAGTTTTATTAATATGAGAGGTTTTTGACTTATTTTTTTCATATACTGTTGTTTAGAGCTTTCCTTGACAGGTTAGCCTTATTTACTTGTTCCATCGCTTGCATATGCATTATATACAGAAACCCGTGCGGTGTGTCACATACATCTTTACCTTGGTAGGTGAAGATGCATGAGTTTACTGCTGCTCTCTGTTTTCTCACTTTTCCCTTTTCTTGAGGTGCTCCATGTTGTTTATCATTTAATTTTTTCTCAAGAAATACTGCCACTTACACAAGTAAAATGCTCTAAGTTACGTTTTGTCCTCAAATATCTTTTTCTTCCTGAGAAATGAAGGCCATTGTACTTTGTCAGATTCCTGAATTGCAGTCTTTTTTTTTTTTTGTCTCATTGTTTATAGATGTTTCATCTGTGATTTCTACCTTCTTAAATTGCATTTGGAAGGTTAGATATCAATCTCTTGTTCTTCCTGTTTACATAGTTTTTTCTAATTCCTTAATGCTGTAATCTTACACCTTTATGTTCTTTTTTCCCCCAAGAGCTTCGGAATTAGGTCAGAATATGCCTCGATACAATTTTTCTTATCAATGTGATAAGGTTAACTTATAAGATATCAGAAAGCTTACTGTATTTAAGTTCGGCTTAAACTCACCTTTGATAAATAATTGAGATAAAAGCTTATGTAGTTCTGGGGGCCATTTCTCTGCATTTTTCTCCTTGAGATCAGGAGATCAGTGAAGCAGGGTGATTATCGAAAAGACCGCCATATGCCCAATAGAAGCGAGGCAAGATTTTATTTACGGCCTGGCCAAACCTGATCTGCTCTTATGGAGAAATGCAGAGAATGGCCTAGAACAAAGATAGCAGCAAGCTTATCTGGATTTCAGCAAGGCAGAATACGTCATTATTTAGTTAACCAATTACAATTTACAGCATTTCATGGTAACCAATTACATTGTGACACACAGACGTTAGTTTTGGCGGGAACCTATCTTCTTGGGAGGGTTTGAAATGACCAATCATAGTTAGACATTTGAGATACCATTGGGTAGTGACTATGTAAAGGACCACCTGACGTCAAATGGTAATGAGGTATTCGTAACTTTTGCATACAGGGTGTGGTTAACCAGAACAGGGAAGCACAAGCTTGCTAAGCGGATTTACAGAAGCAGAAATAGCATGTTAGTATTTAACTGTGCTTGAGGTCAACCTACAACAATCAGGTTGGGCCTGGCTGTGAATGAAATCTTGCTTCGCTTCTGTTCAGCATTTGGTGGTTTTTCTGACATTCACCCTGTTTCAGTCAACTCAGTCTCAAACTTAGTGAGCAGTTTCTTTGACAAAGGGAAGTGTGAATCTCATATTCCTTTATTATTATATATTCCATATTCATTAAGTATTGTATAAAATATATTTTTTCTTTTGCAATATCCTTGGGCACTAGGCCTGCACAATTTACCGTCCAAATCTCTTTTCTTATCCTTTGTATTTCAACCTCTTATATTTTGCTGAATGTTCTGATATATTTTTATCAGTTTGACAGGCCACAAACATCCCCTTCCCCTCCCCCCATGCCCCCAGGTGGGATGTGTGTGATATTCCTTGGACACTCCTGGCTGCCCAATGACAAAGGAAAGGGGGGAAACAAATGGTTAACTGATAAAGCTCATAGTCCTACAGGACCTGAGTCTCCATCAATTTCCAAATATCTTAATAAATCACAAGAAAAAGGCAATCTTATCAGTAACCTAATCTCTAGAAACCTATAGAAATCTATAGAAACCTATAGACTCTAGAAACCTGGAGCCTTTAGTATCCCCTTCCCCTCCATCGTGAAGTGGGGAACAAAGACAGAAGGAACTGGCAGATAGAACTACATTTCCTTGTAACCTGCAGCCATTGGCAGATACTTGAGGCAGGCTGAGTAAAACCTTTCCACAGGAACTCCTTCCTGTCTTCACGCTAATACTTTGCTAGAGGGCAAACAACCATAGCTTGACAATAGCTTGGCCTCCAATATCCTTGGAGTCTCCTTTAGCATGTGAAAGTCTCACTAGAAACTTCCCTTGGACTTTACCTCCCTCAACTCCATAGCATATAACCAACATCATTTAATTAAGTTTTTCTCTGCAGCATTTGTCCTGCCTTAAATTCCTTTATTATAATTCTTTGTCTCTTCCATCTTGTGTGGCAAGCTCCGTGTCATCTCCTGTTCTTTCCTTGGCCCTGGGGTTCCTGGTGTTATGCCTGAATCACGAGTCCCCAGAGACCTCCAAGGAGCCGACACCAATAAGGGTCTTTATTACAAGCTCGAGCAGGGGCTCACCCATCAACCGACAAAGTGGCAGCTGTGTGAAGCCCCGAACAATAGCAAGCAGGGTGTTACAGTGCACATGTTGTACTCATAGCATCATCACATAAGTACAAATCATAATTGTACAGCACCCATGGCAACAGTTTTAACCATTCATTATCTGTGAGGTGTTCGTTACTTTTGGCAGGATTTGAAAATTACCAATTATGAGGTGAGTCTAAAGGGCGCACATGGGGTTCAGGCAATCAGTGGGTGTTTGGCTAGTTTGTACAAAGTAGTTATCTATAGTCCCCAGACCCTGACTCAGACCACAGGAATGTTACTCCTATCTTTCTTAGCTTCTTTTGATTGGCTGACCTGAGGGTGGTCCGTGGTGGCTTCAGCTTAAGTTTTTCCTGGAACCAGGGCGACATGCAGCCCAAGGTTGCTCTCTGAATGGAGGCCTTAATCTCAAGATGGTGTTACTTAGGCCCTTCACTGGAAGTTATAGTTACATTTCCTCTCTGGGAGCATGGCAGGTGGGGGTGGGGTCAGGTCCCACCTACCCATGACGTTCTCAACCTTCTGAGAAGTAGAGACCCCTAGCAGAAGGTCAGAAGCTATCTGGGAAACCACAGAAATCTGGATCTCAAGTCCTTCCAGAGCTGAGCTGCCTAGTGTTCTTCCCAGGCTGGACAGCTTCCCAGATGCCAGGGGCCCCTTAGGAGGACATGGCCTTGCTCGGTCTCAGGGCTTCCTCATGGGCCCCTGGCACACCCACTCACCTGCAGGGTCCCAGGGAACCAGGCGTGCCCTGGTGCAAATCCCTGCAGTTCCCATGGCATCTACTTCAGGGCCAGGCAGGCACCTTTCTTCTTGCCTTTTGTCCATCTGCATCCTGATCAAGGCCTAAGCCCTTTAGGGAACCGTGGCTACACGAGCCTTCCTGTGTGACAGTGCTAACCTGCAGATGTGGAGGTTCCTGTTTAATCATTTTATGCACACTCTCGTGTGGGCTGAAAACAGAGTGAAGCAAGCTACGGGAGAGCCCATTTTGATCTGAAGCTAAGGTAGGACCTGAAATTCAGTGGTAAAACACTGGTGTCTTTGAACATTAAAAGCATTCCCATGTACAAGCTCAAGAGTTACAACGAGGAAGCAAAACACATTTTAACTGTTTACTGTGCCCTTTGTGCTATGTCCTGCCCTATTGCCAGGGAAGATATAAATCCCACGGCCTCTAAGCCCATGTTTTTTAAAAGACTGTTTCATTTAAAGAGGAATTATTAGGATTTATTTTTAATATTGTAGTCAGATTAGACTTCTCCTGATAAGTTCCTATTTGGTCATTTTGTTTTCTTGTGGAGAAACTTGGGATAATCATCTGTGAATGATTATTTTTTCTCCAGTACATCTTTTCATTTTCACTAAGTAGACATCCCCAGACTCCCCATTTTCTTCATGTTGTGTGATTTAGAGTTGATTCACTGTTCTGATTTTGCATGTTAGTTATTTTCTAAGAACCCTATAATTTATCAAACCTTTATTTTTAAAAAATTTTTTAATGTTTATTTACTTTTGAGAGAGAGAGTGTGTATGTGAGAGAGAGAGTGTGAGAGAGAGAGAGCAGGGGAGGACAGAGAGAGTGAGACACAGAATCTGAAGCAGGCTCCAGGCTCTGAGCTGCCAGCACAGAGCCCAATGTGGGGCTCAAACTCATGAACCATAAGATTGTTACCTAAGCTAAAGTCAGATGCTTAACCAACTGAGCCACCCAGGCACCCCTATCAAAATCTTTATTAAAGTGTGATGTTCAGAAGTGAACATAGTTATCAAGGTATATTGTGACATTAGCCTGATTGTCCAGTCTGACCCATTCCCTTCCAGACCCAAAATAAATCCATCAACCCTTTGTTTATAAACAAGAATCACATAGATAAACTACAAAAACTTCAGGACACTAGGAAAACTTCCCTAGGCATTTTGCTTGTTCCATTTTGTCATTGCCTACTTTCTGCTTTTTGCCTTATGGGTCTATTTCTCTGCCCGACTTCTGTATTTAACACGTAGGTTTAAACTCTCCACTGTGTTGACTCTAATTCTGTCAATATGAGCAAACTTCAGCTAAATATGTGTGAACTGATTTATTTGAAAGTATCTAAAGACAATTGTACGCCGTCTACCGGAACAGTCTCTTTCAGGAACCAGTGCTCAAGGAGCCCATAATTTGAACAGGCACTACTGTTAGTATTACCAGAGAATGTGGAAAACAGCAAAGGCAATGGGGAGCTATATGCTAGTTCTGATCTCAAGATGCATGTCTTTGGTACAAGTGGTACAGCAGAAAACTAGGAACGCTTATGAGTTAGGCTTTAAGTTTAGCACTCTAGAATGCTTACTATTGGTAAGGAGTAAATAAATAATATTCTATTTCAAATCATGAAAGATTATAGTAAGGATTGTTTTACTTACTGTTCATGAAGTTTCTCTTTTTCTGAGTATGTAAGAAAAATGCCATTCAGACATGTCATGTCTATAGACATGCCTGGCTATATTATGTCAAAACAACTTATAGGTTGATTCAGAGTATATATAAACATTAGGCCAGTTTGTGGAGACAATTATCAGGTGAATAAATTGCTTGATTTAGTGTTATTCTTATTTGCCAGCAGAAAAGCAGTAATTCAATGCCATAGGTATGGCCTCGAAAACAGTAAGTTTTTACCAAAAATATAAAGAAAGGCATGAGGAACAAAGAGAGGTCCAGAACAGAGCCTTAGCTGTAGAAGTTATCTTGTAAGGAACATGTATTCAAAGTATTGATTGGTTTGATTTGCTTTTAAGGAATAGGAAACATGGAAATCTTGCAAGAGAAATGCTAAACTTCTAATTATCTAAAGATCAGAGCAATCAAGATTAGCAAATGACAGAATGAATAAATTTAATAAGAAAGTTACAAATTTTGAGATGCCTGGGTGGTTCCATCAGTTAAGCATCCGACTTCGGCTCAGGTCATGATCTCACGGCTTATGAGTTCGAGCCCCGCGTCAGGCTCTGTGCAGAGACTGGAGCCTGCTTTGGATTCTCTCTCTCTCTCTCTCTCTCTCTCTCTCTCTGCCCCTCCCCTGCTCACACTCTGTCTCTTTCTCTCAGAAATGAATAAACATTTATATATATGTACACATACATACACACACATGTATGTATATATATGTATTTTTTTTTTTGAAGTAAAAATGAAGAAACAAGAAAATCACTTGATGAGGATGAGGAAGCAAACACTGAAAAGAGCTGAGTAGCCTGACAGCTAGGGGTAGAATGCAGATGTCTTAGTTCCAAGTCCAGGTTTGTTTTGGTTTCTCCTTTTCTTACCTTGTAATGTCATAGCTCGTTTTCTTTTCTCTCTACTTTCTGTGATTCCCTCTGAGTCCCTTTGACACAGTAGTAAATATGGGAACTCTTCAGCTGGATGGCCTTCGTTTTTAGAATCCTATGTTAGCACATTGTAAATGCAACACTGTTGACATTTTATCATCAATTTTAACTAATTTTTAGTATCATTTAATCAATAGATCAAGAGTCTTTGCATAATATTATAGACATCGCAGATGCAATTAGCAATATTCACAAGTCCTTATTACCAACCTATGTATTTCAGCAAACTGCATAATTGGCATGTTTGTGCCATAAATCAAATAAATCAAACTTTGCTGTTAAATGGGTTTTACATAGAGCATAAAACATTGCCTTAAGTATCAAGAAGAAAATGATTTATTCTCCACTCATTTTAGAAATTAAAAATAACACCTAATGCTAGTGATGTACTAAGTCACCATGCCACTTGACTAAATAAAACTTCTTTGAAATAAAACAATTTCACAAAGAGCCAACAGATGTATATTTTCTTCTGGGATTTACAGAACCATCTGGTCTTGTAATTTCCAGCTGCATAGTTTACATTAAGTTCTGTCTTTAAAACATCAAGTAATTTTAAATACAGTATTTTATATACAAATGTAAATATATTTATGTTTACTCTTGACTTCAGTTCAAATAAATTGTGCTTATGTTTGTAAACTAATGAAAGTTTAATTTCTTCCATAAGAGACCGATTTTATTACCATCATATTTCACAACGTTATGGCTGTTTCATGCTTAACTTACAAAAAGCCTTCCAAGTATTACTAAACAAGTAAGATTTTAGCAACTCCTATAAAGCTTTAATGAACTAATTAGTTTGCAACAGTGTTCTCAGGTTTGTCTTTAAAAGTTGTTGCTATTTTTAGTAGCACACCATAGGACATCTCCAACTCCTTGGTTCTGCTAGTAGCCAATATCTTCTATGAAAAGCTTGTTGAACTCAAGGTGAGAACAAACCTCATGAACAGGATAAAGGGCGCTAAGTAGCCCTGAAATGATACAAAATACGATGTGTTCAAATGAGGATACAGTTAATGAATCAAACTCTACTGATACTATTGACTTTACATACGGCATCACATATTCACTGGAAAATGACATCTCATTAATTCTGAGGAGATGGAGTCATCTTCCAAATACAGCATTCTGCATTTATTTACAATCTATGACATCCCAGCAGGAAAAGAATCTTCTTATATCAGAAGTAGGTTGTTAAGTAAGCATGGTTCCATTAAGTTAAGTTAGGAAAAGGTCTCTTAATACCAGACATTTGCTTTTACATCAATAACCAGGTTCCTTTTAGTATTACTATAAAATTTAAAAATTCTCATTCTATATAGAATTATGACTGTTGTTTAAGTATTGACATTGAAAGTTAGTGAAGTATACTCCCATGAAATATAAAGTTACTTGCCAGAAACAAAGTATGCCCAACAGATCACTAGGGGAATAAAATCAACAGTGTAGAATCTAAAGGAAACACTGATGAACCACAAGCAAAAATTAAAGAGAGCTAGTAAGACTCGTATGTAGCTGAAGTTTCAGTGTATTAAGAGAATTATTAAAAGTAGAAAATTCTTAGCGGTATCCAAAAACAATTTAAACACTACATCATTACAAGAGACACACACAAACCAAATATTTAAAATGTATAAATATGAAAGCATAGGTAAAAATAAGTCAGGCACACGAAAAGATCGAAACATGAGTGGCAATAACAATATTTTTAAAAGTTGAATTTAAGGAAGAAAAGCATTCATGGAGACAAAGCCTACTTTGATTTAACAATCTGTATGTATCTTAGTTAGAAACGCTAATGTGTGAAATAACTTAGCTTCTATTTAGCACACTTCAATGGAAGTGTATTTGAATGTTATTAATGAGATAAATATATGAGATATATTCAACTTTGTACCCAATAAACTAAAATTAACTTTACTTTCAAATATCCTCAGCCAATTCTGAAAAGTTGATTACGTGCTGTAACCCAGGAAAAGCCAAAATCCTCAGGAGCAAACTGACATGCAATATTCTCAATTTGACTAATCTAAAATCAAGTGATTAGATTTAAAATAAAATTGTTACTTAGGCATTTTTAAATCATTTGAACAAGTATTTTGTCAAGAATGTAATGAAAATTAAGTGGAATATTTAATACTTTAATAATAAATTAATATTTTAAATTAATGAATGTTTTTGTTTGCTGGGGCTGTCATAATGAAATACCCCTATCTGGGTGGTTTAAACAGCAAACATTTCTTGTGTTACCATTCTGAAAGTCAGAAGAATCTCAGGTGTTACTCAGGTGTTAATTACAGCGGGTTTCCTCCTGAGAATCTGTTCTCTGCCTCTCCCTTCGTTTCCAGTGGTTGCTGGTATTGACATTACTTGACTTCTCCCATATAACCCCAGGTTCTACCTTCATCTTCACATGGTTTTCCACCTGTGTATCTGTGTCCAAGCTTCCCCTTTCTTTAAGGACACCAGGCACATAGGATTAGGTCCCACCCTCCTCCAGGTGAGCTCTTCTTAACTAATTACAGCTGCAATGGCCTTTTTCCCCAGTAAGGTTACAGCCTGAGGTACTGGGGGTTGGGGGGTAGGATTTCTACATACGAATTAAGGGGGAACATCATTCAATCCAGAAAAAGGCCTTTCTGTTTTTTTAAAAAATATTTTAATCTTTATTTATTTTTGAGAGAGAGACAGAGCGCAAGCAGGGGAGGAACATAGAGAGGGAGACACAGAATCCGAAGCAGGCTCCAGGCTCTGAGCCGTCAGCACAGATGCGACGTGGAGCTCAAACTCAAAAACCGTAAGATCATGACCTGAGCTGAAGTCAGAGGCTCAACAGACTGAGCCACCCAGGCGCACTGCCTTTCTGTTGTTTTAAGCCACTGTGTGGTGACTTGTTACACTGCAATAGATCATTGATACAGTGGTAGAGTCGAACGCATATGGAATGCTGATAAGAGTATGAAGAAATATCCATGGTTTTCTGCTGTGACACTTCCCTTCAAAACAATTGTGGAGACACTTCAATATTGACTAATTTAGATGAAACACCTTCTAAAGATAGGAAATGTTCACATACTTGGTTCCTTCATAGGAACTAGGAATTAAAGTTGGCTGTTGTTATTATACAAATTGAATAAATCTGTGCTCAGCCTCCTGCCACAACTGTCATTTTTATTATGTTTCTTTCAATTTTTTTCTGTAGTTTTTTTCCTTTTTCTCTTCTCACCAGCAAATGAGAAGTGCTAAAATGTTAAGAAACAAGTGCTGAAGGTAACTTAAACAGTATTGTGTATTTTTGCCAATTTTTAAGGCTGTCCTCATTGATATATTTTTAATACATGGAACGCAGCATCCGGACACCAATATTCCAGAGGTTCGGGGTTTTGATCACATCATGCAAATATGCGTGACTGCCTGAGCTCCACTTCCCCTACTTGAATTTTATTTGTTTACCCATCAAGGAATGTCAGTCTGCTCCACCAAATGAGAATATCAGACGTAAAGCAGCATGCTGTCTTCAGAACCCTCTGACTTAATTAAGTTAATCATTAATGTCCATGACCCTTGTCCTGACATGTCTCCTTACCGTGTGTCCACCTCTGGGCCAGACCAGATGGGGTCTGAGTTCAGATACGAGTCTTAGGGACATTATGAGAATCTACATGAAATAAACTTCCCTTTTTTCAGTACTCACTGCCAAGCAGACTGACACCATGTTTCTACTCGTTTAATTTGATGCTACTTTTAAATAGCAAATTGTTGCTTCTATACAAATTCTGCATATTGTTCTGTGCTAGTTTTCACAACAAAGAAAAAAAATCCTGAAGTGTTTATACCAATTATTTTGGGGGAAATTGTTTTTTAGACTTACTTGGCATTGTCTTGAAAAACAAAACCCCTACAAACACATTACCTTAAGTTTTAATTCATTCAACGATAGTTTTTGAATGCCAGTTGTATGCTTATGAATAAAAACATTTATAACTTTGACATTATGCAAAAGTTATTTATGAACTAAATAAGTCATTTATCACATTCTCTAAAATTTATTCCCAAAATAAGAAGCAGGTTTGAGCTTCCTCTGTGCATGGCATTCTTGCAGAGTACTTTACTTCCTTAGCTCATTAATCCTCTCACCAACTCCATGAGATAAATTGTGTTATCGTCCTCATGTACAGATGAGAGAATGGAGTCAACAAGTTTAAATTGCTTATCCAAAGTAATGTAAGTCAAATGTGGAAAGCATAGTATAAACCCAGACAGTTTGATTCTTGCAGTCAAACTTTTAAACATGAAAAAGAACTGGACATTTAAAAATAATGATTTGACCTCTTTGATTTCATTCATTCATTCACTCATTAAAATATTTATTGAGTGTGTATCATGTGCAGGTGCTGTACTACATGTGATGATAAACTGGTAGGTAGGACAGAACTCTCCTCTGATATCTTCTTGACCAACAGAGTGGTAGATAAGTGTACACAGAGAGTGTTAAGAGAATGTAATGAACTTCTATCTGACCTGGTCTTGGCAGTTAAAGAAAGGCTTCTTAGAGATGGTGACATGACACCTATGGTGTTTGCTACTCAGGTGAGAGAGATCAAAGAAAGTTGGAGCTGGGTGATTAGCTACGAATGGCACATTAGAGAGGAATGGAACTGGAGAGAGGAGAATGTGCACAGGGAAAGATTTTGATTGATTCAGTAAAGATCTAGGGCTTCATTCATAGTTCACAGGCTGAGGGATGGGTTGCGGAGGACAACAGAGCCTGTACTGAATGGGAAGATACACATACCCACACACACACATTGCATTATGCTTCCTGGAAATGAGCTGATTGCTGTATCTTCATCCACACTCCCTAATGTCGTCTTGAAGCAGTAGCTGCTGTATTTATTTATGCCCCCCAGGTCATATGTAAACCAGAAATTTAATGATACTTTTGAGCCAATTTGAATTCAAGTCATCTTTTATCTTCCACTGTAGACCTGTTCATTCATTCATTCATTCATTCATTCACTCATTCATTCCTCTGTCCATTCATTTAGTTAACAAAGAATGGTACTATTATTTTGAACTAGCACAAACATATCTAGGAGTTTTAATCTTGTTATTTCTATTTTTCTCATTTTTTGCTATAGTGTGGCAATTAAGAGGTTAGACTTTTGAGGGGTGCCTGGATGGCTCAGTCAATTAAGCATCCAACTTGGGTTCAGGTCATGATCTCACAATTAGTGAGTTTGAGCCCCACGTCGGGCTGTGTGCTGACAGCTCAGAACCTTCTTCAGATTCTGTGTCTCCCTGTCTCTTTGTCCCTTTTCCACTCACACTCTGTCTCTCTGTCTCTCAAAAATAAATAAACATTAAAAATTAAAAAAAAAAGAGGTTGGACCTTTGAGTCCGAATGTCTGGATTCAAATCCTGGCTCTTCTGTAAAAAGCTGTAGTAGCTTGGAGAAGGTAATGTTAACCTCTCTGTGCCTTAGTTTCTTCAAGTTAACAATAGGGATAGTAATATCCATCACACGTTATTACAAAGTTTCAAATAAACAATTGATGTCAAGTCTAAGAACAGAGTTCAAAAAGCGTATATACATATTTATATCAGATATATAAGCATAGGTGTAAAACCAAAACATCCACCAAATTAACATACTGTTTAAATTCAGAGGTTGTTTGCTTAAGAGCTAAGCATTCAGCAGTCAAGGATCCTTTGCTTCTTCAGCTATAACTAGGGATAATACCAAGGTGGATTTTGAAAAAAAGATGTCCGGACTCAAACAGCTGTCACATTGGAAGAGCTGCATGGTCACTGGGGCCCTAGTGGGTTGCTCACCCAATCCCGCCATGGACAGAAACTTGCAGTGCTCGTCCTCAGGTGAGGCAAGGGTTGGGGCGTGCTGGTCTGTGTTTCTGTCCACATCTGTGCGTCACTGCTTACCGGACATTACATACACCACTCCTTGTGTTCAGGTTTTATGTACGTGACCTTGCATATTCTACTAGTGCTTTAACATACATTCTAAAGTTCTGTCTTCCTAAAAAATAAATGAAAGATGATAGATAATGTGAGTTGACCTGCATCCCCTTTTCTTTATATTTTTTTCCTTTTTATATGAGGATTCGAAGGGGAGATACCTTGCTTAACTGGAGATGCTGTGTTTTCCCATTTGCAAACTCTTCAAAACCAAGAACCATGCCTTATGATTTTCCCTACATTGCGTAGTCTAATACCTTAGTATATTCTACATCAATATTTATTGACAAAATGTATATATTGTCCTGAAAGAGGAAAACTAAGTTTTATTACATGAGTGAAACCTTTAGCTGTGTTCTTTTTGTTCTCATTTCCGTTTCTATTTTTCTTGCCTACATCTGCAAATATTTATAGATTTTTGATTATTGATAAGGTGCTAGGTTGAGCTAGTGGTATAAAAATAAGCATGTATAGATCTGTTAGTATAATGCATAGCTTTATCTGTAATGTCTCAATACCGTAGTTTCAAAAGTAACATAAGAAACAGTTTCGGCCACACACATCTCCCACCAGTTCAGCAGCAGAGCTGCCCAGTCGAGGTAGTTTGTCATCGCCACAGTGACACCTCCCTTCTCGATCACTTCTCTGTCCCAGGAACCCTGAAGTTTCATGTTCCTCCTTGATGTCTGAAGCTTCCCACCTGTCCCAGGGCTCACCCCCACTGAAGTGACTCAGACCTCGGAGTAACCCACTTCTCCCTGCTTATACTTTTTAAAAAATTTTTAATGTCAATTTATTTGAGAGAAAGAGGAGACAGAGCATGAGTGGAGGAGGGGCAAAGAGAGAGAGGGAGATACAGAATCTGAAGCAGGCTCCAGGCTCTGTGCTGACAGCTCAGAGCCTGACACGGGGCTCAAACCCAGGGACTGTGAGATCACGACCTGAGCCAAAGTTGGATGCCCAACTGACTGAGCCACCCAGGCGCCCCTACATTTACTGTTTTTAAGTTGTATGAATAATAGCTGTTTCTCACTGAAAACTGAGACAAAACAAAAGAGGGAGAATAAGAAAAAAAAACTGTCACCAATGTTCTAGACACATCACTGTTCCCTTTTTGACATGTTTTCATGTCAGTTTATTTTCTATGTTTTAATATTGGGGAGTTCGTACTGTGTAATGAAGTCCTTTTTTATTTTGTGTCGAATTTTATTGAACTTGCAGCTTATTTTATTTGAAAAAATCAACTGAAATTTCATCTTCAGCATTGCTCAGCAATTCATCGTGGGCCATGTTCCTCTTGATTTTAATTTACATATACTTAAGGTGACGTTGTCAGTTGTCTTACTCTGCCTTCGGTAAGAAATAGCTAATTAACTGCCCAGTGCAAAAAGCTACAGGCTGATTCCTCGATCCCCAGATGCTGTCCAGTGTCATCTTTCAGTTTCATTCCATGGTGAAATGCTTTGGATACTCATCACGTACCACTTCCATCTGTTTTTCCCACCAATATTAAAAATTCCTTTTTAAAAAAATTTTTTGAGGTTTATATATGGTAGTGTTGCTATCTGGAAAAGTAGGTGTTTACATCATTGTTTTTCTTCTCCTCAATATACCTGATTTCCAATCCAAGAATTTTCAGATGAAATTTAAAGGGCATTTGTGTTGTCGTTTCATATTTACATAAAATTTTCATATCATTCTCCTAGATTTTTTTTTGTGGTGAAAAACACCATTACTTCTTCACAGAATATAAAATATACCATGCTAATGAACCATTTTAAGTGTACAGTACAGTAGTGTTAACTATATGCACATTGTTGTGCAGTTGAGATCATTTAAAATTTTTGTTCAACATTTATTTATTTTTGATAGACAGATCATGAGCGGGGAAGGGGCAGAGAAACAGGGAGACACAGAATCCCAAGCAGGGTCTAGGCTCTGACTGAGCTCTCCTCACAGAGTCCAGGGCAGGGCTGGAACCCATGAACAGTGAGATGGTGACTTGAGCCGAAGTCAGGCACTTAACCGACTGAGCCACCCAGGCGGTAGCCAGTGTAGATAAAGTAATTTGAGGAAGTCAGAATTTTGTTTAACGTTTTATTTATTTCTGAGAGAGAGAGAGAGAGAGAGAGAGAGAGCGCGAGCTAGCAGGGGAGGGTCAGAGAGAGGGAGACAATGAATCTGAAGCAGGCTCCAGGCTGAGGAACTTGGAAATTCAAGCATTTTGTCTCTACAGTTTTATCTCTTTCCTCATTGTCAAGGCCCCTAGTGAGTGCAGATTCTGCAGATTCACATGGCTCGCCCTGCAGATTTTGCAAACCTGCCTTGGATCTCATGTGTTTAGTACAGAAATTCTGCCACGTGCAAACCCAGAAACCTGCAACTCCACCATATTGAACTAACTGAACAGCTGTCCACCCCTCTCCTCAGCTGAAGTGCTGATCAGGACGGTGATGCCAGTGTCACACGATGCTCATGTGGATGCTTTTCCCCACAGACTGTAGGAGCAGAGAACAGTTCAGAGCATTCACAGAAGCATCTCGAAAGAAACGCTCTGCTCAATACAGCTATCCTGACGAGAAAGATAAGGATTTCCGTGATCTAAATCATGGGTATGTATGGAAATACTTAATTTCTTGAAGCTATTTACTATAGATTTACTTCACATATACAGTTTGAGGGGTTTTATAGGAACCACAGTTGACTCATTTACATGTAGGATAAATTACATGAAGATGAACAAATAAATACATTTTGTAATAAATATGAGTCCCTTTTCACTCTGAGCATCATATCCAGGGCCTGTGTGGAAATACATATTTCTCAACAAAGTACGGAAAATTGCACATCGTGAATGTTATTGTGATTCCTTAAATCACATTATGGATATTGCTGTTTTTTAGAATTCTTTTTGAAAATAGGAAACTCAGCATATTGTTTGTAAGACAGTAATAATATTTATCAAGATATCAAATATCCAGGTATTGCAAGGAAGGTTTAATTTTTGACCAAGAGAGGATATTTTTGAATTCTTCAGAAATCGGGAAATGTCCATCTTATTACTTTGAAACTGGTCAGGACTTCTCGTGTGGCACTTATATACCAGCTTCATACATAGTGGCTTCTTTACAAAGCTTCTCTTCATGTTGTCCTGGAAGCTTCTCCACACAGACACAGGATAAATCCAGGAGCTCCTTTTCGTTGAGTGAATATCAATAGATGCTTGTGTAATTAAATTACCACCACCACCAAACAAACAAAACCCGTGTAATTCACAGCCCCCTGGGAGAGGTGCTATTGAAGGCACATCCTTACCACAAACCAGGAACTTGGTGTTTCACAGCAGCCTCCTAAGTATTCTAATTCAGTCAAGTTCAAAGGACATCATTGAAGTTCCTGTCCTCAATTACAAGTGGAAATTTGCGAAGTAAGATTTACTTACTGTCTAGAATTTGCTGTCTAGGAGAGGAGGTCATGTCATCTGATAAGAAAGATGGATTCTGGCACATGTTCATGACTTGTTTCCACTTCTTTGTAGCTACAAGTTATGTAAAATTTCAGAATCTCAGCTTCTTCGGCTATAAAATGGGCTGATAATACCTACTTTATAAGATTGTTATGTTGGGAATATATGTATGTAAAGCACCAAATGGTAATGCAGGAAGTAGCATTTTATAGGCATTCCCCAAAAGCCAGGTTAACAAACGCTGCTCAATGCTCACTATATGCCAAACATTCTTTTAAACGCTCTGCAAATAGTAACTCATGGAGCAAAAGTGCTCATGCAAGTAGTGATATGAAAACGAATTAGGGTGCCGTGTAGTTCAGAACAAGGTTGCAGTTCATCCTACCGGGCCTTTAGCCTACACAGAAAAAGAACTAAGACTTTGATGAAGGTTTAGTGCTTACTAGGGTGAAAGAAGAGTGAGCCGAGTCATGGGAGCAAAGAAAAGTGAGGTGTGTTTGGAGAGTGGTAGGGCTGGACTGTGTGATTGAGCAGGTGAGTTCAGTACTTAGGGATGAAGAGCATTCTGGAAGAACATTCCATGAAAGGAGATTGAGGCAGAGAGAGAGAAAGGCCTTTAATTCTGGACTAAGGAAACGAAATCTATTCCATGTGTTCCTGGGGCCCCTTCTGCAAGCTGACCAGGCACCGGAGCCTCAGTCAGAACCATCTATAAATAATTTAAGGGGCAGAAGACAATCACTTGGCCCTTATTTAAGTTAGCATTTCATTTGGTTTATAACTCACTCTACTACCTGACATGTTTCACCAGAGAAAAATTGGAAATAGATATAGGTCCACATATTTGCAGGCACTTTTTCTTTCCTCATAAGATGTGAATGGGGATCTATCTGGCTCTGATAGTCACATCCACAAGTATGTAGTGTGGACAGAACACTTGCAGCCTGCTTCTGCCCTGCTCTGCGGCCACATCCATGTCCTTCCGAAAAGATTCATTTCACTTGTTTGGAGGTAATGACTAAATGTATGTTATTATCTGAACTCTTAAGATGATGGTGACCGGGGCACCTGGGTGGCTCAGTCAGTTGGGTGTCCGACTTCGGCTCAGGTCATGATCTCACGGTTTGTGGGTTCAAGCCTTGCGTCGGGCTCTGTGCTGACAGCCAGCTCAGAGCCTGAAGCCTGTTTCAGATTCTGTGTCTCCCTCTCTCTTTGACCCTCCCTTGCTCATGCTGTCTCTCTCAGAAATAAATAAAACATTAAGAAAGTAAAAAGATGGTGACCTTGTTCCGCTCACATACAACCTCTGTCACTTGGTTACAGATTGGGTGACTTCAGTTTTAGCCTCCTGCCATCTTCACCAATTTTACTCACACACTTTGCAATTGGCAGTTATCGTTGATATGGTGATAAAAAGATAATAGCATCTTCGTCGTGCCTTGTAGCTGCATATTCTTCAGTAATGCTTTGTAGATAGATGGTTCTGTGGTGCTTGAGCACAAGACTTACATACGACGGAGGTGGGGAGGCCATTCTATGGGAAACCTGGCGGACTTTACTAACTGGCTCTCAGAACCCCCTCCATCACCATGCACAGAGCGCTCAGGCCATGACTTCACTTTTACTTTTCTCTGCTCATTTATCTTTCTTGCATTTACCCTCTTGGTCACAGATTGAGCCTCTTTTCAACACACTGTACATGAATTCACATCACTTCCACTTGACAAATATTATAATTTTTTCGTAATAAACTTGTTGCTGAATTTCATGTTTTGAATAAGAATTTAAAATA
This sequence comes from Proteles cristata cristata, assembly GCA_017311185.1. NCBI lineage: Eukaryota > Metazoa > Chordata > Mammalia > Carnivora > Hyaenidae > Proteles > Proteles cristata. Next base: position 452,898 of record JAESUZ010000432.1, on the reverse strand, counting down.
TACTGGGGTGCCCAGGCAGCTTAGTCATTAAAGCATCTGACTCATGATTTCGTCACAGGTCATGAGATGGAGCCCTGTGCCTGGCTCAGCACATGGATTGGGATTCTCTCTCTCCCTCTCTCTCTGCCCCTCCCCCACTTGCTAGCACTCACTCTCTTTCTCAAAATACATAAATATTTTTTAAAAAGGAATTTAAAATATAACAATATCCCTATGTCCATTTTTTTTCTTTCATCCGCCATCGCCCACCAATAATCTACCCAGTTAGCGTCCTTGTCTGTTTTCTCTCCTTCCACGTTGCCTAAAACAAATATAATCAGGCCTAAAATGTCTGTGTAGTGGTTAAGAAAGGTTAAATTTCATTTTTAAAAAATATGATTTGCATCTCGCTGTGCAACTTAATAGCTCTTTATTATGGACATGTTAACAATTTTCTAAGCTACAGTATTCTCATATAAAAAACAAGGCTGCTTAAAGTATCTCTTAGCACTGCTGGGTGCTTCCAGTGAGGTGTGGCCTCCAGGGCAGAGCAATCAGAACTGCAGGGTCCCTGAAAGGGATAAAGAACTGGAGTCTGCTTTATTTAGCATCCGTGACTTATCCCCCACCCTCTACTCCAGGCAGAAGTCATTACCTTCTTATTTGTCTTCCTCATACAAATGTTGTACTTGTTCCATTATAAACACCATCTGATTGTATAAAATTTGGTCTGGCCAATATCAGCCACTCCTCATGTTCCTACAGTCAGCGCGTTAAATCTTGGTGATTACACCTTTATACAATTATCCAGACTTCTTTGTGGTTAAATGCCCCCTGGTTAGACCCTGATGACTTACAGGAGAGAGCACTATGAAGACAAAAATGCCAAATAATTTAAATTAAAATTCTCCATTGTTATTAATATCACCCATAGCAACACTTGTGCACTTGAATTGAATGGAGCACAGCACCATAGTAAAAGCCGGTGTTTGGCCACTATTGATTCATGGTGCCCTCTATTCATTGTCCTAATAGACATAGAGGTGACCTAGTGACTGAGGGTAGCTGGAAGTGGTAATTTCTGTTCTTTTCCAATGCTACCTTCTTCTAAATTCTCTCTCGCTGATAAAAACTCTATAACACGTCTTTGGTTTAGAAATTGTTTTACAAGCTCATAGGATGTACCGTTTCTGGCAAGCCATTTTCTTACTCAACAATAGAAGACATACACCAAGCAGAACAAAGCAGGACCATTTTGAAAGTTACAACGGCTTCTATATAAGGAACAAGTTTTAACAAAATGTGGCAAAAAAGAAAGAAAACTTGAGACATGAATAGCATGTCAACTCAATCAAATTTATTTAAAAATATTTTTAACAATATACCGTCATCATAGATGGATGGAACTTTTCTTTTCAATTCCCCAAACTCATTATTTACCTCTGTCTTTTGAGAACTTCAGTTAAGCTCCAGGAATCATATTTTAAATTCAGCCCAAGAATTTTTATTTCCTTTTATCATCGACAATACAAAGCTATTTTTGCATCTGGTTTAAGATTAGATTTTTGTTAGACTATCGTTCTTATCTTAATTTAGTTATTGCCATGAATTTATAATGGAGCAAGGAACTTTCCCACCGAGGTGCTATATAATATACAATATTTAATTTGTCACTGTTCTTTCACTATGAAATGAAATGAACGATTTTTAGCAAAAGGCATAATTTGAGATCTAAATAATATGTCAAATAGATAGGTAATACTTCATGGTATTCCCTTTATTCCTAGGAAATACTTCCTTATCATTTTAAGTAAACTACATGAGGCAGATATGACACTCTGGATCATCTTCTTTTACGACATTTAATTTTAGTTTCTAATTCCAGTCACATCTCTTCCTTTTTATGGTCACACAGAGAAGCAGTAACAATGCCATGTACATTCCAATGCCAGAGGAATACTTGTTGATTTTTTTTTATCATGCAACTTTTTCAGCATTTTATTTGCTTCTCATATACACAGGCCACAAGATCACTTGTATGCAGATGAAGATGGTAGAAATGTGACACTTCTGGCAAAAGCAAAGTTTGCACAAGATTTCAGCAATTTTGCCGCTGAAATTCAAAACACCATCAAGGCTCTCAGAGAACAGGTATGTTCCTGCCCCCAAGAAATATGCCCTTATTGTATAGGTTGGAATGAATAGATTTTTAAAAATCTGACCAATAACTCTGTAAATATATAGCACAGTACTAGAATAATAAAAGGGGGGTTATATATGTGGAGAGCTTCCTGGTAATCATTGAATTCAGGGATGGAGGACTTGAGTAAAACCATATCCTTTCTGCTAAATGCCAGTGTTTCCAATATACAAGGGTTCCCGTGACGGGGGCTCTCTGTGTCTGGGGTCCTGCTCAGCATCTTTGAGTAATTGTGTTCAATGCTCTCTTCATCTCTGTGGATGTAGATAATTCGTAACAGGCATAACACATACTTTTCCTATAATTTCTTTTTTGAAATGGAGTCAATAAAGCCTCTTAGGGATTACTGCTTTCTCTGAATTTCCTTTTCTGAAAAAGTTACTGTTAAAAATGAAATTTCCACACTCCTTATTGCTTATTTTCTTGGTTGTTCTGGCTTGTGGTTTATTTAATTGTTCCTAAAACTTGGGAAAGAATCAATGAGAGATTTGGCTTGTATTAGAAATGGCAATGAGGGGTGCCTGGGTGTCTCAGTTGGTTAAGCGTCTGACTTCAGCTCAGGTCATGATCTCACAGTTCGTGGGTTTGAGCCCCACGTTGGGCTCTGTGCTGACAGCTCAGAGCCTGGAGCCTGCTTCAGATTCTGTGTCTCCCTCTGTCTCTGACCCTCTCCTGCTCGTGCTGTCTCTCTCTCTCTCTTTCTCTCTCTCTCTCTCAGAAAGAAATAAAAAACATTTTAAAATATTTTTTAAAAAAAAGAAATGGCAATGAGATGGTTTTGTTCAGACATGGAGTCTGGTCTCTCTCAAGTCATGGTGCCATGCTGGCTATTTCTTCTACTACAGTGTTACTGGGTAGTGTATGCTTTTCCTTCATCCTGTCAGAGGCTTTGAAGCAGAAAGCTCTGTGGGGGTGTGAGAAGCAAATGGTTTCTGCTGTCAGGAAGTTCTGGCTTTACAAGTCGTCTGACCTGGGCCATTAGTTTAACCATTCAGAGCAAGCATCTGTCGTCTGGACATTCAGGAATGTAATGAGAATCAAATGAGATTCTGTCGCAGGAGCAGTTTGTGAGCAGTAACCCTCTTAATGTATGACTGTTGCTTTTGAACACAAATATATCTTGTATTGAAACGGGAGATTCTATGGGCTTGCCATGTGTGCCACCTGAGAGCTGGAGGCAGCCATGGTCCCCATTAGTGCGTTACCCAGAGTGCCCATCCTTGAGACTTGAGCGTCCACTTGTCCAATCACTTGTCCAATCTGAGTCTGAACATAAATCTGAAAGATGTGAAGCATTGTTTCTAGAAGGTTATTCTTTTTTTTTTTTTTAATTTTTTTAAATGTTTTTTTATTTCTAGGAGAGAGAGAGAGAGAGACAGCGTGAGCAGGGGAGGGTCAGAGAGAGAAGGAGTCACAGACTGAAACAGGCTCCAGGCTCTGAGCTGGCAGTCAGCACAGAGCCCGACGCGGGGCTCGAACCCACGAACCGCGAGATCATGACCTAAGCGAAAGTCGGACGCTTAACCGACTAAGCCACCCAGGCGCCCCTCTAGAAGGTTATTCTTAAAGGTTAAGTTTATTCTATCTTGGAATGGTTGAGGTGACCTAGGACTCTGGGACATCACAGAGCTCATGTGTCATAGAAGAGATAAATTACAATGGCAGGAGAGAGTCCTTAGTGCTGGGCTGCAGAAGGTGGGTCCTGCTCATTTTAAACCTTAATCTATTTATGTAGGAAATTCTTTTTTCATAAGCATATTTTATGGGATTTGCAGACACAGGCAGATCCATAAGCAACATTTCAGTCTAATGTTATCTACACTTTGGTGGTGATAATTACACCTTTGATATGTTTTACAACGATTTGAAGCTTCCCAGGTACCGCAAGACTGCAGTAGCTGGTCCTGCCGGGTGTCCAGTAACCTTCAGGTGTCGGAAGGAGCACAGTGTCTCTAAATATGTAAAGAGAAAGTGTTCTTCCATGTTAGCTTGCTCTATCTCTCCCATTCCATTAGTAAATTTCTTAATAGCTAGGACTGTTTCACTGCAGAATTCTCCATACCTGACACATAGTACAATAAAACCTTGGTTTGTGAGCATAATTCATTCTGCAGACATGTTTGAAATCCAAAGCACTGCATATCAAGGCAAATTTCCCCATAAGAAATAATGTAAACTTAGATGATCCATTCCAGAATCCAAAAATATTCATATAAAAATGATTACAATACTGTAATATAGCACAAAATAATAAAGAAAATACAAAATATAAAGAAAAATAAACAAATCAACCTGCACTTACCTTTGAAAACCTTCATGGCTGGTGTGAGGGAGACCAGAGAGAGGAAGGTTATTGTGTAGGATGACTGTCACTGTCACTAACAGGCCTTTGTATATGCTTGCACGGATATTGACTACAGTACAGTATTAATCAACTCCTGTAATATTTAATGTAATTGGCAGTAAGGCAGCAGAGGAAAGGGTCTATACCTACAGGCAACCTGACCTAGAATGAAGCAGAATATTCCTAAGTTTACTCTTTTATGGGAAAGCAAAGGACTGTCCATAGGTGCTTTGACGTTACAAAAAATACACTAGTACCAGTGGTGGGCACCTTCCAGCATTCTGAAAAATCACTGATTTCTGCAAAACACCATGGCCTGAGATTGAACATCCGAGCATGGGAGATGATCACCCACAATCCCGCAGTGAGAGAGAGAGAGAGAGAGAGAAGGGCCATTGATTCAGTTGTGATCATGTGATATTTGGCATCATGTACTACTTATATTGCAAGACATCACTCTTTATCAAGGTAAACTTTATTAGAAATATATGCTTATCTTATGGAACACTTGCAGAACAAGTTACTTGCTTGTCCGAGGTCTCCCTGAGCTGTGGCCAGGCCACACTGATGAGAACAGTTTGCAGCAGTGCACAGAGCTGTGTGCACACTGAATGACACCTACCCAAATCTTCGCAGATAAAAGTGGAATAAATATACAAATATGACACAATACCAGCAATGGGAAATATTGACTCAAGCCAGAAATCAGTGCAGATCATGTAAAGGACATTGGACAAAGAGAAGAGTAGAGAATGGAACACAGATAAATTGCACATAGTTCCTGGGCGGCTTTCAGGAGCGTCTACAGCTATATCTATGACCAGAGCAGCAGGCACTTATGGGGGGACAGGATGATGGGGACAGAAGTTCTGAGGGCAATCCAAAGTTTCAGATATGAGAAGCCCTCAGGGTTTGTGAAATTAACATTTGCTATTAATTTGTCATTTCCTATACAAAGACCTGAGTTTTGATGTTGAAATAGTGAAAGTGTGCCTCTTAGCTAAAGACAGACGTTTCTGATGATGCAGCGTGTGCAACTTTGTGGCATTTCTACTGCTCGTCACCTTGGATGCAATACATTCTGTAAATAAATAAAAACAAAACCCAACCCTTAAATTTATGAAAAATGAGCATACAGATAAAGTCATGTGTATTTTTCTTGGTGAAATCAAAGACAATGAAGAAGTAGATTAAACAGGATATAGAAACTGTAGTCCATAGTGGTCCTCATCACATAGGAGATTATTGTTGTTCTTGAGACCCATCCATCGTCTATGACAAGATTCGAACCTTTAGTTATTAGCCAAGGGTTTCTACCTTTACTTTCTAACCTAGGTACATTATGTCTGTGAGGCTGTGAGATAGTGTCGGTCCGGACATTTTCCATTGTTTATCATTTACATTTATTATGTGACTTTGGACTATCTAGAAAAGATATCCATTGATGTTGATCCCTTAACCATGATAGACTCAAAGTAATAAAAGTGGTCTGCGAATTCCATGGTATTCTACCTGTTTTGTAATCAGTGGATTATAATAGATTATATTTACCCTTTAAATATGATTCTGATCATTGTAGAGATAATTAGAGCCAAAACTACACTCAGAACATTTAATTATTTTTGTTTGTGTTACTGCCTAATTTACTTGGTTCTGGAGGGTGTCTGTTGGGGGGCGGGATGTGGTATATAATAAACAGATGATACACAAAAACTTATACCTTAATTAAAGTTAAACACTTAGCAAAGTTTTCAAACTGATGTCACAGTAAGTACTTTATAAAGAATAGTTGAAACTTGGGGATAAAGTCTCAGATCCCTAGTATCATTTTGAGTGAATATACACTATAATAAGACATATATTCAGACTCAGACAATCAGATTTTTATTTATTTATTTTTTATTTTTTTTAATGATTTATTTATTTCTAGGAGAGAGAGAGACAGACAGACAGCGTGAGCAGGAGAGGGTCAGAGAGAGAGGGAGTCACAGACTGAAACAGGCTCCAGGCTCTGAGCTGGCAGTCAGCACAGAGCCCGACGTGGGGCCTGAACCCACGAACCGCGAGATCATGACCTAAGCGAAAGTCGGACGCTTAACCGACTAAGCCACCCAGGCACCCCGACAATCAGATTTTTAAAAGAAAATCTAGGCCATTCAAATCAGCTCTTGAACCATTTATTTCAAGATCTATTCAAGTTAAATAAGATTCACAAAGGTTGCATTTAATTTAATACTTAAAATTAATAAGATAAGCATGTACTATACTTTGTTATAAATGTCAAGATCATAATAAAATTGAACTATAGTCTTCATATGGTATATGCTTTTCCCACAACCCTTTAGTATAATGTATATATTTTCTCCTTCTCTAGGACCCTATCATAAAGGTATTTATAATTTTATGGCTGAGGATTATGGTATTTATACTAACTATGCCATTATGACATTATTATCCAGAGCTAGAATTTACTTAAAGCATTATAGGCTAGGAATTTATCTTGCAAGTGTGTCATTTGCTTAAGAAAACAAAATGTCCTGTATATTTTGATACAATTTCTAGGGCCACAAAGTGATAAAAAATGGAGTCTACCTATTTTCTTATATGGACCTAAATTTTCAGAGTTATATAATCATGACAGGCAATTTATATTTCTATCACTTTTCAGAAATTATGTCAGACATGATCAGATCTTAGACCTTATGACACAACTCAAAAAGTGCCTAACTTTGAGTACTGATGAAGAATAGTACAGTGGAGATACACAGATATCACTGAGACATTTGCATGTACTCACTTAAAATCATTTGGAATACCACATCAATTTTATGACATTGTAGAGAGAACTTTATTTTCTGATATTTTATTATTCCTTATTATGAATTTTTCAATAGATGAAACTCTGAAATTAAAGTTAAAACATAAGCTTATTTTATTACCCAAGGGGATCTATTGAATAAGTCCGGTCTCAGCGAAAATAACAGAAACTCCTCTTGTTATTCCAAGTAAGATGGATTTTCATACAAGAAGTCAGAGGTTTTCACAACTGTTGGAAGAGTGGGAGTACCAAAGATCATAGAAACAGGTGCTGGAAGGTATTTGGTCCACCAGGAGCTCACCTGGAAGGCACAGTGAATCTCAGCAAATTTGCAGAAGCCTTGAGGTCAGCCTATGTACCTTAACACCAGTGCTTGAGAATAATACTGCTCTCCTTCCCAATCTTACGTGAGTGCATCTCATTGGTAGACTAACCCAGAGCCATACAGGGAAAGAAATTAGGGTATAGTGGTCTAGATTTCTCCTCTGAGATCTGTGGAAAAGGTGCAGTTGATGTTAAGTTAATGATAGATAACCCATGACCCATATTTAGACGAGATCATATATTTCACTATAAATTGGTGATTGGCTGGGTGGTGGGAAGGATGGAATGCAAAGCTAGAATGATACCTTGTAGTCATAAAGACTAAATTCTTGGTCAGAATTCAAATTAGTTAAACAGTCAAACAGATATCAAAAGAGATATAGAGAGCAGTAGATTGACCATTATAATTTATTAATCCAAAGTGCATCTTTTCATGATTTCAAAGGGAGCAAAAGTAATAATAATTAAGCCTGGGGGAGAAAAGCATAAATGATAACTGTTCCAGAAAACCCAGATCCATCACTTTATTGAACAAGTATATGAGGAAAGAAAGGAATCAAACAGACTCTAGAGGCATCTTTCCGATTAAGGGACAGGTAATGTTACAAAAGTAACATTAACTAACTGTAACAAACCCTAGAAAGTGAAACAAAGCTAAAGGAAGTTGTGACTTATATAAAGAACAGAAAGATGTCAACAATGGCTCGACAGTACGTAATCCAGAATAAGAAAAACGACATGCGGTGAGTCTGATGTTAAAAGTACTTCTGGTAAGATCTCCGATGAAAGTAAGGAACATGTTATTGGTATACAATACCAAGGTATACAAGCCTTGTATACCAGGAATAAATCACACTTGATTATGGTATATAATTGTTATACAGTTAGATTAAATCTGTTGTTTTGTTGCAAATATATCCATCTACATGCATGAGAGATACTGGTTATTAGCTTTCTGTTCTCATATTCTTAATCTGGCTTTGGCTTTAAGTATTCTATTGGTTTCTATGCTGTAGAAGAGGTTGTGGAGTTTTGCTTTTATTTATTCTTTCAGTGTAAAGCACCAGTGAATTCATCTGAGCCTGGTGCTTTCTTTTTTTGAAGGTTTTTAAATTATTGATTTAATTCTTTAATAGATACAGGCTGTTCAGAATATCTGTTTCTTGTGTGAGTTCTGATAATTTGTGTCTTTAAAGGAACTGATCCATTCCATCTATTGCTTGAAATGTACAACTGAAAATCCTAAACATCACATATAAACAAACAGAGGAAGACTCAGAATGGTGGAGAAAAGGAAGTTTACTGGTTGGTGGCCATGGGCCCCAGGGAACAACATAATCCTTCTTGGTTTTTAGTATGTTTGTTTTTTCCTTACAAAACCCAGTTTAGAGCTGAATAGTCTCGCAGCTTTGAAATGACAATAGGTAGAAGGGGAAAAAAGGCCCAATGGAAAGAGGCAAAAGACCGGGAAAGAGGCAGCCTGGTGTTAGAGAAAACTTTCAGGCAGTAGCTATCTTACCCCAGTGGAACAGAATAGAACCATGGTGCCATTGCTACCATGGCTACCAGTGAGGAGCCCACACTTCCACCTACTCCAGGCTGTATTGCAGCATCCTAACTCCCCCATTGAGGCTGCTGTCACAGAAGGCCAAGTAGGAAATAGGGATTTTCATCCCTTTTAGGTGACTACCATCAAAAGCAGTGGAGACTCTGTGGGGACTTCCACTCTTACCCAGCAGTATTGAAACACCCGTCTCCTTCCCCACTGGGATGTTGTCAGAGGAGGCCTACTGGAGACTTAGGACACTCACTACTTCCCACTGGTGATGAGATCACCCTTTCCTTTCCCCACCTTGTGGTGTTAGTGGAGGCTGTGTAAGGAACAGTAAAAAATGTACCTACCTTTCCCAGCTAGTGAAGTATAAGTGGAGACACAACAGGGAGCCAAGACTTTCAGCTCCATCTAGCATTAATTAAAAGTACTCCCTTGGAGGGGCGCCTGGGTGGCTTAGTCGGTTAAGCGTCCGACTTTCGCTTAGGTCATGATCTCGCGGTTCGTGGGTTCGAGCCCCGCGTCGGGCTCTGTGCTGACTGCCAGCTCAGAGCCTGGAGCCTATTTCAGAGTCTGTGTCTCCCTCTCTCTCTCTGACCCTCCCCTGTTCACGCTGTCTCTCTCTCTCTCTCTCCTAGAAAAAAATAAAAAAAAAAATTAAAAAAAAAAAAAAAGTACTCCCTTGGGTGTCTGCAGAGGCCATGTGGGGAACACAGACTCCTACTCCCACACAGCGTGTGCCCTCCTTCTCCTACCAGGGCAGTTTCAGAGGAGAACACCTACATCAGAAGGTTTAAATCACATCCAGAGTCTCCTACCATCACACTCAAAACATCCGTATTTCAGTAGAAAATTATGCATCATGCTATGAACCAGGAGGATCTCAAATGGAATGAAGAAAAAAAAAAAAAAAGACAGTGAAATCCAACACTAAAGTGACAAAGATATTATAGTTATGTGACAGGGATTTTAAAGCAGCCATCAGGAATTCAAGGGATAGAACACAGGGAAGTGAAAAATAGAACAAGTGGTAAACAAAGAATAACTTGATATATTGAAGCTCTAACATAGCAATACTTACAGTGAATGTAAATATTCTAAATATCTCATTGAAAGACAGGTATTAACAAACTTTAAAAATCATAACCTAACTACACCTTTTACAAGAAACTAACTTCAAAGGTAACAATATAGGAAGGATGAACATAAAATGGTGGAAAATATATATTATATATATTATGCAAACATTAATCAAAATAAAGCAGGAGTAGCTAAGTTAATTTTGGATAGAATAGATCTCAGAGGAAAAAGATTACCGAGGACAGAAAGATTTGTTCTATAATGATAAAAGAACCAACCACAAAGAACACAAGTCTTAAGTACCCATTCACTAGTTACGAGAACTACAAAATATTTGAAATATATGAGGCAAAGAGTAATAAAACTGAAAAGAGAAATATACAAATCTGTTTAGTTCAAAACGTTAACATTTCTTTCTCAATGATACAGAGAACATCTAAGAAGAAAAGCCAGAAAGATTTAGAAGAATGCAAAAATGTCTTCAAACAATAGGATCTAACTGACATTTACAAAGCATACTCACTCTAACAGAACAGAACACTCCTCTTTTCAAGTGCCCATCTCCAGGACCAACATAGACCTTATTCTGGATTATAATAGAAACATTAATAAATTTTAAAGAATTAAGGTCATAGAGAGCTTGCCTTCTGAACACAATACAATAAAACTAGAAATAAGAGAAAAACAACCGGACAATGACCAAATATTTGGAAAGGAAGCAACATATTTTCTTAAATACACCATGAGTCAAAGAGAAGAGGAAATAAAAAAAATACAATGGAGTGAATGAAAATGAAGCATAAATTAACATAAAGTAGCACAGAGAGGGAAATTTATAGCCCCAAATACATTCAATAGAAAAGAGGAAATGTCTCTCAAATCAAAATAAGTTTTTACATCAAAAACTAAAAAAAGTAACAACTCAATAAACTCAGTACAAAAAGAAAGAAGGAAAAATCTTCACCCCCAAATTTGACTACTTAGATCAAGTGGACTAAAAAACCCTGAAAAACACAAATTACCAGAATTCATCCAATATGAAATCGTTAATTTGAATAGCTTTATAACCACCAAAGAAACTGAACTATTCATTTAAAAAATCTCCTTCCCAAATCCTTATATGCAGATGGCTTCACTGGTGATATCTACCTAATTTTTAAAGAAAAATTGACAGTAATTTTCCAGTAATAGCAGAGGGAGGAAACTTTTTATTTTTTGAAGATAGTATTAATCTGATACCAAATTAGACAAAAATAGTACAAAGAAAGAAAACTGCAGACCAATATCCCTCATTAATATGGATGCAACAACTTTCAACAAAATATTAGCAAATAAAACACAGCAATACATAAAAAGAATTATACAGCATAATTAAGTGGAGTTTATTTGAGGAATTCAAGACTGGTTTAATGCTCCAAAATCAATAATGTAGTAGGCTAAATCGTGAAAGATTGAATGCTTTCCTCCTACGATTGCCAGTAAGGAAGGATGCCTGTCATCACCATTGTTATTAATCACAGTACTGGGAGTCCTTGCCAACATAATAAGGCAAGAAAAGGAAACAGTCTACATATTGGAAAGAAAGAAAGAAAACTATTTTCAGATGATATGGTTACCTCTTAGAAACTTGGAAGAAATCTACCAAACTATTCCTAGAGTTAATAAGTTCACCAAGGTCACAGGATAGAATATATACAAGATAACTGTACAAAAATGAATTTCTTGCTAGTATACTAGCAATAAGCACATGGAAAAATAGGGAAAGGAAAGTTATGGTTCAGCATGTTCTTTGACTTCACACCAAACATACTCTTACTCTCAAAACTTTATAATTAAGCCCAGAACAAAATTTCTTCATGCACTGTATCTCTCATATTTATGGTACACAGACAGTTCTCAGACTATTTCCCTCAGATAGTTTCTTTGTCACTTGAAAATACTTTATCGCCTTAAGTGCCCGGAATCTGCAGTAGATGTGTTGCTGTTATTTGTTTATTTTGCTTTGCTATACTTCTTTCCTTGAGGACAGAAATTGCCACCTAAATGTCTTTCTCATATCTTATAATTGCCCCTCCTCTTTTTTATTTTTGGAACTTATTCAAATTTACTAATGTTTTCATGTTCTCAGTAATTTTAGAAATAAAAGTATTGTGTTTTTTTGTTTGTTTGTTTTTTGTCTTAGTCTTCTAGGACATAATCACTCACACTTTTATGATTTTCATTCCTCACACCCATGAGCCTGCTCAGGCAATGACTAATTCAGTCCACAGCTAGCCTTTGTAAAACCCTATCATTCCTTCCTCCCTCATAATTTTTAGTTTCTCCTACAATCGTCTCCATTCTCACTGCTCACGTAAAGCCATAGATTTAGTCTTCTGGTTAATCAGTGTTTAGCTGGCATATACTGGACACTTAATAATCCTGTTGGGTAATTAATAAATTAATGAACAATGGATGTCACTTCCCAAGTGTAGGCATAATGGTAATAAATTACCCCCAAAGGCCATCCTGCTGTCCTACTTCAACCCAAATGTGGTCAGATAATTAACACAACAAATTTTATTTATTTATTTATTTTTACATCAAGAGTTTTTTGTTTTCTTTATGAATTTCAAGTTCACAAGAATTCTTGGCTCTTTAAAATGTAGCCCTAACCCATTTTAAAATCTAATTTCCAAATAACCTTTTTCACGTTTTATGTTTTTCCCCCAAACTTAAAAACTCACTGTTCATCCTCCCCTCTTATCAACTTCATTTACCCATTTTCACTCTACCTGAAATGTACTGTCCCCTCACCCACATGTTCATGTACATAAATACTCCCATGGCCAAGTGCCATCTTTATTCAGGACTTAGCACAAGTACCATTTAAATTGTAAACTCTTCCCTGATTACTCCCTTTTCTACTTCATTTTTCTAGAAACAGTTGTTTTCCTTGAAATGCCATACCATTGTGTATATGTTCTTATAACACACAACATCTGGGCTTGTATCAGACTTATTTTTGCACAAATTCACTCTCCTCTTCTACACTGCAGACTCCTTAAGAATAGAAACCCAGGAATATTTATCATTGTAGTCTCCCCTAGGACTAGCTGACAAATAGGTGCTCAATAGACATTTAAAAACCAATTATTGCTTTTACATCTTCAAGACATCTAATCTGGTCTATTGTTCGTCTTCAAATTTTTCTTGGGCACAGTAATTTCTGTCACATATAAAGAATTATGGTCAAGTATTTGAAATTATTGTACCATTTCCAACCAAATAACAGAGTTCAGAGAATCTGAAAGAAACATTCACTAGAGGATAAAAACATAATGATTCTTAGACATACACTAGAAAGTTCTTTTGGGAATATGGGATCTAGTGCTAATGATGACATATTAGTTTGCTAGCACTACCATCACAATACCACAGGCTAGGTGGCTTTACAACAGAAATTTATTTCTCATAGTTCTGGAGGCTGGGAATCCCAAATTAATGTGCTGACAAGGTTGACTTCTCTTGAGGTCTCTCTCCTTGGTTTGTATCTTCACACAGACTTGCAACTGTGTGCCTGGACCCTAATGTCTGCTTCTCATGAGGACACCAGTCACTGGATTAGGCCCCATCTCTATGACCACATTTTAAGTTAATTACTTATAAAAAAGTTTTTAAGTTCATTTATTTATTTTTAGAGAGAGAGAGAGAACCTTGAGCTAGGGAGGGGCAGAGAGAGAGGGAGAGAATCCCAAGCAGGCTCCACACCATCAGCACAGAGCCCGATGTGGGACTCAGACCCATGAACCTTGAGATCATGACCTGAGCCAAACTCAAGAGTTGGACACTTAATCAACTGAGTCACCCAAGCACCCCATTAAGTTAATTACTTCTTTAAGCACTTTGTCTCCACATACAGTCACATTCTGAGGTATTGGGGGTTAGACATCCTTTCTAAATTCCTCTAAATTAAGCATCTTTAATTTCTCAGTGGATCATTACTCTTTCATAATGTATTCTCTAGAATATATCTTGGTGAGTGTCATCATCATTTAGCGCCTTATGAAAGCTGGCACTTTGCAGTCTTGCATGTCTCTCCCTTCCCTCCCCCTCTTCCCACCGGGTGGCCCCACCTGCTCAGTGTCTTTTCCCACTGTCACCTCTCCCCTTCCCAGCTGAGCCCGTGTGGACCTCCTCCACTCTCACTGGTCTGCCTTCATATTGTCATTACAGTGATCACTGCCATTTCCACCCGCTGACTAGACACTGTCATATCAAAATTAATTCATCAGACTGTTAAGGTCCTAATTGTTTTGCTGCCTTGACTCCCTCAACACTCCCCCTGGGCGTTTTACCTTCCACAGCAATTTATACCCCTGAGATTCCGACCTGTTTGTGGTCCCCGTGCTTTGGTCAGACTTCCTCCCTGTAGTCTCAAATGCCTTTTCCCTGCTTGTTCTGGATCATATTGTCATATATAGCTCGAATGCTTTTCCCCATGTGAGGCCTCCCTTGTTCCCTGAGGCAGAACCGAGAGAGGGTTGCTTTCTGCTCTTCCTCTGCTTTTGATATACCCTCATCATCTAACTGGCTTAGCACTGTGATTTATTGATCTGTCGTTCTACCAAATCTTATGTTCCTTGAGACCCTGGATTGGTTTCTTTATCTTTGAAATCCAATAAACATTTGTTCAAAGAATGCTGTTTAGGATAACCTAAGTACAAAAAATAAACAGACTATTGATTTGTTGAATTAATATGAATGACTACTGAGAAGATATTTTTCATATATATCATTTTACTCATTTAATTCTACATCTATTCCTTTATAACTTACCTGTTTCAGATATTAGATCCATCTTCAGTATTTTGCCGCATGTGGGGAATTATTAGCTTAGACACTGGATTTCTCAGATTCGTTAAGTTTTGGGTAAAAAAAAATGTTAAAAAAAATTATGTTGGCTTTGAAGTTTCTTTTGCCCCCTAGGTGTGTGCTTACACAATAGAGCATTTCATCAAGCTGTGTTAGGTATCTGCTTTGTTGCCACTGTTTCAATTCCCACTTGCCTTTCCTTCACCTCCTCTGTCAGATAAACAAGCTGGAGGCACGCCTCAGGCAGGAGGGATGCACAGATGATAAAGGGATTCGGAGGAAAGACAATGAGCACTGGATGAAAGAAGATTGCATTAGCTGTAAGTGTAAGGTATGCGCTGCCCGCAGTTTCTCCATCTTCCTCCTCCTGGTTCACTCCAGCTAGCCTGCCACTTGAGACAGACCTGAAATATCCAAAAGAGAGAAAAGATCTTTTTTGTGAATAGATTTTAGGCATATTTTCAAGGTCAAGATATTGATGTGAGATCTTGAGTTTTCTGGTTATCGATGTAAATATGGCCACTACCTCAGGAGCACTTGTGAAATACCACATGGACTTTTCACATTTTCACTATGAATTGAGAGAGCTGATGCTCGCAATTTTGCATGGACTTTGCCCAAGGTCACACAAGTAAACAGACACAGAAATGTGGCTTGAATTTGTCTCCTGATTCCCTAGTCAGGCTCACTATGGTGTTGCCTGAAAGCACTTGGGAAATATGAAAAAGTGTAGCATGGTATCCACCAAAACAGAAAAGCTCAGTCTTTGTTTTGTGAACAAAGCAATCCCAATTGCTCCTGCCTCTCCCTGCAATGAAAACCTATGAGCTTCCTCATGCACATTATACTCCATGCCCCACCGTCTGGGAGGCAAACTTTTATAGGCCAGAACTTCCACTCTCTTTTTTTGTGCTGCAAATTTAGAAATAAAGCATTAGTAAGAAGTACATGTTAAAATTAGCTCATATCATGGGTAATTTTTATCATATTGAGATAGCCGATCAGAGTATATATCCTAAGAACCTTTTAAAATGGTGAAACCACTGTAAGATACATGGAAATAATCACTGAATATTGCCTTTCAGAGTGGCCAGGTCACCTGCATGGTGGAGACTTGTCCCCTGGCTGCATGCCCCAGAATTGAATTGGTGAAAGGAACCTGTTGTCCAATTTGCAGAGATCCGGCAATGCCAGCTGATTCCCCAGAGAAACGCTAACTAGTGTCATCGCTCTTGAGCCCTGAGCAGGGAACTTCTCAGGGAAAGGCAGTCAGGCACATAGGACTTCAGCACATTTTACCTGGAATCACACTCCCTGCACAGAAATCACTGACAAATTAGTTCATTTAACTCTTCAACCTACTGAAGATCTTGTATCTTTTCATCTTCTAATATACATTGAAGTAATCCAAAAATTCAAGTCTATAAAGTACATAGGAATTATTTTATTGTAAGAAATGTTTCTTATTCAAAGCTACCAGTTTTCTTTACCATACATGGAAAACAAGAATATTATGTGGTAATTTTTATTTTAGATCTGAGTATTGCGGAAAAGCTCTCATTTCAAAATTCAGAGAGATTTTATGATTTCCTGGAATTTTGAGAGAATGGAATTTGCACTCAGAGTAAACATTGGGAAAGATTTGTGATAGCTTTGGCACAACGTGCAATGCTACTTTCCTCATTCCACTTTCTCTCACATTTAGAATCTAGATAATGGCCAGATTTTGCTGGAAAGACACTTCACCTTGAATATCACTAGGCTCTAACTTGGAGAATATTAAGGGGAAGGCAGAGAAAGTATCATTATTTGGGGGAGCCTGCTATTTTTTACATTTGGCTGAGAAATACAAACACTATGAAGGGAAGGAGCCTTCAAAGGAGCATTGCGCAATACCTGCCTTTCCCTTACATGTCATTCTCGTCATGTGTGAGATGTCGAAATTGAAATTTTCCAAGTCTGAGCAATTCAGGAACAATTAAAATCTGAATTTACTATCAGAAAAATTGAAAACGACTTTGACTTTAACAAAAGGTGGTGCTTATGAGCTTTCTTCTAATTTTGGCACTATGTATAGCATCTCAAATACAACCCAATATAGAAAATAAAAATAAATAAATACAGCCCAATAGACAACAGGTTTAGGTATACTCAGGATTGGATATTTAGTAAATTAGGTGAGTTTCTCGTGATAAATGCTTTTAAAATACATGTGCCCATATGTAGGGTTTGGTTGCAGTTGTTGGTAGATTTCCTTAAAAAAGTCTTTATTCTAGAACTTTTGAGAAGAGATTTTGTGTAGTGTCCTGCACAGGGGGGCTCTGAGGGTGAAAACTCTAGTGATTTCCAATTACAAAATAGACATTTAACAACAGGCATAATCTCCCAATATGTAGAAGCCCTCTGTAGAGTGCAGGGCTCATTTTAGTCAAAATAGTCTTATGGTTTTAGTATTATGAGTGAAGAAAGATGTTTTTGGAGTTTGATGATACACGGCATTAATTTTAAAATGTGCTAGCGATCCCCTCCCAAGATCCAAAATAACTTTTACAAAAAAGTTTACAAGCAAAACTCAATATGTCCTAAAGGTTTGATGTTGGATGCTTTTTTAATCCAAAACAATTTCTAATTACGTCTTGAAAGGCAAAACTTAATAAGTCCCAAAGCTTGACATTTGGTGGCCTTTCAAAACCCAACAAAGTAGAATGAAACTAAACCTCATGGAAGTATAATTTGTTCCTCCCAAACCAGAGCAAACAGATCGCAAAGAACAATAACACACCTAAGACTTGAGGCTTCTCATCATATCCACTTGCCATTTTATCATTTTATTTAAGTTGAAGCAAGACCTACATGATATCTCATGTTATTTTTGTATACCCTGACACATGTTAACTTGGATGCCACCTGATCAATATGTTTGGCTCATTAAACGTAAGCATATATCAAAACAGCAGCATTAAGTTATCATTTAAAATGAAACATGGGAATTTTAAAACTTGTCTGTCAGTCGACCATTGGAAAATTCAGTCACCTTTACAGATATGGTTATAATATAATCATACAGATTACTTTTTTGCTGTATTCATTTTACTGTATTTCATTTCTTTGACTATGTTTTTTTCAAATGTCTCATTTTAAAAAGTAACATTGCACACAATAAAAATTCCAACTATTTCCCAAGGGTATATCAACGTTTGTATTCCGTCTCTGCAGTCCAATGCGAATTTTATTTTCAGTTTTGTATGTGTGTGTGCGTGTATCTTAGTGTGTGTGTGTATTCTTCTGTATGTTTTCTATGCAACACAAGTGTGATGTTTCTTCCTTAGTGATTGTGTCTATTCTGAGGGACCATAAAACATTGAAAATCCAAAGTCTTGGTTAACAGAATTTGTTATGTTATATTCTGCTGGAATGAAATCTGCTGGAGGTGAAATTTAATGTTTCTTATGTGTGACACTATTCTCATCTGGGACAAAGGAGGCATCCATAGGGAGGTGTACGCAAAGAAGATGAAAGCATTCTTGGGCTCAGTCTTTTCCTGATGTTCTCCGCTAAAGAAAAGCAATTTTTTAGCCAGGTTGTCTGCTTGTGTGAAAAGGTAGGAAAATATCTCCTCTCTTTCAGGGGCTCTTTAATGTCTACTCTCTCTCTCTCTTCTATACATAGGTGGCCACACTGCACGTGGAGCTACGCGCCATCTTTTTGAGGGGTGTAGACAGGTTTTGAGACTGGCAATTAAAAATAGAGCATTTACCTGACAAACAGTCTTTATTTAACACTTGTGTAAGGCAAATAACAGTGTTTAAGAATGAGTCTTTATGTTGACTGGTCTGTTATCTAGATCTGCATGTTAGGGAGGCAGAGGTAGGAAAATTGTTGGGGATTTGGGTAAGGAGGTCTTTGTTTTTGTTTTTGTTTTTTAATTTATTTGTGAAATGATGGTAATATAGACTTCCTGAACTGTAATTGAACTGTAATTCCTTCGGATATTCTTGTCCAGTGTCATGTATAATGCATTTTTGTTTGCAAAGAAAATGCAATTTATTAGTAAATTAAATCAAATTCATGGCTAGCTCACATAGAAATCTTCCATTTTAGCAAAGATGCACTTTTTGAAGAGCCATATTTGGTTCAGTGTCCTCAACACTTACTGGCATGATAGAATGTGTAAAAAGCAACCTAAAACCAATTTGTTCTTCATGAATATACAAACTGAGGTGTGGTGTACGAAACATAAGTAGTGCTAACATTTCTATCATAAATATATGTGGTGTTGTTAGCCCTTGTATTAGATAATATACAGACTTTTGCTTCAAGCATCAGAAATGAATCAGTTTAAATTTGCATCTCAAACATTAACTAGAGGTATAGGATATATTATATTAACCCAAATTAGGAAACTCAATTTGTATTCTAACTATATTTCATAAAACAAGTGAAGAGAATTTCTTTAAACTTAATTATAAGCAGAAATATATATATATATCTGTTATATATATATTTGACATATATAATATGTATTATTATATACATATCAATATTATGACATCTATTTATATTATATATTATATAATAATAAAAGTTAAAATAGTATTATCTTCTCTTATATCTTGCAACTAAATATTGGTGTACATTTGGAATCTGTGTGTATGGGAAAAATCTAATATGAAAAAATTTTAATTGTATTTTTATCTTTGGAAAGGGTATATACTGTCTATATTTATTCGTCATTTGTCTAGCTACCCATCATCCATGTTTTGGTCAATGGACTCTGGACAGTATTCTTAATTCATTGTGTGTGAATATATCCTCAAGTAGTAGGAATGAATGAAGATCATTTAAGGAAGGATCTCTGACTCAAAATTTAAAATAAATTGTATGGTTCTATCTCTTATGTATCACATTATTGGATAAAAATTGGTTGTTAACTACTTAGAATACATAAAATGTACATTAGTATAATATATGAATATTATAAATAACACTAATTCATAGTGTCATTTTTTTTTTTAAAGAACAAAACTGTCTTCTCTAAAAGGGAAAGAGATTCATTTAAATCATGTCAACTTTTTTCTCCTGTGTAACAATTACTTAAGAACACTTTTTTAAATGTAAATTAAAATTTTAAACATTATTTATTTAAATTTAAGTTAGTTTACATGTGGGGCACTTGGGTGGCTCACTTGGCTAAGCCTCCGACTTTGGCTCAGGTCATGATCTCGTGGTTCGTGAGTTCAAGCCCCGCATGGGGCTCTGTGCTAACAGCTCAGAGCCTGGAGCCTGCCTCAGATTCTGTGTCTCCCTCTCTCTCTGCCCCTCCCCTGATCGAACTGTCTCTCTCTCCCTCAAAATAAATAAACACTAAAAAAATTTAAGTTAGTTCACATGCAGTGTAGTATTGCTTCAGTAGTAAAGCCCATTGGTTCATCATCATTTACCTACAACCCAGTGTCCATCCCAACAGTGCCTTCCCCATGCCCATCACCTGCCTAGCCCATCTCCCCCCAGCAATTCCCAGTCTGGTCTCTGTTTTCAAGAGGCCTTTATGGTTTGCCTTCCTCTCTGTTTTTATCTTATTTTTATCTTATTTTTCCTTCCTTTTCCTGACGTTCATCTGTTTTGTTGCTTAAATTCCATATATAAGTGAAATCATATATTTGTCTTTCTCTGACTGACTTATTTCACTTAGCATAATACACTCTAGTTCCAGTCACATTGTTAAACATGGCAAGATGTCATTCTTTTTTATCATTAAATAGTACTCTATTGTATACATATATGACATCTTCTTTATCCATTCATTAGTGAATGGACATGTGGGCTCTTTCTATAATTTGACTATTGTTGGTAATGCTGCTATAAACATTGGGGTGCATGTGTCCCTTCAAATCAACATCTTTGTATTCTTCTAATAAAAATAGTGCAATTGCTGGATTGTAGGGTAGTTCTATTTTTAACTTTTTGAGGAGCCTCCATACTGTTCTCCAGAGCAGCTACACCATTTTACATTCCTACCAACAGTGCAGAAGGTGTGACCCTTTCTCTGCATCCTTGCCAACACCTGTTGTTGCCTGAGTTGTTCATTTTAGCCATTCTGATAGGTGTGAGGTGGTACCTGACTGTGGTTTTGATTTGTATTTCTCTGACGAGGCATGTTAAGTGTCTTTGCATGTGTCTGTTGGCCATCTGGATGTTTTCTTTGGAAAAGTGTCTGTTCATGTCTTTTGCCCATTTCTTCAGTGGATTGTTTGTTTTTCAGGGTTTGAGTTTGAGAAGTTCTTTATAAATTTTGATATTAACCTTTTATCTGATATGTCATTTGCAAATATCTTCTTGCATTCTGATGGTTGCCTTTTGGTTCATTACTTAAGAATATTTTCAATGGGTCATTCACCAAGAGTGCATCTACTTGACCAATACAGGGGAAGGCATCTGGTGGTGTGCAAACAACATAGACCTTGCTTTTATAGTCCTCCAGGACAAAGAGGAGTTAAAATGAGAATTCTAGTGAATTTCAGATTGGTATAGATTCCAATTATTTAAAACTTAAAAGAAAATGCCATGTCAGACTAAACCCGTTGAATAAAGGCTAAATAAACTGATATAAATTACCCATGTGAAGTAGTAACAATGTTTTGGGAACATCAGGACTCAGTCTAATTAAAGAAAACTTGATGTTTTGGAGCCCTAGAATCCTTTAAACATTGAAAACTATCAAGCAATCTGTTTTCTGGAAAAGCATGTGGAAGAAGGAATATACTTTGCTGGCAGGGCATGGAACAATGTGATTGGTATGGGAAGCTCAGCCTAAAGTAAATGAATAGGATGATGTGTGTCCACAAACATACAAACAAAAAACCCAAATCAAAACAAAAAAAGAAAAACAATTTATAAAGGAAAAGCATCCAATGGATATAACTAGGAAGAGAGGTATTTATAGAGACATTGCTGAGGGAACAAGCCTGGAGCGCACACAGATGTATGTGGATGATTCTGGAGAACATTGAAGTTTGGTCATGGTTAAAGACCATGTAAAGATGTGAAGTTTAAATTTACATAATCATTGAGGTGTAGAGATCCCGCCACAAAACTAATGAAAACACTTGGCCTGTGCCAGTAAAGAAACCACAAACTTAAAACTTTTAAGTGTGATAACTGAAATGATTGAAACAGATGATTTTCATTTAGGAAAACGTGATCAATTCAAAAGGAGGTAAGAAAGGTAAAGATATTAAAACTTTGGTTAGTGGAAAAAATGAATGTAATGGTAATAAATTTAAATATATTTGAAATCATTAAATCCAAACATTTGCTCATCTGACAAAATCCAGAGTCTTAGATTGTTAAAAAAAAACTATATATACAAACATATATACATATACACAAATGCACACGCACACACACACACACCAAAACTAAAATGTAATGTCACAAAAATGTTGAGCCAAAGAGATAAAGGGAGTTATCCCATATTTTAATGATTTTTGAAAGAAGATTGTTATGTGTTGGATTGTGTTTCCACAAAATTTATATGTTGAGTCCTAACCCCCAGTCCCTTAAAATGTGACCTTATTTAGAGAGATATCTAGAGACAGTTGAGTTAAAATGTTGAGTTAAGGTGGATCCTAATCCAATATAACTGGTTTCCTTATGAAGAGGGGGAATTTGGAGACAGATACACAGATACCCACAGGGAGTACACCTTGGGAACATAAAAACAGACATCGATAAGCTGAGGAGAGGGGCCTAGAGCACATCACACCCCCACAGCCTCAGAAGCAACTAACTCTTCTGTACCTGATCTGTGAGCCCAGGCATTTCTCTTGTCAAGCTATCTGGGTTGTGGTGCTTAGTTACAACGGCCCTTGAAAACTAATACAGGATGAGTCTGGTCATTCAGTAGTGCTGAAGGAACAAATCAGAAAAGTACAGCAACATATGTTGCACATAAAACTATATACACATAAAACTTGATGTTCACATTACAAACTGCCAATTTATCACATAAAATTTGTAAATCTATAACTGTTCCTTTTTCAGATTTTCATATACTGCTTTCAGAAACTGACATATCAATCAGACAAAAGCTAGTCACTATTTGAACAGGGCAGTTAACAAACTTGAGCTATGCTCATAAATGCAATCTTGCCCCTAACAACAAGAGAATACATATTCTTTTAAGTTCTGTATGAAACATTTTCAAAAATTGACTCCTGGTTGCACAGCGTATTTTAACAAATTTCAGTACTTTAGTGGTGTTTTACAGACCATACTATCCATTAATGGCACAATCAAAAATAAGGAAAATAAAGAAAAGAAATGATAGCATTTACATACATTTCCATCCTCAAAGAAATTAGAATGGTTATTATGAAATATTTAGACTAGACCCAAAACAAAACAAAAAAAATACTATATTGTGGGAGCCCGATAGTGACCACAAGAAAGCATGGTTAGGGACGTGGGGATGTGCCTGCACACGGGGCTCCCTGCCTGGGCAAAGCATGCCTGCAAACAGGATGCTCTGCCAGGAGGCCTGCACACAATATCCAAGTTTAATGGTCCGCTTGCAAACGAGGGAACATGCCCTCAGAAATAAGGAGGAGCCTGGAATTGTGAGCAGGCCTCTTAGTAAACATGTTGTGGTCGCTTCCTCCCTTTGCTCCCACCTGTCCTTGAAATGCGTTTGGCTACTTGCCCTTAATTGGTAAAGGAATGCATCTTGTAGATTTGTTTGTATCCAGTTACCGGGTATAAAATAAACCGCAAGAGGGGCTTGCGAAGAATTGTTCCTCTGGCCGGAGTTGTGTCTCTGTCTGTCTTTTGTGTGTGTCTTGTCCTTTGTGTCATTTCGTCCGCAACACTATATATTAAAACTTGCTGAAAGCAACTAAAGTTGTGAAAGATGATTGAGCATTGATATATGGTTTGCTTTGATTTCATGTTAAAATGGTTTCGATTTTTAGACCTTGAGATTTCCTCTGAGGAGAAGTAACCACAGAACCCCTGATGTATATGCGACTCTTATTTACAGACTATCATGTCATGGTAGACATGTCCGGTAAAGCTGACAATGAAAAATATGGGGAAAAGGTGTCAATCTTGGAATTTTTATAAAGAAAATATCCTTTAGTTCGTTACTCCTGTATATTGGCAGTAGGAGAGGGATATAGAAACACATAGTGGAGGTGGGGGGCATTCAGGAGAGCCTTCTGATTGTTCATTGCCTTGAAATCACCTGTCTGTTGAGCATCACTGCTATCATGAATGACAAGGGACTTGAAATGATATTTTTTAAAAATGATTAAAAATGATTTTTAAAAAATTTTAAAAAATTTAAAAATATATATAGTGAAGGCCTTGGGGCATGGACCTAGAATCTTAAAAGTCTTGCAAAACAACCCAGTGCTGCTTCTTAGTCTTGTAACCTCATGTTGGTCCAAATGTTAACACAGAAAGTAAAGGATTTGCTTCCAATCTTCCAAAATGTTTGAGAAACAAATGAAAATTAAAAAAAAAAAAAGTCCTGCTAACCAACTTATTTGAATGATATTTAAAGTAAGCACTAGGAGCAATGTTTCTTTCTTGATAAAGATGTCAATTATTATACACTATGAATTTGTCTATATGTGTGCATGTGGTTAGATAGATAGCCTCAGAGTCTAGGGTAGTTGGACATTCCTCACACTGTACCCCAACTACATTTTTTTAATGTTTAAATGATACAAGACAGAAATTTGAGGGCAAATACTAAATAATTTTTGGTTAAGACCAACTCCCCTCCTATAAAAAATTATGATGATGATTTCATCTCTCATTTAAAATAATCCAGGTTAGAAAATTTGGACACCTAAGTCTCCAGGCATTTATTTTGTCATTGATTTTATGAAGAATAACAGTTTTTTGCTTTAGTAGTTACAAACATTTCCGTATCCTTTTATACTTACTAGAACTGGGACTTATGCAGCACCTGGGTGGCTTAGTCAGTTGAGCCCCCAACTTTGACTCAGAGGATCATGATCTCCCAGCTGGTGAGTTCAAACCTCACATTGGTATCACTACTGTCGGCTCAGAGCCTGCTTTGGATCTTCTGCGCCTCTCTTTCTGCCCCTCCTTGGCATGTGCTCTCTCAAAAATAAATAAAACATTAAAAAAAAACTGGGATATATTATTTTTATTAATATTAAATATTTTTAAAGGTTTATTTATTTATTTTGAAAGAGAGAGAGAGAGGCAGAGGGAAGTA
Organism: Proteles cristata cristata; assembly: GCA_017311185.1. Classification (NCBI taxonomy): domain Eukaryota; kingdom Metazoa; phylum Chordata; class Mammalia; order Carnivora; family Hyaenidae; genus Proteles; species Proteles cristata. Next base: position 427,498 of record JAESUZ010000432.1, on the reverse strand, counting down.
GAAGGGCAGACAGAGGGAGAGAGAGAATCCCAAGCAGCCTCCACGTTGGGCTCAGTCTCACTACTGCGAAATCATGACCTGAGCTGAAAATCAAGTCAGATGCTCAACCAACTGAGCCATCCAGGTGTCCCGGATGTTCTTAATTATTATTTTAATTATTTTAATTTGAAGACAGAGTCAGTAAGAAAACAAACTCTTGGTTGTAGATTCATTAGTTTATATATAGTGACTGATGATGTTTTGACGAATTTAAAGCAGTCAGTGCAGTCAGATTGCTAGAATTGTATTTCTCACCAATCACTTTAAGTACATATTTCTTTTTTAATGAAATGCATTACCTTCACATTCACTTCATGTTAAAGTTCTTTATGTAATTTCCATAAAACCCTGACATTTATGAATTGTTCAGATTTTCTCTTAGCCTCCTACACATTATTCTCAAAGGCAATTCCCACTTATATAAGTTAACTAAAATCATTTCTCTTAATAAGTATCTGTCCAATTACAGTAGGTCATGGGAAAGATACTCATGGTTTCTCATTAAAAGAATTCCCATGATATCAACAGGTGTTCTGCAATCTAAAAAAAAATTTTATAAACTATGATTAATTTATTCAAGACCTTACTATTTCTGTGTGACAAGAGCCACAATATGGAATTTTGGTGTTCTAAGTGAAGATTTTGTTGGATGAAATGGACATAACATTCATTAATTAGATACAGAAAATATGTGTTTATTAAAAAGTATTTAACATGTTAACTTTCTTGATAATAGATGAAAGATTCCGTGTTGTTCTGGTCATTGCTGGAGATTCCTGAGAAAAGAAGGGATTAAATCATTATGAAATATGAGCTAGTGTCTTTTTTGTATCACGATGGGTGACTGGTTCTTTTATACAATTAGCTTCAGGCAATAAAGATACAGTTTTGTGCTTTAAAACTGACATAAATGTGCACTATGAAATTCAGGAATGGTAAAGGATCTTAAGAAGCAATTTTCTGAAGCACAGTTTGAAACCATGTGTCATTACGTTAATAGCTCGAAAATTACAGGAGCTAACACACCATGCTGGCGTCCAGGACTGCCCATGGCAGTCAGAGATGGAGTGGCTGTGCTTCAAAAACCTTAGCTGACCTGTAAATAAGAAGTCCCGCTGACTTTGAGCCCCAGGCAGTGTTCCAAGTAGCAAGGTACTCCACAGGCAGCAGCAACAATGGTAGTTTCAAAACCCACTATCATTTTGGGAGACCACCCACTGTGCTCTCACCATCTTCAAACTTTATTTGCAAAGGAAGTTATACTACAGAACCAAACCAAACCAAACCTTTGTCAGGGTCATTTAATAGCAGAACCACAAAGGATCTCAAATGCAAAAGCAGAACAGGGTTATGTAGTTAATGTAGAATAACAACAACAACAAATTCTGAGGATCCAATTGTTTTAATTATTCAGAGATTGCTGTTTTAGACTTAAGCAAGCTTGTTTTTATTTTATGGTGTCAACAAATCATTAGGTTTCTAAAGTAAAATCAGGCCTAAAACACACATAATGGATCTGAGTCACAGCTGACCTGGGAGTGTAAAGGCCAGGACATAGGTATGGGTAGGAGTACTGGTCTGTCAAGGGCATGAGGCCTGGGGGCTGCCCCTTTCCAGAGTAGGGACAGAATGGAAATTAGATTTTGTGTCCTTCGGCATGCTGAAATTGAAACACAAAATCGAGTCTGTACTGGAGGTCAGTCATCAGCAAACATTGAAAATAGAAGCAAGCAAAGAGAATCAATATCCAATAAATTAGAGCCCAGAAATCAAAGTGGAGTCATGAAGAAAGGTAAGTGTGTCTATTAAAATATATGTGTTTCTAGGTGTTGTTTCGATAAATTTCAGCATTGGAATTACTATGCCTATGGTACCTGTTTTCATTTCCACAGTACATTGTTCATATACTTTTATATTAAGAAAGTTGTCACAGATGTGACAGTATCCTGACTACAGAGTAAAGCTCATCTACTTTATGAATACCGTCTGGTTTGTATCACTCTATTGCCTGCTACAAAAACAAAACATAAGTATACATTTATCTAAAATGTAATACTAAAAAAAAAAGGTGTATAATAATTCTTTAGCTATTATAAACCGCATGAGTATACCATGGACTTTTGGTTGTGGTAGATGTTTTTTAAAAATGTGTTCCTTGCTGTTTAGGGACCTGAGTCAGTAATATATTTACTTTAAAGTTAGTCTAAAAACCGAATCAAAGACAGAAATTGTCAGTTTGGATCTCAAAAACAAGCAAAGAAACAAACAGATGTCCAGAAAAAAAAAACACACCAGGATCCAACTGTATTCTGTCTGCAGGACACTCACTTTAGATACAAAAATACAAAGAGGTTGAAAGTAAAAGGGTAGGAAAGATGTACTATGAAAACAGGAACCAAAAGAGTTCCAGTGGGCCTACTAAGACCATATAAAACAGATCCTAAAACAGAGGAAGTTATTAGACATGACAGAAATATTCTCAAATCCATCAGGAAGAGCTCACCATTAGAAAGACATACACATCTGAAAAATGAGACATACACATCTCAATACCTCACTTTCCGTAATGGATTGAAAAATTAGACACTGTATCAGCAAGAATACGGCATGCTTTAAAAACAGTAGAAATCAGCAAGAAATAACAGATACCAGGGAGGATAACAATGCCACCAGCATAATGTACTTTCTTCTCAAGCACACAAGGAACGTTTCCTGGGACAGATCATGGGCTCAGAAAATACAGGACTCGATACAGTTAAAATGATTGAAACTACACAAAATATGTTCTGTGATCACAGTGGATTGAAGTTAGCAATCAATAATGAAAACTAGTTGGGATATTAAAGAATAAGTGGAAATTTTTAAACCACACATTGCTAAATAAATAGTAAATGTAAAAGAAATTATAAGAAAAATTACTTTGAGGGGCGCCTGGGTGGCTTAGTCGGTTAAGCGTCCGACTTTCGCTTAGGTCATGATCTCGCATTTTGTGGGTTCGAGCCCCGCGTTGGGCTCTGTGCTGACTGCCAGCTCAGAGCCTGGAGCCTGTTTCAGAGTCTGTGTCTCCCTCCCTCTCTGACCCTCCCTTGCTCACGCTGTCTCTCTCTCTCTCCTAGAAATAAATAAAAATATTTTTAAAAAAAGAAAAATTACTTTGAGATGAAAAAAATGAAAACATATCAAGACTATGGAGTACAGAAAAATTGGTGGTTATAGAGAAGAGCTATAAATACCTATATTAATAATGAAATTAATATCTCAATTCAATAACCTAAACTCCTACTTTTAAGAAAACAGAGGGGTGCCTGGGTAGCTCAGTCGGTTAAGCATCTGAGCTCAGGTCATGATCTCATGGTTCGTGAGTTTGAGCCCCATGTCTGGCTCTGTGCTGACAGCTCAGAGCCTGGAGCCTACTTCAGATCCTGTCTTCCTCTCAGTCTGCTTTTCCCCCACTCATGCTCTGTCTCTCAAAAATAAATAAATGTTTAAAAAAAAACCAGTAAAACAGGAGAACTTAAAGAATAGTAAAACAATACAGAAAATAAAATCAAGCTTGATTATTTAGAAAGATTAATATAGTTGGCAGACTTTAGCTAAAATAATCCAAAAAAGAGAACATTCAAATTACCAATATTAGGAAGTACTAACACACAACATGTAGAAATAAAAAGGATTTATAAATGGATGCTATGGATAGATGTATGCCATAAAATTACATAACTAGATGAAAGAGAAAAATGCTAGATTCATTACCAAAACTAACTCATGAAGAAATAGAAAATCTAAACAGAATAAACACAAATAGAGAGATTTAATTAGTACTTTAAAAAACCTCCTACAAAGGAAAGTCCAGGCTCAAATAGCTTTGCTAGTGAATTCTAACAAATATTAAAAGAATTAATAGCAATTCTGCATCAACTCTTCCAAAAACAATGTAAGACTTGGGAATGCTTTTAAACATATTCTATGAAGCTAATATTACTCTCCTCTATTATTTCAATTAATGTAATATACTGTATCAATAGAATAAAGGACAAAAACCCCCACAAAACACACATCTTATCTCATTATGTGCAGACATAACATTTGACAAAATCCAATACCATTTCATGGTTTAAAAAAAAAAAAACCTCAACAAATTAAGACTAGAAGGAAACTTTCTCAATGAAAAGGGCATCTATGAAAAAATAAGAGCCAGCATCATACTTAATGGTGAAAGACTGAATGTTTCCCCCTAAGACCAGCAAAGGTTACCCATTCACCACTTTTATTCAGTTATATGCTGGAATTTCTAGTAAGACACTAAGACAAGATAAACAAACCATTTAGCTTGGGAAAGAAACAAAACTATCTCTATTTGAAGAAGATATGATCTTGCATATAGAAAATGTTAAGGAATCCACTAACCATGACCAGAAATAATAAACAAACTCAACAAGGTTGCAGGAATACTAGATCAGTAAATAAAAACCAATTGTATTCCTACAGACTAGCAAGAAGCAAAGTGAAAATGAATTAAGGAAAATAGTTTATATTTTAGCATCAAAAAAGAATAAATACTTAGGAATAAATTTAATAAAGGAACTTAAAATTGTTTTACTTTGGAAATAATGATATATTGTTTAAAAAATTAAAGAAGATGCATCAAATAGACATCCTACGCTTATGGATCAGAGGATTAATATTATTAAGATGGCAATACTTGCGAATATAATGTACAGAGGTATGCAAGACAATTTGCATGAGAAAATCATGAACGTGTTCAGAGCACAGTGAGTAGACCACTTGGACAAGAATAATCATGTAGATAGACTTCAGGAGACAAAGAAAATCTAAGTTTTGAATGACCTTGAATGCCAATCTTAGAAGGTGGAATTTAATTCTTTAGGCCATGGCCATCTTGTACAGGTTTTTTAAGCAAGTAGGTGCAATTATCAGTGCTTTAGGAATTTAAGTCTGGAGAACATGTTCAAATTGGTTAGGAGAACAAAGGATCTGAGGCAATAAATGTAAAATATAGTGAAAGTTACAGTCACAGTGAACTTTACTCCATTTTAGCTGCTCTAGACTCCACTGTCCAATATGGAAGCCACAAGCCAGGTAGGGATGTATACACTTACATTAAATATATTAAAATCTTACTTCCTCCATTGTACTAACCACATTTCAATGCATACTCAATTATGGCTACCATATTAGCACAGCTAAAGATCATTTCTATCACAAAGATAGTTCTATTAAACAGAACTATTAGAGGAGGTTTATCTCTTGATTCTATGGACCCATGTTTTATACTTGGGGAATATAATGTAAAGACAGAATGAACGTAAGCCAGAAAACTGAGAGCTCAGAACCGATCCAATGACAAATAAAAAGTGCTACCTGGATTTCTGGTATCAAATGATAAGAATCTGTACTATGAGAAAAAAAGGGAAAGTAATATGCAATTATAAGACATAATTGAAGGGAAACATAGCAGAAACTAATCCTGTATAAATCAACTAGCCAAACTGATACAAGGATTATTGATTTACTCTTTAAGTTAAAAATATCCATTTGTGAGCAGCAGTTAGCCTTAGTTGCAGTTGACCTTTGAACAACATGCGGGTTGAAAACTCATGTGTAACTTTTGACTCCCCCAAAACGTAACTACTCATACCCTACTGTTGACTGGAAGCTTTACTAGTAATACAGTTAGCTAACATATATTCTGTATTCTTAGAATAAAGTAAGCTAGAGAAAATAAAATGTTAATAAGAAAATCATAAGGAAATGTTGGAGACCGGCTGCGTCCGGGTCCAGGGGTACCTGAAGGATGGATGGTGTGGGCGAGGGAGGGATGAGAGCCATGAGAATCTTTCTGGTCACCAGGCAGGCATCTCTGCTGACTGGGGCTCAACTTATTTTATAATTGTTTAGGGGACGGCACAGAAGTGGCATTTGCCTTAGACAATGATTTCTGATGACAAACTTCTTTGATATGTAAGAATTTCCCAGAACATAAATTTGTAGAAGACTCATGCATAACCTTTATCAATAGTGATTGAGGTAGGTGATTTAGATGCTTATCCTATAGGCAAAGAAGGTGTCTTTAGCATATAAGACAAAGTTTTTAGCATAAAAAGGGTGAAGTTACTTCTTTGTGAGCAGGGTCAATAGCTTGTTTACAGACTATTAAGAAAAACAGGTCTTTCAGGAAACACCTTTCCTCTCATAATCACAAAAGAAGAAGTTGAAGTTCCTCAATAGGTTACTTTACAGGGAGCAATCAGCATATTCAAGGCCAGAATAAGTCACTCATAAATGCTTTGCGGGGGAGGAGGGGCAGGGGGCCGGTGCTCCAAGCAGAAACAATTGGGTGGGGGTGGATATCTGTCCTTAACTCTAAATTAGGCTCTTTGTCTCAGGGCCAGACTCAATTGTAACTTGTGTTCTTAACCCCCTTTATTATGTAAATCTGGGATCTGCAAGGCCCATAGGAAGAGCCTTTTGACAATCATCCACAGTGCTGTCATCTGAAGTCTCTTTTGAAAAGGCAGGAATATGCTTTTCCTTATGAGCAATCTGTGTGAGGAATATCGGTCTGATCTGGAATATTGTGAGGCCTGGTCAATACCAGCAGCCTCATTTCCAACATGAGCCACTAGTAGCAGAAGGAGATACCAGTTTTCATTTCTCATGGCAGGAGCTGTGCAAACGCTGCCATTTTCTCGCTGTGACTGTCATCCAGCGAGGCCGGTGCGGCTCCCGGCAAGGAAGAGAAAATACATTTTCAACACTGTACTGCAAAAACAAATATCTTTCTGCCCCCTGCAGATTGCTGATTTTCTTGGCTGGTACCATGCCACCAGACCACCCCTAACTGTGAGGAAGCTTTGGAACATGAGTGTTTAACTCACAGTTTCTGTGGTGGGACATCCACCTGGGAGAAAGAATTTATGGATGACTTCCGGTCAGAGGACCTTCAGTGTCTACCACTGTACATTAGTTTCTTCTATGTATCAGAATTATTATAACAATTGGTGAAGAAATTTTTCAAGATATTGGTTTCTATTTTACATTTTCAGCCAAGAATTGGCAAAATGTACAAGTTAGACCAATTATTTTGCTTTTGAGTATCCCTTTGTTGTATTGGGAAGGTGTGATCTCAATGACATATGGGTATTTTATGTTTTTATTATAGAAAAAAATGGGACATTTTTGCTATATTCATTCTTTTTTTCCTCAAGAATATCAAATGAGCTGATATCAGTGTCAACAGGCAATAAAATTCGATTGAATACCAAAAAAGTAGCAATTGATTTTTATATAAAAGTAGATTAGAGCTCTACTTTAGTCAATGAATTATTCATGTGTAGAAGTTATTTACGCTTCTATATCATGAAAACCTGAATGGAAACCACTGAAAATAACTACCTGACACAAACCCATGATATATGGGAAAGCAATCTACTCTAATAGTGCATCACAATGTTTTCTTAATGATTGGGCAGGATGCAATTAAATATTTGCAAAATTGGATGGGAAACTAATCAGTCCAAAGGAAGTATAAAAGCACAGTTAGAAAACATTAAAAAACAAAATATAATCTCATTTTAATGACAATAACTACTGTATTAGACCCTGGAGATGAACAGTTAGAGCGGGGAATACACTGCTACCTTTAAATGTACATGTTTATCTTCTAGAATCACCATTCAACAGGTATCTAATCCCACAGGCTCATTCCCAGGGTTATCTCTGGACTCCAGGAATTCTGACTCACACTAGAGATTTGGATTAGAAATAAATCAAGGAAAATATCCTCTAACAACTAGCCTGCCAGTATTCCAGCCACTTCAGAAGAATCCCCAAACTAGGGTTTGAACATATAGAAATAGCTCAGAATCAATAGCTTCCCATTACTCTGTGTTGAAACTAAGTAAAACATACCTATCTCAAATGGCCCAGTGACTCCTTTACTCACCTTGGGTTAGGGGGCCCCAAGATCTGAAGCATACTCATATTATTTTTTAACACATGTTAAATGCAAGCTTTGTGATAATGTTAGGATATAAAAATAAATAACATACATTTCTTTTTATTCAAGAATCTCCTTTCTAAAAGAGAAAATAAGTGCTTAGGATAATTATCGAAATTTAAGAGTTTATTTTTTTTTAATTTTTAATGTTTATTTTAGAGAGAATTAGGGAGGGGCAGAGAGAGAGATGGAGACAGAATCCAAAGCAGACTGTAGACTCTGAGCTGTCAGCGCAGAGCCTGACCTGGGACTCAAACTCATGAACTGTGAGATCATAACCTGAGCCAAAGTTGGATGCTTAACTGACTGAGTCACCCAGGCAACCCTAAAGGGATTATTATTAATACAGTTAAGGTTCAAGGGCACCTGCGTGACTCAGTCAGTTAAGCATCTGACTCTTAATTTTGGCTCAGGTCATGATCTCATGAATTTATGGAATGGAGCCCCATATCAGGCTTTATGATGACAGTGTGGACCCTACTTGGGATTCTCTCTCTCTCCTTCTCTCTATACCCCTCCTCCCTTTCTCTCTCTCTCTGTCTCAGAATAAATAAACTGAAAAAATACAGTTAAGATTCGAATAACATGCTATAGAAGTATGCATTATATTGAATTTTTAGATTGAATTTAAAGATCTTAAATTACTTCCCAGGTGGGTATATGCACACACATGCATGCACACACACACTCACACACACACACACACACACATGCTTCTCTTTCAGAAAAGCCATAAATTTATTTTTAAAGAACTAGAAGACAGAATATTATTAATGTATATATACTCATATGCATATGTGTACATAAAATACAGTTACTGGCTCTCGCTGCATGCATAAGTTTAGCAAATATTAGCAAATATTCTTCAAAGTTGTTTCACAAACTTAAGCTCTCACTAGCAAAATATGAGATACTCTATTCTCCCATAATTTCCCTTAGGAATTTTAGTATTGCCAAACTTTCAAAATCTAGTTTTTAGGTCTAGGGGTGTCTGGGTGGCTCAGTCCGTAAAGCATCCAACTCTTGATTTCAGCTCAGATCATGATCTCAGGGTCATGAGACTGAGCTCCCATTGGGCTCTGTGCTGAGCACTGAACATGGAGACTGCTTAGAATTCTCTCACTTCTCTCTACCCCCCCAAATAAAAAAGAATTAAAAGAAGCATTTGTATTAAAACAATAAAATTTAATTTCTATATGACATGCTGTCTTGTCATTTGAATGTGATTTTTTCTGATAAAAAGTGAAAAAATATTTTTGTATGTTTATTTTCCATTCATATTTCCTCTTTTTATGTGAATTACCCCTCCATATATTTGTCTGTTTTTTTAATTAGAAAGTCCTTTTTTTAAACATACATTTTTAGGAGTGCTTTACATATCTTGCATTCCAATCCTTTGTCATTTGCATGCATTGCTAAAATTTTCTCCCAATCTTGACTTGTCTCTTTGTTATAGTAGCTTTCATAGTATAGAGTTGACATTATCAGGTTTTCCTTTATGATTTTCCTTAATAATTTTGAGCTTTTTCAAGAAGTCCTTCCTTGGGGCGGCTGGGTGGCTCAGTCTGACTTCGGCTCAGGTCATGATCTCACGGTTCGTGGGCTCGAGCCCCACGTCAGGCTGTGTGCTGACAGCTAGCTCAGAGACTGGAGCCTGCTTCCCATTCTGTATCTCCCTCTCTCTGCCCCTCCCCTGCTCACACTGTCTCTCTCTGACTCTCAAAAATAAATAAAAAACATTTTAAAAAAATTTTTTAAAAAGAAGTTCTTCCTAGTCTTAAGTGCAACCAGAACTCCAATATTTTTTTCTAAGAAAGTGTTCAGACCCTTTTCTTTCTTTACATGTTAGTCTTTTCACGTAGATCTAATTGTATTTTTTTTTCAGTAATGATAAGTAGCATTATTAATGAACTGATTCACTATGTTTCCAGGCCTCTTCTGCATGAAATGTTTCCACGTGTCCTGGGCTTGTTTCCGGGCTGTCTGCACTGGTGGGTGGGTCTGTCCATTCTGGTGACCAATTTCACAAAGCCTTCACCGCCGTAGCTCCGTAGTGGGGTTGGATGTCCCGGAGGGCTGGTGGAGGCCCTGTTGTCTTCAGAGGCGTCTTGATAAGGTCTGAGCTCAGGCATTTTGTATGAATTTAAAAAATTTTTTAAATCTTTATGTATGAGAGACAGAGAGAGATAGAGCATGAGGAGGGAGGGGCAGAAAGAGAAGGAGATGCAGAATCGGAGCAGACTCCAGGCTCTGAGCTGTTAGCACAGAGCCTAATGTGGGACTTGAACCCAGGAACCCATGATCCAAAATCAGATGCTTAACTGAGCCACCCAGGCACCTCCTGTATGAGTTTTTAAATCACCTTTAAAATCTTTGTAAAAGAAATCCTACTGAGATTTTGATAGTAATTGCATTAAATTGATATATAAATTTAACAAAATAATATTTTATGCTATTAAGTCATTTCATATATAAATACACTATTCCATATACACACACCTACACACACACCTACACACATGCAGACACACACACACTACGTTTTCCTATTTATTTAAAAATAATATGTTGTTAAAAAAATAATAATCTGTTGTTTTCAGTACTACTGCATTTTTTCCATAAATGTGTCCCATATCTTATGTTAGGTAAGGTTCTGGAAATACTGAGATAACTATGGCTATTATAATTAAATCTTCTTAAAACCATGTTTTCTATATATTTGTTGCTAGCACAGAAAATTTTTGTATTGATCATAAAGCTAGTAACTCTTTTGAGTTCTTTAATTAGCCCTATTAATTTATTTCTAGATTCTCTTGAATTTGTTAGGCAAATGATTATAGTCTATATAAATATTCAGAGTTTTTATTTTTCTTTCCTATGACTATACATTACATTTCTTCTTATTTTTATAATTTTATATTATTGTATTGACTAAGATCAGCCACACAATGTTGAATAAAAGTAATGATATGGAACATTCTCTCTTGGTCTTAAAGTTAAGGGGGATGACTTTAGCCTCTCACAGTTAAGTTTGATATTTGCTATCAAACCCATTTGATTGTTACATCAATACTTTGTGGTGGGTAAGGTATATATCACGTGCATTTCACAGCTGAGAAAACAGAGGCTTAGGAACGTTAAAGAGTGTGTGAAGGGCCATTCCCAATGGCAAAGACAGGAGTGGAAGCCAGGTCTTGTACCACCGAGGCCCGTGCGCTTTTCAACATCTCATCCTGCTTCCCCAGGAAGGCTAAGGACCACACTCTGGGCAGTGTGCAGTCCACAGGCTGAGCACAGTAAGACCTCAGAGCCAACGTGTGAGCTGTGCTCCCAGAGACGATCGGAAGGACATTTCATTGAGTCGCTGGCTTAGAGATAAACCATTTCCCGCAGGCTGGGGGAGAAAGTCTGGGCGAGTTTTCACACTGTCAGAAACGATACCACCTTGCCCTGGACAAGGATTCTGTTTTGTTTGTTTTTAATGGATGGGAAAACCTTGTACCTTTTCAGTCTCCTGCTCAATGCTTCTGTAGAACTTTTTTTTTTTAATGTTTTTATTTATTTCTAGGAGAGAGAGAGACAGCATGAGCAGGGGAGGGTCAGAGAGAGAGGGAGACACAGACTCTGAAATAGGCTCAGGCTCTGAGCTGGCAGTCAGCACAGAGCCCGACGCGGGGCTCGAACCCACGAACCGCGAGATCATGACCTAAGCGAAAGTCGGACGCTTAACCGACTAAGCCACCCAGGCGCCCCATCTTCTGTAGAACTTTTGCTCAAGAAGCCGCCTGTTTACCCGGAGCAACCCCACACATATTAAGTAGCTCTGCCTTCTGGGAGCTGTAATTAGAATTTTCAAAAGGCCGTAAAAGGGAATGAGAGCGGTCCATTAATCCTTTTGCAAACTGTATTTTTTATTTGTATTCTTTAATTCTTAATTAAAGAATGCAGATGCTGCTTTTTTCCTTTGTTGGCTGGTTTGAAATTCAGCTGATGAGTAGCATGTACACCACGAATACATAATTATATATATGTGTATATATGTATATGGCTGCAGACACCTTATCTTTATTCATCTCAGCTCTCAATCTGCTGTGTCTGTCTCTGGTGTGGCTGCAAGCTGTCATATATGCCCATAGCATAGAAGTCACTTCATCTGCCCCCTCCTACTCTCTGACTCCAGAGCATGTCTGCAATGTGACATATACTCAGCATTCTACAACTTGACATTTTTAAGGTTCATATTTCTATTTCTAGATAAAAAATAAAAACAATGTTAAACAGTGTCAACAATGCAGAGGCATTGCTTTGATTGCTCTTAGAAGATAAAACACAGTACAACCTTTCCTTGAAAAAGATTGCTGGAATGCTATTTCTAAGCAAATGAAAAATAAATCCTGTAAATGAATATAAACAGGTCATATGAGGCACCTGGGCTTCTGGAATATTGTTAAGAATAGAAAATTGAGTGTATCAAACAATTAGTCAAGTTAATATTTTCAGTGAAAATCATGTTTGTATTTCTATTACTAAAAATCAAGTTTATTACAGGAGGGTGGGAGTCGATAATACAAGCCATGAACCTGTAAATATGAATTATGAATTAATAAGAATAAATTCAATTTCTAGAAAAGCCAAATGTAATGAATGAAATGAACAAGTACAGATGTCTGAATACCTTTCACCGCCCTAATGACTGGATTTTCTCTGCCATTCTTTCAAGGGGTTTGGGTTATTTTAGAGAAGGGTCCCCGGAAATTCAAGGTGATGAACGTGCAATTGTACTTTTTAATTAACAAATCAAATAACATTAATTGTGAAAAGTTGCTTTGATGAGCACTTGGATGTCAATCATTTTCTCACAATGATGTAAACACGACCGAACACTAATCCAAAGCCACTCCACAACTCAGGTCAACTCACAGCATGTTCTCAGCTGGAGAATGGAAGCCGACTCTGGAGCAGGAACCATCTCCCTAACGGTCAGCCCTCCCACGTCACCCCAAATACACGTACACCACAAATAAACGTTGGGTTTGCTGTACACACTCACCTTCCCTGCCCCTCCCTGAACCCCTCTCCCCCATTAATTGTCTCCATGAAGCCTCCTCTACCCAGAGGCAGCAGCCCCAGTGCAGGACAGCGCGGTGGACCTGGGGGGAAGGTTCAGAAGCTAGAGTCTCTGGCTCCTGCACTCCTGTCTTCCACTGGGTTCTGGACTACGACATGGCCATTACCCTGTCTGTTTCACCCGCATCTTGAAAGGAGGTGAAGATAATGCCCACTTCCTAGGATTGCTGTGAGCAACTATAACTGTCAACGTTAAGCCATGATCAGCAAGCATACAGGGAATGTTAGCCAGAGACACATAAGATTCCCTTTCCCTTACTACCTCTTAAAAAAATCTATCCAGAATACTCATTTTTGCAGACCCATATCAAGTAGATAGGAACATTCCTAAATTGATCCTCAATTGGCACCTTAATAATAAATTAGATGAGAGAGAGACAGGGACAGAGAGAGAGAGAGATAAACAGAGAAACAATGGCTAAACCAAACATTAAATGCCCTGTTTGCCAATAGGCATTGGAAGCAAGGATGCTAATTTTAGAAACTGCCATATAAGTAGTCTATTTGACACAAAATTACATCTCATTTCCCTCATTTCCCCATTCCTGGAATCCTTTAGCTTCTAGGCACTTCCATTGAATGGTAAAAGTTTTGTTTAATTTTAGGTCAAAAATAAATGTTAAATTAGAAATATTTGTCTGTTTTCCTCTGGATTTGATGTTAAAACATTATTACTAATATAACTTTTCTTGTCATGTCAGAATTTTAGTTGAAGTCTCAAGGCTAAGGAAAATTGTTGGTAAGTACCCGCATTCAAAAGAATGGTGCTGGTCAGGGTTCTCCAGAGAAACAGAAAAAATATAGAGTATTTAAAAATACTTAAAAATATAAAATACATTGTATATGCATTTATATAAATAGCTAAATATATCTATCTATCCATATGAAGATATTTGTCTACTTGGCATATAGAATTGGTTCAGGCTTGGCGCCTGGGTGGCTCAGTTGGTTGAGCATTCGACTTCTGGTCATGCTCACATTGCTTGTGGGTTCAAGCCCTGTCTCTCTCTCTCAAAAATAAATAAGCATTAACATTTAAAAAAAAAAAAAAGAATTGGCTCATGCAATTATTGGGGGCTAGAAACAGTTTGTCAGCTGGAGATCAGGAGAGCTGTTATTATGATTCCAGTGCAAAGGTCAGCAGGCTCGAGAGCCAGGAAGAGCTGATGTTTCATTTTGAGACTGGGAAAAGCTGATGTCCCAGCTGGAAGGAGAATTCGGTCAGGCAGGAGAATTCTCTCTTGAGAAGGGTCAGCTCTTATGTCCCCGTAAGACCCTTAACTAATTGTCTGAGGTTCATCCATACTGGGGAGGGCAAACTGCTTTACTTATTCTGCTGATTTAAACACATTCCCACACATACCCAGAATAACGTTTGACCAAATATCCACCCAAACTGCGGAAGGGGTTGGAGTGTGGAGGGAAGAAGCCCCGGGATCTCCCACCTCCAAGTACAGCCAGTGAGCTGTGGTGCCCAGTGCTGCCACAGGTCCTAATGAGTTGATGCAGAGACTCTTGGCCATGTTCTGCCCATTGAAACCAAAGCGCGGGAGGTAGGCAGTGCCATCTGCCTTCCCAGGAGAAGGAGAAAGAGAATCCACAGAGGAGCCACTCCGTTGTTGGAAGTGGCAGTGCCAAGTGGGTCCTCCTTCGGGTAACTCAACAGCAGAGAAGCTGGGCAGGCTGTTTGGTGAGATCTTCCTGAGGAGGTGGTCTGCCAGGCTGAGGAAAACTCAGCAGGAGGTGAAGGTAAATTGTATTAAGTCAACTGGGGGACTAGACAGGGAAATGACTAAGCTGAGAAGAGGAGATAACCCACCATCCAGTTCAGATTTTCAGAGGTGAACATGCAGAGGTGAGCGGTGCAAGTTGGGGAGGCAATCCTGCTCCACACCGCCATGCAGGAAACCCAGGCTCGTCCCATGGTCACTGCATCATCTCGCAGGACACTGTCTCCCTCCGTGTGGTCATAGCGGGTTTGTGAAACCTCCGAGATCCTGCTGGAAGAGGCCGAATGCGACATGGAAAGGGTCCCCTCACCATCATCGAGACGGTAGCTGGACGGTCCCTGCATGCCGCGGCGTGGCTGGGAATCGTCTCGTCCAGCTCGAACAAACTGACGTTTGTTCAGTTCACCTCTGTTGCTGTGGGCGACCTGGGCAGTCTCGTCCGCAATGTGTGGACTGGGAAGCTTGGAGAGACTTCTTAGAATCCCTAAGACGGGGGTGGGAGTGCTGACATTTGGAGGCTTAGCGAACGGGGCGCATTCGGACTATAGTCCTGTTAGACAAGAGGCTGACCCTCTCCAGCAGCAGACCGGTGCCCCGTGACCTTGAATCGAATGTATGAACTGTCTCTTCTAATCTACTGTCTTCTTGCCTCGGCCCCGAATTCCCTGCAGATGAGAAGCCCTGCGTTAGAAGCAGGGAAGCTAATGGAACAGGCACAGCCCGGTCCCGGGCACAGCACTCAGCAAGGGAGCAAACCGAAGCAGGCAGTTTGGAAGAATCCTCGAATCACATGTCCGCTGAAGGTTTTGTAGTTGCCTGCTCAGCATGTTTTTACTTTGTGAGTGGCACCAGAAAGCTACGGGATATGTCCTGGTGTGAGGGACACCTGGTCAAGGTGGGGATGGAAATTGTTACAAAGCTATTATGGTAAATAAACAAAGTCTTTTTTTTTTAATTTGTTCATTGTTGAGAGTGAGAGAGAGTATGAGTGGGGGAGGGGCAGAGAATGAGGGAGACACAGAATCTGAAGCAGCTCCAGGCTCTGAGCTGTCAGCACAGAGCCCTATGTGGGGCTCGAACCCTTGAACCATGAGATCACCACCTGAGCCGAAGTCAGACGCTCAACCAACTGAGCCACCCAGATGCCCCAGCAAAGTCTTGTTTACCCCTCATTTATCTTAGTACAATCAATATACCAGATAAAATACTGTAAATGACTTTAGCATTTTCTTCATTTTCCTGACGATATAGGCTGAAGTACATTAGGGTGTTAGGGAAGAATTCTTATATACACCCCCGAGTAGGGCTGGGATTTTCAGCCTCTCCAGAATTCTTAGTAGGAAATAGGCAGGAGTAGATTTATAACATTTTACTGCTCCATAATTTCTATCATGTTGCCAAGTAGCTTTTTAAGAAATGGTGCAATTGTTATTTACATATATATGTTTAATGGCCTTTAAATCATTAAAGGTGATAACAGTAATTTCTCAAGACAAAATTTATTAATACCCACTCTCCTGAAATTTTTTTTTAAATACACATCTCAACTGACTATATTAAAAGTCATACCCTAACCCCCCCAAAAAAAAGCCATACCCAAACCAAAAACAAAAAACCCAACGATTTGTTATTTAATCTCTGTCCTATTTATTTGTTTTTTAAATGTTTTATTTATTTTTGAGAGAAAGGGAGACAGAGTGTGAGTCAGGGAGGGCAGAGAGAGAGGTTAGACACAGAGTCCGAAGTAGGCTTCAGGCTCTGAGTTGCCAACACAGAGCCCAACACGGGCTCAAACCCATGAGCTCAAAACCTCGAGATCATGACCTGAGCCAAAGTTGGACGCTTAACGGATGGAGCCATCCAGACATCCCTAATCTCTGTTCTATTTTAGATTTCCTGATTAATGCGTGCATTTGTGTTATATTCAATGTAACATTGAATTTTGGTTTCAAAGATTTTAGCCACTATTTGAACAGCTTTCAAATTATAATTTTATAGAAAACAAATGGATTGAATAATTAGTTTGCTTTTACTTCTGGTGATGTGCATCTACATTTTCCACATTTTATACAGACACACACACACACACAGAGACATATATATTTTAACCATGTAATATTTGGTATATATTTTAACCATATATAAATTTTAACCATGTAATATTTAGTAAACTTCCTCATTATTGATTTTCCAGGCTCAGTGGAGAAGAGGAGTTCTATCTAACAGTTTCTTCATTTAGCTGTGAAAATTTGCCGAGGGATTTTAAAAGACACTATTATTTCTGTTAAGAAGGTATCTAAAATTTTCTGAAGCTATGGAATTATGGGCCATTAGCAAAAATAAACCCTTAGTCTATTTTATTTAGTGGAGCTCACATTATTTTTTAATGAATAAACATAAATGCTTTTTGGAGCTGGACCAAATAACAGCCACCACAGCAATATGCTATTTCCTAACCGACTTGTTTTCCTGCATGTGCAATTCACTGTTCGAACCTGAATCATGTCACATGTAATTAAGGCACTGGAGGTTTGAAGCTGAGAAAGTAGGAAGGATTAGAATAAACATAGAAATTGATGAAATGAGGATTTCACACACCAGAGGGCAGTTTGAGAGAATGGTAAATCAGTGCATGTCGGGAGGTGTTTAAGATCAGGTGTGTTATGGATGATGTGTGTAATTTTCCCCTCCTTTAGCCTATTTGAGAGGAGTTGCTCTTTTGTTTTGACTGCACTCCAGGCCTGCTTCTGACCCCGCTGCTGTCTCCAGGGGTCCTCACTGGCAATTGGCTGAGTAGAGACTGTTACAAACCAGATACCACAGACTTGTGGAAGGGATGTGAGCCCACTGGAGGAAATGTCTGATCCTCTTTTGGAAAATGTAGACAGTGAGGAGCCTGAAATTAAGTCCTCCATTAAGAGCAACCTCGGGCTGCACGTAGCTCCAGTTCCAGGAAAAGCTTCAGCTGAAGCCACCCTCGGACCACCCTCGGACCACCCTTGGACCACCCTCGGATCAGCCAATCAAAAGAAATGTGTAACATTCCTGTGGTCTGAGTCAGGGCTGGGAACTGCAGGTAGTTACTCTGTACAAACTAGCCAATCACTCACCACTTGCCTAAACCCCACGTAGGCCCTTTGAGCTCACCTCATAATTGGTCATTTTCAAAGGATTCTCAAAGGTCATGATTGGGTCCCGTCAAAAGTAACAGACGCCTCACAGATACTGAATGGTCAAAACTGTTACCATGGGAACTGTACAATTATGGTTGGTGCTTATGTGATGATGCTATATGTACTATGTGTGCACCATAACACCCCCATCCCTTACCCCATAAAAACCCTGCTCGCCATTGTTCGGGGCTTCATCTTGCTGCCGCTGTGCCAGTTAACGGGTGACCCCCTGCTCGAGCTTGTAATAAAGACCCTTTTGTACCTGCATCGGTGCCGGCTTCTTGGAGGTCTCTGTGGACTCGAGATTCGGGCATAACAGACAGAAACCAACCTGTGGTGTTGTTTAAGGTTTAGAATATTAGATGGGTGACAGTGAATGATGGGAAGCATTCAATCTGTTGCACTCTTCAGCGAGCACGGGAGCCATTTAGGAGACAGAGAGGAATCAGGCCAGGAAAGGCGTCTACTTCTAAGTGTGATATTGTGGACACCACACCACATGTTGTACTTAATCTCAATGACTATAGGTAAATTTGTTTACCTTTAAACATCACTGACTTGTGCTGCTTAGCGTTAGCAGTGAAACACTAGACAATTTGTTTGTTGGGTAAGTTCACTTTATTGCAGTTGGAAGATGCAAAAGGTCTTGTGGTGTGGTTGATGCAGTAGAAGCATCTTTATACTTCATTAAGCACTATTATCATATTTTTTAGTTCTAAACAATAAAATTAGTTACATATTCTTTATTTCTTCTTAAAGTTATATTTTTGACTATAGTGGTCAAAATCTCCTGTTTTAAGAAACATCTATATTTGTTCATGGAAACAAGACTTGACTCAGTTTTTCCCATTCCCAAGACTCACTATCAAAATAAAAGTACTTGGGTGCCTGGGTGACTCAGTTGGTTAAGCATCTGACTTCAGGTCAGGTCATGATCTTGTGGTCCATGAGTTCGAGACCCCATCAGGCTCTGTGCTAAGAGCCCAGAGCCTGGAGCCCACTTTGGATTCTGTTTCTCCCTCTCTCTCAGCCTCTCCCCTGCTCATGCTCTGTCCCTCTCTCAAAAATAAATATTTAAAAAAATTTTTTTAAAAGAAATGAAAGTACTACTAAGAAGTGGTTGAGAATAAAGAAAAACCTTCAGGCTTTAAAAGATTTTTTAAGGTAGTATATAAATGGTTTTTGGAAGGTGATTTTGATAGAGTAAAGGTAAAAGAACACAGTTCAGCACATTAAAAATTAAATCATTGGTACTAAGAAACTTGAAGCTGTAGATGTAGACCATTTGTTTTATCATTGTAGTAATGAAATTAAGAAAAATTCCTTCAAAGCTAAGAGGAGAAAAGGAGCTAAGCAAGATTTTTTTTTGTTCCTTCTTTTTAAAAAAGTTTATATGAAGTGTGTGAACATTTGGAGACACTGGGGAACTTGATGGCATGAGAAAGTGAAGATATGGAATTAGGAGAAGACGTATATCTTTGTAAGGTCGCTGAAATGGTGAACTTATAGGAGGAATTATTCATTTTAATAGAATGAAATAAGCATCTTCCTTTGAGATTAAAGTTAAGAATTAGAGAATGCCAGAAGGTATAAATGTTCTGTCAACTGAATAACAGTAATAATTTAATGTATTCACAGATCTCCAAAAGACTTAAAAACTACCCTTTGGGGAAGCATCCTTGTAGACTTCCCAGACTCCTAACCAGGGAAGGGGTAGTTTTTGGAGTCAGATGAAACTTTTTCCAGGTGGAGCATATGACTCACTTTCTGTCAATGTCACCTGTCCACCAGCCACTCCTCTACCACACTATGGCATCTGTCATCGATGATGGCTCAGCTTGGAGACCTTTCATAAGGTCCATATTTGGAAACACATCTTGTGCTCCACCATTAGCGGAACCCAGCTCCCTCCTCCCACAGCCCTATCTAAGTTCTACTGGAACTTAGTAGTTTTCCCCATGTGCCTCAGATGTCCTGTGCCCTCTGAACTCCATGGAAGAAATGATTCTTCGAAGCTTTTTTCACTTGGTGCTGATGGAGGATGTGTGAGAACATCACACTGGCAAAGAATTCTTCATTCTATATTTTCTTATTCCAGACATCCTTCTCCATAGACTGGAGTGGATGGCCAGTTAGTGACTTCACATCATCTTAGTCTGACCAGCACAGAAACTCTGCACCCACTCAGATTGGATCCTCTTGACTGCCAGGAGTGCCAAGTAACTAACAAAGTCCAATTATTTTTTTGTTGTTGTTGACTAATAAGCAACCTCCTAAAGAATTTGCTTGGGGACCAAAGTTCCCAATGACAGCATAAGTAGCAAATGTTTTTCTTGATGTTAGCCTGTCCTTAAAGTATGTCACAGATCAGTCAGACTCTCTACATCATGAGAAGATATTTCTAAGTAAAAGTTTGAGAGTTCGTTTCAGAAACTAAAGCATCTGAGATGTTATCAGTGACTCAGAAATCTCATCTACCCTACCTTTTTTTTAAGCCCTTTTTCCCATTCAAAAGAAGAAACATAGTTCTGGATGACCACCAAAGGCAGTTTCCCTCACTTTTCCAGGGGAACATATATCAGTAAACCAGGTCATATTTGACCATTTAAAATTTTTAAAAAGTTTGTATGATGCCAGGAACTCAGGTTTATCAAAAATGTATTCATGGAGGAAAAGGAGTTCTAAAGACATTGATGAAGATATACTTAATTTCATTACATGCTTAATTTCATCACAAAATATACAAATAGGTGAATTTCAAAATGTTAGGTTAATTTAAAAAGTATTGGCATAGTCTAATAGACAATCGATACATGTAATTTCAAAAGTGATTTTGGCCCTGGGCACATGGGCGGCTCATTCAGTTAAGCATCCAACTTCAGCTCAGGTCATGATCTCATGGCTTGTGGGCTTGAGCCCCACATCGGGCTCTGTGCTGACAGCTCAGAGCCTGGAGCCTGCTTCGAATTCTGTGTCTCCCTCTATCTCTGTCCCTCCCCTGCTCACATTCTGTGTTTCAACATATGAATAATCATGAAAAATTTATTTAAAAAATTGATTTTGGCAGAAGAATAGGCTACATTTCAAACAGAATTAAAAAAATAATTTTATAAGAGAAGTGCCTGGGTGGCTCAGTTGGTTGTCTCTGACTCTTACTTTGGGCTCAGGTCATGATCTCAGAGTCTGTGAGTTCCAGCCCCGAGTTGGGTAAGTGCTGACAAGGCAGAGGCTGCTTGGGATTCTCTCCATTCCCCCCTCACTCTCTGCCCCTCCACAACTTGTGCTCTCTCTCTCTCTCAAATATAAATAAGTAAAACTTAAAAAAATTATAAGAAAATTTACTTTAAGTAGACTGTTTACTTTGTTACCATTTCTGAGTATCCAAATATTCTCAGCCAAACTACAAGGATTCTCCAAAATTTTAATTTGGTTTTATAATTTTAATTCATGTTGCTTTTGTTATGATCATTTTAGTCTTAAAAAAAAAAGAAATCTAAAGCATCATTTTCCACTTATAAGTTCCCAATAAATGCAAATAGATTAGGTCTAAAATCTTGTTTCTTATCTCTTCTACTGAATGGATTCAGAGCATTCTATACATCAAAGGGTAGTTACATTTGCTTTTTTAAAACATTTTTTTAATGTTTATTTATTTTGGGGAGAGAGACAGAGCATGAGGGGCAGAGAGATTGAGAGGGAGACACAATCAGAAACAGGCTCCAGACTCTGAGCTGTCAGCACAGAGCCCAGTGTGGGGCGGGGCTCAAACCCACAAACCGTGATGTCATGACCTGAGCTGAAGTCAGATGCTCAGCTGACTGAGCCACCCAGGCGCTCCTACATTTGCCTTTTGATAGTGATTTACTGTGACTTAAGTAGGGTATTTTTTAACCTTATGGTATTTTTAATCTAATTTTGTACTTCCAAATCACTTGTTACCAATTCACTTTTGAAATATGTGACTTTCCTTCATATTGAAAACACCCAGACTCTCTGAAGAACAGCAATAAAATCAAAATCTCTCAATGAGAGTAATGGTGTAGCTTTTAGTCTTGCAAACACTAAAAGCCTCATTAAAAGCATATAAGCCATATGTAAGCTTCGTTCTTAATAATTTTGCTCATTATTTTCATCTTTACTCCAAAGTCATTAATTGGAAATTTCAAAACTTGGCAGCAGACACAGGTACACCATTAAAATTTGTAACAGCACATTCAATTTTGTTTCTTATTCAAATTGTCTGAAAGGTCAGATACTATTACCCATTTCCTAAAAGATATAGAAATACATATTGTTTGTTTGGGCTTAGAACCAATAAGTAATTGTTAGCATTTCCAAAATCCAATATACTCCAACATAGCCTTAGAAAGTTGCAATTCAGTGGAACTGAATTTGGCATTTTTTGTATTGAGTACCATGGAAACCTTAACTCACCAAGATGGTGTTCACTAAAACAAGTTTGCTGATTCTGTGCTCTCAGGATACTCCATACAATTTGTAAGTTATGAATTTTTTATTCTTTCTTAATTGTTTGAGTGATAATTGGTTGATTTAGAATATTGAAAAAGTCCATACAGAACGTATTGAATGTGCTCACAAATTAATTGTGATTTATTGCACATAAACTAAATGTAATCATATACTCTAAAAAGATACTTCAAATGGTAGGAGATGAAGGAAATCATTCTGCTTTCATAAAGTTATTTATCCAAATTATAGTTTGGTCAAGATTCTTTTACTTTTAAATTACATCTAGTTTTATGTAATTGATAGAATGATAATGGTGTTTGCTGTTTCTGTTTAGTGATACACTAAAACTGAGTCACCGTGGTACAGAATGTATTCTTTATGGAATTTAGAAGTTAATTAGTAACTTCTATGTATCTATGTAAATACAGTAATAAATCTTCACAAAGATTTTATCTTGAAATACATATCATCAAGGAACACAAACATATTTCGATCTATAAGTACCAAAATCAGTATTTCCAAGATTGCTTGGGACAAGGGTTATGTAAACTCTTTATGTAAGAAGTCAGATAGTTAATATTTTAAGTCAAGTGGTGTTATCATTTCTTAACTCTGTTCTAATGAGACAGCTCTGTCTGTAGACAGAAAGTAACCATATGCAATGTGTGAACACATGGGCGTGGCTGCCTTTCAATTAACTTTATTTACAAAAAAAGTTCATCTTTAAACCTCCGTATCCTGGGGCATCTAGATGCCTTAGTCATTTAAGCATCCAACTCTTGATTTCAGCTCAGGTCACGATCTCATCGTTGGTGAGATTGAGCCCCGTGTCAGGCTCTGCACTAACAGCGAGGATTCCGCTTGAGATTCTCCCTCTCTCTCTGCCCCTCCCCTACATGCACACACTCTCTCTCTCTCAAAATAAATAAAAAACAACAACAAAAACAAACCTCCCACTACTGACTTATCTTCGTCTTCTCTAATGCTGCATCTACTTCCTCCATTTTCCTCCTCAATCTGACACTTGTCCCAGGTTCAGCCTCCTCTTCTCTCCTTACTCTTTACTTTCTCTTTGGGCAATTCTATTTATTCTTATATTATTTCCTCCCACTAGACTGGTCTCTCTTCAATAATTATCTGGCCTTCAGCAGTAGATTCTTACCTCCAGTACTAATGGTATTACTACTACTACTGTTACTACTGCTATTCTTATTAGTATACATGCTGTTTTCACTATCCATCCCCTCTTGTGTTTATGATGGTGTCTGACACCTAGTAAACTGTCTTTGCTCATCTATCAGGAAGGTGAGAGCCAATCATATACCTAGTTCACAAATGGGGTCTTTTCCTTAAAAAAACTTAAGTGATTTAGACAAATGTATATAGGCAAAAAGTATTATAGCCAATACATTAAGTCAGCTAACTCTAGGGATTATTATTTATAGGCGACTAATAAGTGGTTCAAATATTTCTTTAACCTATTTGTAAAAATATTCTCAGAAGTCCCATCTCAGTGAAATTCAAAATAACTTAAGAGGAAATAATTTAATGTTTTCTAATTTGTTTTTTTTTTTTTTACTACCAGGTGAATTATTTTTTTTTTAATCTTAATTATTTAGTTTGAGAGAGTGAGAATATGAGGAAGAGAGTGGCAGAGACAGAGAGAGAGACAATGCAAACAGAACCTGCACCACCAGCATGGGGCCCAATGTGGTTCAAACCCATGAACCATAAGACCATGACCTGTAGCAAAACCAAGAGTCAGACGTTTAACTGACTGAGCCCCCACAGGCACTGATAGTACCAGATGAATTATTGTAATCTCTAGGAAGATTACAAATTATCCTAAATGGCGAATTTCTCTAAATTACGTGTGTGTGTGTGTGTGTGTGTGTGAAAAGAAAGCAGGAAATTCTGATAATGCTGGAATATTTAATGAAGAACTCTTGGCTGTTTGGAAGAAAAGAACAGAAACTCTGGTCCAATAACAAGAAAGAAAAATGTCATGGACATATATTGGAAAACTGGATGAAATGGACTATCAAATAAATTTCAATCACCAAGATAAATATGAGGGAAACAAATAATGAATCTACTGAAAAAGTAAGTCTACCAAAGTAATGAATCTAATGAATTTATTGAAGATGACAAAGTAGATCCTTTGAACTTGTTATTTTTGGGTTTTTTTTTTTTTTTTTGTCTGTTTTACTCCATTATTACTCTCACATTTGTCTCTGCTTGCATTCAAACAGGACATTTTTGGAAGAATGAAGATCAGACTAACATGCATTCATATACTAAAGAAATTGCACATGATCCTGGTCTCATTTAGCAACATCAGCTCACATCTTGGGCAGTAAGTTCACAAGAATCAAGTGTGGAATCCCCAAGGCTGTTAATAAGATGGGCACACTGTTAGTATGAAGATGAAGAGACGGGGGGAATGCCAAACTGTGTGGCTCTGTTGACACACATATTTATTAAATATTCTTTTCAAAATAAAGAGCAGAATAATTCCTGGTCCAGAATATCAAACATTAGTCTCATTCTTTGCTTCCAACATCTCCACTAAGGAAGAGTTCAGCCTGCATGTTCCCTGGCTCCAATCTCCAGTCCGAAACTTCCAAGTGTTCAGTGAAGATCCTACCAAGGTGTTCTGCCATGTTATCGAAGAACGTATGTCCAAAGCACAATTCAGCCATAGTGCCCAAAGCAACATTGTTTACTTCTTTCTTTATGTTCTTTAAAAAAAAAAGTTTATATATTTTTGAGAGACATGAGGTGTAAATGGCAGAGAGGCCGGGGTGGGGTGAGGGGGACAAAAAATCCAAAGTAGGCTCCAGGCTCTGAGCTGTCTGCAGAGAGCCCTTCTCGGGGTTCTAACTTGAACCGTGAGATCATGACCTGAGCTGAAGTCTGAAATGTAACCGACTGAGCCACCCAGGCGCCCCCTTTCTTTACGTTCTCGTCACTGTTAGTCTCCTGGTCATCCAAAAACCCGACTGCTTTTTTTCCCCCTCTGTCTCATTTTACATTCAGTTTTCATTGCCAAATTCTGTGAATTCTACTTTTGTGACATTTCTCAAACTTTCCCTTTTATTGTATTCTCCATAGATTTGGCTCGAACTCTAATTAAATCTCACCAGATTATGAGAAGCGCCTCCTATTGTGGCCACCCTACTTCTAGTTTTTTTGAATTCCACTCTGACCGAACAATTAGAATAATCTTAATAGGAAGCTTTCCTGCTCAAATGCATTCGGTGCAGTCTCTGTCTCAATCAAAGGATGCACAGCAGTTGAGGGGGGCCATCTTCTACCTTGTACACATATGTTCCTGTTATCCGAATAGTCCCTTGATATCTCTAATGTTAACACTTTGTGAGAGTTAGTCTTTCCACCTCATTTGACCTGAACTCTGCCTAGCCACATTCTCCATGACCTTCAGGACTAAAATCAAAACTCAATGAAAAAATAAGAACAGCATATTTACCATGTTTCAGGCGCTTTAACAAATGCTTTGTGATGTCAGCCCATTTAACCAAAAACAGTAATATAATAAGGTGGATTCTAGTCATTTTTTCATTTCCCAAAGGAAAAAAAAATCTGCTTGAAAAGTTTAAAAATTCTGTGGCTCTCTTTCTATTCAACAGGTTTTTATTTATAAATCCCTCATAGGATTTTTAAAATTCTATGTGTAGTGCCATTAATTCTGTAGATGCTAATCCCTTGCCAACTCACAGGTTTGTTGACAGAAGAACCAGTTTTACCATCTTTTATATTCTTCCCAGGATATAGCTAATGCTTGGGCATGCTGGGTGTGTATCTTGTATTTGAATGGGCACACTATGAATCTTTTCGAGATGGTATATATGACTAGCCAGGTCCATTTGCCTCTCATGCAGATTTCCGCCTGATAATATCTTATCCCTGTTAAGTGTCTACTTCACATAGTACATTTACTGTAAAGGCCTCTGTTTTCTCCCACATGCATTTGGCCCTTCCTGACTTATTTTATGGAATATTATGATACATCATCTTTTAATTATTTGCTAATTTTATTCTGTTCTATCCCCTGGATACCTCTAATAACCTAAAAGCTCTACTTGATTGTACTTACCTAGTGCCTTATCTTACAATAGTAATTGCTGAAAAATTATTTTAATTGAAATATTTGACTTTTTTCTCATGGTATTAATCAGAGTAAAATATTTAGTTATTGTAAAAGAGACGACAAACCAGGAAGACTTAGAGTAAAGTACTTACTCATTTATGTAAGAATTTGTGTTGAGTCTTTAACATCATTATACATCATTGAACAGCTCAAAAATGTCTGTCTTACAAAGACATTCAAAGACACTGGTTGACAGTGACTCTTCTCTACTCTTCTGTCTGGAATATGTGTCTTTCAAATACTTTCTGTGTCAGGAGCTATTTCTTTTCTTTTCTTTTCTTTTCTTTTTTTTTTTTAATGTTTTATTTTTTTCCAGGAGAGAGAGAGAGACAGCGTGAGCAGGGGAGGGTCAGAGAGAGAGGGAGTCACAGACTGAAACAGGCTCCAGGCTCTGAGCTGGCAGTCAGCACAGAGCCCGACGCGGGGCTCGAACCCACGAACCGCGAGATCATGACCTAAGTGAAAGTCGGACGCTTAACCGACTAAGCCACCCAGGCGCCCCTTCTTTTCTTTTTTTTAATGTTTTATTTATTTCTGAAAGAGTGAGACAGCATGAGCAGGGGAGGGTCAGAGACAGAGGGAGATACAGAATCTGAAACAGGATCCAGGCTTTGAGCTGGCTGTCAGCACAGAGCCCGACTTGGGACTCAAGCCCACAAACTGTGAGATCATGACCTGAGCCAAAGTCGGACACTTAACCGACTGAGCCATCCAGGCACCCTGAGCCATTTCTGAAGTCATTAGTTGAGAAAACTCCTTGTGAGGTTAAGGCAAGTTTGCAAGGCTCTTA
This sequence comes from Proteles cristata cristata, assembly GCA_017311185.1. NCBI lineage: Eukaryota > Metazoa > Chordata > Mammalia > Carnivora > Hyaenidae > Proteles > Proteles cristata. The sequence goes on along the minus strand of JAESUZ010000432.1, from coordinate 399,978 downwards.
CCATCAGATGACAACCGATATCCACCCCCACTCAATTGTTTCTGCTTGAGTACCGGCCCCCAAGGCACCTTGTCGATCAGTATGTGGAGTGACTTATTCTGGTCTTGATATGCTAATTGCACCTTGTGAAGGAACCTATTGTAGGAACTTCTTCTTTTATGATTATGGGAGCAAACATTTATTTTTGTTTCTTGGAAAACCTGTTTTCTTAATACTTCCCCTTAAGCAAACAGGCTATTGGCCCCTGCTCACAAAGAACTAACTTTGCCTTTGCTATGCTAAAAACATTGTCTTGTATGCTAAAGATACCTTCCTTTCCCATAGGATAAGTATCTAAATCACTCACCTCAATCTCTATTGATAAAGGTTATGCAGGTGTCTTCTACAAATCTGTATTTTGGGAAATTCTTACATATCAAAGAAGTTTGTCATCAGAAATCATTGTCTGAGGTAAATGCCATTTCTGTGCTGTCCCCCAAACACTTAATTATAAAATAAAGTTGAGCTCCAGTCAGAGCAGAGATGCCTGCCTGGTGACCAGAAAGATTCTCATGACTCTCTCATCCCCCTCTTGCTGACACTTTCCATCCTTCAGGGACCCCTGGACCTGCTGGAGCTGGACTCCAGCATTTCTGGTTACTCCATCCAGTAAGAAGAAAGAAAAAGCATGTCAGAGAGACCTATAAGGCACACCAGACATGGTGCATGCCACATCCACTTATAATCCATTGGTTCTAAGAAGTTATATGACCACATCTGCTATAGCATGTCCATATAGGACGTATTTCATTAGGTCTGGGAGTGTGTCCTTATCATATGATCATCTTTAAATTAAATCCAAGTTATTTGCTTCCCTTCCCGTCTCCCCACAACAGAGACACCTCCAGTGTGGGCCAGATCCAAGGTCTTCATGATGCAGCTCCGATTAAGAACAGGAAAAAACAGAAAGCACCAAGAAGTCACTACCACACAGCAACTATGAGACCCTGCTGGTCAGGAATTGCAAATATTTCCCCCCAATGGCATCTTTTCAGAGTTAGCCCATCTGTCCTCTCTTAGCCCTGAACTCTAAGAGAACTCCCTTGTCTGTGGGTCTCCTGGGTCCCTGACTCAGCCCTTCAGAACATTCTTCATAAACCTTTGTTCTTCAGACCACATCTGAAGTAGATGTTGGAGAGTATGCATTCTTTGAAGACTGTATATATTTAATCACCTCTTTCTGGGTGTATTGGTTGAATCGTGGCCCCGCTGGAAGACATGTCCTTGTCCTAACCTGTGAAGCCTATGAATGTGACCTAATTTGAAGAAAACAGATGTAATTAAGGATCTCAGGATGAGATTATCCTGGATTATGAGTTGATCCTAAATCCAATGATGTGTCCAGATAAGAGACAAGAAAGAAGAAGACATGGATACAGACACAGAAGAGAAGGTGATATGAAGATGCAAGCAGAGATTGCAGTAATGTGGCCACAAAGCAAGGAGTACCTGGAGCCACCCGAAGCTAGAAGAGGCAAGGAAGGATCCTCCGAGAAAGCCTTCAAAAGGAGTTTGGCCCCACCGACAACTTGATTTTGGACTTCTGGCTTCCAGAGCTGTGGGTGAATAATTTTCTCTGATTTTCAACTACCCAGATTGTAGTATTTTGTTTTGACTGCCACAGGAAACTAATAGACTAACACAGGGAGGCTAAACCCAGTGTTTGTGTGCACTAAGATCAGTTTAAGACCTGAAAAATTGCACATTTTCAGTTCAGGCTTGTAGTTTCATATGCAGTACAATTTAGAAGGTGTTTTGTAGTCTACTATTGCATCCTTCATAGTGGCACTGCCTACATCCCAAACCATGCCGCCGTCACAACTGCCAGGCTTCCTAAGCTGGCTGGAGTGCTAGTTACATCACCGCAGTGCCTGGTCTGCATGTCCACACACCACATCTTCCATTTCCAGGTTCAGATAAGATGACTGGGACACAACATGGAATTAGCCCACTGTCGGAGCCGCTGGACAGATGGGGACTGAGTGATGGGTGGGCACAGGGGGGCACATTGCCCTCTTTTTGTGGGCTTCTGTGAGCTGTGGTTACAGCTTCTCCTGAGAGACATGCTCTATCTTCAGGGCTCAACCTAGAGCAGTGGTGGCTTTCATCTTTGTTTGCTTCACTTCCCTTCACCACATTGGTAGTCCTGGCCTTGCACCTTCCAAACACAGTATCAACACTTTACTCCTGTCCTCAGGCTGTACGTTTCTGAGAACATGAACTAAGATCATGTCCTTCAATGAACTAAGGTTGTAGACCTCCATGAACTAAGATCTATGGCCCCCAGTAGTCCATATGCCAGTAACCAAAACCAAACTTCTCTTCTGGATTTAGCTTCTATGACTGCTTAATTTATTTCCTCATTCAATTCAAGCATTCTCTCATGTTAATGATTAATAGACTGTGGTCATTTGAATTATGTTTGTTCTAGGGAGGTAGGTAACGATTTTATTTCCTGCCATGTAGATTCCAAAATCATGAAGATTTTTAAACCATGCAAACACTCAAATTTTAATCTTCCTTTCTTTCCTTGCATTTCTGCCTGGAACTTGACTAATTCCTACATGAGATCATCTCTTATTCCTCTAATTATTGTCTCTGGTGTATACATAATCCCTTGCATTTTATTCCTTATGGAGATGAAAAAAACTATAAAAAACCAGCATATACTTGGTAAACAGATTTGTGTTTAAATTCTAACTTCCTACTGAGGCTTGCTACTTAGGTTAATAGAATTGTCAAAGTCTCATTTTTTATATTTAAACAATGATCATAAATTATACATCTTATATGACTGATATAAGAATTGAATTAAAAATGTCTATGAGTATCCAGCAAATGAGAGGTATTTGGCAAACTTAGAATAAATAGAGGATTTTTGCTGTGATGTCTCAAGAGATATAAAAGGTCAAATAGTTTTCAATAAGTAATTAAGTCCCTGAAAGAAGTAATATTAGACATACTTGATACATATAATTAATACATTTAATTATCTATCAATATATATATTTTAAGTGTCTATCATTTATTCAATCTCATAATAGTTATTTTTTTCGAAGGCAAAAGAAAAAAAAGGTATGTATTCAAGTAAAAGGACAAAAGTCAGTATCTGAGATAATAAGACAGTAAGATATCCAGAAGGAAAAAAAGAATTCAATCTGCTAAACTAGTTTGGTTAGGAGGTGATAAAAAGATGATATAGAAGAAAGAGGAGAGTATTATTTATAATTTAATAAAAGATACATTTATGTGTCATAAAAACAGCAAAAAAGTAGCCATTTCTTGCAACATACTTTGCTTTAAAAATGTTTATATTCTTTATTCAGTCTTAAAATTTACTCTACAAAGAGACAGCACTGAAATAGTTAAACTGGTTACAGATTTAATTTTGAAGACACTATTAACCCCTATCCAAGGAGGCCTTTGTTTGGTTTATGGCTTATCTTCGTTGTTGAATTTTTTCGAATGCCATTTCTGCTCTGGCAGGGGCCGATATTTTTCTCTGTCCTCCAGGGCGGGCTTTTCTTTTTCCTATCCACCTTCAATTTCATTACAGAGCTCTGCATTCTGGCATGCTTTATGTTTATTTGGCTGCAAATATAAAACGTGTCATATGAATGCCAGAAATGAAACAATTTTCTTCTGCTAGTTACCACAAAGTGTCATCTATTGCCATTATAATTTCTTTCATAAAAAGTAGGAAGAAAAGGAAAAGATTTTCTTAATTCCTCCAATTCTACCTTTTATGGTAAAAGTTTAATAAACTTAGTTAGATATACTCTCTTACGATCATTTAAAGTCTATCTTGGACAAGCATAAGTTTTTTCTTATCTCAATTCTGTTCATGTACTCAGTTGAAATGCACAGATGGGGTCTTAAGCCCATTGCACCTAATATGGATATCAAATATAACAAGTATATTATTTTGTGATCATTTTTCTGCACACCTGTCACATGTAATAGACTCTATGATAATCTCTATGATAATAAACAGTACCTTTTATCTTTACTCACCTTCAGTCTAATGTATCACCACCCATTTCCTTAGTAGCCACTTCAAAAATAGTTCACTAATTAAACTGACTTAATCAAAAATATATAGTATTGTGGCTTTAAAGAATAAAAACTTATTCTGCAGTTTACTAAATAAGGATACTGGAAGTGGGTTTTTCCTGCAAGAGTAACTTAGGTTGCCTGAAATAAGAGAAACATATTAAATGTCATTTTTTCTTGAAAATTTGGCTGTTTTTATGCAAGTTATTTTTTTTTAAGATTTTTATTTATTTCTAGGAGAGAGAGAGAGACAGCGTGAGCAGGGGAGGGTCAGAGAGAGGGAGTCACAGACCTGAAACAGGCTCCAGGCTCTGAGCTGGCAGTCAGCACAGAGCCCAACGCGGGGCTCGAACCCACAAACCGCGAGATCATGACCTAAGCGAAAGTCGGACACTTAACCGACTAAGCCACCCAGGCGCCCCTATGCAAGTTATTTTTTATTAAAAATATTACAATAAGGACCTAAGACTTTTAATAATAAAAGATATAGTGGTTCCAAAATGAACATTTTATCTCATATTATAGCTGCCATGCTTATTTATTTCTAAATAGATGCTCATATATTAGAGTTGGATTATTTATTTTTAAACTTAAACAAACACCAACAATGTTTTGGGTATGTTCATTTATTTTTATTCCTTCTTCATCGGTATGGATTTCTATCAGAGTCTGGTTACATTTATTTGGGATGTACAAAATGGTATGGAGTTAAATCATGTAAGTAATTTTGCCTTAGCTGGGCTGGATAACTCTTTAGAGCTGTGGATGGTGTGAATATATTATACTGCACATGTTTCATGAACCTTACAGAAAATGACTCCCCAGGGAGCAGACCACTTGTTGCATTCATGAGGAAGACCAAATCCATCAAGTGTGGCTTATTAGAATGCTAGAAAAAAATGTCCTACCCTTCTATGGATACTAATATTGTTAATATCTGGAGTAAAATAAAGAGAATTATTTTTATAAATGGAATATTTCAAAAATGCCAGTTGTTTAGCATCAGATTTGAGTATTCAGTGGTGAGTACAGTGAAGGTCAAATCGGTCACTAAAAAAAAAATCACTGAACATAAGATGATGACTACTCTGAACTGCAGAGAAGACAGCTATTCTGGATAGAAGAGATCTGCAGCTGAGCCTAAACCAAGCCAGACCAACTGAAGCCTAACCTAACCTAACCCAAATCACAACAAATAGGTAACTAAGAATTCCAACATGTTGCAAAAAAATGGCAGGCTATAGAGAATAAACTGAGCACAGCAAGAATTTCAAGTGTCCCTCTCCGAGCATTAGGTGTTATATGGAAACCAACTTGACAATAAACTATTTGTAAAATAGAAAAAAAAGAATTTCAAGTGTCATCCAGAAAAATTCTGACGACCAAAGGTTTATGAAGTATTTGACTTCAGCAAATAACAACTCTTAACATAAGACACCGAAAATGTGATCTTTCAGAAAGTACCAGTGAGTGTTTAATTTTGCTTTCTGGATATTATCATTCTCTCTATAGAATACTTTCAAATAAAAATTATTCTTAAACTTGTATATTTCAATACTGTGAATACTAACATTTTTCAATACAATAAAGTGAATATTTTCATACATTGGTAGCACAGGCAGGTGGGGATTATTTGTTTGAAAACGGCAAGAGGGGCGCCTGGGTGGCTCAGTCGGTTAAGTGTCCGACTTCGGCTCAGGTCATGATCTCATGGTTCGTGGGTTTGAACCCCGCATCGGGCTCTGTGCTGACAGCTAGCTCAGAGCCTGGAGTCTGCTTCGGGTTCTGTGTCCCCCTCTCTCTATGACTCTCCCCTGCTTGTGTTATCTCTCTCTCAGAAATAAATAAGAACATTTTTTTAAAAAAAAATTTTTATGACAAGAAAACATTTGCTACTTCAACTTGTTGAATTACCTTCAAGCCAAACATATTAAAGGATTCTGTCAAAATAAAAGTCCTCATTTAAAATAAAATTTCAGAAAAGTGTTGTAATAAATGATGGATACTCTTGGCTTCTTCTACACCCCTAACATAAAAAACAAAGTAGAGACACAGTAAACAGGTAATTGGTTTGTGAAAGTCCATGTTTAAAACATTTCCAGAACAAAATTCAGATTTACAACTCTAAGGAATGTAGGCTGTGTTTAATAATTTATCACATACTTCTTCATTTGAAGTGTTTTTCAGAATACCTGAGATTAATGAATAAAAGAGGTATACATAGAGGAATGAATAAATGGATGGAGATGGATAGATAGACTAAGCATGTGAATAGTTTCTATTTAAAACAGATGGTATATATCTGATAAACTTTTTAAAAATTAAGATGTCAGAAGACAGCAAATTTTCCCTAAGATTTAAGATAAGGTAAAAGTGCGGAGGCTAGGATAGTGTGGGATGTGGTGCACATGCCTGAATTTGCTCATGCATACTTTGTCCCAGACACCTTTGAGAAATACTGCAAGTATGTATTTTAATTGTATTTTTCCAAAGCCTCCTATATAACTATAAAAAGCCAACTTGAGGTAATCAAAAAATAGTAATTTATTTGTTTAACTCAATATCTATTTAACTTCTTTATACATATGCACATTTAAGCAGACTTTTACATTATTTTTTAAAATATTTTTATTTATTTCTCGGAGAGAGAGAGAGACAGCGTGAGCAGGGGAGGGTCAGAGAGAGAGGGAGATGCAGACTCTGAAACAGGCTCCAGGCTCTGAGCTGGCAGTCAACACAGAGCCCGACGTGGGGCTCAAACCCACGAACCCCGAGATCATGACCTAAGCGAAAGTCGGAGGCTTAACCGACTAAGCCACCCAGGCGCCCCAGACTTTTACATTAATACACATATGATCGTGTGAATTCTTTTGAGTGTGTTTTAAGCTTTTTCTATTTTATGGTCGTATCCTTTCCTTTTTGTCTCCTCTCCTTCCCAATGCCATTTCTTTTCTGCCTTTAGCTAATCTATGTAACAACCTTGTGCATACCCTTCAACTTTTTTTTGTAAGAATATAAATGTATATAATCAATGACATTTTTAGTTAATGATGACTATCCAAACATGGGATCACATGAAACATATTTCCCACATTTTGTTTTTCTTCCTCATCCCTAGAATAAGAAACTTAATAAAATCATTCCAACTCATTTATTCTAACCCATTCCTTTGAATGATTGTATGATACATCGTAATGCAGATATATCAATGTATCCTAATCAAAACTCCAATTTATGAAAATTAATTTCATTTAAAGTTTCTGCTACATAAAGCATTCTCCTCCATATGTTCTTCGTGTTCTTGCCTTGATATGTACAAGGCTGATTGTCAGTCTTAGCTGAAGCATTTATCTTTATATTTTGTGAGTGTGAAATATATTTGCAAGAATTCTTTAGGTTTTCGGCAGCTGGACCAGGCACTGGGGCAGCCATTCTCCTCTAACGCATCCAGTTAGCACTTCTAACAGTGCTCTACTATGTCCAACATAGTTCATGAAAATGCCCATTTATAGAAGTTATTTGCATTCCACCACCCAGAATGTAAAAACATGGAGAACATCCATGAGAGGTTTCCATGGGGCAGGCCTGAAGGTGCTACACATCATTTCCTTTCAGGATTTGTTAGCTAAACTTGATCATTTGGCCACATCTACCTTCAGGGAGAAATATAGAGTAGTTATTGGATATGCAGCAAGAGTCCTGTGAGTATGTTTTCTCTTCAGTACAGGCTACAACTTTATGAATCATTTGATTTTCAGACTTCAACTTTTCCATTACATTTTTTCAATCAAGTAGATATTTTTTTCCTAATGTGTATTTAATTATTATATCTTCTCTTTTATTTCTTAGTGATTTTTGTCTTTTTTAATTTATGTTCTCTAAGTTGAGTTATTTCTTCCTCATTATAGATATGGTAATGACCCATTTTCTTTAAGTTGGTTACTTTTTTTTTTTTTTTTTTTTTAGTTTGTATGGCAGACAGACCCTCAGGTGAATCCATAACCTTTACTGTTTGATGTTCAAGTCTTGTATAATCCCTTCCCTTGAATGTGAGCAAGACCCAGGAGTTAGTTTTGACCAATTGATCATGGCAACAGTGATGGGATGTCACTCTTCCTGGCTCTGAAGAAAGAGCATGACAATTTGGAGAGGTCTGATGTGGGAACCTCTGGCCAACAGACAGTAGGCAGCTGGGATCCTCAGTCCTATACATGAGAGGAAATGAATGTTGGCAACAAGATGAATGAGTTTGGAAATGACTGTGTCTCTAGAGGAGAATGCAGACCAGCCAGTGCATTCACTGCATCCTTGTGAAACCATGGGCAGAAGACCTCTAATGTAATCCTGACCCCTGGAACTGAAGAACATGAATTGGACTGTTTTAAGCTGCCACGTTTCTATTATTGCACAGCAATAGAAAACTATCCATGTAGATTGAAAAGTAAGATTTTTGTTTGTTTCTGAGTCTTTCTTTCTTTTTCTTTCTTTCATTTTTTTGTGTTGTACTTGAAAGTTAAGTAAGCTATTTTAATTCCTCTTACTCTTGTCAAACTAAAGATTTTATCTGATCCCTGTGTCTCTAATCTTTCTTAGTTTTTGCTGATCTCCCTCAGATGGTCACTGTGCTCCTCTTTTGTTAGCACATGGGTGCTGGACAAGGTGGCTGCAATGCTCTGATAACAGGGATCCATTTGGCATACAATAAATCAGGGTTCTCATTCCTGTCCCACACCTGGTGTTGGATGGTAGGTTGTACTTCTGGGGTGAAGTATTTAGAGAGAATCTCTTTGCTCTACTATCCCTGTGACGCACAATTCAGAGGAAGCAATAGTTCACTCCCCTTTGACTCATTATTTCTTTTTGGGATCTTGATGACTGTGAATGGTCAATATTTACCTCCTTTTATGGAGTCCTCAGATGTTAGGAAACAGAGATCTCTTCAGAGTTAACCCTTTCCAAGACTTGTTGTTAGAATCCCAACCTGGTGGATGGACCCATGCATGGGTCATTCACTGGAATCCAAATAGAACTCAAAACATCAAATGCTGTCAACCTGAATTTCTAGTGGTCACCTGAAGAGGCAAGTCACATGGAATTCATAGTACAGGAAGCAAGGGTTACTCAAGTGGTTATGTTTCCAGAATCTCTTTGTAATTGCAATTGTAATTTTTATAGTTATAAATTTTATTTATTTTTCACACAATACACATGTTATTATAAAACAAAATTAGTTAAACAAATAAGATTAAATAAGAAATTAAAGGGGTGCCTGGATAGCTCAGTCAGTTATGCATCTGACTTTGATATCAGGTCATGATATCACAGTTTGTGAGTTCAAACCCCACATCAGGCTCTGTGCTGTCAGCTTGGAGCCTGGAGCCCACTTCAGATTCTTTGTCTCTGCTCCTTACCCTTCCTTGCTCATTCTCTCTCTCAAAAATAAATAAACATTAAAAAATTTTTAAAAAGAAATTAAAAGTTAAGTTTTCTCCAATATTAAGATTATTAATGCTAATGTATTAGTATATATATTCCATTTTTTCCAGGTATGTTTGTTATTTCACATTTCTTACGCATTCAGGGTCAATTATATAGACTCTTTTTCACTTAACAATATACAGTGTACATTATCACATATTAGTAAATTTGCTCCTAATATATTCTTTAATTTACTCCCTGTGATACTTAATTTAACAAACTTTACATTATTTATGTCACCTCCATGTTTCATATTAATAATACTATAATTAATAGCTTCCATCATTATTACCTGTCTTTTCCTTAGAAGAATTGATAGAGATGGAATTGCTGGCGCAAAGTTATGTGCACAATTTAAAGATAACCTACGATTCCTGTATGGTTAGGTTGGGAGAAATGGAAGCAAAGAAGAGAACCTGAGAGTTGAGAGGTAAGCAGAGACCCGATTGCAATGGAACTATTGGGTTACAGTAAAACGTTGGATGTTATTCTAATGTTTTATTGAACACTGGTGGAGGGTTGGAGCAAGAGCCTCTTCTGCATTTTTGGAAGAGCAATCCAGCTGCTGCATAGAGCAGTAACTGTGGAGGGTCAAGAATGCCAGTAAGGACACCTGTTCTGAAGATATTGCTGGTAAGAAGTGATGGGGCAAAGCAGCCACTTCCCAGGTCTATTTTGCAAGCATAGTTCTCTGACTGGTTGAACACAGGTCTATGGGGAAATAAAGAATGAAGGATGTTGTATATATCATGACCTAATCATTCAAAAGACAATATACTGAGTTGGGAAAGACTGAATAGGGCAGCATTTAGGGAAAGTTCATGATTCAAGCGCTTTATTTCACTTTTGTAAATTTTGACATGACTTTGGACACATACATGGTGAATTGGACAGGACTCTAGGGGAGAGGCAGGAATAGAGCGACACATTTTGTAATCGTAATACTTACAGCCATAATACAACAGAGAGTCACAAAGAGGTGGAGTGTAGATTGAAAAAGAAAGAAGACCAAATACTGAGGTCTAGGAAAATCCGGTATTTAGATGTGGGACAGGAGGAGACAGCAAGTGAGGTTGAGAAAGAATGTCTAGTGGAGCAGGAGAGAAAGCAGGGGAGTGCTTCTCTCAGACTGAGTGGAAACCATTGTTTCCATGGAAGAGTGAACAGCTGAATGGTGATGGAGGTGTATCAAACACCCTAAGAGTTGAAGTAAAATGAAAAAAAGGATACAAAGCCACTAGATTTGAAGAAATGAAGGTCTTCAAAAGCCTCGATGAAAATGATTTAAGCACAATGGGCAATGGTGGTGGGATGGCTTTCACTAGAGTGTAGTGTAGGAGATGAGAAAGGGGAGACAGGGGCGCCTGGGTGGCTTAGTCGGTTAAGCGTCCGACTTTCGCTTAGGTCATGATCTCGCGGTTCGTGGGTTCGAGCCCCGCGTCGGGCTCTGTGCTGACTGCCAGCTCAGAGCCTGGAGCCTGTTTCGGAGCCTGTGACTCCCTCTCTCTCTGACCGTTCCCTGCTCACGCTGTCTCTCTCTCTCTCCTAGAAATAAATAAATTTAAAAAAAAAAAAGAAAGGGGAGACAATGATACAGATATCTCTTTAGAAGAGTTTTGCTATGGGGCACCTAGGTGGCTCAGTAAGGCTCAGATCATGATCTCACATTTTGTGGGAGCCAGCCCCACGTCTGGATCTGTGCTGACTGCTTAGAGCCTGGAGGCTGCTTCCGATTCTGCACCTCCCTCTTCTCTCTGCCCCTTCCCCACTTGTGCTCTGTCTCTTTCTCTCAAAAATAAATAAACGTTACAAAATCTTTAAATAAAAAAGAGTTTCACTATGAAATGGAACAGAGAAATGAGGAAACCAAAGGAAGAGGTTGAGATATCAAGGGTATGCTTTAAATAAATGAAAGCAGTTTTATTATTTCTTTCATTCTGGGCTGATTGGGACAGGGGATTATGGATGATGTAAGACAGAGAAGAAATCGTTTCTGGAATTACACCCTAAGAAGATGACAGAAGACAGAACTCACTCACAAGGAGAAGAGTATTTGATATTGGAGATGTAGCATTTCCATATTAGCAGAGTGTACTTGGATGGTAGAAAGATGTGGTAATTACATTTTATTTTATAAGAGAAATAAAAATGAAGATCATCTACCAAGAGTGAATAATGGAGAAGGGGTGCTGGGGTTAGAGAGGAGAAAAAGAGTGAAGTACTTCAGTCGGCACAAAGAAGCAGAGCTAGTGGATAAGCTTCCAAAGGCTGAGAGGTGGAGGGTTGGAGGCTGAGATGGGAAATCCAAATTAAAAGTTACATCAGAGGAACACCTGGGTGGCTCAGTCAGTTAAGTGTCCGACTTCGGCTCAGGTCATGATCTCACAGTTCATGAGTTCAAGCCCTGCATCCATCTCTGTGCTGACAGCTCAGAGCCTGGAACCTGCTTCACATTCTGTGTCTCCCTCTCTCTCTGCCCCTCCTCTGCTCATGCTGTCTCTCTCTCTCTCTCTCTCTCAGAAAGAAATTTTTAAAAAAAACTTTAAAAAAAAGTTACATCAGAAAGTGCAGTGGAGTGCCTGGGTGTCTCAGTCGGTTAAGCGTCCGACTTTCGCTTAGGTCATGATCTCGCGGTTCGTGGGTTTGAGCCCCGCGTCTATTTCTAGGAGAGAGAGAGAGAGAGAGCGTGAGCAGGGGACGGTCAGAGAGAGAGGGAGTCACAGACTGAAACAGGCTCCAGATTCTGAGCTGGCGGTCAGCACAGAGCCTGATGCGGGGCTCGAACCCACGAACTGCGAGATCATGACCTAAGCGAAAGTTGGACGCTTAACCGACTAAGCCACCCAGGCGCCCCAATTTTTTAAAAAAAGAAAAGAAAAGAAAGTCCAGTTGCATATTGTTCTCAGTCTAGTTAAGTTTTGTGTTATTTGTAATTTGCTTTTATGCTGCGTGATCTTCACAACTAAATTAACTTATTAGCGAACTATCTATAATTTAGTATATGCTGTAAAATGTTATTTCCGTAGTTTAAGTGTATTTATATATAATTTCATTATTATAAAGACATGAAGCAAAAAAAACCCTTTACATATTACCAAAGATCAGTATCTCAACTGTGTGGGACCTATGAATATTTAAAGACTCTATATGTCTCTGGAGACTGACCCAGAATATGAGGCTTAAGTAAGAGCTATCAGTGCGTGGATGTGCAATTCACAGAATAAGTGCTTTGTGGCATCTATTCAGATTCCCTTCCTCTCCCCAAACCCTGCCTATGTAGTAGAAGTCAAAGTGGATGGATCTTGCTCTTAATGAGTTATTACAAAATAAGTACATTATTAATCCTCTCTGTATTTTATGGACAATTAATCTTAATGATCAAAGACAAGGGGATTTAAGAAGTATGTGAGTGGTCACAATTAGCTTCCTAGGATTCATCAAATTCAAGCTGAATTTAAGTAGAAAGCAGGATTAGGAAAACATTTGATTAGAGGAAATTCCACTTAGGAGCCTGAAGGAGCTTGGTGTGAGCAAAGGCATGTAAGTGAAAATTAGCAGAGCCTGTGGATACACAAAGGGAATCATTTGCATGAGATAAATGGTCTGGAACAGTGGAGATAAAGTTTTAGTCCCAGCGTTGTAATCAGGACTTTTGTTCTATCTCCTTGCGTGGACCTGGATGGTTTCCTCATTTGTGAAATGGAGAGACAGTAATGAAGACAGTGTTGAAGGTTTCTTCCAGCTGGAACGAGACGGAGGACTCTGGAGGCTTATCCTCAATGATGTGAACAATCTCAGGAAGGTTGGTTTTTAAAATTTCTTTGTAAGCAGGGTGTTTTAAAAATCAATATTAGTGTATCTGTTAAAAGTGGATCATCTGATGACATGATACTCTACATAGAAAACCCGACAGACTCCACCAGAAGCCTACTAGAACTGATCCAAGAATTCAGCCAAGTTGCAGGGTACAAAATCAACGTACAGAAATCGGTTGCATTTTTATACAGCAACAATGAAGCAACAGAAAGAGAAATCAAGAAACTGATCCCATTCACAATTGCACAAAAAACCATAAAATACCTCGGAATAAACCTAACCAAGGATACAAGAGATCTGTATGATGAAAACTATAGAAAACTTATGAAGGAAATTGAAGAAGACACAAAGAAATGGAAAAACATCCCATGCTCATGGATAGGAAGAATAAATATAGTTAAGATGTCATTACTACCCAAAGCACTCTACACATTCAATGCAATTCCAATCAAAATTGCACCAGCATACTTCTCAAAACTAGAACAAACTATCTAAAAATTTGTATGGAACCACAAAAGACCCCGAATAGCCAAAGTAATCCTGAAAAATAAAACCAAAATGGGAGGGATCACCATCCCAGACTTTAGCCTCTACTACAAAGCTGTCATCATCAAGACAGTATGGTATTGGCACAAAAACAGACACATAGACCAATGGAACAGAATTGAGAACTCAGAAGTGGACCCAAAAGTATACAGCCAACTAATCTTTGACAAAGCAGGAAAGAATATCCGATGGAAAAAAGACAGCCTTTTTAACAGATGGTGTTGGGAGAACTGGACAGCAACATGCAGAAGAATGAAACTAGATCATTTTCTCACACCATGCACAAAAATAAACTCAAAATGGATAAAGGACCTGAACGTGAGACAGGAAACTATCAACACCCTAGAGGAGAAAGCAGGAAACAACCTCCTTGACCTCCACCGCAGCAACTTCTTACTTGACACATCCCCAAAAGCAAGGGAATCAAGAGCAAAAATAAACTGTTGGGACCTCCTCAAGATTAAAAGCTTCTGCACAGCCAAGGAAACAACCCAGAAAATTAATAGGCAACCAACGGAATGGGAAAAGATAGTTGCAAATGACATATCAGATAAAGGGTTGATATCCAGAATCTACAAGGAACTCACCAAACTACACGCCCGAAAAACAAACAACACAGTGAAGAAATGGGCAGAACATATGAACAGACACTTCTCCAAAGAGGGCATCCAGATGGCCAACAGACACATGAAACGATGCTCAGCATCCCTCCTCATCAGGGAAATACAAATCAAAACCACACTGAGATACCACCTCACGCCAGTCAGAGTGGCTAAAATGAACAAATCAGAGAACGCTAGATGCTGGCGAGGATGTGGATAAACGGGCACCCTCCTACACTGGTGGTGGGAATGTAAACTGGTACAGCCCCTCTGGAAAACAGTGTGGAGGTTCCTCAGGAAACTAACAATAGAACTCCCCTATGACCCAGCAATAGCACTGCTAGGAATTTACCCAAGGGATACAGAAATGCTGATGCATAGGAGCACCTGTACCCCAATGTTCATAGCAGCACTCTCCACAATAGCTAAAACATGGAAAGAGCCTAAGTGTCCATCAACAGATGAATGGATCAAGAAGATGTGGTTTATCTATACCATGGAATACTACATGGCAATGAGAAACAATGAAATCTGGCCATGTGTAGCAACATGGATGGACCTTGAGGGTGTTATGCTGAGCGAAATAAGTCAGGCAGAGAAGGACAAATATCATATGTGTGCAGGTATAGGAGGATTAGGAGGAACTTAACAGAGGACCAAGGGGGAGAAGAAGGGCGGAAATGGTGGGGGAAAGGGAGAGAGGCAAACCATGAGAGACTCTTGAATGCTGATAAAAACTGAGGACTGGTGGATGTGGGGGGGAGGAGGGGTGGGCATGGAGGAGGACACTTGTGGGGATGAGCACCGGGTGTTATGTGGAAACTAATTTGACAATAAACTATTTGTGAAAAAAAAATGAATAAACACTAAAAAAATTAAAAAAAAAAAGTGGATCATCTGAAACTTATTTAACATTTATTGTTTGAAAACAAAATTTTCTGACCCTATAATTTTTACTCTTTTATCATTTTGTGTGTGTGTGTGTGTGTAGCTTTGGTGATAACATCAAATTCTTTATTTTGTTCTCTCCTGGTGTCTTGGTTGGTATGTCAAATTCAAGGACCAGCTACCCTTTGGCAAACCAACTGTCAATTCTGGGTGGGGGAGGAAACAGCTACTTTCATTGTATAAAAAGTTGCTAAGACATGAGTAGAAACAGACAGCTTTTAGTCAGAATTCTAAATGACAAAGAATGACATATATCTCTTTGACACTTGGTACAATAAAATCGTAACTGTATTACGGTGATCAGATTCCTGACTTTATCCACTGCCTTTGATAATCAGCTTAGTTTCTCTAGTATTTTTTATAATTATTTAGAAAATGATAGCTGTTATATTAATGAATTGTCTCAATCATTAATAGATATTAATAATTAACAGATATTAATAATTGATATTTTAGAGCCTTGATCAAGGTGTTAACATTTAAAAATCATATTCAATGGTTAAGTATTTAATAAATTATATCAATTATATGATAATTAATATTTAGCAATTTGTTTGATTAACTCATTAAGTATCCTAATACTATTTTTATTTAAGCATGATAGAACCAATGTATCATTTTATTAAAAGCACAAATGTTTTTTATATTATATTTACTCATCATAGACGTATCGGAATCAAATGTAGGTTTGGGCCCCTTTCTTAGGCAAGGTCAAATGCATACCCAGAGAATCAGGATCCCAGGATACCGTCCTGGTGGTGGATGCATGAAATGAGTCACCTGCCGAGTCAAAAATTAGGCACTTCTAATTTCTAGAGCTCTGTGCGTCAAAAGTACAGTGGGCATTGTGGTTATATCTGAAAAATGCTTCTACCAGTCCTCTCTCTAGCCACTGTGAGTTTTGTGGGGAGATTGATCCTTTGTCTTGCTTCCTGATGGGCATTGATTATTTTAACCGAATCAGATTATTCTCAGCTGCCTCCATACAATGTTTTGTTTTGTTTTTGTTTGTTTGTTTGTTTGTTTTTCAAGTAATGAGAATCTTTCCAATTTCAATTCCCTTGGCCAAAAAGATTAGTTCAAGAATGAATGTTTGGCCAGAAGCCAGTAAAACTCGAAAGTGGTTGTGAAGCTTTTCTGGGAAAGTCAGATTTCTGACCCTGAAGAGTGAATTGCAGAAAGTCAAGACTGGGGGCACGCAGTCAGTCGGCTAAGCAACAGACGTCCTCTCAGGTCATGATCTCACAGTTCGTGGGTTGGAGCCCCTGGCCTCTCCTGTGGGGCTCTCTGAGCACAGAGCCCCCTTCAGATCCTGTCTCCCCTTCTCTCTTTGCCCCTCCTCCACTCATGTTCTCTCTTCTCTCTCAAAAATAAATAAGCATTAAAAAAGTTTTTTTATATAATCAGTTCTGTCTTCCTCTGAGCCCTGAATGGTTTGAAACCAGAGGAATAGAAGCAACATGCAGAGGTGGAAAGTGCAAATGAACTGCAGAGACTTTGAGCTGGGAACCCGCTTGAACTGTATCTGATCAATGCCTGCTACTTTACATTCTAAGAGGTTTGGCATTATTTCACTCTTAGCTTAAAGGATTTTAAATGATTCAGAAATCTCTTTCTGCTTCCCTCATTTTTCTCTCTGTATTCTACTGTCTTGCCATCCAGCTCAGAGTATTTGATTTTTATTGCTCTTCTATTTTTGCCTCCTGAATGGCAAAGTTCTGCAACATAAATACCTGTTATATATCCCCAAATATCAAGTCAAAAATTTCAATCAGTTACTTCATATCTGTATTTTTAAATGTTTATTTCTGAGACAGAGAGAGAGAGAGAGAAAGAGAGAGAGAGAGAGAGAGCGTGTGTGTGTGTGTGTGTGTGTGTGTGTGTGGTGTGTGCGCACGTGTGCGTACGCAGGGAGAGGGTGGACAGCTGCCAAAGAGAGAGAGAGAGAGAGAGAGAGAGACAGCAAGCAAAGCCAGTTCTGTGCTGAAAGCAGAGAGCCTGATGTGGGGTTTGAACTCATGATCCATGAGATCATGACCTGAGCCCAAGTCTGACACCTAACTGACTGAGCCACTCAGGAGCCCTTTCATTTCTTTAAATAAACTATCATTCGTGGAAATAAGGCAAGTCATAATTTTATGCAAAGGAGCATAAGATTAAATTTTAAAAAGGCTTCATATCAAATTCAAGTTAGAAAAATTTTATTTGAATCCCATGTAGGATTTAAATTTCAGGTATTAAAAATATTTCTGTGAATTTTTCAGTGCATATTTATCAATAGGAAATAGAAACACAATGGACCTAACAAAATATCTGAGAAACTAGCCCAGATAACAGTCTTTTGGCCTTCTATAAACTGCTATTTCATTTTGTCTTTCTGATGTAAGAAGAAGGGAGGGGCGCCTGGGTGGCTCAGTTGGTTAAGCGTCTGACTTCGGCTCAGGTCATGATCTCACAGTTCGTGGGATCGAGCCCCACCTCAGCAGCTCAGAGCCTGGAGCCTGCTTCAGATTCTGTGTCTCCCTCTCTCTCTGACCCTCCTCTGTTCATGCTCTCTCTCTCTCTCTCTCTCTCTCTCTCTCTCTCTCAGAAATTTTAAAAGAAAGAAAGAAAGAAAGAAAGAAAGAAAGAAAGAAAGAAAGAAAGAAAGAAAGAAAGAAAAGAAAGGGAGGACTTCTTTCTGCATCTGTTGAATCTCAAGAAGAAAGAAAGAAACAGAAGAAGAAGAAGAAGAAGAAGAAGAAGAAGAAGAAGAAGAAGAAGAAGAAGAAGAAGAAGAAGAAGAAGAAGGAGAAGAAGAAGAAGAAGAAGAGGAGGAGGAGGAGGAAAGGGTATGCCATGAAATGGCATATGCTGGGTGCAGCCTCTTAAATTTTGCATCTGCGACTCTATTTCAGTTAACTACCAAATGTGGCTAATGTGTGGTTTACCTGGGTTAATGTCCATTTCTTAGATAACTATTTTTAATCCACTTCCTATAATTTCACTATCAATATGACTCTGTTATCGAAATAGCTACCTAGAGTGTAGCCAGTATAAATAAGAAAGGTTATTTTTAGTGTTCTCCTTAAAATTTGATTATACTACTCATTGTTTTGATGTTTAAAACAATTTTTTTCATTAGAAAAAGGTCATTCTTATTCTTAATATGTAACTTAATAGCTTATAAGTTTGGTTTTATTCTGTCCAATTAATCTCTATTTACCATTTGCTATACATTTCTGATTCATCTTTTATTATTTCTCATAGATCTGCTTATTGATTAAGTTATTCTTGAGTACAAAGTTCCCATTTGTTAATGTGGTGGTGTTAGAGTACCTTTCTATACGATGGGTGGCTTCCTAGACAAACACCCACTGATCCCATCACCCCCTTTGCAAGGTTCCAGTGGGGGTTTACCTTCCACCTCTCTCCTACCCCTGCCATCTGTAGAAAGCAGGCAAAGGCACTCCATGTCTGCTGATCAGTAGAATAAAACTCCCCTGAATGTGTTCGATGGTAGAGTGAGCATGACAGAAGATAGGTCACTAACTTTAAGGACAGAGCAACAAAATTTACACGATCTGAGCAACATAAAGAACATAGAATTTAAAAAAGAGCAGAGTCTCATAAATCTATGGGCCAAGAACAAAACAGCTAACATTCATGTAATTAGAATCCAAGAAGAGATGAGAAAAAGAGTAGAACTGAAAAAGTACTTAAGGAAAAAAATGGTTAAACATGTCTCAAATAGGGTAAAAGACAAATATACAGAACTGTAGGAGTGGATTTTGCCTCTATCCTCTGAGATTATTTGACTAGAGCCTTGAAAGTTAGGCTGACATAAGACAGATTAACAGGAGAAAAGGCATACACATTTTATTTCATGTTAATTTTTATGGGACACAGGGATCTTCCTGGAAAAGAAGACTTGAAGTCCATAGCTCTGAGAGCTTCTGTACAGTTTTTAACCTAGAGCAATAAATCGTGAAGATGTGACAGACAAAGAAAAAACATTTTTAGGCTTCTAGAGCTTGCAAGCTGTGAGTAGAGAGATATATGAAGGAAGCTAATGTAAGATAAAGGCTATCTTAGAGACTTTTATTGGTGTAGGTCTGTCCTGGTGCCAACTTTCTGTCTCCTTTGTGATCATAAAAATTTTCTGAGAGAGGGATTTATGGAAGTTCTTATTTTTCAGAAGTTTCTGCTTTTAGTCAGATAAGGGAAGCTTTGGGAGGACTTCTTTCTGCATCTGTTGAATCTCAAAAGTGTACATCTCGACATAATCCTTATAACAACGTAGCATATTATGGGTGGCATATTCTGAATCAAGTAGATAAGTAGATCCCAAATAGGATGAATACAAAGAAATCCATGCTGACAGAGCAAAATTAAACTTCAGAAAAATAAAGACAAAAATACTTCAATGCATGAAATGGACAAAAGCATTGGAATAACTTTAATAGACTATTCTTTTTATGAATTTCTTAAATGCCATTTTATAGCTAAAGCAAAAATTATATCACCAGGTGATATGATGTTGACCATATCCAGACAGGATATTTAAGGAAAGTATATTTAAAGGGTGGGGAGTATAAAAGACCTAAATGGAAGTGAGATTTCTTCACATGAAGGAATAGACCATCAATGCCAACAGGCAATGATAAGTTCCATAATGTATACTGTAACACCCACAGCAACAACTAAGATGACCATATCAAGCAGTATATTCAAAAGAAAACATATATAAATCAAGATTCAACCCTAAATAATATTCAAGTAACCCAAAAGAAGGTAAGGAAAGAGAAATGAAAAAACATGGAACAAGATGTAAACAAAACACGCATACCAAGATTGCACGTTAGAGTCCTCACATACAATAATTACCATTAGTACAAGTGGTCTAAAGACACCAATTAAAAGATGAAATTCGCAAAGTAGAACAAACCAAGCAAGCAAAACACCATTGCTTATATGATGTATACAAAAAAATTGCCTAAAATAGAGTTGTATGGTTAGGATGAAAATGAATGGATAAATGGCTATATTTATATCAGATAAAGTAGACTTAGAGCAAAGAAAATGACTAGAGACAAATAGGGCAATTACATGATGAAAGAATTTGTTAACAAAGAAAATACAGCAATCTTAAATATGTATGCACTGAATGAAAGAGACACAAAAGATGTGAAGCAGAAGAGTTGACATAACTGAAAGGAGAACAAGAAAAATTCATAGTTAAACTTGGGAATGTCAGCAACCATCTCAACAAGTGATCAAACTACTGGACACACAATCAGCAAGGAGAAAGAAGAACGAAACACCATTACCAACAGAATCAAACCAGCACATGGAGAACCCTCTGCCCGGCAACAGTAGAATATACTTTTTTTTCCCTCAATCCCCATGGAAAATTCACCAAGATTGAGACCATATGCTTGTACATAAAACAATCTCAAACAAGTTTTAAAGTATTTAAATTATACAGAGTTTGTTCTTTGACAATGATGGTACCAAGCTAGAAATCAAGAGACAGATAGCAGGAAAATTTCCAGTCACTTGAAAATTAACTACACACTTCTAAATAATCCATGGGTGAAAGAGGAAATCTCAATGGAGATTTTAAAAGCACATCAAACTGAATGAAAATTCACATACAGCATATCAAAAGATTGGGCTTCAGCTAAAGCCATATTGAGAGGAAAATTTATACTTATCAAACCCTTGTATAAATAAAGGTTTTGAATAGATAATCTCAATTCTTACATCAATAAACTAGGATAAGAAGAGCAAATTAACCCAAAGTGAACAGGAAGAAGGAAATAATAAAAGTCAAAGCAAAAATGAACAGAATTGAAAACAGGAAAACAAAGAGAAAATGAATAAAATGAAGTTATTTCTTCAGGAGAATCAATAAACCTGATCAACCTCTAGCAAGATTTGCAAAGATAAAAAGGGATAAGACAAAAAACTCATCACTACCAAGAGTAAATCTAGGGATAGCACTACAGTTTCTGTAGCAATTAAAAAAATAATGAAGAGGGGCGCCTGGGTGGCTTAGTTGGTTAAGTGTCCGACTTTCGCTTAGGTCATGATTTCACGGTTCGTGGGTTCGAGCCCCGCGTCGGGCTCTGTGCTGACTGCCAGCTCAGAGCCTGGAGCCTGTTTAAGTCTGTGACTCCCTCTCTCTCTGACCCTCCTCTGCTCACGCTGTCTCTCTCTCTCTCCTAGAAATAAATAAAACATTAAAAAAATAATAATGAAGAAATACTACAGACAACTTTGCTCTCATACATCTGCCAACTTTGAAGGACCAATTCCTCAAGAACCATAAATTCTCAGTACTCAACCAAGGTGAAATAGAAAAGCTAAATGTTGCTATAACTATAAAAGAAATTGAATTTATAACTTCTAAGCTCCTGAAAAAAGCAGTCTCCAGGTCCAGATGATTATACCTGAGAATTCTACCCAAAATTTCTATGATTAATACCAATTTTACAAAATATATTACATAGAAGAGCAGACAAAGAAACATTTCTCAACTCATTTTATGAAGCTCTTAGTTCCCAGATATGCAAAATTCCCCGAGAGTACAAAACAAGAAAACTATCATGTATTATGAAATTGTATCATGAAATTAGATACAAAACTTCTCAACAAAACATTAGCAAATCAAATCCAGAAATGCATTAATTTATTATTTTGTCCTTAAACAGTCATATGGGTAGGTACCATTTATTATTTCCTCTTTGCACTTGGAGAATGGGGCCCAGAGAGCAGAAATAGCTTGCCCACATCCGTAAACTTGGAATTGACAGAACCTGGATTTCAGTCTAGGTTGTCTAATTAACCCCAATGCCAGTCTTCTTAACAATTCCATCAATACTATAAATTCCTTATTTTCCCTTTAATGGCTGAAACTGCCAGTTACCAAAAAAAATCTGTTTCTTTTTTCTTTAGTTGTAAAATCCTGTTAGCATATTGCTATTCAACTTAAAGATCATATTCTTGGGCGCCTGGGTGGCTTAAGCGTCCGACTTTCGCTTAGGTCAAGATCTCGCGGTTCGTGGGTTCGAGCCCCGCGTCGGGCTCTGTGCTGACTGCCAGCTCAGAGCCTGGAGCCTATTTCAGAGTCTGTGTCTCCCTCTCTCTCTGACCCTCCCCTGCTCACGCTGTCTCTCTCTCTCTCTCTCCTAGAAATAAATTAAATAAATAAATAAAGATCATATTCTTGTTTCTAGGTGTGGCTTTGTTACTAAGTGATTACAAATGGTGTTTAAGCAAAATTGTCCTGAGAGGTTTCAGGGTAAACTCCTTGAAGTACGTTGGATTATGCTTCATCTCCTTTCCTTCTTCCCACAACTGATTAGGTCGCCATGATGATTGAGCCCCCCCTAACTACAGTGGACCATGAGGTTGTCCGAGAATGGATGTTGCATATTGAAGATGGTAGAACAGCGATTTAGAGACTGTTTCTCAGATGATTGGGTGTATATTATTGGATGTCCTACTTTCAAATTCTGTTATGAGAGAAATAACTATCTTGTTTAAACCATGATAATTTTGGGTTTTCAGATAGATGAAATCTAACTTAGTCCTAACTGATACTCCTACTGTATTCTTCTAATCAATTCTAATACAGATAATAAAAAGCCACAATAATTTTATTTATATTCCATTCTGCTGATATTAGAAATATAGATATAATTCTTTTGCTATTTATCTATATCCAATAAAAATTGGTATTTTTATCTGCCCTGTAAGGAATGAAATATGTTTGAGATTGTTATTTCCCAAATCTGTGATCTTTTTACTATTATATTTAAGATTGACATTAATAGATGTTTTTAATTAAATTCTACAGGATTGATCCTTGTCAGACTTTAGACAAAAATATATCCTTCAGGCTTCCCATTACCTGTGTTGCTGGTAAGTCGCTTTGCCCACAGCCTATCTCTGCAGACAGATTTATGACTGCCAGCTCTTGGTAAGCTCACAGAGCAGACTGAGCTTGTCAGTGAGAACATAGTTTAAGTCCATCTTTGACTTGTGAGTGGTGTCAAATGACATTAGTATTCTGCGCAATTCTTTTGCCACTTCATTATTTTTCTCTCATGGCAATAATATGGACTCTTCATTGGTACTTCTTTTTTCTTTTTTTTTTTTTTTTACCTCATTTTCATTCAGCTAAAGGAGGGAAATTATGTTTCCTTATGTCAATTTCCTGGGAATATTTCATAAGACTCAATATTTAGGAAAGATGTATCAGAATAACATTAAGTTATTTAATAAAGGGTACCTTATTAAAAGGTCATAATGCACATTTTTGATCACTTGACATTAAACTAGTAAGTGTTTTTCTCTATAGGCAGAGAGATTGAATATTATACAAATGTCGAAGTTAAAGAGCACTTACATTTATTTTGGCTGGTTAGTGAGTTATTAGCGATACTTATTTATAATGATACTGCATTAATTTATTATACTAATGAGTATCATATTAATAACTGAAACTTTGTAAATTAGTCTTCTGAAAATTCATAGATAGCAAACATACACTGTTCAGGAAAATATAGGGCAGATATGAATGCTTTACATATATAAACACCTATGACAACTCAATTGGATCATGTAGTTATTCATCCTCTTCTTCCTTAAAAAAAAAAAAAACTTAAAAAAAGCCCAATTTCCAGCTCAATAAAATATTGGAACGCAAAGGAAGATGTCTTGATGTATTTCCTAGTTGAGCTCATAAAATATGTAGGCAGTCTTAGGCCATTCACCAGTGTATAGAGAGATGACCCATTTCTCTTGTGTCAGAGATACTATGCTCTGAATGTTTGTATCCCCTGCCCCAAATTCAAATGTTGAAATCCTGACCCCCAAAGAAGATGATAGAGTTAGGGGTTTGGGAGGTGCTTAGGTCTTGTACCGCATGAGGACACATTGAGAAGATGATGGCTACAAACCAGGAAGAGGGTCTTCACCAGAAGGTGACCACATTGGTGCCTTCAGCTTGGACTTCTGCATTTTCAGAATATGAGACATAAATTTCTGTTACTTATATGCCACCCAGCCTGTGGTATTTAGTTATAGCAGCCCAGACGGGCTGAGCTGAGACCACTAATGTGGTAAGAATTAGTGCCCATCATCAATAGGAAATGAATGCTTCAGAACATTCATTCTGTGTGGATAAAATTCCCCAGAAGAAGGTTTTGGTCCCACTGCTGGCTTTTTTTTTTTTTTAACCATTTGGAAGAGGTGACAAATGGATATTAACTGAAATGCGCATCTATTCTTAGAACACAAACATCCTCAGAGAACACAGTCAAAAATTTGAAACAGCAGGTTCTCTATTAAGCTTGCAATAATTTATTTGACACAAAACCAGACAGGCAATAAGACATAGCATCTCCTGAGCGTACCACATTCCCTCACCCTCAGAGAGCAAGTGACTCACTGAAGATTGGAGTGAAACCGAACAACTGAAACATTTGTTACATAAACAGTGGGGAAAAGCGTTCAAAAGAAGGGTTGGCTTAATCATTTATCTCTTCCGGTTTCTATAATGAATGGGAGAGGAAGTAAGGCATGGACTTCAAGTAGTGGTGGGAAAGAATGAAATATACAAATTTATAAACCACCCTTCATGAAATATTTCTTTCATTTTGCCCCATTCAGTGGTCCCAGGTCCATCTTGAAACTTACACATATCCATGGAAGGTTCGTTAGATTCAAAAATGGTAACACCTACATCATTACATAAAATTGCTACCATTAAACTTCCTGAAGGTACATCAAATGGGGTCATCATTTCACCCCATGTACCAATTTACAGGTAATTGTGAAAATGGCTCCAAGAATCACTGATGAGAATGCTGCGGTGATGTTTTACCTGCCAAATCCTGTGACATCTTCTCAGGGGCGGGTCCAAGATGAAGTGTTATCAAGGCTACCGTTGCTGTTACTGTGAACTCTGTGGTTGAACATGATGTCAGAAAAAGATAACTTGACCATGTGGTAAGGATGTTCATGAAACAGACAACAAATACAAATGAGGACATCACAGAAGACAGAAGGTCACTCACACATGGACTTCAATTTCATGAGCAATGCAAGAACACATTCCCATGGGAGTAACTCAGAGCGAGGGGATAATATACTTAGTATCTCTCTTGGATACCATGCTGACTGAAGGGCAGTACAGGGAGAAACCTCTGTTTCTCTCACAGGAAAGGATACATTTTTTAGCTCCACCTAAATAGTCCACCCGGATAATTTGGTGAAAAGAAGGAATGCGATGCACCTCCTGGTTCATCCTACAGGTAATTGACTACAGCTCTCTTCAGTTTATGACTGATAGGGCATGTTTACAATTCTGGATTTTTCTCATATGACTGAGAGAAATACTACCAACATACAAGGTAGATAGTGCCAAGCTGTGTAGCTTATCTTTTGCCCTCTATGTGGCCATAAATCAAGATGGTATATTGCAGAGATGTGTGCTTGAATACAAGGGGGAGTGGGTTGTGGCTGCCTATGGTGTGTAAAAACTCTTCATATAAGAATAAGTATGGGGATGAAACACATTTAAGGAAATCAGAAATGGAAACCTTATCAGCCCAAGAGAAGCAAATGTGGGAGTGTTTTTGTTAATCTGGTATTATTGGTCATAATAAACTCCTCCTTTCTGGGGTTTTAAATTTGCCATCTGGTGATCCAATATTAGGGATAAATCCTCTCTTAAAGGAGACAAAAACTGTTTACAGGCAATTTCAAGGCATACCCACAGGGAGATATATTGGGGAATTTGATAATACTTAATTGACAGTCTAGTGGGAAATGTAATAGTTTAAGGCACAGACTATTTTCTACAGTAGCACTGACCAAGTGAATATTCAATTGTGTAACATATGTGATCACTTGATCAGTACAGGCTCTGTTGTGCCACATTCTCTAGGAATTTTAGACGCTTAGTCTCAAGTACTAAATCAGGTCAAATTCCAGGAGGCTCAATGCCATGATGAAAATGATCACTACTGGGGCACCTGGGTAGCTCAGTTGGTTAAAGCATCCAACTTCGGCTCAGGTCATGATCTCATGGTTCGTGGGTTCGAACCTCGCATCAGGCTTTGACAGCTCAGAGCCTGGGGCTTGTTCCAGGTTCTGTCTCCCTCTCTGCCCCTCCCCCCAATCACACTCTATCTCTGTCTCTCTCAAAAATAAATAAACATTTAAAAAAATTTAACAAAGAAATAAGGAATTGACCACTACTGGAGCACTATAATGAACTCTCTTCCAGGAACCTGGGGTCAGCTGGAAATAGACAGGGCGTGGGGCAGGGGGCAATAAACCTTTAAGTGGGAAGATTAAATAATTAAATAATTATCTGCATTGAACACTATGCCAACAACATTGGGAGATGCCTCGCCCTTTCACTCAGTGAAGAAGCATGGGTATTTTAATCACTGTATTATCTGATATTTTTAGCTGGTAGTGAACAGGAGTGGCCATGTCCAGGCTAAGAGGTTGCATCCATGGGAGCAGTTTGGAAAGACTAAGTTATGGCAGAACAGCATGGAGTGTGGCCTGAATTTATTTCTTGTGGCCAACCTACAGTTGGGTTCTGTTTTTCATCTACTGCTGACAGTCTTAATCTTTAAGTCTGTGTGTGTTTAGACCACTGATGTTTGAAGTGGGCAGTGACACCACTGCCTTAGCACCTACCGTACTTGCCAGTCAAATCACTCCCCTTATTTTTACTTTCCTTTTGTCTCTCATGCATTTTATGATCTTAATTAAGCAGGTTAGAAGGCTACATTGTCCTGAAGTTTACTGTGGCATCACTTCCAAAGAATTTTGATTATTTTTTATTTTTATTTATTTACTTTTAAATCTTTACTTATTGTTGACAGAGAGAGAGAGACAGAGTGTGAGTGGAGGAGGAACAGAGAGAGAGGGAGACACAGAATCCAAAGCAGGCTCCAGGCTCTGAGCCATCAGCACAGAGCCTGACACAGGGCTTGAACTCAGAAACTGTGAGATCATGACCTGAGCCCAAATCAGATGCTTAACCTACTGAGCCACCCAGGCACTCCTCTAAATCACTTTTGAATACCTTATTCTCTTTTTTTAAATTCGATCTTGTAAACCATGAATAGCTATTATAAGATTATATTTTAGGGAATTTAAATGAACTCTTCTAAGAGGACCTGGGATGATCAATTTTCCCCAAAAAATCTTTTATCTTATTTTGTCTTTTAAAGGCATACATATGTGTGACACTGATGTATGATGTCAATACTGGATATGTTTACATAATGTATATTTAGAATGTCAAATAGCCATGAATAATAGCTCAGTTGCCTTTAATTGTTATAATTTTAAGTATTTATAAGGCAAAATATTCATTCATATAAAACCTGGTTTGAAATACTGCTTATTTATAGATATAGAGACATCGTCATTATTAATTTTTATAATCCCCTAGAATTTTGAGCTCAGATTCTGAGTGTTGGACTCTAACTCGGGTGTGGACAAAAAAAGACCAAAAGGTTAAATTAAGTCCATCACCTGGGCTTTATAAATAGTTATTGGACCAAAATCACAAATTCATTTGTTTTCATATTGCCCATAGCTGCTTTTGCACTATTGTGGTGGAGTTGAGTAGTTGCAATAGAGTTTATATGTCCCACAAAGTCTAAAATATTTATACTACGATCCTTTGCAGAAAAAAATATTCCAACTGCTATTCTAAGACGAAGCAGAGCTTTGAATTTTTTCTATACATACATTTCTATAAATACAAATATTTAATAAGTAAAAACATTTTACAGAGGTGAATTCTTTGTTTTAAAGTCTTTTTTTTTAGTGTGTATATATTTGTTATATTTCTATGCTGTAAGATGGTCATTTAAAAGTGAAAAAAAACTTGTCTTTATATTGTTGAGCGTAATAACTATTTATTTAAAAATATAGACTCTAGAAATAGAAATGAAATATTTTTAGAGTTTTCCTTTTCATTAGATTTTCATGATGATTTCATGTCTTCATGTCACCTCTGCTACCTCCTTGTATTACTGTTATGTTGGGGTTCTCCAGTCACTCCTATTTAGTATTAAATAACTTTGTCATCTGGCCTAACACCTTTCCTTTCATGTTGCCTCTGTCACTATTCCATCAGACTTCAAGTGTCTGATTTCAGCTCAGGTCATGATCTCGTGGTTGATGGTTTTGAGCCCCGTGTTGGGCTCTGTGCTGACAGCTCAGAGCCTGGAGCCTGTTTCAGTTTCTGTGTCTCCCTTTCTCTGTCCCTCCTCTGCTTCCATTCTCTCTCTCTCTTTCTCAAAAATAAATGAGCATTTAAAAAAATAAAAACTAAAAACATTGTAGGTAATACTTTAATTCACTCCATCTCCTCACCCCCTAGGTGTTTTCCTTTACTTGGATAACACCTGCCTCTCTTCCATGATGTACCATCAACTTCATCACCACCAACACTGACACCTCCTCTTCTTACTCTGTTGCCCTGCTTTATTGTTAACTTCTCCTGATCCAGCTTAGATTTCATGGTAGTTTGCTATAACTTCTCTTTTACAGACATTGTTAGCTCCCTCCTCTCTTCCTCCTGTTAAATTCTTGTGATAGAAAATCAATGCTCATAGAATTTATCTAGTCCCTCTGACACCTCAGAGCATTGCACTAGCATGCTGAAGGGACTCACTCCAATTCATGACCACAGATTACAAATGGATACCTATCAGTGTCCAGCAACCAGTCCATACTTTCTTATGTATATTTTTTGCTCTTTCTAAAATATCTATGTGACAACTTCTATCGCCTCAACATGTTTTAAATCGAGTCCGCTTTCTCTTTCTGCCGATGGTCTTACTTTTCATATCACTGAGAAAAATGGAAATGACATGACAAATTTTCCCTTTCCTTCTCACCACCAAATGAAACCACCTGCATTCACTCCCTCTTCTCTAATTTCCTTCTTATTACAGTGAATACATTGTCTCAGTTTCTGTCAAAGACTCACCCTCACTTGAGAACTGGTCTTTCTTCTCAAAGACTTGGTTCTTGCCAGCATCTCATGTTTCCCTGCCATCACCAATATTCCTGTTGTTATTGTTTTAATTGTTTTATCATACAATCATGTCTTCCTTCAATAAAATCATCAGTCATTTGACTCCTTGACCCCACACACTTTCTAGCTACTATTCCTTGTCTCTATTCCATTTAATAGAAGCACAAGAAAGTATGTGTTATTGATACAGTATTTATTTATTGTATAGACACTGTCTGCCTTTCTTCACCTCGTATTCCCTTCTCAGCCCTCTCTAGTCAGCCCTTGGGTCTGGATCTTCCCACTGGGTGCTCAAATCCAGTGCCTACCCAGCTGCTTTCCAATATCTGTTACAGTTGACCATGTTTCCCGTCTTGAACTTTTTCCCCCTGGGCTTTTTCTGTTTTACCAAAACAGAATGTTCCATCTACAATATTCTCCCATTAACTTTCTCTTTTTTTCTTTTTTCTTGTTTATCTCCTTTCTCTTCTTGTCTTCAAAATGCTGTGGCACATGCTCCCAGGCTCTTTTATCTTGGTCATCTACCTGTTCTCTTTACTATATCAGCTCTTCTGTGGCTTTAAATACACCTATATATCAATGATTCTCAAATATATTCCTTAACCCTGACTTGTCTCCATCACCCTGGACTCATATATCAGACTGTGCCTTTTACATTTCCATTTGGATGTGAAATAGGCATTTTAAATGTAACTTGCTCAAAATAGAACTCTCCCAATTGTGTTTTTCAAATTCCAAATGTTGAAGTAATATCTCAGTATTATTGATTTCCTCTTCTGCACCCAGTGTCCAGATTCAATCCATCACCAAGTCTTATTTATCTCACGCTTAAAATACATCCTGAGTCTGGCCGTTTCTCACCACCTCCACATTTACCTCCTTATTCGAGTCACCATCCTCTGTCCCTTAATTAATTGCATCTTTGTCTCACTTATTACCTTCTAGCTCCTTAAAATACATTTTTCATATAGCAATCAATAGAGATATTTTTTTAATGTGACCATGTAACATCCTTTTTTAGGACTTTCTGGCTTTTTATCCCAAATTTATCTTTGCTTAAAAGCGTCTGCAAGATTTGGCCTGTGGGTTTAATCTCTTAACCTTTCCCTCCTTAATTTACAATGTTCTGGCCTGACTAACTTACTTACAGGCACTTGAGTACACGATGTTCAATTCCAACTCACTAACTATTCCTTCTCTCCAATCAGGTATCCTCCCTGATTTTTACAGCCTTCATTTATTTATTTATTTATTTTTGGAAGGGGCTTCTTGACCAACTAATGAAAGAAGCCACTCAGTTAGTTTTCCATAATCTTATTGAACTTTCTGTCTAACTTCTTTAGGAAACTAACCCCAGTAGCACGTAGACTTCATGAAAGAAGGAGTCATATGTGCATTGGTTCTACATCAATGTCTACAGCAGTGCCTCTCACTGGCTATATGTCAATCATGTGAATGAGGTGATAAAATTGATGAAGTGAGTTCAATGTGATGATAGGGAAATATCTAAAGAAACTGTGGTCCTATCAAATGAGGAGAAGAAAAACATTTTAGAGTAGAATTAAGCAACAAATAAATTTATCCAATTCAATCAGTGAATAAGGGATTTTACTTTTTAGGTTTCAGATTAAATCAGGTAAATCTGCAGGCCCTGTACTTTATAGTAAATGATGGAGTTTTATTCCTGTGAGTCATTCTTGTGACTTAAATGATGTGAGTTTTGTTTTGTTCTTGGGCTTTATATTCTCAGTGAATGTCTTGGGTAAGAATTGAGACCATCACCCTGGCCAAATACCTCTATAGTTGAGACAAAATTACTGAATAAGGAGCACTGATTTGTTTGGAATGATGTAATTTTTAGTGGGTAAATGTATTAAATATGAATTCCAGATTAATGAATTAAATATTAAAAATTATGGGGTGCCTGGATGGCTCAATTGGTTAAGATTCTGACTCTTGATTTTGGCTCAGGTCGTGATCTCACAGTTTGTGAGTTCAAGCCCCACATTAGGCTCTATGCTTACAGCATAGAGTCTGCTTCAGATTCTCTCTCTCCCTCTTTCTCTGCACCTTCCCTGCTCGTGCTCTCTCTCCTTCTCTTTCTCGTGCTCTCTCAATAAAATAAAATAAAATAAAATAAAATAAAATAAAATAATAAAATAAAATATAATATAAAATAAAAACTTTAAAAATTATGAAAAAAATCAAACCCATTTTCTGAATATTTGTGTGTTATTTTTGGAACAACTATGTATAGTCAGTATTGTTGTATTTATTTTGCTTAAAGGAACTTGTCAGATAAAAGACCTAATAGGTAAACCTCATTATTCTATTTGAAATGTATAAAGAGACTCATTACCTTTATACTGATGATTGAAGTAAATAACAGTTAAAAAATAAGTCTTTACTATAAAGAGAGGCCACCCGACTGAAGTTGGAAATGCCATATTCTCATGTTCATTATCTAACATTTTTCATTTCATGTGATGTTTATGAATCAGCCTCTGTGAGGTGGAGATTCAAGTCTTACATTTCCTGTTTGAAGCTGCAGCACATGAAGACACATTAGCTTAATCAATAAACTATACTAGTCATCTGTGCATCTTCCCAGCTTCTAAACACTTTGTGTATCCTTTATGTCCCTCCTTCAGCAAATTTCTCCCCATCTTTCTCTAATAAAACCTTCCCTTATCCCCCAAAATAGAAAGATGTGCTTCCCATGTATTCCCTTTGCCTTCTGTACAAACCTCAAGACAGTACTCATTGTCATGATGGTTTATTTAACTTTCATGGACCCTAAGCTCATTGTTGATAAGGGTCACATTTTTTCACAATTATAGCCTCAATGCCTTGCACATCTCCCCCCCATCAATTAATCTTAATGAGTAATTTCTTCACTCCTTTTCTCCTTTTAAATGAGATATGATTGGCATAAAAAAAGTATATATATTTAAGGTATGTGACAAGAAGAAAGCATAGGGAAGAGCTCCTTAACATTGGCGTTGGCAAAGATTTTTTAGATTTGACACCATAAGCATAGGAAATGAAAATAAAGACAAAAGACGGTCTACATCAAACTAAAAGTTGTTTCCACAACAAAGGATACAATCCACAAAATACAAGATAAACTATGGAATATGAGAACATATTTGCAAACTGTATATCTATGAGAAGTTAATATCCAAAATATATCAGGAGTTCCTACAACTCAATAGCAAAAGAACAAAATAACC
Organism: Proteles cristata cristata; assembly: GCA_017311185.1. Lineage (NCBI taxonomy): Eukaryota > Metazoa > Chordata > Mammalia > Carnivora > Hyaenidae > Proteles > Proteles cristata. The sequence goes on along the minus strand of JAESUZ010000432.1, from coordinate 367,195 downwards.
TAAATTTTAGTAAAAGAACACAGGACCTGAATAGACAATTTTCCAAAGAGGATATATTAAGGGTCAATGAGTCTATAAAAAGATGTTCAACATCACTGTTAAGGAAATGCAAATCAATGTACAAAGGAATACCACCTTGTACAATTTTTTAGCACATAGTAGATACTAAGTAAACATTGTTACTAATTGAAGGTATGTGAGTAAGGCCCACAGTTACAGCTTTCACCCAATTATTTTTTACTTTGGAAACTCTATGTCTTTCAAATTCATCTTTTCCCCTTGTTCACATTTAAAAAGTTTCTGAAATAAATATATTATTAAAACAGTTCCTAATGATTGGTATTGGAAAACTGGATATTAAAATATTGCTGTATCTTTTATCATTAAATACATCAGGACGTTCTCCTGAAATAAGTTCAAACTGATTGTCAGTGGGAGATAAGCCAGTTAACCCAAATAGAGCACTGGGAAATACAGCAGGGAGATACTGTACATGAGTGGAAAGCCAAAGAATATACATGTATATATGACATTTTTAAAATCTATGCCATCGGCATCCAAGTATTTTCATAATCAGACATTGACCTATGTTCTATATGCATTACCCCCCAGTAGCTGACATTCCGGCAGAGGAAGTGGAGACCACACAGAATGCGCCCTCCAGGGCAGTGCTGGCCACCTGACAGTTAGGAGGCATGCTGGGAGTGTTCTGTTGCACTCAAACACTAACTATGCCAAGGACAGTGCCTGGTCCACAGTGCGAAATAAATATTTGTGAAGTGAATGGATGCATGAATGAATGTGGAATTAAGATGAGTCTTAAAGAAATGATTAAATGTATTTGGCCCAACTTTTTGAATTCAGATTCTTCATAAAGCCCTATTAGACTTCAGCAATATTTGGGGAATGTTATCCGAGTCCCTGCACCTCCCCTCTGCATGCCTCCATGCTGCCTGAGAGTCATATGTATTTAACGGGCACATTTTCAAGCGTTCCCCTAAGAAACAGTCACTGTGAAATGTTAGTGGGCTGTGAAAGAAAGCTTTCAGACGATTCATGGCTGGGCATGTGAAAAACTGTCCGCTCTGGTCTGAGGAAACTATTTAAAAAGAGGTTTTGTAGCAGAAGACTGTTTTCACATTGGCATTTCCATATGGAAATGAAGCTGGAGGGACAAGAAAATAAGATGAAGGAGCTTGGCAAACACGTTTTCGTGCTTATTTTTTAATGCTTTTATTTGCTTATCTGCAATTTTGCTCCTTTTTCCTTTAAATATATCTGTGCTTTAAAAGCAAACATTTGAATACCTGAAACTGTTTGCAAATGGGAGTCTGAGGAAATCTTCAAGATAATAATATATCTCAGGCAAAATTATCATAAGATCAAATGCTCCTCTTGAACTATTAAAGTTATTATAATGAAATGCAAAATCAAGATGAACTTTATCATATTAAAACAATTAATGAATTAATTATAGTCCTCAAACGTACAACAGTTTGAAGGAAAATTAGAATTTTGATGCCATATCTTCAGGGACTATTTCATTTGTGTAGGTCAAAAGATTTTATCATTCTGAACTCACAAATGCTTTTAAGAACTTTTTTTTTTAATGTTTTTTTTTTTTTTTTTTTTTTTTTTCTAGGAGAGAGAGAGAGACAGCGTGAGCAGGGGAGGGTCAGAGAGAGAGGGAGTCACAGACTGAAACAGGCTCCAGGCTCTGAGCTGGCAGTCAGCACAGAGCCCGACGCGGGGCTCGAACCCACGAACCGCGAGATCACGACCCAAGCGAAAGTCGGACGCTTAACCGACTAAGCCACCCAGGCGCCCCGCTTTTAAGAACATTTTGCAGCAGTAATGGAAAACAAAATTTGACAGCAATGTTCACATGGCACTCGACACAATATTGCTCATGAAGCAATTCATTCGCTGTGTTTAATCTATGGAAACTCAGGTTTTTCATTAACATTACAAGTGTTTTCTGATTGAGTCACATCAATATATCTCCACAAGTAGCATTAATTTATATGAGAGCAGTAAAAATTTGAGACAATTTACTTTCCAGATTTATTCAGGTTAATATATTCTTTACAAAAATTCCAACTAATTTTGGAAAATAATTATAACAGCTTTGTAAGTAATAACACTTTGTCACACCTTTTCATCCCTAAAGCCATATTACTTTGCAAAGGGTGTCATTTAAATGTGTGGAGGGCATATATTCCAAAGTAGTGCCAATTTAAAAGGATTATGAAGTTCAACTTTACTCAATATATCAAGTTCAATATTAACTACCTTATCTATGAAAACTAATAATAAGAGACACAAGAAAAATTCAACTTTATGTTTCTCTGGTGCCTAAGACTATTAAATATTTTATATTTCTTATTTTCTTATATCACATATCTTCTCAGTCCTAGCTTATAATTTGAGTTTTCAATTTACCTTCACCCCATCCAACTTACTCCATATTTTTAATGTAAAATAACTTGCTTATCACAGAGCACCATCCTGCTTTTATTTTATTTTATCTTTAATTTATTTTTAATGTTTATTTATTTCTGAGAGAGAGAGAGACAGAGCATGAACTGGAGGGGGCAAAGAGAGGGAGACGCAGAATTCAAAGCAGGCTCCAACCTCTGAGCTGTTAGCACAGAACCCAACGCTGGGCTCAAATTCACAAGCCCTGAGATCAGTGACCTGAGATAAAGTCAGACACTTAACCGACTGAGCCACCAACGCGCACCAACACTTTTCTGCTTTTAATAGGCACCCAATGTTAGTCTTAATTGAGCCAACTGGATTTGTTATCCATGCCGTCCCCATCATGTCATTGCTCTCGAGCAGTTCTGTTAATGATATTATGATAATTTTTATTGTAGATAATATTTGAATAATCCTCTGTAATTATATAAGATCTGAAGTTTTTAATTATTACCACACCTTCCAGTGTTATATAAAATAAGTTATTTGCAATCATATTTCTTTTTTTAATCTTTTATTTTATATGTGAGAGACAGAGAGAGAAAGAGAGCGAGAATGTGTGTGTGTGTGTGTGTGTGTGTGTGTGTGTGTGTGTGTGTGTGTGCAGGGGAGGGGAGAGAGAGGAGACACACAATCTGAAGCAGGATCCAGGCTCCTGCTTGACAACACAGAATCCGACGTAGGGCTCAAACTCACAAACTGCAAGATCATGACCTGAGCTGAAGTCAGACACTTAACCAACTGAGCCACCCAGGTGCCCCTGCAATCATGGTTTAATAAAACACTACATGTGTCAAACTAATCCTTCTGGCTATTTAATCATTAATTTTGGCAACAGGAACTTATAGCGTGTATATGCGGGCATTGTTTATGTGTGTATTGGGCTTATGACTCCATGTCAAGATATATGTTAGGAATCACAGTGTCATCAAGAGCTGATAATATTTTTGCCCAGGTGCCCCAGAGAACACAGACAGAAAGACAAAAAAAAATGTATTTACTGGGGTACTTAACCACATTTCTAATTACTCAGTTAAGTCATCTGTCTCTATTTATCTTCTTTTTCCTGTTGCTTCTAATTTCAAAACATTGTAAATGTTGATACATTGTATTCACCTGTTGATACTGCTTTCCATCTTCAAGTGTTCTATTGAACATGCTAACTAGCCATTTATCAATTGATATAATTATTTTAAATAACATGGCCAAAATATAGTCAACATCAATATTTATTTGTTGTTATTTATTTGTTATTTGTTGCTTTATTTGGATTGCCATGGTTAAATCATGGGGAGATCTTTACATCCCCAGCAGCGACGTTGAGAATCTGAATACTCAGATTTAGACTCTTACTGGCGTGCTATCTCTTGTGTATTCATGGTGCAATGGCAGTGTTTCTGTTCGGTTGGCAGAGTCACTCTACGTGGTGACTCAGGGAGCCATACTTTTTCTTTTTTAAGCTCTCCCATTTCCTAGGGGCTACAAGTTTGAATGCAGTGAGGATAAGGATGGCAGCCTGCCAGTTGTCACAGTGGAGAGGTAATTTAACCTCTCTTGAATTTCTACTTCTTCATGTGTAAAAGGGAGAACTAGATTAGCTGACCTTCTGGCCCTAATCATTTATGATTATGTAGTCATAGGAAACAGGCCACTGAAGAAAATTACATAAGAAAAAAATATGGAATATGCTTTTCATGCAATTTTTATACGTTAGAAACATGCAAGGCTTTCTATTTTTTTAAAATCTTTTTATTTATTTTTGAGAAAGGGACAGAGTGCCAGTGGGGGAGGGACAGAGAGAGAGGGAGACACAGAATCTGAAGCAGCTCCAGGCCCTGAGCTGTCAGCACAGAGCCTGGGGTGGGGCTCGAATCCACGAATTGTGAGATCGGTACTTAAGCTGAAGTTGGCCACTCAACCGATTGAGCCACCCAGGCTCCCAAAAGCTTTCTAATTTTTCAATCTTATGCAACTTATTCAGAAACAGCACAGACAAAATAAACTGCAGATCTCTCAACCTAGAATATAAGTAGATATATTCTACAATATTTAAGTAACGTCACCCTAGGGCAGCCTGGGTGATTCTGTTGGTTAAGCATCCGATCCTCTTTTTATTTGTTTTTTGTTTGTTTGTTTTGTTGTGGTTTGATTTTTTAAAATTTTATTTAAACACAAGTTAGTTAACAGTGTAGTAATGTTTTCAGAAGTAGAATTTAGTGAGTCATCACTTACATATAATATCCAGTACTCAACACAAGTGCCCGCCTTAATGCCAGTCACCCATTTCGCCCATCTCCCCAGCCAACATCCTTCCACCCAACCTCAATTTATTCTCTATATTTAACAGTCTCTTATGGTTTGCCTACTTCTCTATATTCATCTTGTTTTTCCTTCCTTTCCCCTGTGTTCATCTGTTTTGTTTCTTAAATTTCACATATGAGTGCAATCATATGATAATTATCTTTCTGTGACTGACTTATTCCGCTTAGCATAATACATTCTATTTCCATCCACACTGTTGCAAATGAAACAATATTTCATTCTTTTTGATTGCTGAGTAATTTTCCATTGTGTACATATGTACCACATCTTTCTCCATTCATCACTTGATGGACATTTGGGCTTTTTCTATAATTTTAGCTGTTGTTGATAGTGCTCCTATAAATATTTGTGTGAATGTGCCCTTTCAAATCAGCATTTTTGTATCCTTTGGATGAATACAGTTGCTAGGTCATAGGGTACTTCTATTTAAAAAATTTTTTTAGGAACCTCCGTTCTGTTTTTCAGAGTGGCTGCACCAGTTTGCATTCCCACCAACAGTGTAGAAGGGTTCCCCTTTCTCTGTATCGTTTCCAATGTCTGTCTTTTCCTGAGTTGTTCATTTTAGCCATTCTGACAGGTGTGAAATGCTATATTATTTGGTTTTGATTTGTATTTGCCTGATGATGAGTGATGTTAAGCAACTTTTCATGTGTCTATTAGCCATCTGGATGTCTTCTTTGGAAAAGTGTCTGTTCCTGCCTTTTCCCCATTTCTTTACTGGGTTATTTATTTTTCGGGTGTTGAGTGACAAGTTCCTTATAGATTTTGGATACTGACCTTTTGTCTGATATGCCATTTGCAAATATTTCTCTCATTCTGTCAGTTGCCTTTTAGTTTTGTTGATTGTTTCCTTCCCTGTGCAAAAGATTTTTATTTTGATGAGGTCCCAATAGTTCACTTTTGCTATTGTTTACCTTGTCTCCAGAGACATGTCAAAAAGAAGTTGCTGCGGCCAAGGTCAAAGAGGTTGTTACCTGTTTTCTCCTCTAGGATTTTGATGGCTTCTTGTCTTATGTTTAGTTCTTTCATCCATTTGAAATTTATTTTGGTGTATGGTGTAAGAAGGTAGACCGTGGACAGCATGTCACTGTCCATTTGCTAAAGAGACTGTCTTTTTCCATTGGATATTCTTTCCTGAGTTGTCAAAGATTAGTTGGCCATACATTTGTAGGTCTATTTCTGGGTTCTTTATTTTGTTCCATTGATCTATGTGTTTGTTTTTGTGTCAGTACTATACTGTCTTGATTACTACGGCTTTGTAATACAGCTTGAAGTCCAGAATTGTAATGGATGCAGCTTTGGTTTTCTTCTTCAACATTACTTTGGCTATTCAGGGTCTTTTCTTGTTCCATACAAACTTTAGAGTTGTTTGTTCTAGCTCTGTGGAGAATGCTGGTGTTGTTTTGATAAGGATTGCATTGAATATGTAGATTGCTTTGGTAGTACCAAGATTTTAACAGTATTTGTTCTTTCAAACTATGAACATGGAATGTTTTTCCATTTCTTTGTGTTCTCTTCAATTTCTTTCATAAGCTGTCTATAGTTTTCAGTGTATTGATCTTTTACCTCTTTCATTAAGTTTATTCTTAGGTATTTTGTGTTTTTTTGGTGCAATTGTAAATGGGACCTATTCCTTGATTTCTCTTTCTGCTGCTTCATTTTTGGTGTATAGAAACGCCACAGATTTCTGCCTATTGATTTTATATCCTGTCTACTTTACTGAATTCAAACCTCAGTTCTAGCAGTGTTTTGATGGAATGTTGGGCTAAGAGTGATTTCATGTCAAATCATGACCTCATGTATCATGGGTTTGAGCCCTGTGTTGGACTCTGTGCTAATGGGATGAAGCTTACTTGGGAATTTCTTGGCTCCTTCCCTCCCTGACTTCCAAACTAAATAAATAAATGCTAAGAAGAAATTAAAATAATGTCAGCATAAGTGAATAAGATTTATTACAATAATAAAAAATGAAAAAGTTTATAAAATCTAATAAAATAAAATATTTCATATCAAAACAATCGTAAATTAAGACATTATTCTTTTGCATTGAAAAAGCACTTAATAACATTCAAAAATAATTTCTCATCTAATCCTTAGAAAATTAGAAGTGGAAATATTCTCTTTAACATTATTAAAATAAGTATACCTTCCTATTAGCTAACATATCATATACTACTGTAAAACAGTGCCTTTAAATCAGGAAAACAGAGGTTAGATTACTATTACTATTACTTAGATTGACTATTATAGTGACCAAAGTTGAATAGAAGACAAATAAATAAGAACTATAAATATTGGAAAGGGAAAACCATAATTGTTATTTGTAAATGATGTGATAATATATTTAGAAAACAAAGAGGAACAATACGAAAATTTGGAGAACCTGAACCCTGATGCTAATCTCAACACTATGAATTGGTTTTGCAGTGAGAATTCTTCATAGGCATGTTCAGTAAAATGTGTTGGTATAGATTAAATCTGGAAAAATACCTTGAGTTTCACAACATATTAACAATGAACAATTGAGATACACAATTGGGTAAAGAATTACATTCACATAGTTTTTTATTCAACCAGTGCATGCTTATCGGACCATGACGTTCCTTAGAGATAATGAGATGTCCTTGGATTTGTTCCAAGGCAATGGGAAATGATGTTTCACAAAAGAAACTACATGCTGGCACCTGGGTGGTTCAGTTGGTTAAGTGTCTGACTCTTGGTTTTGGCTCAGGTCATTGTGAGTTCAAGCCCCATATTGGGCTCTGCACCAAGAGTGTGGGGCATGATTGGGACTCAGGACTCTCTCTCTCCTTCTCTCTCTGCCCATCCCTCCCCCTCTCTCACTCTCTCTCTCTCAAAATAAATAAATAAACCTTTAAAAAGGGGGAAAAAAGAAAATACATGCCAATAGACGTAGGGGAAAGTAGTTAACTTCAGTAATAATAAAAAAAGTTAGAAAAAAACCCAAACCCAGAAATCAAAAGAATATCACATGGACAAATATTAATAAAAGTGATCATTCTTAGCAAGTTTCAGATACAGGGACATAGGTACTTTTGTACACAAAAATAGCGCTAAAGGATGTAATCTTCCTAAAAGGAATTCATACACATCTATAGTTTCAGACATGTTTATGCCTTATCAATTGTTGACCTTCTAAAGGAATGTATTTTATGGAAATAAACAAAGATGACAGCAAGACAAAGATACTCGTCACAGTATTTTATATAGAAAAATAATTTTTATTTTTAGTAGTCTGAACTTGACTAACAAACTAAGTACTGAGTACAACTGCTTTGAAATAAAACAGACTTCTAGATGAGAGTTTCACTGCTGTCACGTATTACCTGTGTGACTTTGGATAACTTTTTTATTCTTTCTGCAACTCAATTACTCAAACTGTAAAAGAGATTACTATAATAACACTTGAATACTAAAAGACCTAATATTTATGAAGAAACTTATGATAATGGTGAGTAGAATAGTAAAATACAGAACGTTAAATAATATATGATCCAATTCTTAGGTGTATATCATTTTCTCCATGTATAAATCTGTATATGGATATTCATACACTATAAACAATGCTTGATTCTAAGTATTAACTGCATAACATACATACACATATTACATGCAAAAGTGTTCTTCTAATGGTTAGAAAAAACCAGGTACAGTTTTAGCTATCATGATGTTTGCTATCTAAGAGAGTGAATAAACATGTAACTAATTAGAGAAAAATAATCACAAAGGAGCAGGAGCATGGGGTAATGGGTTAAGGTAAAATTTTCTTCTTCTTTTTTTTTTTAATGTTTTATTTTATTTCTAGGAGAGAGAGAGAGACAGTATGAGCAGGGGAGGATCAGAGAGAGAGGGAGCCACAGACCGAAACAGGCTCCAGGCTCTGAGCTGGCAGTCAGCACAGAGCCCGATGCGGGGCTCGAACCCACGAACCGCGAGATCATGACCTGAGGGAAAGTCGGACGCTTAACCGACTAAGCCACCCGGGCGCCCCCAAGATAAAATTTTCTTAATTATTTCCTTCATTTTCCAAATGTTATATATTACATAGTATATATCTGTTTGTTTTCAGAAATGTGAAATTGTGACTTTAAGTGCATCCATTGATTTACACATTTTTGGCAAATCAATAAAGGGTTTTCCATACGACAGACAGACAGACACAAAGGGATGAAAGAGACAGAGAGGACAATTAAGCCCTTAAATACTTAGATTCTTTTCTTTTTTTTTTAATTTTTTTTTTTTTTATGTTTTATTTATTTCTAGGAGAGAGAGAGACAGCGTGAGCAGGGGAGGGTCAGAGAGAGGGAGTCACAGACTGAAACAGGCTCCAGGCTCTGAGCTGGCAGTCAGCACAGAACCCGACGCGGGGCTCGAACCCACGAACCGCGAGATCATGACCTGAGCGAAAGTCGGACGCTCAACCGACTAAGCCACCCGGGCGCCCCTTAAATACTTAGATTCTTAAACGTCTCTTTCTCTTGACCTCCCTTACTGGGCTTGGGGTTCATGAACTGCATCAGAAAATCGTAGCGTCTGCCTCACAAACATGGAAGGAAATCTTTGAAAAATCAGGGCGAGTGCACCAGGCGGAAACACTGATTCACACGAGTGCTGGGTGGACACCAGCCTGTTTCCTCATCGCTGCCAAATGCAAAACGCCAGTGCTTCGTGTGAGGCCTCCAGGTCAAGGCAGGAGCCAGAGACCTGTTGGTTAGAAGTCTCTAAGCCTGCTTCCCCACCTTTAGTCACAATCCTTATTTCATACTCTAATCCCAGAGGCTGTAACTCCTCTCCAGGGTCTGATTGCTTTTCCTGCCCTCAGGTTAGTGTATTAAAATAATTGATTTGTTTTGTGATGAAGAGAAAGATATTTAGACTGGGGGGAAAAAGTAAAATTGTAAGAAGCATGAAAAAAATGTGAAAGTGGAAGTTAAGAAAGGAACTTGGAAAAGTTGTAAATCAGGTTAATGATTGTTGAACTGGGACAGGGACAGAAGAAAAGCTCAAAGCAAAATTTATATCCTCTAATTCTGTGTGAAGCCGCATCCACCAAATTCACACTGTAATGTGTTGAAGAAAACTTACAAATAAGTCAGACAGTGTAAAGAAAAGGAATGAACATTAATGCTATCTTTCTAAAAAGATATTCATGGCACAAAGATAAAGAAGTGGTTCTCTGACAAAAAGATAAATACATTAAAGGACTTCAGAAAGAATGTCAGTGTGTTCACATATCATTTTTATACCAATGGAAATAAAGTGATTTAAAAGATTCTTTTCAGAAGCCTAAAATTTGGTAGCAACTGGGGAACAGTGGTTCACATAAAAATATCTTCAAAATCTACTTATCTGATTTTTTCAAGCATGCCTTTTTACATAATTATTTGTGAACAAGAGGCAAACATAAATATAAAATAAATAGGTACAATTGAGAATAGAGTAAAAAGATATGTTGTTCACCTAGAATGGATTAAAATGGGTAAAGTTAACTTTTATATCACCAATCTATCATCTATCTACCTATCTATCTAATCTATCTATCATTTATCTATCTATCTGTCATCTATAATTGATCATTTATTCACACAGTATGTTCATATACAAGTTACACAAATCATTGAAATACTGTAAAGTTACTAAAGTGAAAAATAGTGAGACTAAACTCCAGGTGTATAAGAAGCAATCTGATTGTTTACTATGATTTGGCTCAATCGCCCATTTCTTCAGCAAACTAAGTGGCTAATCTACAACCTTGGCTAAGCAGCAGGAATTGAATGGTAAAAAGACAGATACAGTTTTGTGGTTTTAGGTTATATTCTAGATATGAACACAGGTAAAACCTAGTAAATATCAATGAACAAATTCACATTATGATGTTATAGGTGGAACTGAGACAGAGAATATTTGGGGTGGTAGGACATAACTACTCTATCATTAGGTGTTTAATTAGGGAACTAGACACTGTGCAAAGCATATATGTATATATTAATAAAGAAGTTAATTTAAAATATTTCAATGGTCACTAGATCCAAAGTAACAGGTGTGCCAATCATGCTAGTTAAAATTTAGCAACATAAAGGCAGAACACGATGCAAGTTAATTAAATTACTAAGATCAAATGACTCTGCTTTTCACACCAACATGGTAAAAAGAAATATGCTTCATTTTAGAGACATTTCCTTGTTGGTATTGACATGTGGTTAAGATGGAGACTTTTCTTCCATTAAAACTATTGGGTAACTAGGAGGCCTAATCATAAAGATAGATTTTTAAAAATTTGATTAACAACTTCCATTCACATACGTTAAATACGCTTAAAAATTTTCTGGCTCTAATCTATGTGGCTTTGTTTAATTTTTCTGTTTCAAGTTTACAATGCAGTCTTAACTGCCAGTAGTCATGGGGAGGAGAAAATGGGGAATTTCTAAGCAACAGGAAGGAAATTTCAGTTAAGCAAGATGAATAAACTTTAGAGATGTGTTGTATAACATTGAGCCCATTATAACAATAATATACTGTGTAACCAAAATTTTTTAAAGGAGTAGGTCACATGTCAAGTGTTACTACCACAATAAAATACAATAATTAAAAAAGGGAAAAACAAATGTCCCATACAAAAGGATTTTGGCCAAATCTAGAGAAGCTGGGATGATTATACACTGTTAGTGGTGATATAATATACTCTCATGGAATACAGCATAGAGATTCCTTCAGAAATGAAAATTGAAACTACCATATATTTTAGAAATTCCATTGCTGAATGGATATCCAAAAGAATTTAAATCAGGATCTTTTTCTTTTTTTTTTTTTAAGTCAGGATCTTAAAAAGATAGTTGCACTCCCCTGTTCATTACAGCATTTGTCACAATTGTCAAGGTATGGAAACAACTCAAGGGTCCACTGGTTAATGAATGGATAAAAAAATATGGTATACACATACAGTGAAATATTTATTATTCATCCTTAAAAAGGGAAAATATCTTGCCATTTGTGACAATATAGATACACCTGCAGGACATTATATTAAGTAAAAGAAAGCAGACACAGAAGAAAAACACTACGTGATACCACTTATATGAAGAATCTAAAATAGAATCTAAAGCTGATAGGAGCAAACTTATAGAATAGTAGTTGCCAGAGGATGGGGGAGGGGGAAACAGGGTGGCATTAGTCCAGAGATTTGTTATATAACATAGTGCTTGTACTTAACAATATGGTACTGTGCACTTTAAAATTTGTTAGGAAGGTCAGTCTCCTATTAAGTGTTCTCATCACACACAAAAGACACACACACAGCACCACTGAAAGGTATCTATCCCTTTTATTGTGATGATGGTATTATAAGTGTTTGCTTAAGTTAAGGTTTCAACTTATTGAATTGTATACATTAAACACATGCAGTTCTTAGTTTATAAATTATATCTCAATCAACTCTTTAAAAAAACTCAGTGGATTAACCCAACAGAAATTCATTTCTTATTACTGGCACATTCTAAAACTTGGCAAGGTGGACTGGTATGCAGCCACATGAGGAACCAGAGTCTTTAGTATGAGGGCCCTTGTATTTACTGGACACTTTGATACCTACATATAAAACTGCATTTCCCAATCTCCCTTGCAGCTATGTTTGTTCTCGTGAGAATTTATTCTGGTCAATGACATATAAATGAACACATAATTTGATATTTTTAGGAGGTCTTCTTGAAAAGCCAGGAGTTTATACTTTTTTATTTCTTCCTTCTTTACTGTGTGGAATGTGGACCAAATGGTAAAGACTACATTTGAACCAGAAAGTGGAGGTCATTTGCTAAGGATGACAGGGTAACCACATGGATAAACAAGAGTAGACACCACTGAGATACCTTACCTACCATGACTACCTCCACTTCCTTTTACAAGGAAGAGAAATAAATGTCTGTCTTGTGTTAGACACAATGACTGGGTGCCTTTGTTCTATGCAGCATGAATCTAATCTCAGCTGATACAGTAGGTATAGCAAGAACTCTCTCATTTTTTTAAGTCTTTTCTGTCTCTGTTATATTTAATGACATGTGTCATGTTAGAAGTAAATTCTTGAAAGTCATGAATACGAAAATAGAGGCTCACTTTTATTGCTTCAATTTAACACTGCACTTAAATAATTGGTGAAACAAACAAGAAAAAGAAAATTCTTATGATTGGAAAGTAGGAACCAGAACCGTCTTCATTTTCGAATGATCTGCTTTTCCACATTGAAAACATACAATAATACTTAGCCCCAAATTGTTAGATTTCATAATGTAATTCAGAAAGGATGCTAGCTATAAAATCAATTTAGAAAAGTCAGCTTCCTTGTAATACCAGCAAAGAAATTAGATAATATAACTTAATAAAACAAAACATTCATAAAACGACCTTAAAATATTATTGATATAGGAGGAAATCTTTATTTAAAGGTGTGAAGATTTTGTAAAGAAAATAACAACACTATATATTTTTATATGTGGTTATCTGGGCCCCAATATCAGAAATGTGTCCGTTCCTTCCAAATTAATCTTTAAGATCAATGTCATTTCAGACAACCCCAACATCATTGTTTATCTTTGATAGATTTGGTAAGATATTTCAGAAATACATGTGGAAGTTTTAAGAGGATTATGAGGGTTGTTTATATACCAGGTCATATCATCTGAAAATACAAATTATTTTCCTTCTTCTTTTTCAGTCTGTGTTTTTTTTCTTGCTTGATATCTCTGGCATGAACCTCCATTACATTGTGGATGATAAATAATGAGAGCAGAAATCCTCATCGTTTAAATCTTTGAGTAAAAGCATTCAGTCTTTTATTGTTTATTATGATACAGCTGTGGGTTTTTTAATACAAGTTCTCATTTATGTATTTTTTTACCGTAAATGAATGCTGAATTTGGTCTAATGTTTTTTCTGTCTCTATTTAAAAAAATTTTTTTTAGTTTATTTTTGAGAGAGATAGAACACAAGCACTGGAGGGGCAGAGAGAGGAACACACAGAATTCAAAGCAGGTTCCAGGCTCTGAGCTCTGAGCTAGCACAGAGTCTTAGATGGCGCTTGAACTCATACACTGTGAGATCATTACCTGAGCTGAAGTCAGTGAAACCATATGGTCCTGCTCTTTTCTTTGTGATAAATTTAAAATTACTAATTTTTTTAAATCTAATCTACTAATGCTTTTTAAATCAATGAAGAAAAATGGAAAAAGTAATGTGTAATTATTCCATTTTATCATGACTTACCAGAAAGTAAATTATCTTTTCTAAAGTTCTTTGTTTATGGATTTATATTACTTCTGATGGCACATTCTTTCAAACTAAGTAATTCCCTAAAGAATGGAATGAGAGGAAATATTTGCAAACCACATATCTAATAAGGGCTGATATCCAAAATATATAAGGAACCTATACAACTCAACAGCAAATAAAATAAAACAAAAGTATAAATTCAAAAACCACCAAATAATTGAATTTAAAAATTGGGCAAAGAACTTCGGTAGAAGTTTTTCCCAAGAAGAAATCCAAATGGCCAACAGATATATGAAAAAGTGCTCAACATCACCAATCATCAGGGAAATTCAAGCCAAAACCACAATGAGGTGTCACCTCACATCTGTTACAATGGCTATTATCAAAGAGGTAAGAGACAAGTTTTAGCAAAGACATCGAGAGTTGTAGGGAGGGGTTGCCTGGGTGGCTCAGTTAAGCCAGATATTAAAAATGAGTTTCTGGTTTTTTTGTATCACCTTCTGAATCATACTATTTCAAGTGTTTTCCTGAAATATGTGAAGTTATTTTATTGGCTACATACTCTCTTGTGATTATTTTACTGCTTAGAATGGTTTTGGGGAGCAGTCTCTTGATGTGCTTTCCTTTACTCCTGTGTATCATTTTTATTTGGCATCATCCTAGTTAAAACTATTCACTTTTGCAAATAAGTAAGTAATATTTTTTGTAGTCTGTGCTGGAGTCAATCAAATAAATTTTAAGCAACATTCTTGACCACTGCAAATCATAATATTTACATTATATAGTTGCATAGTATATGTAATATCTTAGCAGTTCACTGTACTACTGTGGGAGAAGGTTAATGGCATATAGAAAGATAACTTGCAGGTTAATTGACTTGTTGAAAGGTAAGGAACAAAAAATATTTAACTCTGGTTGTGAAAGAAGTAGCTCTTTTCATCAACTTTCCCCTTCTGTCATTAGTAGGTTACAATAAGAATCCAACATAGTTTTGTTTTAGAGGTCAAGAGATGATCTCAAAGATTATGCACACCATTTATTCATTATCTCTGTTCATAGCTACATTTAAATTTCTATATAGATTTGGCTTCTTGCTCCTTATAACTGTCTATTTGTCAATCATCTTTGTCAAAAGAACAAACCAGAAATTTATCTATGTCTTGACCAAGAATCCTGGGAACTATATCTCATAGGTAGTGTTGAAGCCATAAACCATCCAAGGTGGTTAATCATTAGCCAAGTGCCTGAGATGGAATCTTCTAAGCAGTATTCAGAAAGTTATTAAAAAGATTCCTTAATTATCCTTGCACTTTTCCAGAATTAGAATCATAAGATGGATAAAACTTGATGAACAGTATAAACTTTACTTTGTAGAAAAAGTTGACATTTATAGTTTATCACTAGCCTTACCTGCACAAATATTTAAATACACTTAAATATGTCTATGAACATATTCAGGAACAAATAGTCAATTTATATATATTTTTAATTTATTTTTATGTTTTTATGTTTTATTTTATTTCTGAGAGAGACAGACAGACAGCCAGTGTGAGCAGGGGAGGGTCACAAAGAGAGGGAGACACAGAATCTGAAGCAGGCTCTAGGCTCTGAACTGTCAGCACAGAGCCCTACGTGGGGCTCAAACCCACCAACGGTGAGATCATGACCTGAGCCGAAGTCTGACGCTCAACCCACTGAGGCATCCAGGAGCCCCAGTCAATTTATATTTTAAAATGTAAATTTGTCTCCAAATAGTTTGATGGTAAGACCTATTCAGTTCTCTTACAAATTAGCAAATGAAAACAAATCTCATGAGGAATTTCACTTTCTACAAAAATAGATTTTAATGGTTAAAAGACGCATGAAAAAGATTTTAAGAATTGAAAGAATAAAGATGGATTTTCTTTAAGGAGATAATTTAAAACTAACCACTTACACTATCGAATGTCTCTCAGAAAAGGTGGGCAGGCTGATTACTTAGTTTGGAAGTTAGCAATAATTTAATCGAAAAGAATTATAAAGGACTGTGGCTCTTGTGAGATTTTTAAATAATGTAGTTGTTTCTAGAAGTAGTCATGTTGATTGTAGGAATATTGCACACTTACAGAACCTAAACCAAGAAAAAAATATATAGTATACAATTAATAATTCTATTCTTTTTTTTTAATTTTAAAAATGTTTTCTTTTTTTCTGATAGAGAGAGAGGCAGCGTGAGCAGGGAAGGGTCAGAGAGAGAGGGAGACAGGATCTGAAGACAGGCTCCAGGTTCTGAGCTAGCTGTCAGCACAGAGCCTGACATGGGGCTCAAACTCACAAACTATGAGATCATGACCTGCACCAAAGTTGGACGCTTAGCCGACTGAGCCACCCAGGCGCCCCAATAATTCTATTCTTTTTTTTTCTTAATTTATTATTTCTAGGAGAGAGAGAGTAAGCAGGGGAGGGTCAGAGAGAGAGGGAGTCACAGACTGAAACAGGCTCCAGGCTCTGAGCTGGCAGTCAGCACAGAGCCCGACGCGGGGCTCGAACCCACGAACCACAAGATCATGACCCAAGCGAAAGTCGGACGCTTAACCGACTAAGCCACCCAGGCGCCCCCCAATAATTCTATTCTTAAAAATGCCCAAAGCTATGTACAGCTCTAAGAACACCAAGTAGCCTATAGTCTTGCATAGCATATTTTATATTAATATCATACTTTTTTCGAGTTTTTATTTAAATTCTAGTTAGTTAGCACTCATTGTAATACTAGTTTCAGGTGTAGATTTAGTGATTCATCACTTACATACAACACCCAATGCTCATCAGTGCAAGTGGACACCTTAAGCCACTTAACCCATTCCCCGTACACCCACCTCCCTTCCCTAATCCTCAGTTTGTTCGCTATAGGTAAGAGTCCGTTTCCTGGTTTGCCTCTCTCTCCCCCATATGTTCACCTGTTTTGTTTCATAAATTCCACATATGAGCGAAACCATATGGCATTTGTCTTTTCCTGACTGACTTATTTCACTTAGCATAATACTTTCTAGCTCCATCCTCAGCAATTGCATTATTAGGTATGTACCCAAATGATACAAAAGAACTGATTTGAAAGAACACATGCACTCTGATGTTTATAGCAGCATTATCAACAATAGACCAAATTATGGAAAGAACCCAAATACCCATCAACTGATGAATGGATAAAGATGTGGTATATAATAAGGGAATAATACTCAACCATACCATAATACTTTTAACAGAGATAATCATAAAAATCTAAATCACTAAATAAAATCCTTGAATTAAAATGTTCACATTCACATTTGGAGAAATATGCTTTAATTTCAGGGAAAATTTATTAAGATTGTGGTCTAGCCATATTTACACACTAATGACATTGTTTCATTTGCAAACAATGTGTGTTTATCTCATTCAAAAGAAGTTGTTTTGTTACATAAATAAGTCCCAAATGACAAACATGCCTTTTTTATAATTCCTTCATTGCAGGTGTGTGTGTGTGTGTGTGTGTGTGTGTGTGTGTGTGTGTGTGTCTGTGTGTGTGTCTGTGTGTGTGTATAAGTTGGTAATTAACAATCATTAAGTGTGCACCATGAACTAAACATTCTTCACAATTATTAATACTTGTTAATTCATTTAAATCTTGTAATATCGTTGAGGTAGGTTCCAATGTGATACTCAATGTTACTGATTAGAAAACTACAGGTAGAGTGAGGGAATCTGAGTTCAAAACTCCTTCTTTTGACCACTGCAACTGTTCATCATATGAAATTAACTGCTATAGCTATTCTATTAATGACATTTTCTTTAAGATTTTTCTGGAATTTGATAAATTAAAATTTTATCAAATTTAGATGATCTCTTATAAAGTGGTAGCTTATAAGAGGCAGTATAAAATCAAACTAAAAATAGAATCCAGGAATAAAGGTACTTTACTTGTTAATCAAAAAAAATAGCACTGTAATGTAATCTTGACAAGATTTTCTTTTAAAAAATGGCTATGAATCTCTTAAATTTAGAAATAACTTTTGGAGTGCCTGGGTGGCTCACATGGTTCAGCATCTGACTCTTGATTTTGGCTCAGGTCATGATCCCAAGGTTGTGGAATCAAGCCCAGTATCAGGCTCCATGCTGAGTGTGGACTCTGCTTAAGATTCTCTTTCTCTTTCTTTGCCCCTCTTCCTGGCTTGTACACACACACACTCTCTCAAAACATAAAATAAATAACTAAGTAACTTTTGATCTTCATGGAATATATAAACATCAATCCTAGATTAATTATAGATCTAAATATGAAGAATGAAACAATAAAATCTTTAGAGACATACATAGAAGAATGTTTCTATGAGATAACTTTTGGCAATATTTCTTAAGGAAGGCACTAAAACCACTAGCCACAAAGCCTTTTTCTGAGTTGCATTTATTTATAAATAATAACTTCATATCATCAAAGGCACTATTTATTGAGTGAAAAAGTAGCCAATAGAGCCATAGAAAATAATCATAACACATAATTTTGACAAGATATTCACACACCAGAGTCCTTGTCAGCATTTGGTATTATCACTATTTTAATTTAGCCATGTTGATAAATATGGCTATTTATAGATAGCCATATCTACATTATAGATAGCCATATTTACAGATATTACATATTGCAGTTTTAATCTGCTCTTCACTGATGACTAATGATGTCAAACAGAAGTTCATGTGCTTACTTGAAATTCATATGTTTCCTACTCAGTGAAATGTTTCTTCATGTGTTTAGCCCATTTTATAGCTGGATTTTTTTTTAAACTATTGACTTTTGAGAGTTCTTTATATATTCCAGGTACTAGTCTTTTCTCAGAAATGTGGTTTACAAATATTATTTCCCAGTCAGTAGTTTGTCTTCTATCCTCTTAAAAAGCCTTCACAGAAGCAAATTTTAAAAAATGAACAGAGTTCAATAATATATATATATATATATTTTCTTAACAGATTGTATTTTTTGTATCAGTTTGAAGAACACTGATCATTTTGTTTAGAGAAATTCCCTAAATTATTCTATTTGGAGAACTTTCTTTAGCTATTCTTTTAGGATATATCTATATGGTGGCAAGTTCTTTTTTTAAAAAAAAATTTTTTTAAATGTTTATTTATTTTTGAGACAAAGACAGAGTGTGATCAGGGGAGGGTCAGAGAACACAGGAGACACAGAATCTCGAAGCAGGTTCTAGGCTCTGAGTTGTCAGCACAGAGCTCAACATGGGGCTCAAATCCATGAACCATGAGATCATGACCTGAAACAAAGTCAGACACTTACCCAACTGAGCCACACAGGCACCCCTATTGATGGCAAATTCTATTAGTTTTCTCTCATTTAAGAAATCTTGACATCTCTTTTATTCCTGCTGGATATTTTTACTGGAAATGGATTCTGGGTTGACAGTACTTTTCTTTTAGCACTTGGAAAATGTGCCACTTCCTGATGACCTCAGGGCCTTCTAAAGAGAAATCTGTCATCTTAATTGTTTTGTAGTTGTTGTTACTGTTTTGTTTTTTTGTTCTTTTTTACCTACAAATAAGATACTGTTTGTCTCTCTGTTTTCAAGATTTTTTTTTCCTTTCCTTCATAAATTTGAATAAGATGTGTCTTGGTGTTTATCCCTTTTGGTATTTACATAACTTTTGTATCTGTAGGAGTATGTCCTTTGTCAAATCTGGGAAGTTTTCAGACATTATTTAAGTATTTTCTTAGCTTTGTGCTCTTTCTCCTTTTCTTGCAGCAGTCTGATACGAATGTTAGAAGTTTGGATATGATCTCATTTGTCTTCAAGGTTCCATTCATCTTTTCTCGTTTTATTTTTTCTGTTGTTTAGATTGCATAATTTCGATCATTCACCCAGCTCACTTGTTCTTTTTCTGCCCTCTTCCCTGCTGCTGTACACATATACTGAGGCTTTTATTTCAGTTATTATAATTTTATGTTGTATTTCCATTTAGTTCTTCTATTTCTTTGTTGAGACTTTCCATTTTTAAAAAAATGTGTTTAAAGCATACTTGCAATTTCTCCGTGAAACATTTTGATGATAGCTGCTTGAAAACCTTTGATAATTTTAACATCTCTGTCATCACAGTATTGACACCTGTGAATTGTATTTTCTCATTCAAGTTAAGATTCTCCTTGTTGGGGCGCCTGGGTGGCTTAGTCGGTTAAGCGTCCGACTTTCGCTTAGGTCATGATCTCGCGGTTCGTGGGTTCTAGCCCCACGTCGGGCTCTGTGCTGACTGCCAGCTCGGAGCCTGGAGCCTGTTTCAGTCTGTGACTCCCTCTCTCTCTGACCCTCCCCTGCTCACGCTGTCTCTCTCTCTCTCCTAGAAATAAAAAAAAAAAAAGATTCTCCTTGTTGTTGGTATAATGGGTCATTTTCCAATAAAACCTGTACATTTAGGGATTAGTTTTTGAAGTTTTGGAATTTATGTAAACTTTCTGTTTAGCTGGTTTTCTCTAATATTGATCCAGTAGGGGAATGGACATACCCACTCTATCTCCCAGTGGAGATAGGAATCCAAGTTCTCCATTAGAATTCCCTGACAACGTGTGATATTGGGCCAAACTGGGAGTTCCAGCTCCTACTGATACTTCCATGTCTGGGGGAGTGGTACTTCATGACTATTCCCCACTGACCAGTCTCCACCAACACCAAAAAAGAGTTAGACTCATTACTGCTGAGTAATGGCAAAAGTTCTGGGACTTCTTCGATACCACCCCAACGCAGAAAGGAAAGAGAGCCTCATCACTACTAAGTGGCAGTAGAAGTCCAGTCTCCCCTTCTGGTCTCCAAGACATCATTGGTGGTGGAGGAGGGAAAACCTCATTAATATTGGATGGAGATCTCTTCGAATTTTGCCTTTATTTCATTTTCCCTGTATTAGTTTGTTATTGTTCCTGTAACAAATTCCCACAGACTTTAATGGCTTAAAATAACATACATTTATTCTTTTATAAGTCTGAAGTCTAAAATCAACATGTTAACAAGGCTGCATTTCTTTTTGAGGCTTTAGGGGAGAATGGTTTCTCTGTTTTTATCAGTTTCTGGAGACTGCCTGCATTCTTTGACTCATGATTCATTCCTCATATAACCTCAACCTCTTGTTTCCCTTGTCACATTTCCCACTCTTCAATCTGACCCTACTACTTGCTGTTTATAAAGGCTTTTGTGACTACCTTGAGCTCACTTGGGTAATCCAGGTAATCCAGGATAATCTCCTTATCTCAAAATCCTTAACTTCATCATATCTGCAGAGTCTCTTTCCACAGGTAAGGTAACATAATCACAAATTGCTGGGATTAGGACATGGACAAGTTTGGGGGCCCATTATACAGTTTACCCCACCCCCATCTAAACCATTGTTAATTCTTGAAGTTTCCACTTCCAAAAACATCAAGATTTTTGCTCTTTATCTCCATGGTTATGAATCTGATACAGGCTTCCATTTCTTACCTTGATATCTGCCACCAAAAGATTTCTGTAGCAGCAAGAACCGCAAATTAGAAACCTGAAAAGCTTTGGAAAGATACGGAAATTAAGCTCAATTTCAAAGAATGTTATAAGGCTTTGATTGTGCATAAGAGTGTGTACAGAATTTTCAAGTCATGGGTAATTAGATAAAAACTGGCTCACATTAATTGAGTTTCTACCATGTGCAAGACCTTGGCAATCAATCATCTTTGCTTGTAGTAGTATATAGTTGGGCAAACAATCCGGAGAGGCCAAATATATTAAACTGTCTGAGAGGAAACTTACAAGGATGCTATGTTGTAATGAGATGAGTATTGGACATATGGGAAGACATTGAATAGCAACTGTTGAAAGGAACTAAGAATATCATTCTATAAAAAAGAAATTTAATTCCTTTGCTAGGAAAAGTCTAAATATAGGAATAATAATACCTGCCACTAGACTAAACCAGCTTAAATTTAATAAAGGCAATAAGGTCCTTAAAACATTATATCATAAATAAGCTTGGAAAATTGTAGAGGTTCCTAGAGTGTTTGCACACAAATCATTGTATCCAGTGGCTTGGGAAGCTTTTTTTCCCTGTCAGCAGAGATGGATAAGGTGGAGGATACATATGATTAAATCACCAAGAGTAACTGATTATCACAAAATCATAGTAAAAAGCAGATACTGATAGTATATACAAATGGACAGCATGTGTATTATAAAAAACAACAACAATCTTTTACCAAAACAACTTAGAAGATAAAGCTGCAAAGAATAAGACTTTGGAGTAGTTGCATATAGTTTAGGCATTTTATAACAGCTCCCAGCTTTCTATAACATTCTTCCTCAATTTCATAAAGGCATTTATTTTTGTTTCATGGGGAAGAGTGATACTAGAAATATTTTTGTAGGAATCAGGTCTGGGTCTGATTTTTGTTAATATTATACTGATATTCGTTGTCATTTTTCTTAAAATTTCCCAGCAAGATATAGCTACATAATGTTTCAGTGTCAAAGTGTCAACTCCAATGTCACAGAAAATTTAAAGGATCAAAGTTTAAATCAATTGTCTGGTTACCGTAATACACGTTGTTGAATCCATGGCCTATATTCAGCTAATGTTGTTCTAGAGACTTGAGATAAAAATGTTTTCCAAAAGAGGGGCAATTTGTTTCCATGTGTGGGTTTTACTAAGTTGCCATAACCTTCTAAGCCCTTGACTAGTGTGAGTAATCAATCATTAATTGCTTAAAATCTGAGGGTTTGAGTGATCCCTCTTGGTAAAACAATCTATGAAGAAGATTTCATCAAACATTTTAGATATTAAAAATTATCTTGTAAAATATACTTTAAGGTTTTAAATGTGTCTGGCTATTTGCTGGATTTGGAAATGATGCATTTTCACCAGCTGGGACCTGGCATAGAACACATTGTCACTGAAACGGAACACTCTTAAGGAACTGTAACAATTTATGTTTCCTCAGCAGGGTTTGTATCCTCCAGTTTCAAAAATTATCTGATCTTAGCAGGACAAATATATTAACATTTCTTAATTCAAGAGAACAAGCATAATTTCAGTGTTTTACTAGAGAGAAGAACTTTTAAAACCCTATTAATTAGACTCAGAAAACCATAAAGACTCATTATGGAGACTATAACCTAGATTGCGAATTTCACATATTACAGAATTGATTGGTAGTTAGAACTGAGTAGCATCGCCTGTCTTTCAAAATATAATACTTGAACATATCAATTAGAATTATCTATTAAAATATAATATTGTTGCTGTCACATCATCAAGGAAACACATGATTTGATTCCTAATGAAGTTATATATTTAAAAGAATAAAGTCTTTGGCTAAGAAAATAACTGAATATTAAAATTGAATGGATAAAATTGTCAAGAGGGTTTGTTGACAATAAAGGTAAATTCAGTAAATTATATATTAAACTGTTTAGCTGGTATTAAATAGAGTTGCCTAAAAAGTCTCGATTCAATATCTGGAATAAGAACTATTGTCAAAAAGTAGATATAAATATGGATTCCTATAATATATTGCTTGGGTGTAGGAGCCTTTCTGGTCTAGAAGCTGAACCCTCTGCTCAGAATAATCTTTGTAAAAACTTCATAAACATAATTTCTAGTGTTCCTACAAGGGACCTGTTTAGTCCATATAACCTCACTCAAGAAAGCAACAAGATAAATAAACAGTTTTCAAAAAAGCACAAAGATAGAAGGACCTCATTGTAAATTTATTGTCATCCTTGAACAGAAGTGATTCACCTAATTAGGTCATTTTTTAACTATAAACAACACTGTCTAGTAATATATATTATCAACGTCCAAGGAAAGAAACGAACTAAAGTTAAAATTCTCTTGTTTCCCCCCACCCTTTGTTTTGTTTATTATGTTATGAATGATAATTGGTCTAAATTTTTCCTTTCCTAATTATTTTAATTATTTTTTAATTGTGGTGAAAATATGTAGCATGAGATCTACCTTTGCAACAAATTATGAAGTGCATTATGCTATATTTTTAACTCTAAGCAAAATACTATGCAGTAAACCTCTAGAATTTATTCATATTGCATAGCTAAAACTTTATATCTGTTGAATAACAACTCCCTATTTTCTCTCTTGCCAGCCTCTAGCAACCGTCATTCTATAGTGTGCTTCTTTCTCACGTAAGTGAAATTACATAATATTTGTCCTTTTGTGACTGGCTTATTTTACTTAGCATAATATCCTCCAGGTTGATCTATGTTGTTGCATATGGCAAGATTTTCCTCACTTTTGAGGCCGAATAATATTGTCTTTTGTGCATATACCATATTCCTCCCCCCCATTCATTCATCAGTAGATATTTATGTTGTTTCCATATCTCGACTGTTGTGAATAGTGCCACCATGAACACAGGAGTGAAAATATCTCTTCAAGATTCTGATTTCAACTCTTTTGGATATGTACCCAGAAGTGAGGACTGGATCATGTCTTTGACAAAAGAGCCAAGAATATACAAAAGAAAAAGATAGTTTTTTCAATAAGTGGTGCTGGGAAAAGAATTTCCATATGCAAAGAATGAACCCTTATTTTACACAAAAATAAATTGAAAATGGATTAAGAACCTATACATAAGACCTGACACTGTAAAACTATTTAGAAGAAAACATAAGGGAAAATCTTTTTGACATGGGTCTTGACAATGATTCTTTGGATACAAACAACAAAAAGTAGAGGCTACAAAAGTAAGAATTGAGGCTCTTGGGTGGCTCAGTTAGTTGGGTGTCTGGCTTCAGCTCAGGTCACAATCTCATGGTTCCTGGGTTGGAGCTCCCCTTTGGGCTCTGTGCTGACAGCTCAGAGCCTGCAGCCTGCTTTAGATTCTGTCTCTGCCCCTCCCCCACTCACACTCTGTCTTTCTCTCTCAAAAATAAATAACAATATTTTTAAAAGTAAGAATAAACAAGTGAGACTATATCAAAGTAAACATCTGCACAGCAAAGAAAGCAATCAACAAAATGAAAAGACAACCCATGAAATGTGAGAAAATGGTTGCAAACCATATGTCCAAATCCAAGGGGTTAATACCCAACATATAAAAGGAATTCTAACTCAATAACTAATAATAATAAAAATAATAGTAATAATGAATTACCTGAATAAAAAATCAGCAAAGGATCTGAGTAAACACTTCTCTAAAGAATACATACAAACAGCCAATAAGTATCTCACACCTGTTAGAATAGCTATTATCAGTACAAAACAAAACACACAAACATAAAGGTTACAAGTGTTGGCAAGGATGTGGAGAAATTGTAACATGTTTTGTACTGTTGATGGGAATAAGAACCGATGCAACAATGATAGAAAACAGTGTGGAGGTTCCTAAAAAAAAAAAAAAAGGAAGGAAGGAAGGAAGGAAAAGAAAGAAAGAAAGAGAGAGAGAAAGAGAGAAAGAAAACAGAAAAAGAAAAAGAAAAAAAGAACTACTATATGTTCTTTTCTTTCTTCTTCTTTTTTTTTTTTTTTTTGAGAGCGAGAGAGAGAGCACAAGTAGGAGAGAGAGGCAGAGGGAAAGAGACTGAGAATCTTAAGCAAGCTCCACGCTCAGCGTGATGCCTGATATGAGGCTCAAATCCCACACCCCTTGGGATCATGACCTGAGCTGAAATCAAGAGTTGATGTCTACCAATGGAGCCACCCACGTGCCCTTAAAATATTTTTTTCTTATAATGTCATTGTCAAGTTATTTTTTGTCCTCTATTTTCTAAAAATACTATGCATTTTTGTTCTTTTTAAATTTTGATAGAATTCTCCAGTGAAGAATCTTGGGTTCTGAGATTCTTTTCCTGTCAGAATATTTTTAATTACAATAGTGAAGAATCTTGGGTTCTGAGATTCTTTTCCTATCATAATGTTTTAAATTACAATATAATTTCTTTAAGAAATATATACAGCTTCAGCTTTTTTCTTGCATCTCTTCTGATGAATTTTTTTCCAGTAAGTTTGTATATCTTTCAGACTATTGACAGAACATTTTCAAAGTATGTAGAACCTGTAGTGAAACACAATATATCAATTCTCATATTAGTTATTTGTGCTTATTCTTTCTGTAGAGGAAACTCTTGTTCAGATCTGTTAAAGATTTGCTAAGTCTCTTAATCTTTTCAAGAAACAATTTTTGTCTTCATTGTTTTTCGCTTTTGTTTGTTTTTTTATTTCAATGAATTCTGCCCCTATTTTTATTATTTCCTTCTCCAAAAATGATATGTAAATGGCCAAGAAGCACAGGGAAAGACGCTCAGCATCATTAGGGAAATCCAAATCAAAACAAAAGGAAATACCACTTTCCATGCACTAAGGTAGTGATAATAAAAACAAACAAACAAACAACGAATGTCGGCAAGGGTATTTAAAAATTAGAACCCTTGTGCATTACTGATAGAAATTCAAATTGTTGAACACAGTATTAGCATGCGACCCAGGCATTCTACTCTTAGATACATACCTAAAAAATTGAAAAGTGGTACTCAATGAATATTCATAGCAACACTACTCCTAATAGGCAAAAGTGTATCTTTGGAAATCTGATACTTGATAAAATGTGATTTATCTACACAATGGAATATTATTCATCTTTAAAGGGGACTTAAATTATGTTACATGCTATCACATAAATGAATTATGGAGACATGCTAAGGGACATAAACCAGAGACAAATGACACATATTTTATGATTCCATTTATCTGAGGTCCCTAGAATGGTAAAATTCATAAAAACAGAGGGTAGAATAGAGTTACCAGTGGCTGGGGAAGAGTGGAATCATGCAGTATTTGCCTTTCTGCTTCATTATTGGTCTATAGAAACGACAGATTTCTGTACATTGATTTTGGATCCTGTGATTTTACTGACTTCACATTATCAGTTGTAGCAGTGTTTTGGTGGTATCTTTGGGTTTTCTATATAGAGTATCATATGAACTGCAAAGAGTCAACATTTTACTTCTTCCTTATTGATTTGTATGCCTTTCATTTCTTTTGTGTTGAATGATTACTGTGGCTAGGGCTTTCAGTACTGTGTTAAATAACAGTGGTGAGAGTGGATGAGTTTCATTTTCTGCATATTGATGCCTAGTTCTACCAACACCATTTGCTGAAGAGACTTGTCTTGTACTCATTGGATATTCTTTCCTGCTCTCTTGAAGATTAGTTGACCATATAGTTGTGGTAGATTGAGCCTGGGAACCCATCTGACGCTGGACTTTTATTTGTTGGGAGAGTTTTGATTACTGATTTAATTTCTTTGCTAGTTATGGATCTGCTCAAATTTTCTATTTCTTCCTGTTTTTGTTTTGGTTCTTTTAAGCTGTCCAGTTTCTTGTGATATAGTTTTTTATAATATTTTCTTATAATTGTTTGCATTTCTGTGGTGTTGGTTGTTATTTTTCCTCTGTGATTTTATTTACTTATATCCTTTCTTTTTTCTTTTTTGTTAAGTCTTGGTAGAAGTTCATGAATTTTGTTAATTTTTCAAAGCATTAGCTCCTGGTTTCATTGATCTGTTCTGCTGTTGTTGTCTTGGTTTTTGTTTGTTTTTTTTTTTGTTGTTGTTTTGTTTTTTTTTTACTTTTTCTACCATTTATTTCTGCCTTAATCTTTGTCATTTCCTGTCTTCTGTTGGCTTTAGGCTGCATTTGTTGTTCTTTTTCTGGTTTCTTTTGGTGTAAGATTTGGTTGTTTATTTGAAATTCTTCTTGATTCCTACGATAGACCTATTTTGCTATATACTACCCTCTTACAATTGCTTTTGCTGCATCCCAAAGGTTTTTGGACCATTGTGTTTCCATTATCATTTGTTTTTTGTATTTTTTATTTCTCATTGGATTTCATGCTTGCCCCATTCATTGTTTAGTAGCATGTTGCTTGACCTTCATGTATATTCAATCTTTCCAAATATTTTCTTGTTGTTGACTCAAGTTTCATAGCTTTGTGGTCAGAAAAGAAGCATGGTATGATTTAAATTTTTTTATATTTTTGACACCTAAGTTTTGACCCAGTATGTGATCTATTTTGGAGGGTGTCCCAAATGTACTTGAAAAGAATGTGTCTTCTGCTGTTTTAAGATAGAATGTTCTGAATATATTTGTTAAGATCACTGATCTTAAGATCTTAAGATCACACTGATCCAGTGTGTCATTCAGAGCCATTGTTTCCTTGTTGATTTTCTGGTTTGATGATCTGCCCATTGATATCAGTAGGGTGATGGTAAAGTCCCTTACTATTATTGTGTTATTATCAATTATTTCCCCTATATTTTTTATTAATTGTTTTATATATTCAAGTGTTTTGATGTGAGATGCATAGTTAAAATTATCAGATCAATTTAGATAGACCCCTTTATTATGATATAGTGCCTTTCTTCATCTTTTGTTATAACCTTTATTTATTTATTTTTTTTTTACAAATAGTTTATTGTCAAATTAGTTTCCACATAACACCCAGTGCTCATCCCCACAAGTGTCCTCCTCCATGCCCATCCCTCCTACCCTCCACATCCATCAGTCCTCAGTTTTTGTCAGCATTCAAGAGTCTCTCATGGTTTGCCTCTCATCCTTTCCCCCACCATTTCCGCCCTTCTTCTCCCCCTTGGTCCTCTGTTAAGTTCCTCCTAATCCTCCCATACGTGCAAACATAGGATATTTGTCCTTCTCTGCCTGACTTATTTCACTCAGCATAACACCCTCAAGGTCCATCCATGTTGCTACACATGGCCAGATTTCATTGTTTCTCATTGCCATGGAGTATTTCATGGTATAGATAAATCACATCTTCTTGATCCATTCATCTGTTGATGGACACTTAGGCTCTTTCCATGTTTTGCTATTGTGGAGAGTGCTGCTATGAACATTGGGGTACATGTGCTCCTATGCATCAGCATTTCTGTATCCCTTGGGTAAATTTCTAGCAGTGCTATTGCTGGGTCATAGGGGAATTCTATTGTTAGTTTCCTGAGGAAATTCCACACTGTTTTCCAGAGGGGCTGTACCAGTTTACATTCCCACCAACAGTGTAGGAGGGTGCCCGTTTATCCACATCCTCACCAACATCTAGAGTTCTCTGATTGGCTCATTTTAACCACTCTGACTGGCGTGAGGTGGTATCTCAGTGTGGTTTTGATTTGTATTTCCCTGATGAGGAGCGATGCTGAGCATCGTTTCATGTGTCTGTTGGCCATCTGGATGTCCTCTTTGGAGAAGTGTCTGTTCATATTTTCTGCCCATTTCTTCACTGCGTTGTTTGTTTTTCGGGCGTGTAGTTTGGTGAGTTCCTTGTAGATTCTGGATATCAACCCTTTATCTGATATGTCATTTGCAACTATCTTTTCCCATTCCGTTGGTTGCCTATTAATTTTCTGGGTTGTTTCCTTGGCTGTGCAGAAGCTTTTAATCTTGATGAGGTCCCAATTGTTTATATTTGCTCTTGATTCCCTTGCTTTTGGGGATGTGTCAAGTAAGAAGTTGCTGCGGTTGAGGTCAAGGAGTTTGTTTCCTGCTTTCTCCTCTAGGGTGTTGATAGTTTCCTGTCTCACGTTCAGGTCCTTTATCCATTTTGAGTTTATTTTTGTGCATGGTGTGAGAAAATGATCTGGTTTCATTCTTCTGCATGTTGCTGTCCAGTTCTCCCAACACCATCTGTTAAAAAGGCTGTCTTTTTTCCATTGGATATTCTTTCCTGCTTTGTCAAAGATCAGTTGGCTGTATACTTTTGGGTCCACTTCTGAGTTCTCAATTCTGTTCCATTGGTCTATGTGTCTGTTTTTGTGCCAATACCATACTGTCTTGATGATGACAGCTTTGTAGTAGAGGCTAAAGTCTGGGATGGTGATACCTCCCGTTTTCGTTTTATTTTTCAGGATTACTTTGGCTAATCGGGGTCTTTTGTGGTTCCATACAAATTTTTGGATAGTTTGCTCTAGTTTTGAGAAGTATGCTGGTGCAATTTTGATTGGAATTGCATTGAATGTGTAGAGTGCCTTAGGTAGTAATGACATCTTACCTATATTTATTCTTCCTATCCATGCGCATGGAATGTTTTTCCACTTCTTTGTGTCTTCTTCCATTTCCTTCATACGTTATCTATAGTTTTCATCATATAGATCTCTTGTATCCTTGGTTAGGTTTATTCTGAGGTATTTTATGGTTTTTTGTGCAATTGTGAATGGGATCCGTTTCTTGATTTCTCTTTCTGTTGCTTCATTATTGGTGTATAAAAATGCAACCGATTTCTGTACGTTGATTTTGTACCCTGCAACTTGGCTGAATTCTTGGATCAGTTCTAGTAGGCTTCTGGTGGAGTCTGTCGGGTTTTCGATGTAGAGTATCATGTCATCTGCGAAGAGTGAAAGTTTGACTTCCTCTTTGCCAATTCTGATGCCTTTGATTTCCTTTTGGTGTCTGATGGCTGATGCTAGGAGTTCCAGCACTATGTTAAACAGCAGTGGTGAGAGTGGGCATCCCTGTCGTGTTCCTGATCTCAGGGGGAAAACTCTGAGGTTTTCCCCGTTGAGGATGATATTAGCTGAAGGCTTCTCATAGATGGCTTTGATGATGTTTAAGTAGGTTCCTTCGATCCCAACTTTCTCGAGAATCTTTATTAAGAAGGGATGCTGTATTTTGTCAAATGCTTTTTCTGCATCTATTGACAGGATCATATGGTTTTTATCTTTTCTTTTATTGATATGATGTATCACATTGATTGATTTGCAAATGTTGAACCAGCCCTGTAACCCAGGAATGAATCCCACTTGATCTTGGTGGATGATTCTTTTTATATGCTGCTGGATTCGATTTGCAAGGATCTTGTTGAGAATTTTTGCATCCGTATTCATCAAGGATAGTGGCCTGTAGTTCTCTTTTTTTGCTGGATCTCTGTCTGGCTTGAGAATCAGAGTGATGCTGGCTTCATAAAATGAGCTTGGGAGTTTTCCTTCGATTCCTATTTTTTGGAATAGCTTGAGAAGAATTGGGATTAATTCTGTTTTAAATGTCTGGTAGAATTCCCCAGGGAAGCTATCAGGTCCAGGGCTCTTATTTGTTGGGAGATTTTTGATCACTGATTCAATTTCTTCACTCGTTATGGGTCTGTTCAGGTTTTCTATTTCTTTCCGTGTGAATTTTGGTAGTGAGTGTGTGTTTAGGAATTTGTCCATTTCTTCTAAGTTGTCCAATTTGTTGGCATATAATTTTTCATAGTCTTCCCTGATAATTGCTTGTATATCTGAGGGGTTGGTTGTAATAAGTCCATTTTCATTCATAATTTTGTCTATTTGGGTGCTCTCTCTTTTCTTTTGGATAAGTCTGGCCAGAGGTTTGTCAATTTTACTTACTTTCTCAAAAAACCAACTCTTGGTTTCATTGATCTGTTCAATTGTTTCTTTGGTCTCTATGTTGTTTATTTCTGCTCTAATTTTTACTATTTCTCTTCTTCTACTAGGTTTAGGGTGTTCTTGTTGCTCTGCCTCTAGTTCCTTTAGGTGAGTTGTTAGATTTTGGACTTGCGCTTTTTCTAATCTCTTGAAATAGACCTGGAGAGCAATGCACTTTCCTCTTAGGACTGCCTTTGCCGCATCCCATAGATTTTGAATTGTTGTGTTTTCGTTTTAATTTGTTCCCATATATTTTTTAATTTCATCTCTAATTGCCTGATTGGCCCATTCATTCTTTAGAAGGGTGTTCTTTAACCTCCATGTTTTTGGAAGTTTTCCAGACTTCTTCCTGTAATTGATTTCAAGTTTCAACGCATTGTGATCTGACAGTGTGAATGGTATGATCTCTATTCTTTTATATTTCTTGAGGGCTGCTTTATGTCCCAGTATGTGATTTATCTTGGAGAATGTGCCATGCACACTTGAGAAGAAAGTAAATTCCCTGGCCTCGGGATGTAAATTTCTAAATATATCCATCACGTCCATCTGGTCCAATGTGTCTGTCAAGTTCATTATTCCTTTAGTGATTTTCTGTCTGGTTGACCTATCCATTGCTGTAAGTGGAGTATTAAAGTCCCCTGCTATTAGCGCATTCTTATCTATAAGCTTGTTTCTGTGTGTGATTAATTGTTTTAGATATTTAGGTGCTCCCATATTCGGTGCATAGACATTTATGATTGTTAGTTCTTCCTGATGGATGGACCCTGTAATTATTATGTAGTGCCCTTCTTCATCTCTTGTGATTGTCTTTAATTTAAAGTCCAGTTTGTCACATATGAGTATCGCTACTCTGGCTTTCTTTTGATTTCCTATAGCATGATATATATTTCTCCATCCCCTTCCTTTTAATCTGAAGGTAACTTCCCATCTAAAATGAGTTTCTTGTAGACAGCATATAGATGGATTTTGTTTTTTAATCCATTCTGCTACCCTATGTCTTTTGATTGGAGCATTCAGCCAGCCCATTTACATTCAGTGTTATTATTGAAATATGTGGGTTTAGAGTCTTTGTATCTTTTGTAGGGTTCATGTTTGTGGTGATGTCTCTGGAATCTTTGTTCCTTGCAACCTTTCCTTCAGAGCATCCCCATCAGGATTTCTTGTAGGGCTGGCTTCGTGGTGACAAATTCTTTCAATTTCTGTTTGTTTGGAAAGGTTTTTATCTCTCCTTCTATTTTGAATGACAGGCTTGCTGGATAGAGGATTCTTGGCTGCATATTTTTACTGTTCATCACATTGAAGATCTCTTGCCATTCCTTTCTGGTCTGCCACGTTTCAGTAGATAGGTCTGTCACCACTCTGATAGGTTTCCCTTTGTATGTGAGGACCCTTTTCTCCCTAGCTGCTTTCAAAATTCTCTCTTTGTCCTTGTATTTTGCCATTTTTACGATGATATGTTGTGCAGAAGATCGATTCAAGTTACGTCTGAGGGGAGTCCTCTGAGCCTCTTGTATTTCCACATTGACTTCCTTCCCCAGGTCGGGGAAGTTCTCTGCTATAATTTGTTCCAGGACTCCTTCAGCACCTTTCCCTCTCTCTTCCTCTTCTGGGATTCCTATGATACAGATATTGTTGCGTTTGACTGTATCGCTGAGCTCTCGAATTCTTCTTTCCTGTTCCTGGATCAGTTTGTCTCTTTTTTTGTCAGCTTCTTGTTTTTCTAGAATGGTGTCTTCTAAATCACTTATTCTCCTTTCTGCCTCTTCAAGCCGTGTGTTGGAGGCCTCTAATTTATTATGGATCTCATTTATCGCATTTTTTAATTCTTCATGCCTATTTTTATTTTCCATTCTATCTGTAGCCATAGTTTCTTTGATGTCCTCTATGTTTTTTTCAAGCCCTGCTATTAATTTTACCATTATTATTCTAAAATTTTGTTCAGTTATGCTGCTGATATCTGTTTTGAGCAGTTCATTAGCTGTCATTTCTTCTTGGAGTTTCTTTGGAGGAGAGCTCTTTCGTTTCGTCATTTTAGTTAGCTTTCCAGCTCTTGTTGGTTTTGAAGACCTGTTATGCTCTCTGTTTCTATGAGCGCTGCTATATCCAAGAAGACTCTTTGACTTTCCAGGGCCTATCCTTTCAGAGATTGTTTTTTGAATGGTATCCCTTGGTGTCTCTTGTTGGGACCTTAGTTATTTTATTTTCCTATTCGTATTGATATTTGGGACTCTCCACCTTGTGTACTCTAGCTTGTTTCTTGAGGTAGCCCTGGAAAAGAAAACAGACAGACAAACACACAGGGAGCAGGCGCACACAAACGCACAGGCTAATTCAACTAACATGCAAAGCAAGAGGGAAAACGAAAAAGTTAAGAGAAAAGACGGAGGAGGGAGGGCGAATAATAGGGACTATAAAATACATAAAATGGTCAAAAAGGGGAAAAGAAAAGGAAAAAAGAAGAAAACCGATGGACAAAGAACGGTTTAAAGCATATACCTGGATTTCCCAGCTACAGTTAAATAGCCGTGTGTATGCAGTGCTGGTTGAAGAGCATAGAGAAAGAGAGAGAAGGCAGGGCGAGACGAGGCAGAATTGGAAATAGAATGAACAGGCAGAAGGGATAAAGCTTTTTTCAAAGAGGTAAAGGGTAGAATATGGTTGGATAGGTGAGAGAAGGATGCTGGAATTATCCAGAGAAACTATATAGTCTAATTACTCCTGAGAGAAATAGCTGAAAAAGTCAGTAGGTGTAGAATTTACATTTACAGAATGGACTTGTTGTGATTGTTTAAGCAAGGTGGGGACCAGAGTTAATCAGGTCAGTGTTTTGGGGAAAAAAGCGAGAAAAGAGAAAGAAGAAGAAAAAAAGAAAGGGAAAAAAAAGAAAGAAGAAAAAAAAGGAAAAAAACAAGAAAGGAAAAAAAAGGAAAAAAGAAAGAGAAAAAAAAAAGGGGAGGAGGGCACCTCTCAGGCAGGGATGTGTGTTAGGTGATCCGATGCCTCAGGCGGGGGTTCTGCCTTGGCGGTTGTGGGAAGGAGAGTGACGGTGCTCCAGTCCCTTCTTGAACCCCGCGCTGCAACTCGCTTTTTTGGGCGTGTCAACTCCCCATTCCGGGGATGCAGCCAAAGTTGGTTGCACTCTTCATCCCAGGCCAGTTCCAATCTCCAAATCCCAGTCCGCGCCCCGCTAAAGTTGCCTTAGACACAGCTTCCCAGGTAAACCCCTCGGGCTATTCCAGGCCCCCTGCCGAGCTCTGGGGGCGGAGTCAGGATCGCTGCTTCCTTCTCTGGGTTGGGCTGGCGCGCATGGGCGGGGGCTTGCCTGCCGGATGCCCATAGCCCGAGCCCGCTGGAGTGAGGAAAACCGGGTCCCTCTATGGCTCGTCACCCGAAACACGAACTCACAGGCACATTTCCGGGTTTTTAGCTCTTTGCCTTCCCTCTCGAGTTCCAGCCAGCCAGGAGCGCAGACGCCTGGTGTCTGCGCGGCTCTTTCAGGGGTCCCAGCCGCCCTGGAGCTACAATGGCGGCAGGCGCGCCGCCGCCGCTTTAAAACCCAACCTCCAGGAGCGGCACAAAGAAGCAGTTTGTGTGCTCAGCCTCCCCCAGGACCAGTTGGCGCGAGGGGACCTGGTGTGCAGGTATTTGGCAAGTACGGTCTTTCTATGCACCGAGCGGAGATTTTTCTGTCTCGGACTCTCCCCTTTTCCCCTCTCACTCCCTGTAGAGGGTAGAGGGGGATCGCCTCCCACCCTGGAGTCTCCGATCCCGGCCCGATTTTATCTTCCCCGGTTCGCACTCATGTTAGAAGGCTTTCTCAGTGGATTCTGCCTCCTTTTTTCTCCCAATCTCTCAGCTTTTGTAAGGTTTCCAATGGCTTCAGATCTTTTCTGTGTGATGTATGGGCGCGAGTGCAAGTACGGAGCTCCTTACTTCTCCGCCATCTTGCCCTCTATAACCTTTGTTTTAATGTCTAGTTTAGCTGATATAAGTATTAGTATTCCCACTGTCTTTTGATATCCATTTGTATGATAAATATTTCTCCACCCCCTCAATTTCAATCTTCAAATGTATTTAGGTTTAAAATGAGTCTCGGGGCGCCTGGGTGGCTTAGTTGGTTAAAGCGCCCGACTTTCTCTTAGGTCATGATTTCATGGTTCGTGGGTTCGAGCCCCGCGTCTGGCTCTGTGCTGACTGCCAGCTCAGAGCCTCGAACCTGTTTCAGTCTGTGACTCCCTCTTTCTCTGACCCTCCCTTGCTCACGCTGTCTCTCTCTCTCTCCTAGAAATAAAAAATAAATTTTAAAAAAAACATTTAAAATGAGTCTCTTATATGCAGAATATAGATGGGTCTTGTTTTTTTTTTTATCCTCTCTGACTCCCTATGTCTTTTGATTGAAGCATTTAATCCACTCACATCAAAGTAATTGCTGATAAACATGTCTTTATTGCCATTTTATTACTTGTGCGGGTGTTTCTGAGATTTTCTCTATTTCTTTCTAGTCTTTGTCACTTTTGGTCTTTCCTTTCCATGTGATGAGTCTTACAGGGTTAGTTATTGGTCATAAGTCCTTCCAGTTTTTGTTTGTTAAGAAAATTCTTTTTATCTCTTCTTATATTCTGAATAATAGCTTTGCTGGATGGAATATTATTGGCTGCAGATTTTTCCCATTCAGCACTTTGAATATATCATGCCATTCCCTTCTAGTTTGGCAAATTTCTGTTGAGAAATCTCCAGCTAGCCTTATGGGATTTGCCTTGTAAATTAAGGATTTATTTTGTCTTGCTGCTTTTGATTTTTTTCTTTATCATTATAATATGCCAATTCAATTACAATATGTCTTAGTGTTGGACTGCTCTCATTGACTTTGATGTCAGTTCTCTGTGCCTCCTGGGTCTTGATGTCTGTTTCCTTCTCCAGATTAGAGAAGTGTTTTGCTATTATTTCTTAAAATAAATTTTATGCCCCCTTTTTCTCTTTTATTATTCTGGGTTCTCTATAATACAAATGTTATTATGTTTGATGGAGTTATTGAGTTCCTTTAGTCTATTTTTGTGTTGCATACTCTCTTCTTTCACTCTTTTGTTCAACTTCATTATTTTCCATTATTTTGTCTTCTAGGTCCCTGATCCATTTCTTTGTTGTTTTTTTCCCCAGCCTGCTGTTCATTGCATCAAGTATGTTTCCAACTTCAGTTTTTGTATTCTTCATTTTTGATTGATTTTTAAACTCTTTTCTTTCTGCAGTAAATGCCTCCCTGAAGTCTCCATTCTTTTCTCCACTCCAGTGATTATTCTTATTATTGTTGTTTAAAATTCTCCATCAAGCATGTTACTTTTATCTGTTTCACTTAGATCTCTGGTGTGGCCTTATCTTATTGTTTCATTTGGATTAGATTCTTCTGTTTTGGCATCTGTCTAATTATCTGTCTTCTCTGTGTTAGTAAAGCCAGTTATGTGTCCTGCTCTTGAGAATGGCTTTACAAAGAAGAGGTCATGTAGTGCCTTGGGCCAGATGCTTCAAGGAGTGTTTCTAATATGTACTGCATGCTGTTTGCTGTTGTGTTGTGGCTGCTCTATCCTTCAGGTCAGTTGTCTGCAGAGGCTCTCCTTTCCTGCAGTGGCCATTGTTCGGTCCTTGCTCAGAATGTGGTGAGTTTTAACGAGGCATTCTCTGGTCTGCTTGTGAAATGAGACTTGATACTATTTCCACTAGAACTGAAGCCCTGCAGAAATTTCTCGTCAGGAGACATGGTGTGGGCAGGGGTTTCTGCTGGTCTTCTGGGGGAGAGGCCTACCACATTGGGATGGATGCAAGCTTGACTGGGAAAGGCTGTCCCACCAGATGTAGGGTGTGAAACTTGGTACAAGGACATTAGGCAGCCAATGTGGGCACTGTGTTGCTTTTCACAGGTCGGCTTTGTGTTTATGCTGAGGGTGGAATCAGGAAATGGTGCCAGTCAACTCATTTGTCCTTGGAGAGGCATTTCCAGTGACTGCTGCCTTTCAGGGAAACACTTCAAGAAGAGCAAATAATTTCCATGCTGTATATACAGGTATTTATCAGATAGCTATTTCCACACCTTCTGTCTTGGATTGCTTATTTGTCTTCTCTCCTGGATTAAGGCAGCATGCTCAGGACTCTATCTCAGCCAAGTGTGCCAATCTTTAAAAGTCTAGGCTTTAAGCCACACTGGTTGCAAGTATACACAAAACTCAGCCCTTCTCATTTTCCCAGCCAGTGTCTTTGGGAAACTGTTTTTCTTATGCATTTCTCCTGTGTATTCCTCTCTCTTCTGCCCTTCTCTTTGACCATAGCTCCCTCTCCTCCACACCATGTGTGATTTTTCTCCCCTAAACTACATCTCTGCTTGTCCCACATTCTTCAACTGACCTCTTCTCTCTCTTTAGTTGTGGAGTTTGTTCTGTCAGTCTTTAGGCTGATTTGTGGGGTTTTCAGGATGATTCGATAGGTATCTAGTTGAGTTTGTGAGATGAGAGTAGGCTAGGTGCCTCAAAGTCCACTACCATCTTCCTTACCCTCCCCGCTGAGAACATTTTCAAACTAATGGCAAACACCAAACCACACAACTAGGAAGCTCATTGAATATCTAATAAGGGAAAAACAAAAAACTAAAAATGAAAAGCAAAATATTAATTT
The DNA here is from genome assembly GCA_017311185.1 of Proteles cristata cristata. NCBI lineage: Eukaryota > Metazoa > Chordata > Mammalia > Carnivora > Hyaenidae > Proteles > Proteles cristata. The sequence goes on along the minus strand of JAESUZ010000432.1, from coordinate 329,037 downwards.
CATATTATATTCAAATTACAGAAAACAAAAGACAAAATAAATTTTATGAAAGGATTCAGAAGTGAAAACAATAGAACATCAAGATATGTGAGGCAAAAACTAATGGAGCTGAAAGGATTAAAAGACCAATCCACTATTATATTTGGAGAAGTCAAGATAGCTCATCAGTAATTGAGAAATGAAGCATGCAGAAAAGCAATAAAAATATATTAAGCTGGTCAGCACTATCAATTGAGTTGCTCTAATTGACATTTATAGAATACATTTAACAATAGAAGAATACACATTGTTCTCAAATTTTCATGGAACATTTATCAAGGTAGACCACAATCTGGACCATAAAACACACCCATTAAAATTTAATAGAATTGAATCAACACAAATCCTCCTCAAACTCTTTCAAAAAATTGAAGGGGAGACAGTATTTCCAACTTCATTCTATAAAAACAGTGCTGCCCTGATAACAAAGTCAGATAAAAAACATTATAAGAAAAAACAAGGTCAATATCCCTGAGGAGTTTAGATGTAAAAGTACTAGCAAACAATTCAAAGCCCTTTAAGAGGATTATACACCACGACCAAGGGAGAGTTATTCTTGAAATAGAAGATGGTTTAACATATGATAATTAATGTAATACCCTCATTAACAGAATAAAGGAATAACAGAATAAAGGAAAAATTTAAGAGAATAGAAAACATACAAAGTATGTTCTCAGGTAACAATGGAATTGAACTAGAATACAATAACAGAGAATGTCTATACCTTTCCCATATACTTTAAATTGAACAGTTTCCTTTAAATTTTTTTAACATTTTATTTATTTCTGAGAGAGAGAGAGACAATGTGAACAGGAGAGGGTCAGAGAGAGAGAGACAGAGAGAGACAGAACCCGAAGCAGGCTCCAGGCTCTGAGCTGTCAGCACAGAGTGTGAGGTGGGGCTTGAATGCACAAACCATGAGATCATGACCTGAGCCGAAGTTGGATGCTTAACCGACTGAGCCAGGCAGGTGCCCCTGGACAGTTTACTTTTAAATAACATGAGTAAATGAAGAGTTCTTCAGATAAATTTTAAAATACTTTAAGTTAAAAGAAAATAAAAATATATTTTATCAAAATGTGTGGAAGAAAGCAATGCTTAGAGGGAAATTAATGTATTCAAAGTATATTATAAAAAGAAAATAACTAGAATTGATAATCTATGCTATCACTTTAGAAACAAGAGGAAAAAATGCAATTTAAATCTAAAGAAAGCACAAAAGAGAAATAATAAAAGTTGAGCAATAACCAATGAAATTTAAAACAGAATAATGATATTTGAAAAGATCAATAAACGTGATACACTTCTAACTAGGCAAAACAAACAAATAAAACAAACAAGCAAGCAGAGAAAACAAGCAAATTATCAGTGTAAGAAATATAGAGATGCTCAACACTAATGTTATCAATTACAGGGTACAAAACCAACATACAGAAATCGGTCGCATTTTTATACAGCAACAATGAAGCAACAGAAAGAGAAATCAAGAAACTGATCCCATTCACAATTGCACAAAAAACCATAAAATACCTCAGAATAAACCTAACCAAGGATACAAGAGATCTGTATGATGAAAACTATAGAAAACTTATGAAGGACATTGAAGAAGACACAAAGAAATGGAAAAACATTCCATGCTCATGGATAGGAAGAATAAATATAGTTAAGATGTCATTACTACCTAAAGCACTCTACACATTCAATGCAATTCCAATCAAAATTGCACCAGCATACTTCTCAAAACTAGAACAAACTATCCAAAAATTTGTATGGAACCACAAAAGACCCCGAATAGCCAAAGTAATCCTGAAAAATAAAACCAAAACGGGAGGGATCACCATCCCAGACTTTAGCCTCTACTACAAAGCTGTCATCATCAAGACAGTATGGTATTGGCACAAAAACAGACACATAGACCAATGGAATCGAATTGAAAACTCAGAGATGGACCCAAAGGTATACAGCCAACTAATCTTTGACAAAGCAGGAAAGAATATCCAATGGAAAAAAGACAGCCTTTTTAACAGATGGTGTTGGGAGAACTGGACAGCAACATGCAGAAGAATGAAACTAGATCATTTTCTCACACCATGCACAAAAATAAACTCAAAATGGATAAAGGACCTGAACGTGAGACAGGAAACTATCAACACCCTAGAGGAGAAAGCAGGAAACAACCTCCTTGACCTCCACTGCAGCATCTTCTTACTTGACACATCCCCCAAAGCAAGGGAATCAAGAGCAAAAATAAACTGTTGGGACCTCATCAAGATTAAAAGCTTCTGCACAGCAAAGGAAACAACCCACAAAACTAATAGGCAACCAATGGGATGGGAAAAGATAGTTGCAAATGACATATCAGATAAAGGGTTAATATCCAGAATCTATAAGGAACTCACCAAATTCCACACCCAAAAAACAAACAACCCAATGAAGAAATAGGCAGAAGATATGAACAGACACTTCTCCAAAGAGGACGTCCAGATGGCCAACAGACACATGAAACGATGCTCAGCATCTCTCCTCAACAGGGAAATACAAATCAAAACCACACTGAGATACCACCTCACGCCAGTCAGAGTGGCTAAAATGAGCAAATCAGAGAACTCTAGATGCTGGCGAGGATGTGGAGAAATGGGCACCCTCCTACACTGTTGGTGGGAATGTAAACTGGTGCAGCCCCTCTGGAAAACAGTGTGGACGTTCCTCAGGAAAATAACAGTAGAACTCCCCTATGACTCAGCAATAGCACTGCTAGGAATTTACCCAAAGGATACAGAAATGTTGATTCATAGGAGCACATGTACTCCAATGTTCATAGCAGCACTCTCAACAATAGCTAAAATATGGAAAGAGCCTAAGTGTCCATCAACGGACAAATGGATCATGAAGATGTGGTTTACCTATGCCATGGAATACTACATGGCAATGAGAAACAATGAAATCTGGCCATGTGTAGCAACATGGATGGACCTTGAGGGTGTTATGCTGAGTGAAATAAGTCAGTCAGAGAAGGACAAATATCCTATGTTTGCACGTATAGGAGGATTAGGAGGAACTTAACTGAGGACCATGGGGAAGAAAAAGGGGGGAAATGGCAGGGGAAAGGGAGAGAGGCAAACCATGAGAGACTCTTGAATGTTGAGAAACAAACTGAGGACTGATGGATGTGGAGGGTAGGAGGGATGGGCATGGAGGAGGACACTTGTGGGTATGAGCACTGGGTGTTATATGGAAACTAATTTGACAATAAACTATTTGTAGGAAAAATAAATAAATAAATAAATAAATAAATAAATAAATAATATTATCAATTACATTCAATCAATTAACAAGGGGAAAAAAGAACAAGTGTGTGATCATAAAACTGATAGGCAGATGAAATATGCCAGTTCTTTGAAAGAGATCAATTACCATACCTCATACAAAGAGATGATAACCTCAATAGCTCAATATGTATTTAAGTGTTTGAAAGAATGATTACTAATCTTCTAAGAAAATTTATTAGACAAAATGGTGTGAGTGATAAGTTACATGAAACATTAAGGAAGAAATTATATCAACTCTCCACAATCTCTTGCTGAAAATAGAAGCATGGGAAGACTTCCTAATTCATACTATATGTATAGAATTACCCTAGTACCAAAACCAGTAACAGAAAACATTAAAAAAAGAAAAATAATATATTATCTCACAAGAACATAGAAATTATCAACAGATTGTTAGCAGATTGATTTTAATAATGCATAAAAATATTATACATCATGACTGAGTGGTATTTATTTCAGATGTACAAGTTTGGTTCAACATCAGAAAATAAATCAACAAACTAAGGGAAAAAAATCATATAATCATAAATATTGACAAATACTTTGACACAATTTGACATCTTTTTATCATAAAAAACTCTCAGTAAAGAAGAATAAAGGGGGAACATTCTAAATTTGATAAAGAATATTTACACAAAACCTCTAGCAAATATCATACTTAATGGCAAAATGCTGTATGCTTTCATCCTAAAATTGGGAACAAAGGATGTCCTTTGTCACCACTCCTATTGAATATGGCATAGGATGGAAAACAGAATGTGACAAAGGTATATGACAGTACTAAAAATTTAGGAAACAGTCTCACTGATTGAGGTGGCAGCATAAGTTATTGATTGACTCAGTAACTTTGAAAATGAGTGGAGGATACTTAATCTATAAAGAATCAATAAGTTTTCTATACACCAGAAACGACTACGGAATTTTGAAAAAGAAACTGTGCATAAGAATTGTCTTCTGGTTGGTAAAATTGTGTGTTCTCATAGGAATATAGTTAATAATATGTATTCTGGAATCGAACAATTGAGTAAATGGATGATGGTAGTGGGAGCCTGGTTTCTCACTGCTGGAGATGGAGGATGCTAGAATGATCCATGTGGCAATGAGCTAGAACTGGATATATCAGTGTAGACTTATGTTTATCTTCATATTCATAAGGAAGATTAGTATAATTAAGCATATATATATATATGTACATATATATATAAACACAGACTATATATATATATAATGTGTGTATATTACATATATATCTATTATATACATATATTCTTTTTTAAGTTTATTTATTTATTTAGAGAGAAACAGAAAGTGTGAATGGGGAAGGGACAGAGAGAGAGGGAGAGAGGGAGAATCTCAAGCCAGCTTTGTACTGATGGTAGATGGGCTGAAACTCATAAACTTCATGATCATGACCTGATCCAATATCAAGAAGTCAGACACTTAACTGACTAAGCCACCTAGGCACTCATATATCTATTCTTGATCTGTCAGCTGAGAGGGCCCAGATACAAGGACAAGTCAGATCTTAGTTTTTAGCCAAATTTTCCAACAAAAAGAACCTTTAAAGTTCTTTGAAGATATGGTTGATCTTAACACTGGCACAGGAAATACACAAAATCAGTCTTGAGTGTTCTGTAGAGTCAGAAAAGAAGAAAGTGTCAAATCACACACACACACACACACACACATTTCACACACAATGATGAAAATATGACAAAAGGATGTAGGAGCCAACTGAGAGACCTCTCAATGGTCAAAGCTAGAGGAATTTGAGCAAGGAAGTAAATATGACAGTGTTGGATTATAAGCCAAAATATAAAATTAGTACATGATTAAATAAATAAACTAGATATATTATACAAACCTTTGGTGCAGGAGAATTTCAAATAATTTAGAAATGTTTCTGTTAAGTAATATAGATTCTGTGCCCTGAAGGATGTGAGGCACAACTCCCCATTCTTTAGGTGTTAACTGCACATAGTGACTTTCTTTTATATTAATTTTTTAATGTTTATTTATTTATTTTGAGAGAGAAATAGAGCACGTGTGAGAGAGGGGGAGAGATAGAGAGAGAGAGAAGCCAAAACAGGCTTTGCAATGTCAGCACAGAGTCAACCTGGGGTTTGAACTCACAAACCATGACCAGAGTCAAAGTGAAGAGTCGAACACTTAACCAACTGAACCACCTAGGTGTCCCCATAGAGACCTTCTTTTAAAGAGCACATTATGGAAAAGGAGTAACTACGGTAGAGAAAACAAACAAGGCTAATATCAGCAGTGATAAGTCATATTGATAGTATGTATTTTGGACATGTGATAAGAATGGCACTTTTCCTGTGTGTTTTTCCTCTATTATTTATAATCCTGGTCTAATCATGAGAAAAATATCAGGCAAATTCCAAATGATGAATAATTGACAAGATATCTGACCAGTTATCCTCAAAACAGTCATGATCATCAAAAGCAAAGAAATTCTGAGAAATTATCACAAGCCAAAGAGCCTAAGGAGACATTACTACTAAGGGTAATGTAATATCTAGATAAAATTCTAGAACTGGAAAAGGGCATTAGGAAAAAATAAGGAGATCTGAAAAATATATGTTAGTTAACAATAATTTACCAATATTTTTTTCAGTTGTGACAAATGTACCATACCAATGTAAGATGTTAATAATAAAGAAATTAGGGGATGGGATGTATCAGAAATCTCTCTACTCTCTTTGCAATAATTCAGGAAATCTAAAACTTCTAAAGTAAAATGGGCTTTGAGAGCAGAGTGAAGATGGTGGTGTAGTGGGGAGGACCTTATGTCTGCCTATTCTTCAAACATAGCTAAATAAATATCCCATCATTCTGAACACCCAGGAAATCGATCTGAGGACAGAGAAAACAAAATACGCAGCTAGAGGGAGACAAGAGGCCACATGGTGGAAGCTAGGAGGTGTGGAGATATTTGACGGACAAAAGAACTGCAGGTGCTACAGAGGAAAGGAAGCCCTGATCATGGAGAGAAGAGCAAGAGAGGGAGAGAGGGTGATAAAGCCGCATGCAGGGAATTACTTAAGGAAAACATTTCCTCAAAACCATTGGCTAGGAAAATGAGAGGGGTTGATTATCACAAGTTGTTATAAGCAATAAAGCCAGAGTCTGAAGTTTTAGAAATGTGTGTCATCACCAGGATCGAGCCTGGCAGGCATAGCAGTGTGGTGTTTCTGTGGAGGAGGGAGGGAGCCCGGGAGCAGACACAGTTCCCCTTTTGTGAGAGTTTTTGGGAGAGGCCACATTGCCTCTCAGGGTACAAAAGAGCCTGCAGGCACTATTGAGCTGCCCTGTTTATTAGCATATGAGCAGAGGCAGCTTTTTGCCACGAGTTACCATAAATTCCAAGCCACCTGCTTGCTTATGTGACTGATTTTCTGGGACAAACTGGCACCCGACACAGTGTGGAGAGACCCTCCCCCCGAGGATTAGTACAGGTCCCCGCTGTGCTGAGTCCCTAAAGCTTGGAGTTTTGAAACCGAACTGTATGCCTACAGATAAAACACAGGAACATTGTGCCACTGTGGCAGACAGATGGCTCAGACACAGACAGGGTGAAGGCAGGGATCTGACAGGCCTAGGACACAAGAGGGGAGATTGTTACTCTTCTGTGCCGGCTTCCTGAATAGCATCAGGTGTGAACTTCCCTTCCTGAGAAAGAGTAGGCTGATGCCATTTGCACCCCTCTCATCAGAACGGATGAAGTTCAGTGAGCGGCACAGCACATACAGTGGAGGCTTGAGCCACTTACACCAAACAGTGGTACCCTGCACTCTGCAGGTGACTTTTTTTTTTTTACTAGAGCAGGTGTGATTGAGTGACAGAGCAGCAGTGCGCCCCTTCTCAAGAAAACCAGTACAAAACCCACACATGCACTGGTTCTACTGATCATGGAGTGTTGCAAAGATTAAGCATTAGCAGAAATAGGACCAGGCACAGTTTCCTAACAAACAAAAACAGAGACCTAGACAAAATGCCATGACAGAGGAATTCATCCCCAAAGAAAGAACCATAAGTAGACACATCTAGGGAGCTAATAAAACAAATAAAAGTAATACTTCAACCAGAACTTAAAACAACAATCGTAAGTTGGACTTTAGAAAAACATAAAAGAAACCAGGGAGTCCTTCACCACTGAGATAAAAGACCTAAAAAGTAGGCAGGCTGAAATTAAAAAAAAAAATGCTATACCTGAGATGCAAAACCAACTAGATATTATGACCACAAGGATGGAAGAAACAGAGAAATGAATAAATGGTATAGAAGATAAAATTATGGAAAATAATGAAGCTAAAAAGAGGAGGAAAAATCATATTGCATCACGAATGTAGACTTAGAGAACTCAGCAACTCCATAAAGCATATTAACATTCCTATCTTGGGAGCCCCAAAGAAGAAGAGAGGGAAAAGGAGGCAGAAGGCTTATTTAAGCAAAGTAGAACTGAAAACTTCCCTAATCTGGAGAAGGAAACAGACATTCAAATCTAGGAGGCACAGAGAACTCCCATCCAAATCAACAAAAGCCAGCCAGCACCAAGACATACCATAGTAAAATTTACAAAACACAGAGATGAAGAAAGAATTTTGAAAGCAGCAAGGGAAAATAAATCCCTAACCTATGAGCCTAGACAAATAAGGTTAGCAGCAGATTGCTGCATGCAAACCTGGCAGGCCAGAGGGGAGTGACATGATATATTCAATGTGCTGAATAGGAAAAATATGCAGTGAAGGATACTTATCCAGCAATGGAATAATTCAGAATAGAATGAAAGATAGAGTTTCCCAAACCAACAAAAATTAAGGAGTTCATGATCACTAAGCCAAGCTTGCAAGATTTATTACTCTTTGAGTGGGAAAGACCAAAAGTAACAAAGACTGGAAAGTGGGAAAGGAACAGAGAAAATATCTAGAAACAATGACTTTACAGGTAGTATAGTGGCACTAAATTCATATCTATCAATAATCACTCTGAATGTAAACAGGCTAAATGTTCCAAACAAAAGATATAGGGTATTAGAATGTATAAAATAATAAGACCCATTTATGCTGTCTACAAGACATTCATTTTAGATCTAAAGACACCTCTGTATTGAAAGTGAGAGGATGAAGAACCATCTGTCATGCTAATGGATGTCAAAAGAAAGCTACTTATATAGGAAAACTAGATTTTAAACTATAGCCTGTAACAATAGATGAAGAGAGCACTATATCATAATAAAGGGGTCTATCCAACAAGAAGATGTAACAATTGTAAATATTTATGCCCTCACCTTGTAAGAATCCAAATATATAAATCAAATAATAACAAGCACAAAGAAACTCACTGATAATAATATAATAATAGTAGGGAATTTTAACACCCTTCTTATAGATCATCTAAGCAGGAAATCAATAAGGAAACAATGGCTCTGAATGACACACTGGACCAGATATACTTAAGAGATATATTCAGAACAGTTCATCCTCAAACAGTGCAATACACATTATTTTAAAGTGCAAATGGAATACTTTCCAAAATATATCATGTTTTCAGTCACAAATTAGGCATAGGCAAGGACCAAAAGATTGAGATTATGCCATGCATATTTTCACACTACAATGCTATGATACTTGAAGTCAACCACAAGAAAAAATCTGAAAATACTACAAATACTTGGAAATTAATATCCTGCTAAAGAATGAAAGAGTTAATCAGAAAATTAAAGAAGAAGTAAAAAAATACATAGAAGCAAATGAAAATTAAAATATGGACAGTCCAGAAACTTGGGATACAGCAAAGGCAGTCATAAGAAGAGAGTGTATAGAATACAGATCTACTTCAAGGAGCAAGAAAAGTCTCAAATATATAACACAACCTTACACCTAAAGGAACTAGAAAAGGAACAACAAATAAAATCTAAATCCAGCAAAAGAAAGCAAATAATAAAAAATTTGAGCAGGAATAAATGATACAGAAACAAACAAAAACAGTAGATCAACATAAGAGCTAATTCTTTAAAAGAATTAATAAAATTGATCAACCCCTAGTCAGACATTCCGAAAAGAAAAGATAATAGACCCAAAGAAATAAAATCACAAATAAAAGAGGAGAGAACACAACCAACACCACAGAAATACAAATACTTGTAAGAGAATATTATGAAAAATTATATGCCAACAAATTGGTCAATTTGGAATAAATGGATAAATTCCTAGAAACATATAAACTGCCAAACTTAAACAGGAAGAAATAGAAAATTTGAACAGACCCATAATCAGAAAAGAAATTGAATCAGAAAAAGTATCCCAACAAACATGACTCTTGGGCCAGATGACTTCCCATTGGAATTCTACCAGACGTTTAAAGTTTAAAGAAGAGTTAATACTATTCTTCTCAAACTATTCCAAAAATTGGAAATTGAAAGAGAATTTCCAAACTCATTCTATGAGACCAGAATTACCTTGATTCCAAAACCGGACAAAGATCCCATTAAAAAAGAATTACAGAGGTACCTACGTGGCTCAGTCAGTTAAATGTCTGATCTTGGTTTTGACGCAGGGCATGATCTCATGGCTTCATGGGTTTTAGCCCCGCATCAGGCTCTGCACTGAGAGTGCACAGCCTGCTTGGGATTCTCTCACTCCCTTTGTTTCTGCGCCTCCCCCACTTGCATTGTCTCTGTCTCTCTCAAAATAAATAAATAAACTTTTTTTAAAAAAGGAGAATTACAGACCAATGTCCCTGATGAACATGGTTGGAACAATTCTCTACAATATACTAGTACATTAAAAGATTTATTCACCAAGATCAAGTGGGATATATTCCTGGATTGTAAATTGGTTCAATATTCACAAATCAATCAACATGATATACCACATTAGTAAAAGAAAGGATAAGATCAGATGATCCTGTCAATAGATGCAAAAAAACTTTAGCAAAATATAGCATCTTTTCTTGATAAAAAAAAATCCTCAACAAAGTATGGACAGAGGGCATATACCTCAATATCATAAAGGCCATATACAAGAGACCCATAGCTAACATCATCCTTTACACACAATAACTTACCTAACCCTCAAATCTTCTAATGAGATAAAGATAAGCACTGGAACTTTAGATATAAGGACAATGGGCACAGATTAGAACTCAGGTATGAGTTCAAAATCTAAGCTCTTAACCCACCTTAATGTCTCTACTTGTTAAGATTTTATCATATGCTTCTTGATTTATTTGGCGACATTCTCTTGAATAATTAATCATAGTATTGTCTTATGGAAATAAAAAACCAGAAGACTGCAATAAAAAGTCATACCCTCGATAAAGATGATCTAGACGTGCTTTGGAAAATACTAGCTCAAAATCTTGAAACGGAATTGTGGGAGAGCAGCGGTGTGCTGGGTATTCATGTTATGAGATCTGTTCCTTGCTCTTCTTCACCTTGCCCCCTATCCTGAGAGGCTGAGCCATATGGATGATGTCAGTGGGTTTTTGCCTTATACTATATGGCTGAATTTGGCCACAGGTAGAATATGAGGGAGGAAAGAAGTTGGAGTTTATTTTCTGGAATATTTTCTATGAGGCCACCCTGGTGAACCACATTCCTCAATCAAGGGATATAGCTTATTTAAAAAACAAACAAACAAACAAACAAACAAACATGAACAACACAGATTTTTTTCTATGTGGTTTGGAATACACAATTTTAAAAAATATAAGTAGATTCTACTGTCATAAAAGCAAGATAACAAAGTTTTCTTTATTTTCTTTACTATTGGATGAAGATATATTTTCTGTCATATTTTACAGTTCAGTTAAAATCTCCAAGCACATTATTATCATAAGAGAAAGATATACAAATATGCCATTTGGTGTAATTTAATCAAATATGAGTAGATTTATTTTAGAATGATCTTGCATCAATATATGACTGTAAAAAGGTTTTCAAACTTTGATGTTCATCAAAGAAGTCATTTGAAGGTTGATAACAACTGCAGTATTACTCATTGTCACTACCATATGGTTTAATGCCTGCCTCTTTTGTGTGGAAATACTGGCCTACTGAAATAACTACTAGAACAAGGATCATGAGTAAACAAGTAAGATTAAAATTTTTGTATCAAATTTGAGTCAATGTCAGGTATGTGTCCATACTATTTTATTATGGATGGGATTATGTCTGCATAGTCCTGCTGATTCAAAGCAAATACTTAATAAATTAGTAAATATTCATTTCTTTGATTTAAAAAATCAGTTCAGGAAGGATATTTTGAACAAGTGCCACTTATTTATCTCTGTATAAAATGTTGAACTGGAACAAAAATAAGGATAATATTTGCATATTTATGAGCAGTTTTTGCATGTGAATTAAAGGTCATTTTCTCTAAAGAAGTCTGTTGCTTTCTTTAGGCAAATAAGATGACTCAGTGTATTTGTTCATTGTTAGCATCTGCAAATTTAAGACTATTAATTTATTGTTTCAATAAGGCACACGTAATACAATACCTTAATTTTATTGTCATTAAAAACTTGTCCATCTTTTAAATACTAAATTCTGTAAGACTTCTGCCTCTTAGAAATTTTTCTTTTATTTTGTGTTGAGATAAAACTTATATACAGTAAAGCACAAAAATCCATAGTGCATATTTCTATAAATTCTTGCCTATGTAAACACCCACGGAGCCAGCAAACAGATTAAGATATATAGAATGCTACCAATCATTAGAAGCTGCCCTCGTGATGCCCTGAGTTAACTTCTAACAGTATGTAGACCATTATTACCACAGACTAGTTATGCCTGATTTCATGCTTCAAATGAATGAAATTATTTTAGATATGTTTTTGTGATATAAAATTCATTTCTATTCTCACTTGTAGTAGTAATTCTATTATTTATTTACTTTTTTGTAGAATGGACTTGATGAATATACACCAATATATTTATTCATTTTGGTGTTTAGAGACATAAAAACTGTTTCCAATTTTTGGCAATTGTGAGTTACATCAGTATGAAATCTCTTTTGTGTTATCATTTGATGGACATAAGCACTCATTGCCAGAAGTGTGGAAGTGCTGGGTCCTAGCAGGTACATATGAATCGCTCTAGTAGATACTGCCAAACTATAGATGCCAAAATGTCGATGACCAATTCACACTCCTGCCAAGAAACCTATTAGAATGCCAATCGCTCCACATCCTTGTTACACTTGGTATTATCTCTCATTTTTGTCTTAGCCACTCTGCTATCTTTATAGAGACATTTCCTCCTCATTTTAATTTTTATTTCCTCATTTTCTGTATTTTTGTGATTGATTTCAGAAGTTCTTATACATCCTGGATATGAATCTTCTATTGAAGATGTATTAAAACCATTTCCTCCAGTCTGCTTTTTCTACTCATTCTCTTAATGGAGTCTTATTGATGTGTTGAGTTCATTATTTTAATAAGGTCATGTCATTAATCTTTTCTTTTATTGTTAATGCCTTTTGGATCTTGTTTAAGAAGTCTTTGCCTATTCCAAGGTAAAGAAGGTATATTCTTTTGTTTATTCTAGAGACTTATAGTTTTTACTTTTGCTGTAGGTATATGATATATTTCTTTGTTGACAGTCTAGTGGAAGGAACTACCCCACAGGTTTATGTTGATGTAAGAGAATCTGTCTTCCTACCACAAAGAAATTGGCATGGAACAAATCTCTTGTTTCCATAGTTCTGAGGACGTTATCCCCCATTATGCAGCTAGAAAGAAAGAATTTGTTTAGTTAAATGAAGAGAAATTGTGTAATTGTATTAAGGCAAATTGCCTTGTGTAATAGGAATTACCAATAGAAAAGTCTATGATCAGTGACTCTCCTGCACCCATTAATGTGACTTCCTCCAACTGTGCTAGACAAATAGTTGTTAGAAGAGAAGTTAAAACATATCTAATCAGTGAAAGTGTAGGCTTAGATCATTAGGTATAATTTATTTATATCTAAGTTTGTTTTGGGATATAAGAGAAGACATTTCAAATACATATATTTCATATTGATTATTAATTTACTTTTTCCCTCCTTTTTCATACCTTTTTGAGAGTATTTGGATGGTAATAATGATTGCAAAAGTAAATTAGGAGACACTATTCAATCTCCAAAGAATTGACTGCAATAAGTACAATGGTTAGATGTTCTCACGGGGATGCAGGAAAGCAGTTTCTAGGAAAATGGCATCATCTTCAAATGCTTCATATCTGGTTGGCTATTTGATCACGGGATTTTTGTGTGTGTGGAAAACTTAGAATATAAGTTAAATTCATAATGCAGAGATTTACATGTTCTTTTTATTCTTTTCATGATCCATCTGTATCAATATCAAACTATGTTTTAAAAAAAATTTGACCCACTAGAACATCAACAAAATTAAATTAAGATGAGTCATTAAGGCAGATGTGAGCAAATAAGTATTATGTACAGAATATCTTCACATTCCTAAAAAATGAACACTTAAGTTGCTTAGTTTCTCTTCTCCCAGTTTCATCAAAGAATTTAAGTTAAAGACATATTATTTAAGCCTCATTTACCCTAGCTCTTCAGCCCACCATTAACAGGTGAAAAATGGGTTTGATAGAAATTGCTACTTGTATATAAATAAATAAAAAGAGTCTACTGGCATGAGAGGAAGAAATCACAGTTAAAAAGACAAGTAGAATAATGGGTAGTTATTAAGAACACCACATATCCTCTATGATGAGCTTCATGAAAGTTTCTATAAGTTCCTGATCATCATTGTTCTCAGCTTTGTAAACATGCAATCCATGGAGCCTGTGTGAATAAAAATAGAGAAATAAAGGTCCAAAATTTCACTTCCACTCTAATAGAATGCTGGATAAGGAAAAAGTTTACGCAAACAAAGGTAGGGTTTTTGTTTGTTTCTGTGTTTTGTTTATTTTTGTTTTAGAGAGAGAGAGAGAGCATGAGCAGGAAGATGTTTGGAGGGGTGTGTTAGAGAAAGAATCTTAAGCAGGCTTCACTTTTAGCATGGAGCCCAAAGTGGGGCTGCATCCCATGAATCTGGGATCATGACCTGAACCAAAATCAAGAGTTGGTCACTCAACCGACTGAGTCACCCAGGAGCTCCATAAAGGCTTTTTTAAATGGCACTTAATATCACCTAACTACATTTTTCTTCGAATATTTATTTAGATTCTAGTTAGCTAAAATAAAATACAATAATGGTTTCAAGAGTAGAATTCAGTGATTCATCACTTACATACAACACCCAGTGCTCATCACAGCAAGTGCCCTCCTTAATACCCATCATCCATTTAACCCATGTCTCCACCCACCTTCCTCCATCAACCCTGTTTGTTCTGTATTATTAAACGTTTCTTATGGTTTTCCTCCCTCTTTTTATTTCCCCCTCCTTCCCCTATGTTCATCTTTTTTTTTTTATTAATGTTTTTTTTTTTTTAAATTTATTTCTGAGAGAGAGAGAGAGCATGAACAGCAGAGGGTCAGAGAGAGAGGGAGATACAGAATCTGAAACAGGCTCGAGTCTCTAAGCTAGCTGTCAGCACAGAGCTCGACACGGGGCTGGAACCCACAAACCGTGAGATCATGACCTGAGCCAAGATCGGACGCTTAACTGACTGAGCCACCCAGGCGCCCCTGTTTTATTTCTTAAATTCCACATACATGAGTGAAATCATATAGTATTTGTCTTTCTCTGACTTATTTCACTTAGCATAATGCACTCTAGTTCCACGCATGTAATTGCAATTAGCAAAATATAATTTTTAAATTTATTTATTTATTTTATTTTGAGAAAGAGAAGACAGAGATAGGGAGAGAGAGAGAGAGAGAGAGAGAGAATCCCAGGCAGGCTCATAGCTGTTGGCACAGAGCCTGATGCAGGGCTCAATCTCACCATCTGTGAGATCATACCCTTATAAGCCAAAATCAAGAGTCAGATTCTTAATCAACCGAACCCCCAAGTTCCCCCAAAATATCATTATTTTTAATGGATGAATAATTTCCATTGTGTATTAGATGTGTGTGTGTGTATATATATGTATATATCTTCTTTCATCTTTACCTTTGTTACCTGTTGACCCCATGAGAAAGTAAGCCCACAAGACAGCAGGGCCATTGTCTGGTTTCTTCACTCTTGAATTCCCGGAACTTTGAAAATACCTCTTATCTAGTAATATAAAAGCCCACAATATTCATAATGAGAATAAAAACTCAGAATTCTACTAATGACCTGAAGATGCTCTATAGGGTAGAAATTATAAATTATTGGATAGATCATTGAAATAAATTATTATGCATCAAATTCAACTATTTTTGTCAAACCATCTTATTGTCTTTAATTTAATTTGAGAAGTTATATATGTAAATGGTATCACTAATATAGACTGGATTGCCTTCTCCAAACTCACACAACTTACTATGCAATTCTAATTACCACGGAGATTAATATTGTCTGCAAATTACCAGATGGAAGCTACAATTAGAAATGATTTACATGTGTGAAGTTTCTAGCTTCTTTGCTGCCATACAGCAGACATTCCCTAAACATCATTTCCCTTCTTCTTTACCCTTCTAGACAATGTTCAATTTAAAGTAAATTAGAATCATATTAGTGAATTTTTCAAGTCAATGATTTAATTTCAGATATAAAGAGGAATTGTATTTGTATGTGAAAATGTAAAATATACAACTTATTAATTTTACTGTCTGGTATACAATAGAAAACATACGGGATTAGGAAACTGGCTGACATAAATTTGAATATAGGCCACATATTTATTAATTGATTAACTTTGGATTATTGTGTTTTTGCTTATTTGTAATTTATCCATATGCAAAACACTAATATATATTGTCAACGTCACAGAGAAGCTATTACACTAATGCTCTCCAAGATGTCCAATTTGACTCATTTTTTAAAGTTTAGACTGGCATAGTAAGGATTTTAACAAGAGTTAGTAAAATTGTAATGAAACAAGATGACACAAATTGCAAACAAGTATACAGAAAGAACACAAAGTAGACATGTCAAAGAAAATATTCAGGGAAGAAAGTGTGGTTACAAACCACTGAGTAGAGACTGACTTGAACTAGAACTATTTCACTTTTAAACAAAATTGTTGTGTCTCATGTTCAACAGGAATTATCCAATTTGGATAATATGTTTGGGTCAACCAAAATAGTACTTCCCTTTCTAAAAATGTAACTGATTGGACCAACATCCCCTTGATCATTGTCACTGAAAGTGGTTATCTTCAGTACAAAGAGATCATTGTTTAGGATTGCAGTGCCTTGAATGAAGTGATAACATGAATGTTCTGTGTAGAAAGGAAATCAGTATTCTAGATGGCAACTTTGCCAACAGAGTGATCTTTCATAGAAAAAATGAAATATGTATTGTATTATCGCATCTTGGGAAAATGCAACTTCACAATACTTCAAAACAAAGGTTCTCTTGGGACCTAGCAGTTCGAGTAAAAAGTTTGGTAGGAGTTTTTGAAACATAAATCAATAATATAAGATTTATAGTAGGATTTAATTTTAATTTTTTTAATGTTTTATTTATTTCTTAGAGAGAGAGGTACACACACAGCGTGAGCAGGGGAGGGTCAGAGAGAGAGGGAGACACGGAATCCGAAGCAAGCTCCAGGTGCTGAGCTATCTGTCAGCACAGAGCCCGAGCGGGGCTTGAACCCATGAACCGTGAGATCATGACCTGAGCTGAGGTCAGACGCTCAACTGACTGAGCCACCCAGGCGCCCCAGGATTTAATTTTTAATACATAGTTTATGCTTTATCAAGCTTTTTGGACACAAATTAATTTAAATGTATCAAATATTGATATTACACTTACAGATTTGGAATGTTTGGCCTCATTAGCCTTGCATTTTATGAAACAAAGAGGATGTACTATTGTCTGTAATATTTCCCCATTTTGATGTAACATAAATGATTAGAAATTAATAACAACTTGGTGAACCCTCTCAAGAAGTTATAGCATTTGTTATTCTTTAAGCTTATACTGTGTTTGAGAACTATAAATACTAAACTGAATATTAAATACTAAACACTGAAATATAATTCCCATTCCCACCTACTAAAAGGCTCATTATATAGTTGGATAACCATATGTCACAAATATATGAGTTAAATAATAGCACACACTTTTTGATATGTCTGAGGAATAATGCAATAATTCAGTGCTAAACAGGGTCAAAAGCAAGAACAGCTGTTGAGATGAAGTGTTGGGGAATTGCAGATGGACCAGATCAGACTTGGGTAGAAAAGAAATGGGAGTAAAATTAGCTTTGGAGAAACAAAAGTGGAGGCAGAGTAGTAATACGGTTTATATATGAACTGTATGGTATGAAGTCATACCATATGAGAAGTAGGTTTGAGAAAATGAGAAGTAGGTTTAGAAAAGATGAGCAGAAATTAAAAATGTGTACAGAGAAACTTGACTCTGTACTTTGTTTTTCTTTTACCAGTTTCATGGGTGTTTGGGCTTGGGTTTGTCTGGTGTTTTTCTCATTTTGGGAAGGAAGATGGCAAAGGTAAGTGTATTTCTCAACATATCATATCAAGGGTACATACTATCAGCATGAATTATCATTAATGGTATTGACCCTGATACCCTGACTCAGGTCATGTTCACCAGGATTCCCCACTGTAAAGTGAATTCCCACTTCCATATAGGTACTTTTTGGAAGTAAATCACTACATGTAGGCCATACTTCAAAGGTGTCCCACTTCTTTGAGTGGTGAATGTTAACATTATTTGGTGTTCTCTGTGAGCTGTTGCTGCTTCTAGGCCCTTTTAGTGGACAGATCTATGACATACATACATGTATGTATACTAACTGTGCATAAACACATCTCTACTATATATACAATATGTTATATATTATTAAAACTTATATAATATTGTATTGCATATACTTATGTAATATAGAGGATAGCATATAATATGTATACATATATATGTCCATTGGTACTTGTATTAAGCTAAGCAGTTCCTGTTGATAGCCCAGCTCCACTACAATACTCCATGATTCATACCAGCCTTTCCCTTTACTTATCTCTATAGAGTGATCTTTTAAGTACATAATTCAGAAAATTTGTTTTCTCTGTTTAAAATTTACCAGCATTCAGGGGCGCCTGGGTGGCTTAGTCGGTTAAGCATCCGACTTTTGCTTAGATCATGATCTCGCGGTTCGTGGGTTCAAGCCCCGTGTCGGGCTCTGTGCTGACTGCCAGCTCAGAGCCTGGAGTCTGTTTCAGAGTCTGTGTCTCCCTCTCTCTCTGACCGTCCCCTGCTCACACTGTCTCTCTCTCTCTCTCCTAGAAATAAATAAAAATATTTAAAAAAATTTAAAAAATATTTACCAGCATTCTCACCAGAATAAAATCCACACTTATAACTCTGACCTACAAAGTTTTATGCTATTAGATAAGCTAAACTCATCAGTTATTTTCTTAGCAATTAAGGACTATCTGTATGAGAGTAAAGAAACTGTCTTTAGCTATTTCTCTGTTTATTCATGTAATGAAAAAAAATAAAATAAAACAAATACCATATTCTTTTGTTTGAACTATAAATTTCAAAGCCAAAAGCATTTTTAATTAATATTTTATCAATCAATTAACATTTAATGAATTATTTGCAATACATCAGTATTATATTGGTAAAAGTAAAATTATTTTAAATTCAGAGTAATGGTTTTCAAACATTTGGCCACCATGAATCCATTAATCTTGTTTGTTCTATGCAAGAAACAACAAGAAAAATCAAATAAAGCCACAATAATATGTATTTCATGTGTGGTGTTTGGGGAAGCACTCTTCGATTAGGAAGTTATACTGTTTGCAATTTGTGACTCATGCATCTATATAAAACTCAAGAGAACCTTAAGCAATAGTAAGGTTTAACATGCTATTAGTTTCTCTAACTAAGCTCTATTTAATATAGACATTTCTAATTCCTAATTATGCTTTTAGAAAGAGAAAAGTAATGTTGCATACTTTGTTAAAAAGTCCTGGAAACTCACACTTGTCTCTGACAGCTTCAAAACTTCAGAGGCATTTTTCATTACAAATGAATAAGTAATACATAACAATTGGAGGTTTAAAATTTAAACTCCGAAGTAGGCAAGAACCGATTCCCTATCACCTCTTTGGTTTCATTCATGTGTAGAATATTTTACATGGGCTGCTATTGAGTTTAGACATGCTTTTAAAAGTACTTAACAAGTGGGTAAAACTTAATTAACAATCAAAATTCCCTCAGTTTCTTTCCCTAAGAAACAGTGATAGCTTTTTCTCAATGTAGAGAAGAAAAGAAAAAATCATCTTAAGACTGAAGTGAGAGGGTCATGCTTTGCAATATAGCAAATAATATGGCTTTCTGAAAATTTAAACAAATAATATCCCTCATTTTGATAAATGAAATGTATGTCTGTCCCCTGGAGAGAAAATATACTTAACTGTGTAAGGCAAACTTGATCCTATGGCCCATTTCCGTGCATGGCATGACCATGACAGAGAGCTAGACACTTATGTCAATGATATGCCAACGTCATAGCCTTCAGTGTTTCTTTCAACCATAAAATGTTATTTATGACCAATTGCCTGTGGATAAACAGCCCGGTCAGATGATTGACATTAAAGCACTTTCTTGCTGTACATAGAAACGTAGCTGCTGAAAGATGTTGTTGATTCTAAAATATGATTTCAGTCTCTGTTATAGCTCACAAAAAGATGCTCAATAAATTAAAAATCTTTTCTCATTCAGTGAAAAGCACTGAGTAAGCACTCTCTTCTAAATGATGCCCACATAAGTGTCAAGAACTGATTTACAGTCTCACATGATTTCATCCAATTGTGCATGTATAATCATTCTTCTACTGATGTGTAATTTCCACAGTGTCATATGATAAATAAGTTGGCCAACATTTATTCTTTTTTATTTGCCTCAATCATAAGATATTTTACATTAACTTTGGTTCTTGTTTTTAAGCTTCTCAGTAATAGAGGTACTTGGATAAGTTTTTGCTATGACTAGTATTCCTTGATATTTTTCTATGGGTCTCTTGTGAGCCTCCAGAGAAAAACAGGTCATTTCTTACTATAAAGCATACTTCTGATCATGTTCTAGAAAATCAAAATTTTCAGAGAAACATATTGGAAATTTTGCCACATTTGTACATTTTTTGAAAAAAATAATTACAAAGTAATGTATAGGAATTAGGGATTTCTGGTATTACCAAAATTATAGATAATTATAATTGTGTTGTCTATTCAAAATTTACTTTTCAGAGCCTTGGTGTAGCCATAACATTTAAATATTTACTTTTTCTTTATATTCCAAATCATGTTCTCTGAGTCGTGTTCTCCTTTTACAGTTACATTGTTATTCCATTTTTAAAATATGTATATGTTTGCATTTTCTGCACTAGTAATTGCTGTTTGTTGCTTAATGAATCCTTTTTAGCTTCTGATCCATGTTAGTAAATTAACAATACAATAAACCATATTTTAGGGGCACCTGAGTGGGTCAGTTCAGTTAAGCATCCAGCTTTTGATTTTGGCTCATGTCACGATCTCACGGTTCATTAAGATTGAGCCCCATGTCAGGCTCTGTGCTGACAGTATGAAGCCAACTCAGGATTCTCTCTCCCTCTCTCCCTGTCCCTCCCCTGCCCTTGCTCCCTCTCTCTCAAAATAATTAAACATTTAAAAAACCCCAATATTTTAATAATAAAAGTGTAAATGCAACAAAAGTAAGCAATGATATGTGACTGACATAAAACAGGTTGCCAAAAAGAATGGCACCTCGGTAACATAAGGTGAACAGGGCCCAGTTTACTTCCCAGCCATGCTTATTTCTCTTTTGGCTGAAGAATGGAAAGGTACACACACACACACACACACACACACACTTCACTCATGTAGGTAAATATCAACCTTTTAAATTAAGATCAGTATAATCCTAATCCTCAAACTCTAATATGGGGCTACAAAGCAGTGGCAGACAGGACAAAATCTCTATGTAGAAGTATTCATAAAATACACAAGCAAGTTGGGAAATGTTTATAAATCAGATCGCCTCTGCCTTTTCTTTTGAAATGACCAGAACAGTTGTGAACCTCCTGACAGACAACTGGGGACTATAAACAGATTATGATATTCTAGAAAAACTTATTGAGAAAAATGTATCCGGTCCATATTTATGCTCTCTGATTGGAAAGAGTAGTATTTTGTGCATGTGTTGCTTGTGTTTAATGGGATCAAGTATGGTATAGCTTGTGAAATTTCTTCCTTAATTGGGAAGTTGTATCCACATGTAAGCTGTAAGATCGACATATAGTAAATCATTACATAGAGTAAAAGATACTTGGCACTCTACTTTTCTTCTGTCCATAAAGATAATAGTTTCCACAGTTACATTTTCAAATTCCATCATGCTATAAGCATACTATTTCATTTACATTATGATATATAAACATATGAAACAGAGAATAAAACTGCAATGTTTTATTTAAATACTTTTTTCCTTGGATTTGTTCCTACATGAAACCATTCAGATCAAGGTGAAAAATATTCAGTGTTATATATTTCATTGTGGGATATAATTTTGTTTGAAATATGTTTTAGCATGTCCCAAAGTGTGTCATAATGAATCTTACATTTTCAACTTAAGCTCTAGGATTCCTACATCAAAGGCAAAATTTCTTTCCATAGCATATAAAATGTTTATGATTCCTGAGCAAATGAAATCAGTTAAGAGATTATGTATGCAACATAGTTAACGTGCCTTAGAAAGATTAAAGAAAAAGACAACGTGGCGTAAAATCCCACATCATAAAAAGCATAAGACTGCATTTCAATCATTCCTTCCATTAACAGCAGGACCTTCACGACTTGCCTCAGTGTGGCAGGAAAATGTGGGGCAACTGTCATGTGATTAAACTGTAATATCTGCCCACCTCCATCCAACTTCATTTTATAGGTGTTTGGGAAGCCCCTTAAACATGATCTGCCTGCCAGGTAGCTTAGATTTTGAAATGTGAAATGGCTATAAAGGGTCAATAGTTCCTAATGACGAGAGGAGTCAGTCCTACAATATTATGTCAAAGCAGTTTGCTTATTATGTCAAAAATTCTTTTTTATTTAATTTGTTAATGTTCATTATTTTTGAGAGAGAGAGAGAAAGCATGAGCTGGGGAGATTTTCAATTGTTTTAATGTTTCAAAAACACCTCAGCTCAAGAAGTAACTCAAAATGCAATTAACATCATTTATCACATTGAAAAACATCTCAAGGCAAGAGACATAGTAATGTCAATTGAAAAAAATATATACATAAAGGCATAGATATATTTTGTACATATACAATACAATAATATTTCTTTTTTAATATAATCTATTGTCAAGTTAGCTAATATACAGTATATACAGTGTGCTCTTGGTTTCTGGGGTTGATTCCTATGATCCATTGCTTATATACAACACCCAGTGCTCATCCCAACAAGTGCTCCCTCAATGCTCATCACCCATTTTCTCTTCTCTCCTCCCTCAAGCCCCAATCAACCCTCAATTTGTTCTCTGTACTTAAGACTTTCTTATGGTTTGCCTCCCACTCTGTTTGAAACTATTTTTCCTTCTTCTCTTCCCCCATTGCCTTCTGTTAAATGTCTCAAGTTCCACATATAAGTTAAAACATATGATATCTGTCATTCTCTGACTGATTTATTTCACTTATCACAATGCCCTCCAGTTCCATCTGTGTTATTGTAAATAGCAGGATTTGATTCTTTCTCAATGCCAAGTAGTATTCCACTGTATATATAAGCCACATCTTCTTGATCCATTTCTCAGTTGATGGACATTTTGGCTCTTTCCATACTTTAGCTATTGTTGAAAGTGCTGCTATAAACATTGAGGTACAAGTGCCCCTATGAATCAGGAGTCCTGTATCCTTGGGATAAATTCTTAGTAGTGCTATTGCTGGGTCGTAGGGTAGTTCTATTTTTAATTTTTTGAGGAACCTCCACACTGTTTTCCAGAGTGGCTGCACCAGTTTGCATTCCCACCAAAAGTGCAAGAGGGTTCTTGTTTCTCCACATTCTCACCAAAATCTATTGTTTCCTGAGTTGTTAATTTTAGCCATTCTGACCAGTGTGAGGTGGTTATCTCAGTGTGGCTTTGATTTGTATTTCCCTGATGATGAGCGACGATGAACATCTTTTCATGTGTCTGCTGGCCATCTGGATGTCATCCTTGGAAAGTGTCTATTCATGTCTTCTGCCCATTTCTTTACTGGATTATTGTTTCTTGGGTTTTGAATTTGGTAAGTTCTTTACAGGTTTTGGATACTAACCCTTTATCTGATATGTCATTTGCAAATATCTTTTCCCATTTTGTTGGCTAACTTTTAGTTTTGTTGATTGCTTCCTTTGCAGTATAGAAGTATTTATCTTGATGAGGTCCCAATAGTTCATTTTTGCTTTGAATTCCCTTTTCTTCAGAGATGTGTTGAGCAAGAAATTGCTGTGGCTAAGGCCAAAGAGGTTGTTGTCAGTGTTCTGTTCTAGGGCTTTGATGGTTTTGTGTCTCACGTTTAGGTTTTTCATCCCTTTTGAGTTTATTTTTGTGTTTGGTGTAAGACAGTGGTCCAGTTTCATTCTTCTTCATGTTGCTGTCCAATTTTCCCAGTGTCATTTGCTAAAAAGACTGTCTTTTTTCCATTGGATACTCTTTCCTACCTTGTCAAAGATTAGTTGCCCGTACATTTTTGTGTCCAATTCTGGGTATTGTATTCTATTCCATTGGTCTATGTGTCTGTTTTTGTGCCAATACCATACTGTCTTGATGATTTCAGCTTCATAGTAGACGCTAAAGTCTGGAATTGGTGGTGCCTCCTGCTTTGATTTTCTTTCTCAACATAACTTTGGTTAATTGGGGGTCTTTTGTGCTTCCATACACACTTTAGGTTGTTTGTTTTAGCTCTGAGATGAATGCTGGTGTAATTTTGATTGAGATTGCATTGAATGAGTGGATTGTTTGGTGTAGTATAGACATTTTAACAATATTTGTTCTTCCAAGGTTTTGGAATGTAATGTTTTTCCCATTTCTTTGTGTCTTCTTCAGTTTCTTTCATGAGTTTTCTGTAGTTTTCAGCATACAGATCTTTTATATCTTTAGTAGGTTTTTTCCTAGGTATTTTACGGTTCTTGGTGCAATTGTAAATGGGATCGATTCCTTGATTTCTCTTTCTGTTGCTTCATTATTGGTGTATAGAAATGCAACCTATTTCTGTACATTGATTTTGTACCCTTGACTTTGCTGAATTCATGTATCAGCTTTTTGGTGGAGTCTTTTGTGTTTTCCATGCAGATTATTGCATCATCTGAGAAAAGTTAGTTTTACTTCTTCTTTGCCAATTTTGATGACTTGTATTCCATTTCTGTTGTCTGATTGCTGAGGCTAGGACTTCCAAAACTATGTTAAACAACAGTGGTAAGAGTAAACATCCATGTCGTGTTCCTAATCTCAGGGGGAAAGCTCTCAGTTTTTCCCCATTGAGGATGATATTAGCTGTGGGCTTTTCATATACAGCTTTTATGATGTTTAGGTATGTTCCTTCTATCCCTACTATCTGGAGGGTTTTTATTAAGAAAGGATTCTGTATTTGTCAAGTGTTTTTTCTGCATCTATTGACAGGATCATATGGATCTTATCCTTTCTTTTATTAAATGTGACGTATCACACTGATTGATTTGCAAATATTGAACCAGCCCTGCAGCCCAGGTATGAATCCCACTTGATCATAGTGAATAAGTCTTTTTGTATGCTGTTGAATTCAATTAACTAGTACCTTGTTGAGAATTGGTGCATCCATGTTCATCAGGATATTGGCCTGTAATTCTCCTTTTTGTGGGGTCTCTGTCTGGTTTGGAAATCAAGATAATACTGGCTTCATAGAATGAGTTCAGAAGCTTTCCTTCCATTTGTTTTCTTTTCTTTTCTTTTCTTTCCTTTTTTTTTTTTTTTTTTTTTTGGAACAGCTTGAGAAGGATAGGTATTAACTCTGCTTTAAATGTCTGGTAGAATTCCTCTGAGAAGCCACCTGGCTCAGAACTCTTATTTATTGGGATATTTTTGATAACTGATTCAGTTTCTTCATGGGTTATTGTTCTGGTCAAATTTTCTATTTCTTCCTGTTTGAGTTTTGGTAGTATGTCATGTCTAGGAATTTGTCCATTTTGTCAAGTTTGTCCAGTTTGTTGGCATATATTTTTTCATAATATTCTCTAATAATTGTTTGTATTTCTATGGTGTTGGTTGTGATCTGTCTTCCTCCATTCATGATTTTATCTATTTGGGTTCTCTTTCTTCTTTTTGAGAAGGCTAGTTAGAGATTTATCAATTTTGTTGATTTTTTCAAAAAACCAGCTCAGATTCATTGATCTGTTCTACTGTGTTTTGTTTTGTTTTTTTTTTTTTGAATTCTATATTGCTTATTGCTTCTCTAATCTTTATTATTTGTCATCCTCTGCTGGGTATGGGATTTCTTTGCTGTCCTGCTTCTAGTTCCTTTAGTGTGTGGTTAGGTTTTGTATTTGGGATTGTTCTTGTTTCTTGATATAGGCCTGGATCACAATATATTTTCCTCTTAGGATTGCCTTTGCAGCATCCCAAAGGGTTTGGACTGTCGTGTTTTCATTTTCATTTGCTTCTGTATATCTTTGAACTTCTTTAATTGCCTAGGTGACCCATTCATTCTTTAGTAGGATGTTCTTTTCTTTTTAACAGGTTATTGTCAAGTTGGTTTCCATATAATACCCAGTGCTCATCCCCATAAGTGCCCTCCTCCATGCCCATCACCCCCCTTCCACTCCCCCCCCCACTCCCATCAGCCCTCAGTTGTTCTCAGCATTCAAGAGTCTCTCATGGTTTGCCTCCCTCCCTCTCTCCAGCTATTTTTCCCCTTCTCTCCCATGGTCCTCCGTTAAGTTCCTCCTAATCCACCTATACTTGCAAACATGGTATCTCTGCCTGACTTATTTAGCTCAGCATAACACCATCAAGTTCCATCCATGTTGCTAAAAATGGCCAGATTTCATTCTTTCTCATCTCCGTGTAGTATTCCATTATATAGATAAACCACATCTTCTTGATCCATTCATCAGTTGATGGACACTTAGGCTCTTTCCATGTTTTGGCTATAGTTGAGAGTTCTACTATGAACTTTGGGGTACATGTGCCCCTATGCATCAGCACTCCTGTAACCCTTGGGTAAATTCCTAGCAGTGCTATTGCTGGGTCATACGGGAGTTCTGTTGTTAATTTTTTTAAGGAACCTCCACACTGTTTTCCAGAGGGGCTGGACCAGTTTACATTCCCCCAACTGTGTAGGAGGGTGCCCATTTCTCCACATGCTCACCAGCATCTATAGTCTCCTGATTTGTTCATCTTAGCCACTCTGACTGGCATGAGGTGGTATCACAGTGTGGTTTTGATTTATATTTCCCTGATGAGGAGGGATGCTGAGCATCGTTTCATGTGTCTGCTGGCCATCTGGATGTCCTCTTTCAAGATGTGTCTGTTCATGTCTTCTGCCCATTTCTTCACTGGATTATTTGTTTTTCAGGTGTAGAGTTTGGTGAGTTCCTTATCGATTTTGGATACTAGCCCTTTTTCTGATAGGTCATTTGCAACTATCTTTTCCCATCCATCAGTTGCCTATTAGTTTTATGGATTGTTTCTTTCCCATGAAGAAGCTTTTTATCTTGATGAGGTCCCAGTAGTTCAGTTTTGCTCTTGATTCCCTTGCCTTCGGGGATGTGTCAAGTAAGAAATTGCCACAGTGTAGGTCAAGGAGGTTGTTTCCTGCTTTCTCCTCTAGGGCGTTGATAGTTCCCTGTCTCACGTTCAGGTCCTTTATCCATTTTGAGTTTATTTTGGTGTATGATGTGAGAGAATGATCTAGTTTCATTCTTCTGCATGTTGTTGTCCAGTTCTCCCAACACCATCTGTTAAAGAGACTGTCTTTTTTCCATTGGATACTCTTTCCTGTTTTGTCAAAGATTAGTTGGGCGTATATTTGTGGGTCTAATTCTGAGTTCTCTATTCTATTCCATTGGTCTATGTGTCTGTTTTTGTGCCGATACCATACTGTCTTGATGACAGCTTTGTAGTAGAGGTTAAAGTCTGGGATGGTGATGCCTCCCATTTTGGTTTTCTTCTTCAATATTACTTTGGCTTTTCGGGGTCTTTTGTGGTTCCATACAAATTTTAGGATAGTTCTAGTTTTGAGAAGAATGCTGGTGCAATTTTGATTGGGATTGCATTGAATGTGTAGATTGCTTTGGGTAGTAATGACATTTTAAGAATATTTTTTCTTCTGACCCATGAGCATGGAATATTTTTCCATTTCTTTGTGTCTTCTTCAATTTCCTTCATAAGTTTTCTATAGTGTTCATCATACAGATCTCTTGTATCCTTGGTTAGGTTTATTCCGAGGTATTTTATGGTTTTTTGTGCAATTGTGAATGGGATCAGTTTCTTGATTTCTCTTTCTGTTACTTCATTGTTGGTGTATAAAAATGCAACCGATTTCTGTACGTTGATTTTGTACCCTGCAACTTGGCTGAATTCATGGATCAGTTCTAGTAGGCTTCAGGTGGAATCTGTCGGGTTTTCTATGTAGAGTATCATGTTGTCTGTGAAAAGTGAAAGTTTGACTTCTTTGCCAATTCTGATGCCTTTGATTTCCTTTTGTTGTCTGATGGCTGATGCTAGGACTTCCAGCACTATGTTAAACAACAGTGGTGAGAGTGGACATCTCTGTCGTGTTCCTGATCTCAGGAGGAAAGCTCTCAGTTTTTCCGCATTGAGGATGATGTTAGCTGAAGGCTTCTCATAGATGGCTTTGATGATGTTTAAGTAGGTTCCTTCTATCCCAACTTTCTCGAGAGTCTTTATTAAGAAGGGATGCTGTATTTTGTCAAATGCTTTTTCTGCATCTGTCAACAGGATCATATGGTTTTATCTTTTCTTTCGTTGATGTGATGTATCACATTGATTGATTTGCGAATGTTGAACCAGCCCTGTAACCCAGGAATGAATCCCACTTGATCATGGTGGATAATTCTTTTATGTGCTGTTGGATTCAATTTGTAAGTATCTTCTTGAGGATTTTTGCATCTGTATTCATCACGGATATTGGCTTGTACTTCTCTTTTTTTTCTTGCTGGGTCTTTGTCTGGCTTGGGAATCAAGGTGATGCTGGCTTCGTAGAATGAGTCCAGAAGTTTTCCTTCAATTTCCATTTTTTTGTAATAGCTTGAGAAGAATGGGTATTAACTCTGATTTAAATGTCTGGTAGAATTCCCCAGGGAAGCCATCTGGCCCTGGGCTCTAATTTGTTAGGAGATTTTTGATAACTGATTCAATTTCTTCACTAGTTATGGGTCTGTTCAGATTTTCTATCTCTTCCCATGTGAGTTTTGGTAGTGTGTATGTGTTTAGGAATTTGTCCATTTCTTCTAAATTGTCCAGTTTGTTGGCATATAATTTTTCACAGTATTACTGATGATTGCTTGTATTTCTGAGGGATAGATTGTAACAAATCCATTTTCATTCATGATTTTGTCTATTTGAGTGCTCTTTCTTTTCTTTTTGAGATGCCTGGCTAGAAGTTTGTTAATTTTGTTTGTTTTTAAAAAAAAACAACTCTTGGTTTCATTGATCTGTTCAACTGTTTTTGTTTGTTTGTTTGTTTCTATATCATTTATTTCTGCCCTGATTTTTAATATTTCTTTTCTCCTACTGGGTTTGGGGTGCTCTCGTTGTTCTCTTTCTGGCCTGCCAAGTTTTCAGTAGATAGGTCTGTGACCACTCTGATGTTTCCCTTTGTATGTTAGAGCCCTTTTATCCCTAGCTGCTTTCAAAATTCTCTCTTTGTCCCTATATTTTGCCAGTTTCACTATGATATGGCGTGCAGAAGATTGATTTAAGTTACGTCTGAGGGGAGTTCTCTGTGTCTCTTGGATTTTAATGTCTGTTTCCTTCCCCAGATTGGAGATGTTCTCTGCTATTATTGTTCAAGGACTCCTTCAGCGCCTTTCCCTCTCTCTTCCTCTTCTGGAATTCCTATGATACAGATATTGTTCCATTTGATTGTATCACTAATCTCTCGAAATATCCTTTTGTGTTCCTGGATCAGTTTATCTCTCTTTTTCTCAGCTTCCTATTTTTCTATAATTGTGTCTTCTAATTCACCTATTTTCCTTTCTGCCTCTTCAATCCGTGCATTGGATGCCTCCATTTTATTATGCATGTCATTTATAGCATTTTTTAATTCATCACACTATTTTTAATCTCCATAGTCTTTTTAGCAAGTTTCTCTGATGTCTTCCATGCCTTTTTCAAGCCGAGAGACTAATTTTATGACTATTGTTCTAAATTCTTGTTTAGTTATGTTGTTTATATCTGCTTTGAGCAGTTCTTTAGTTGTCATTTCTTCCTGGAATTTCTTTGGAGGAGAGTTCTTCCATTTCGTCATTTTGATTAGCTTTCTCTCTCTTGTTAGTTTTAAAAGCTTATTATGCACTCTGCACCTGAGAGTACTGTTGTATTGAAGAAGGCTCGTTGACTGTCCAGGGCCTGTCTGTTCTGGAAGTGTTCTTTGAATGGTATCTCTTGGTCTCTCTTGCTGAGACTGATTATTTTATTTCCCTATTTGTGGTATTTGGGACTCTCCACCATGTGTACTTTGGCTTGTTTCTTGAGGTAGCCCTGGAAGAGAAAACAGACAGACAAACACACAGGGAACAAAGGCACAGAAATGCACAGACACACTCAACAAACATGTAAACCGGAAGGGAAAAAGAAAAAGAAAAAAGGAAGGGACAAAAAAAGAGGAAGGAGGGAGGACAAATAATAAAAATAAAAATAAATAAAAAATAAAAAAGAAGAAAAGAAGAGGGGGAAAAAGAAAAAACCCAAAACACAAAGGATAGTCTAAAAGGATAAAACCAGAATTCCCAGTTACAAATAAAGAGCCGGATGTATGCAGTGCTGATGGAAGAGCATATACAAGAGAGAAATGCCATGGGGTGGGGGGTAGGGAGCAAAATTAGAAATGAAATAACCAGGCAGAGAGACTAAGGGGCTTAATTCAGAGACAGAAAGAGGAGAATATGGTTAGAGGTGAAGAGAAAAAATGAAGATAATGGTACTCAGAGAAACTATATAGTCTGATTACTCCAGAGAGAGAGAGAGAGAGAGATAAAAAGGTCGCAGTGGAGGTGTAGAATAAACATCTAGAGAATGGGTTAAATGTGACTGTTTAAGCAAACCAGTGACTAGAGTACCCAGTCCAACAGAGTGGAGGGTTATGAATGAGACAAGGGAAAAAATATATCTGAATACAAAGAATTGATCTGGAATTAATCACGGCAGTGCATCCATATTGGTCTTGTCCCGGGTTCCGGTAAAAAAAAAAAAACAAAAAACAAAACAAAACAAAAAAAAAACAACAACCCTGCTCTCTAGCTGAGATGGGCATGGTTTGGTGTAGGTGAGTCTTAGCCTCCACTGCTACCCGTCCTGCAGGCGGCTCCCTGAGGTCCCACCTTGGTGGTTGTGGGGAGAAAAATGGTGGTGACCAAGTCCCTTCTTAAACCAAGCATTGCAAATCACTGTTTTGGGTCTGATCTCCCTGTGCCGAGGGCATAGCCAAGGTGGGCCATGCTCTATATCCTAAGCCAGGTCTCGTTTCCATATCTTAGTCTAAGCACCCCATTGATACTGCCCGAAATATAAACCCACAGGCAGAGTCCCTCTGAGCACTTACAAGCCTCTCGCCTTCCCACTGGGAACCGAGCTGATCCAGAAGAGTGGCAGTGAGCCAGAAGGGCAGCAGCGTGGCTTCAGGCGCACCGCTTCCCCTCCAGGTCGAGCTGGCTAGCGAGCAGAGGGGCGATTTCTTCAGGGGTTGCCTGGGACCACTGCATCCCGCTCAGGGTCAGCTGGACAGTAGGAAACCAGATCCCTCTGTGTCCCAAGATGAGGTTTTTCTCTTCTCCAGGCACAGGGACAGTTCCTTGAGCAGTTTCAGCCTTTCTTTCTTTTCCCCCAGACTCACTGCAGCTCCCCGCAAAGTGGGCCCCTCCCCTCTCTCAGTGTCTCCAGTCCTGGCCCGTTTTTATCTTCCTCAGTTTGCACTCATGCTATAAGGTTTTCTCAGTGGACTCTGTCTCCTTTTCCTCCCAAACTCCTGATCTGTAAGTGTTTTTATTACTTCAGGCCTTCTCCGTTTGAGAGATGGGGGCAATTGAAATGTACGGAGCTCCATACTTCTACACCATCTTGCCTCCCTCCTCTAGTAGGATGCTCTTTAACCTTAATGCATTTGTAGGCTTTCTAAATTTTTCCTTGTGGTTGATTTCAAGTCTCATAACATCGTGACCTGAAAATATGCATGGTATGATCTCAATTATTTTAATTTTATTGAGAGCAGTTTTATGACCCAGTATGTGATCTATTGGTGAATGTTTCATGTGCACTCGAGAAGAATGTGCATTCTGCTGCTTTGGGATGAACAGTACTGAATATATCTGTCAAGTACATCTGGTCCAGTGTATCATTCAAGGCCATTGTTTCTATATTGATTTTCTGCCTGGACGATCTATCCATTGCTGTAAGTGGACTATTAAAGTCCACTGCAATTACTGTATTCTTATCAATAAGACTGCTTAGGTTTGTGATTAATCGATTCATATATTTGTGTATCATCAAATGGGGGGCATAAATATTCACAATGTTTAGCTCTTCTTGATGTATAGACCTTGTAATTAGGATATAACACCATCTTCATCTCTTCTTACAGCCTTTAGTTTAAAATCTAGTTTGTCTGATGTAAGTATGGCTACTCCAACTTTGTTTTGACTTCCAGTAGCATGATAAATGGTTTTCCATCCCCTCATTTTCAATTTGTAGGTGTCCTCATGTCTTAAATAAGTCTCTTCTTGACAGCAAATAGATGGATCTGGGTTTGTTTGTTTGTTTGTTTTAATCCATTCGGATACCCTATGTGTTCTTTTAAATCATTTACATATTTATTTATTTATTTATTTGTTTGTTTGTTTTTACAAACTGTTTATTGTCAAGTTGGTTTCCGTATAACACCCAGTGTTCATCCCCACAAGTGCCCTCCTCCATGCCCATTTCCCCCCTCCCCCCCACATCCATCAGTCCTCAGTGTGTTTCTCAGCATTCAAGAGTCTCTCATGGTTTGCCTCTCTCCCTTTCCCCCACCATTTCCCCCCTTCTTCTCCCCCATGGTCCTTAGTTAAGTTCCTCCTAATCCTCCTATATGTGCAAACATATGATATTTGTCCTTTTCTGCCTGACTTATTTCGCTCAGCAAAACACCCTCAAGGTCCATCCATGTTGCTACACATGGCCAGATTTCATTCTTTCTCATTGCCATGTAGTATTCCATCGTATAGATAAACCACATCTTCTTGATCCATTTGTCCGTTGATGGACACTTAGGCTATTTCTATGTTTTAGCTATTGTTGAGAGTGCTACTATAAACATCAGGGTACATGTGCTCCTATACTTCAGCATTTCTGTATCCCTTGGGTAAATTCCTAGCAGTGCTATTGCTGGGTCATAGGGGAGTTCTATTGTTAGTTTCCAGAGGGGCTGTATCAGTTTACATTCCCACCAACAGTGTAGGAGGGTGCCCATTTCTCCACTTCCTCGCCAGCATCTAGAGTTCTCTGATTTGCTCATTTTAGCCACTCTGACTGGCGTGAGGTGGTATCTCAGTGTGGTTTTGATTTGTATTTCCCTGATGAGGAGCGATGCTGAGCATCGTTTCATGTGTCTGCTGGCCATCTGGATGTCCTCTTAAGAGAAGTGTCTGTTCATATCTTCTGCCGATTTCTTCATTGGGTTGTTTGTTTTTCGAGTGTGGAGTTTCGTGAGTTTCTTATAGATTTTGGATATTAATCCTTTATCTGATATGTCATTTGCAACTATCTTTTCCCATTCCGTTGGTTGCCTATTAGTTTTGTGGGTTGTTTCCTTTGCCGTGCAAAAGCTTTTAATCTTGATGAGGTCCCAGTCGTTTATTTTTGCTCTTGATTCCCTTGCTTTTGGGGTTGTGTCAAGTGGAAGTGGCTGCGGTGGAGGTCAAGGAAATTGTTTCCTGCTTCCTCCTCTAGGGTGTTGATAGTTTCCTGTCTCACGTTCAGGTCCTTTATCCATTTTGAGTTTATTTTTGTGCATGGTGTGAGAAAATGATCTAGTTTCATTCTTCTGCAAGTTGCTGTCCAGTTCTCCCAACACCATCTGTTAAAAAGGCTGTCTTTTTTCCATCGGATATTCTTTCCTGCTTTGTCAAAGATTAGTTGGCTGTATACTTTTGGGTCCAGCTCTGAGTTTTCAATTCGATTCCATTGGTCTATGTGTCTGTTTTTGTGCCAATACCGTAGTGTCTTGATGATGACAGCTTTGTAGTAGAGGTTAAAGTCTGGGATGGTGATACCTCCCAGTTTGGTTTTATTTTTCAGTATTACTTTGGGTATTTGGGGTCTTTTGTGGTTCCATACAAATTTTAGGATAGTTTGTTCTAGTTTTGAGAAGTATGCTGGTGCAATTTTGATTGGAATTGCATTGAATATATAGATTGCTTTGGGTAGTAATGACATTTTAACTATATTTATACTTCCTATCCATTGGCCTGGAATGTTTTTCCAATTTTTTGTGTCTTCTTCAATTTCCCTCATAAGTTTTCTATAGTTTTCATCATACAGCTCTCTTGTATCCTTGGTTAGGTTTATTCCTAGGTATTTTATGGTTTTTTGTGCGATTGTGAATGGGATCCATTTCTTGATTTCTCTTTCTGTTGCTTCATTGTTGCTGTATAAAAATGCAACCCATTTCTGTACCTTGATTTTATACCCTGCAACTTGGCTGAATTCTTGGATCAGTTCTAGTAGGCTTCTGGTGGAGTCTGTTGGGTTTTCGTTGTAGAGTATCATGTCATCTGTGAAGAGTGAAAGTTTGACTTCCTCTTTGCCAATTCTGATGCCTTTGATTTCCTTTGGTTGTCTGATGGCTGATACTAGGACTTCCAGCACTATGTTAAACAACAGTGGTGAGAGTGGACATCCCTGCTGTGTTCCTGATCTCAAGGAGAAATATCTGTTTTTCCCCATTGAGGAGGATGTTAGTTGAAGACTTCTCATAGATGGCTTTGATGATGTTTAAGTAACTTCCTTCTATCCCGACTTTCTCTAGAGTCTTTATTAAGAAGAGATGCTGTATTTTGTCAAATGATTTTTCTGCATCTATTGACAAGATCATCTGGTTTTTATCTTTTCTTTTGTTGATGTGATGTATCACATTGATTGATTTGCGAATGTTGAACCAGCCCTGTAACCCAGGAATGAATCCCACTTGATCTTGGTGGATGATTATTTTTATGTGCTGCTGGATTCGATTTGAAAGGATCTTATTGAGGATTTTTTGCAGCCGTATTCATCAAGGAAATTGGCCTGTAGTTCTCTTTTTTTGCTGGATCTCTGTCTGGCTTGGGAATCAGAGTGATGCTGGCTTCATAAAATGAGTCCGGGAGTTTTCTTTTGATTTCTATTTTTTTGTAATAGCTTGAGAAGAATGGGTATTAATGCTGTTTTAAATGTCTGGTAGAATTCCCCTGGGAAGACATCAGGTCCAGGGCTCTTATTTTTGGGAGATTTTTGATAACTGATTCGATTTCTTCACTCATTATGGGCCTGTTCAGGTTTTCTATTTCTTCCCGCGTGAATTTTGATAGTGAATGTGTGTTTAGGAATTTGTACATTTCTTCTAAGTCGTCCAATTTATTGGCATATAATTTTTCATAGTATTCCCTGATAATTGCTTGTATATCTGAGGGGTTGGTTGTCATAAGTCCATTTTCATTCATAATTTTGTCTATTTGGGTGCTCTCTCTTTTCTTTTTGATAAGTCTGGCCAGAGGTTTGTCATTTTTTTAAATTTTTTCAAAAAACCAACTCTTGGTTTCATTGATCTGTTCAATTGTTTCTTTGGTCTCTATGTTGTTGATTTCTGCTCCAATTTTTACTATTTCTCTTCTTCTCCTGGGTTTAGGGCGTTCGTGTTCCTCTGCCTCTAGTTCCTTTAGGTGAGCTGTTAGATTTTGGACATGCGCTTTTTCTAGTCTCTTGAAATAGACCTGGAGAGCAATGTACTTTCCTCTTAGGACTGCCTTTGCCGCATTCCATAGATTTTGAATTGTTGTGTTTTCATTTTTATTTGTTTCCATATATTTTTTAATTTCATCTCTAATTGCCTGATTGGCCCATTCATTCTTTAGTAGGGTGGTTTTTAACTTCCATGTTTTTGGAGGTTTTCCAGACTTCTTCGTATAATTGATTTCAAGTTTCAAAGCATTGTGATCTGACAGTGTGCATGGTATGATCTCAATTCTTTTATATTTATTGAGGGCTGCTTTGTGTCCCAGTATATGATCTATCTTGGAGAATGAGCCATGCGCACTTGAAAAGAAAGTAAATTCCCTGGCCTCAGGATGTAAAGTTCTAAATATATCTGTCAGATCCATCTGGTCCAATGTGTCTTTCAAGTCTATTATTTCTTTAGTGATTTTCTGTCTGGGTGACCTATCCATTGCTGTAAGCGGAGTATTAAAGTCACCCTATGTGTTTTGATTGGAGCGTTTAGTTTATATACATTGAGTTATTATTGAAAGATATTGATTTAATGTCATTGTGTTATCTATAGGTTTCATGCTTGTGGTGATGTCTCTGGTCCTTTGTAGCTTTTGCAGTGTTCCAATCATAAACTCCCCTTAGGATCTCTTGCATGGCTGGTTTAGTGGTGATGAACTCCTTCAGTTTTTGTTTGTCAGGGAAATGCTTTATCTCTCCTATTCTAAGTGACAGCTATGCTGGATAAAGGATTCTTGGGTGCATATTTTTCTTATTCAGTACATTGAATATTTCCTGCCACATCCTTCTGGCTTGCCAAGTTTCAGTGGACAGGTCTGCTACTATCCTTATGTGTCTACCCTTGTACTTTAAGCCCCATTTGTCCCTGGTTGCTTTCAGAATTCACTCATTGTCTTTGTATTTTGCCAGTTTCACTATGATATGTCTTGGAAAAGACTTATTCTTGTTAAATCAGAAGGGAGTTCTTTATGCCTCTTGGATTTGGATGTCTGCTTCCTTTCTCAGATTAGGGAAGTTTTCAGCTATAATTTTTCAAGTATACCTTCTGCCCCTTTCTTTCTCCATTCTTCCCCTAGAACTCCTATGATATGGATATTATTATGTTTCATTTACTTACTTAGTTCTCGAATTCTTCCCTTGTGGTCTAGTATTTTCTTGTATCTCCTTTTCTCAGCTTCATTCATTTTCCATAAATTTATCTTCTATTTTTCTTATTCTCCCCTCTGCTTCATTCATCTTCACTCTTGCTGCATCTAGTTTATTTTGCACCTCATTTACAGCATTTGTTAATTTGTAGTGACTATTTTTTAGTTCCTTGATCTCTGTAGCAATAGATTCTTGGCTGTCATCTACGTTTTTTTCAAGTCCAACTATTAATCTTATGATTTTCATTCTAAATTCTTGTTCAGATATATTGTTTAAATCTATTTTGAGCAATTCTTTAGTTGTCTATAGAATTTCTTCCTGGAATTTCTTTTGAGGAAAATTCTTCCATTTTGTGTTGTCCTGACTGGAATTCAAACTCCAAGGTCTTAAAGGGTCCTGTTCTGCGTGCCCTGGTTCTACCCAGTGGACAAAGGGCCTCTGGCATCTCACAGTGCCACGCAGGCGCGAGCAGGCTGGTTTGCTCTGCTCCATATTCTCCTGGTTTGTTCTTTTTCACAGTCTCCCGTGCCTCCCAGGAGCTTGGCTGAGATTCAAACGCCGATGTCTTAAAAGTCCTGCTATCTGCCCCCTGGTTCCAGGGTAGTGCCGCTCCACCAGCCAGCTGACAAAAAGACTGGCTGGTGGGCAACTGCTTTTGTCCTTGAAATAGCTATATGTCTTCTTCCCACAGCAGTCAAGGGAGAAAATTGTTCTCTCCACCTGCACCTCTGAACTAGCTACCAAGCCCAGGGCTGGCTCCACTCCTCTCCAGGTGCACACACAGGGCAGCCAGCCACAGTTCAGAGAAAGCACTGCAGTTAGAAATTGGTTCTTTCTCTGTTTTTTCCATTCCCCGGTCCATGATTTTTCTCTTGTCCAAATACAATTCTACACTTTCACAGCCTCTCTTCCTTCTTTTTGTTTCTCCACAGAGGGGGACCCTTCCCCTCTATATAGCCTGTTTTATTTCTCCCTGTTTGTAATCACCCACCTATGACCTGCTAAATATTCCCCATGCGCCTCTGGAGATGTTTCTGTCACTCTGTAGCCTGGATTCCTGGAATTCCAAGTCTTCTAGCCTCCATACTGCTGTGTTTGGGGGAGAAGAAAACTTTGGGTCCCCCAACTTCTCCACCATGTTGAGTCGTCCCCCCATACATTAATATTTCAAAGAAAACTGATTTTTAATATCTTTTTGGCAAGCAGACTTAATGGTAAGTTGAGCTAATTCAAAATAAATACTTGCCACTCCAGAGAGAGAGAGAGAGAGAGAGAGAGAGAGAGAGAAGGAAGGAAGGAAGGAAGGAAGGAAGGAAGGAAGGAAGGAAGGAAGGAAAGAAGGAAAGAAGGAAGGAAGGAAGGAAGGAAGAAAACATATTGCTTTCCTTTTTTTTTTTAAAGCCACTTCTGCACCTCTTTAAATGTTTTTCAGGAAGTCAATGGGAAAGATTGAGTTAGAAGATTCTCTGGCTTTTATTTTACTGATCTAATTTCAAAACTTGTCTACCTCTGTGAGTGATGAATGTGAAACATCTATCAGGTAGATAGAAAGTAATGGAGCTAGAAAAGTGATTTTTAGTTTTGTTCAGAAAGATATCAATAACTCGAGAGAGTTATTTACACATAAATACAAGTCCTAAAGGAGTCTGTTTAGTTATATTTGGGAGATCTGGAAGGGGATATGGAAGAAATATATCCCTATCACTAAGACAATGTTATGACATGAATGAATCACTTTAAAATGGATGGAATATAAATTATTAAATGTCTCTATGGGAAGATACAGTACTCAGTGCATCATAAGTGGGCTTCTGTTTAAATAGCTACAAGGTTGCTATGCAATGCAACAAAACGATAATTAAAAGTGGAAATAATTGATAATCAGTTCAGGATGAGTTTTAAGAATATGCATGACCCTATTAGAAGGAAAACAAACTTGATACATTCTTTTGCAGCAGCTTGATGAGAAGATAAGGAGGAAGACCTTGGATTTCAAGAGTACAAGTAACTAATAATAATAATTAGTTATAATAACAAAGCTATTGTTTATTTATTCATTTAAAATTCTTAATTTTTAGGGGTGCCTTGGTGGCTAAGTAAGCATCTGACTTTTGATTTTGGATCAGGTCGTGATCTCATTGTTTGTGAGATCTAGCCTCATCTTGGGCTAGGTTCAGACAGCACCGAACTTGCTTGGGATTCTCTCTTTTCCTCTCTCTCTGACCCTCCCTTGCTCATGTGCACACACACCCTCTCTCTCTTTTTTCAAAATAAATAAATAAACATTTTTTAAAAAATCTTAATTATCAGAGCAGTTTTAGGTTTAAATTAACTTCAATGAGGCCCAATTCAACAAATTCCCCTTTTATTGAATGTGCTTTGAGTGTCAAGTCTAAGAATTTTTCAAGCTCTAGGTTCTGATGATTTTCTCTTAGTTTTTTCTAAAATTATATTGTTTTATGTCTTACATTTATTTTTGTATGCATTTTCACTTAATTTAAAAAATAAAGTATGAAATTTAGATTGAGGTAGTTGTTTTTAATATTTTTTAATGTTTATTTACCTTTGAGAGGGAGAGAGAGACAGAGCACAAGTGGGGGAGGGACAGAGAAGGAGGGAGACACAGAATCTGAAGCAGGCTCCAGGCTCTGAGCTGTCAGCACAGAGCCCGATGTGGGGCTCGAACCCATGAACCATGAGATTATGACCTGAGCCGAAGTTGAATGCCTAACCGAATGAGCCACCCAGGCATCCGTGATTGAGGTAGTTGTTTGTTGATTTGTTTTTATGCCTATAGATGTCCAGTTGCTCCAACAACATTTGTTGAAAAACAAATTTACATTGAATTGTTTTTGCAAATTTTTCAAAACTCAGTTGTAGATTTTTTTTCAATTTTTAGAGAGAGCCAAGTAGTGGAGAGGGGAAGAGGGAAAGAGATATGATTTTAAGCAGGTTCAATCCTACAATCCTGGGGTCATGACCTAAGTCTAAATCAAGAGTTAGACACTCAACCGACTGAGGCACCCCAGTTATAAATATTTTTATGGGCCTATTTCTGTGTTTTCTATTTTGTTCCATTATATGTATCTGTCTGCCAATATGACAGTCTTGATTACCATAGATATGCATTATGTCTTTACATCATGTACAGTGATTACTTCCAGTTTAATCTTTTTCTATTTGTTTTATCATTGCAGGTTTGAGATACTTTTCATGTAAATTTTAGGATACAGTTGTCTATATATACAATAATACCTTTCTGAGATTTTGACATATATTAAACCAATAAATCAATTTGGGGAAAAAAAATAACAGTTTTTACTAAGTTGAGTACTCCAATCTACTTTCTCTCTATTTAGGACTTTTTTGATTTCTTTCATGTGAATTTCTAATGTCAGCATACAGATTCTATACATGTGTGTTAGAGTCATACCTACAAGGATTTCAATTTGGGGAGCAACTGTAATGTATTCTTAATTTTGGTTTCCATATGTTTATTGTATTATAAGAAAATGAAATTAAAAAGTTTAATAAACCTTTTATTTTGAATAGTTTTATATTTCCAGAAAAAAAATATGAAGACTACAGAGGTCCCTCATACGTTACATTCAGCTGCATCCACCATCAGTAATCCACATTGGTATGGTATAATGTCACAATCATGAACCAAAATTGACATTATTATCATCTAAAGTCCATACTTAATTTTGATTTTCTTAACTTCAAACCAATGTTCTTTCTCTATTCTACTAGGACTTTATCAAGGATACTTCCCTATACCTAGTGGTCATGTCTCCCCCAGCTCTCCCCATGAGAATCTTTGAGACATTTCTGAGGAACAATGGTTACGGTGACATAAATAGATAATAAATAAATGAATAAAAGAGGAAAATACTCTATGAGGAAGACTGAAAATGATTTATATAGATACTGATATTAATTGTATATTCTATTTTCTGTGTTTTATGATGTATCGACTACTTGGGACCTTGATGGCCTGGGGTTAGCTAATTACAAAAGATAGTAAACAACATGCCTGAGAACACACCTCTCACATGCAAACAATTGTTCAAAAATACCACTATTCTGGGGCGCCTGGGTGGCTGAGTTGACTAAGTGTCCAACTTCGGCTCAGGTCCGTGAGTTCGAGCTCCACTTAGGGCTCTATGCTAACAGCTCAGAGCCAGGAGCCTGCTTCTGATTCTGTATCTTCCTCTCTCTCTGCCCTTTCCCTGCTCATGCTCAGTCTCTCTCTGTCTCAAAAATAAATAAAAACACTAAATTTTTTTTTAAAGAATGCCAGTATTCCATAAAAACCACAATAACTTCTTGTTTATGCTTCCCCCTCACACTTTATGCCTCTTGTCTGGCCTTCGTGTCTCCCCATGTGGTTCTGCATAGTGTGGAATGAACCCACCTCTTGGGAATTTTAAGAAATAGGCTTTTCTTTTAAGAGAATCATGCTAGTGCAGTTGTAAATGAGATTAATTCCTGATTTCTCTTTCTGCTGCTTCATTACTGCTGGATAGAAATGCAACAGATTT
The DNA here is from genome assembly GCA_017311185.1 of Proteles cristata cristata. Classification (NCBI taxonomy): domain Eukaryota; kingdom Metazoa; phylum Chordata; class Mammalia; order Carnivora; family Hyaenidae; genus Proteles; species Proteles cristata. The sequence continues at coordinate 287,684 of JAESUZ010000432.1, read as the reverse complement.
CTCTATGTTGATTTTATATCCTTCGACTTTGCTAAACTCATATATCAGTTCCAGCAGTTTTCTGGTTGGGTCTTTCAGGTTTTCCACATAGGATATCATGTCATCCACGAAGATTGAAAGTTGATTTCCTCTGTGCCAATTTGGATGATTGTATTTTTGTTGTTGTTGTTGTTTTTGTCTGATTAATGAGGTTAGGACTTCCTAACTATGTTGAACAACAGTAGTGAGGGTGAACATCCCTGTCATGTTCCTGATGTTAGGGGTAAAGCTCTCAGTTTTTCCCCATTGAGGATGGTATTATCTGTGGGTCTTTCATAAATTGCCTTTACGATTGGGAGGTATTTTTCCTCCTATCCCTACTTTCTTGACAGTTTTAATCAAGAAACAATGTTGTATTTTGTCAAATGTTTTTTCTGCATCTCTTGAGAGAAGCACGTATTTCTTATCCTTTATTTTACCAATGTGATGTGTCATGTTGATTGATTCGTGGATATTGAACCAGCCCTGCAATCTAGGAATAAATCCCACTTGATCGTGGTGAATAATTCTTTTTAATGTATTGTTGGATTTGATTGGCTAGTATCTTTAAGAGAAATTTTGCATCATATTCATTGGAGAAACTGGTCTATAATTCTCAGTTTTAGCGGGATCTTTGTCCGGTTTTGTAATCAAGGTAATGCTGGACTCATAGAATGAGTTTGGAAGTTTTCCTTTCATTTCTTTTTTTTGGAACAGCTTCAAAAGAATAGATATCAGCTCTTCTTTAAATGTTTGGTAGAATTCCCCTAGAAAGCTATCCAGCACTGGACTCTTATTTATTGGAGATTTTTGATTACTGATTCAATTTCTTTACTGGTTATGGGTCTGTTAAAAATTTCTATTTATTTATATTTCAGTTTTGGTTGTTTATATGTTTATAAGAATTTATACATTTTTTACAGATTGGCCAACATGTTGGCATATAATTTATTCTCTTATTATTATTTCATAAATGAAAGATGAGGGATCACAACCAACAATGCAGAAATACAAACAATAATGAAAAAATGGGCAGAAGGGGTAAATAGATACTTATCCAAAGAGGACATCCAGATGGCTAACAGACACATGAAAAGATGCTCAACATGACTCATCATCAGTAAAATACAAATCAAAACCACAATGAAATACCACCTCACACCTGTCAGAATGGCTAAAATTAACAACTCAGTAAACAACAGATGTTGGCAAGGATGCAGAGAAAGGGGAACCCTTTTGCACTGTCGTAGGAATGGAAACTGGTGCAGCCACTCTGGAAAACAGTATGCAGTTTTCTCAAAAAATTAAAAATAAAGCTATACTATAACCTAGTATTGCACTACTAGGTCTTTATCCAAAGTATACAAACATGCTAATTCAAAGGGGTACATGCACCCCAATGTTTATAGCTGCAGTATCACCAATAGTCAAATTATGGAAAGAGCCCAGATGTCCATTAACTGATGAATGAATAAAGAATATGTGACATATATATATATATATATATATATATATATATATATATATATATATATATAACAGAATATTTTTTTAATATTTTTTTAAATGTTTTATTCATTTCCAGGAGAGAGAGAGAGATAGCGTGAGCAGGGGAGGGTCAGAGAGAGAGGGAGTCACAGACTGAAACAGGCTCCAGGGTCTGAGATGGCAGTCAGCACAGAGCCCGACGTGGGGCTCGAACCCACGAACCGCGAGATCATGACCCAAGCGAAAGTCGGATGCTTAACTGACTAAGCCACCCAGGCGCCCCTATATACAACAGAATATTAATCAGTGATCAAAAAGAATGAAATCTTGCTATTTGCAACAACGTGGATGGAACTAGAATGTATTATGCTAGGCAAAATAAGTCAGTCATAGAAAGAGAAATATCATATGACTTCACTCTTATGTGGAATTTAAGGAACATAACTGATAAACATAAGGAAAGGAAGGAAAAATAACACAAAACAGAGAGGGAGGCAAGCCATAAGAGACTCTTAAATACAAAGAACAAACTGAGGATTGCTGGAGGAGAGTTGTGTGGGGGTATGGGCTAAATGAGTGATGGGTATTAAGGACAACATTTGTTGGGATGAGCACTGGCTGTTGTATGTAAGTGATGAATCACTAAATTCTACTCTTGAAACCATTATTACACTACATGTTAATTAACTTGAATTTAAATTAAGTGAAAATAAATATAAAAGTAGCTTTATTGTCATGGTCCAAAAAACGCCAATACCTCCCCACAAAAAAACCTCAAAACATTATCCTATGCCTGATTTTTAAAATCCATAGGGTATATTTTGAAAGAATAATCTGCTGTCATCAAGGTAGAGAATAAAACCTCACTTTCGAAATTTGGGCTGGATATAGTGACTTCTTTCAAACATGTACTGTAAGGAAATAGGGAAATAGGGTGGAGAAAGTAAATTTATAGTGGAGAAACTTGACAAGCACTACTTCAGCTTCAACCAGCATGACTTATTACTACTGAGATTTTAAATAGCCCACTTTACACTAAAAGATCCAAAAAGAAATTAAAATTTTACCTAGAATTTTGTAGTTGTGAAAATACTTCATCTTAAAACTTACGTGATGCATTCAAGAGTTATTTCAAAAGATTTTTAAATCCTTAGAAGAGAGTACAGGACAAAATCTTGGAGTTAGCAATGTTTTCTTGGCTATGACACTGATGGCTCAGGTAGCAAACCAAACAAACCAGGAAAAAACAAATTGGACTTCATGAAATTTTTAAAAAATGCACCAAAAGACTCTATCAATAGAGTAAAAAAGCAACCCACAGAATTCAAGAAAATATTTACAAATCATATGTCTGATATGATATTAATACCCCATGCATATAGAATAGCTAAGACTCAACAACGAAGCAAACAACCTGGTTCAAAAATGGGCAAAGGACTTGAATAGACACTTCTCCGAAGAAGATACATAAATGGAAAGAGGCAAATGAAAAGATGTTCAACATTACTAATCAGCAGGGAAATGCAAATCAAAACTACAAAGAGATGTCACCTCACCATTAGGATGGCTATTATCAAAACCAAAAAACATGCCGGCAAGGATGTGGGAAACTTGGAGTACCCATGCACTGTTTGTGGTAAAGTAAAATGGTGTAGCTGTTGTGAAAAACAGTATAGTAGTTTCCCCCAAAATAAAAAGAATAAAGTTACCATATGATCCAGCAATCCCAGTTTTGGGTATATGCCCCTAAAAATTGAAAGGAGGGTTCTGAAAAGACATTTGTACACCCTATTCATAGCAGCATTATTCTCTACACCTAAAATGTGGATATAACCCATAAATTTACTAGCCGATGAATGGATAAGTAAAATGGGTAGATACATACAATGGAATATTATTTATTTTTAAAAAGGGAGTGATTCTGCAATATCCTACAAAATAGATTAATTTATCATTCCTAGTGAAATAAGCCAGTCACTAAAAGACAAATACTGTTACAATTCTACTTATGTGTAGTACTTAGACTTCACAAAGTCTAGAAAGTAAAACGACGGTTGCCAGGAACTGAGGGGAAGAAAGGATGAATAAGCAGAGACAAAGGATTTTTAGGGTAGTGAAGCTACTCTGTGTGACACTGTAATGATGGATACTTGTCATTACACATTTGTCCAAACCCGTAGAATATACAACATGCAGAGTGAACTTTCATGTAAACAGTGCACTTTCACAGTGATGGTAACATATTAATGTAGATTAATTAACAAATTATCCACTCTAGCTGGTAATGATAATGGAGGAGACTTTGAGGGTGCGGTTAGAGGAGGCAGTGTGTGTATGGGAAATCTCTGTAACTTCAACTTATGTTTGTAATGAACCTGAAAGTACTTTAACAAATAAAGCCTGTGGGAAAAAATGAAGACAACCTCATATTTATACAACAAAAGTAGACCAAGGCTTCTGATAAAGGGTAAATTGTGTAATAAAAATACTCTTATGAATTAAGATGTATCACATAACCTAATGTCAAATTGCATAACTGTAACTTCAGATAAAAAGAAATTGAGAGGTGCCTATGTGGCTCAGTCAGGTGGGCATCCAACTTCGGCTCAAGTCGTAATCTTGGGGTCCGTGAGTTCAAGTCTCAAGTCGGGCTCTGTGCTGGCAGCTGGAAGTCTGGACCCTGCTTCAGATTCTGCATCTCTTTCTTTTTCTGCCCCTCCCTGACTCGCACTCTGTCTTGGTCTCTCTGTCAAAATTAAATAAACATTCAAGAAAAAATTTTTAAAAAATAAGAAGAAATTGAAAGGGAGAATAATAAATAAATTTTCCTAGCTCCACCAATGTAATTAGTAGTCTTGATGAAATCTGCCAAATTAGGTTCCTTGGCTCGAACAATATAGTAAAGATGTTTGAATTTGAATTGCCTTTAGGTCTCTTCCAGTCTTAATTACATGATCAGCCTCTTATGAAATTCATTCAAATCTACAAGAAACAGAAAATCATTATGCCAATTAAATCATTACAGATCATGTAAAAGAGTAATTTCTATACTATTTCCACATTATTTTTAGTAACCCGTGACTGTTAATTTTGTGTCAACTACTGGGCCGTGGGGTACCAAGATATTTGACCAAACATTATTATGTCTGCTTCTGTGAGGGTGTTTTAAGGTAGACTGAAGAATGTATATCCATATCCCTCCCTAGTGTGGCTGTGTCTTAACCAACCAACCAAAATGGGTGACCTCCCCCCAAATGGAAAAGAATTCCTCCTGCCTGACTGCCTTTGAATTATACCCTCAGCTCCTTGGGTCTAAGCCTGTTGGCCTTCAGCCAGGAACTATCGGCATGTCTAGTAAACAGATAAATAAAAACCCTTTATATAAAATCTATGTGACACTTCACCTGTGTCTGAGTTTCCATTTCCCTAACCAACACCCAACAAATTTCAAACATTAGACTTATTTTTCTATACTGAAGGTGTAAATTTTAATTTTGCTTCCTGAGAAATTGTTCATACTTTTTGCATGATCTCTTTTCGGATCTCTTTTCCCATGCATTGCTTTCTCTTGCCTTTTGTCTGCTTAGCTATTGCCTGTCCTTATTGCTTCTCAGAATTATTTACACAATCTCAATGTTAATAGTGTTTTTAAAATGATTATTTATTTTGAGAATGAGACAGAGAGAGTGAGCTGAGGAGAGACAGAGAGAGAGAGAGTCACAGAATCCCTAGCAGGCTCCAGGCTCTGAGCTGTCAGCACAGATTTCAACATGGGGCTCAAACCCACAAACCACGAGATTATGACCCAAGCCCAAGTCGGAAGTTCAACTGACTAAGCCACCCAGGCACCCCAATAATGTTTTGTTTTGATTATGAATATGAAACTTTTACAAATTATAAAAGTACTGTGGATTTATTTTTCACCACCACCCATCTCCAGAATTCTGTTGAGATAAAGAGTTTTTGGTGGGTCTTGATCCTTAATTCATTTTTTGGTATTCATGCTTGTAGACCTGGTCCCTGACCAACCCAGACAAGAGGAGCCTGGGACTTGCATTGGAGTAGTTATTTTCTTTTATTTTTTGTGGTAAAAGACACAGAAAAAAATGTACCATCTTCACCATTTTTAAGGACACAGTTCAGTGGTATTAAGTACATTCATATTGTTGTGCAGCCTTCACTACTCTCCAACCCCATGACTTTTTGTCTTGTAGAATTGAACCTCCATACCCATTAAACAATGACTCCCTTTTTCTCCCCTTATCTTTTTAGAGTGTCCATAGTTTTGCCTTTTCCAGATGTCATGTCATTGAAATCATACAGTATGTAACCTTTTCAGGCTGGCTTTTTATATTTCGTCATATGTATTTAAGTTCCTCCATATCTTTTCATGGCCTGATATCACATTTCTTTTTAGTGCTGAGTAATACCCATTGTACAGACGTGCCACCGTTTTGTTTGTCCATTCACCTAGTGAAGGAAATCTTGGTTGCTTCCAAGTTTCGACAATTATAAATATAGTTGCTGCTCCTTTTGGTAAGTACCAAGGAGTACAGTTAAAGTATAGTATGGTAAGAATATGTTTAATTATGTAAAAAACTGCTGAATTGTCTTCCAAAGTGACTGTACTATTTTACACACCGGCAATGAATGAAAACTCCCATGTTCTCCCTCATTTGTGGCTGTCAGTGTCTTGGATTTTGGCCATTCTAACGGGCATGCTGTGGTATATCACTGATGATTTACATCATATTATCCTGGTGACAAATGATGTGGAGCACCCCTTCATAGACTGATTTGCCATCTGTACATCTTCATTGGTGAGGTGTCTGTAGTTGGCTTGCTTTCTTATTGTTGAGTTTTAAGATTTTGTGTATATTTTGGGTAACAGTCCTTTATCTATGTTTTCTTAAAATATTTTCACCCAGTCAGTGGCTTGTCTTTTTATTCTCTTAACGTTGCCTTTTGCAGATCAGCTTTTAATTTTAATGAAGTTCAGCTTATTAATTAAGTATTTCACGGGTCATGCTTTTGGTCTCATATCTAAAAAGTCACTGCCAAGCCCAAGATCATCTAGGTTTTCTCCTATGAGTTTTATCTTCTAGGAGTTTTATAGCTTTGTGTTTTACGATTAGGTCTCTGATCCATTTGGGGTTAAATTTGTGAAAAGTGTGAAGTCTGTGTCTGGATTCATTGTCTTGCATCTGGATGGCCAGTTGTGCCAGCACCATTGTTGAAAAGACCGTCGTGGCTCCATTGTATTGTCTTTATCAAAGATCCATTGATGATACTTTTGTGAGTTTATTTCAGGGTACTCTATTCTATAGTTGTCTCAGCCGTAATCTCCCAAGACTGCCATCTCTTTGGTTGCATTTATTTCATAAAATTGCTCAGTCTTTTACTTTAATTTTTCCTGTCAGTTTATATTTACACTTGCTTTTATCTTAAATATTGTGAATGTGAAAAAACCAGTCTGTCCGTAGTTTTGCCTTATGAGAATTAGCCTTGTTAAATATAATAATACACATGTTAATCCTAATTTGTTATCTTTTTAGTTATAATTGAGTTTATAATTGTTCTTTCAGAATATTAATTTTATTTCCCTCTTGTATTTGTATACTGCTATTTTTCTTCAGTCCCTCATAATTACTTTAATGACTCTAGAAGATACAGTGAAATTTTTTTATTTTTTGTTCCTTTAATTTAGACTGGGAATTTAATTGATACTCCTAAATATAAGAAAATCATCTGGTTTGTTCTTCATCCATGCATACCATAGATGAGGAGCACTGCACAAATACAAGTTTATTTGTGACAAATTATCACAAAGTGAATTAAGCATTTAAACAATCTTCAAATCTCTAACTTTATTCTCTCAAAAGGTACCTACTACTCTGACTTCTAAATCTAGAATTTGTTAGTGGTTGAAGTTACCATGAATGGCATTACAGACCATTCGTTTTTGTTTGTTTGCTTGTTTGTTTTTTGCCTCTGACTTTTTTCATTCCACTTTACATTGTGAGATTTATTATGTTATCTTTTTAACAGTAAATGATTTACTTTGATAGCTGTATCATATTTTATTATATCAATATATTTTCAAAATGGGTACCTAGTGAGTGACAGAATTTATTAACTTTAATTTTAATGTAGTATTTTAACAATCTTTATAACCTCTTAAGTTTCTGTCAAGTAATAGTTCTTCAAACTACATTTTTATAGATTGTTATTGTGATTGTTAATTTTATGTGTCAACTTGACTAGCAGGTGGCTGTCCACATGTTTGATCATTTCCTATTGGTTCTTTTTCTCTGGAATATCCAAATACATTACCCATGTTTTATTTTGGAAGCTTTCCTTTCATATATTTTACATTTATACCCACAACCTCTCTGTAACTAATTTTTTGATTGATACAGAGTAACAATCTTCAGAAGATTAGTTAGATAAATTTGCATAAATTAGTGCAAAGGGTAAATGTGCATACATCAATATCACATATGTTCTTACTGTTCTTGAAGATTTCTAGAAGAAAACACTAAGACCTTTAAAAGTGATTACGTGAGTGGAGTAAATGATATCATCAGGTGTGGGGTCATAATTTCTTACTTTGTATGAATCAAACAGAATATACAATGGTGGTTATAGTGTGCTTAAAACCTATCCCTTGCCAGAGCTCTGAAATCATTATTTCGTAGGGTTCCAGAATAGATTGAGATGAAAAATGCTGCAGGAAGAATCTCAGGAGGCAATCACTGTCTTTGCTCTTTTCCATTGTTGTGCCAAAGATCAAAACTGTAATCCATTTCTTCTTGCTGAGAGAAGAATTTCTCTAAAATGTCATCTGAATAGCCTGTAGAAACAGCATGACTGTGACTAGTTACATTGGGTTTTGTTAATAACTTGATGCGGGGGGAGGGGGGGCATGCTGTGAATAGGCCAAGTAATGAAGCCTGGAGGAATTAGGAAACTCCTCTTAATCCTGGCTGTGATTTCCAGTAAAGAAAACTAATTAAATCAAGGTCAACTTGGGCTCAATTTGATTACTTTACGGCATGACATGATGTTGAGGGTGTCTTTGGAACAAGCCTATAAACACTTACTGTGCATGATGGACTTACAAAGCCGATACTTTGAAGACTAACAGCATAAAAGAAGATTTTTACCATATGATCTGAGAATATTATGGCCCTATAGTGCAATACAAGTTAGCACTTCCTTTTCTCATGGAAAAGAATGCAATTATTTAGTGACCTAAAAATGAGGAATGCATCTTTGAGTCTAGACTAATCAAATCTAAGTTTTCTGAAGAAAGATTTACAACCAGTAAGACCATGAAGGAAACATGAAAGTAAATAAATGGTTTCCGCCTGGTCAATACATAAAATGTTCTGTGGTGTTGCTAAAATGAAATCCTTGGCTGAGATTTTCTAAAGATGAATTGAGTCAAGATGTTAATGAAACTGATGCGATGTTGACGTTGACTTACACTTGTTGCTGGCATTCAGGCAGAATTCAGAGTTTATATGGAGCTAAGGTTCATTATCTCATGTAATGACTACAATCTGGGGTTCAATTTTTGCATGAATCATGGCAATGACTGTGGCTTTAATGAAGCTGAACTTGCTGATGGCTGTCAGTGAGAACAGCCTGCCGGCTGTGGGAAGTGGTACTCACTTACACTGGGAAGATCGCTCTGTGATTCATGGTGAGGGTGCTAGGTAGTGAGAAGAATAAGTGATCTGCTGGTAGGGGTGTCGTTGGTGAGAAGGCCACTCATACAGGCACAAAGAAAAACACCTTCTCAGAAAAGCTCCCTAGTTTAGTGTCCTAATTTTGAGAAAAGCTTAATCCTTCAAAATATCCATGAAATTTCAGTTTTCCACACAAATAATAAAGAGTGATAAGCCGAAAATAAATTTTATTTTATTTTGTGGCTTTCATTTAAGTCTGGGATGATTTGGAATAATCCACTTTAAATAATACATTATAAAACCTTTCTTTTCTTTTTCAAAGAAACAGAAAGCTATCTGTAGTTAGTCTCTTACTCTGCTTTTCTCTGACTCTTCTTGCTGAGATTCAGCTTAAAAAGTGTTGGCAAAGGCATCTGACTCATATTAGACACCCAATTAATGCTAGCTCCTTCTACTTTTGGTATTTCCAATTGAAGTAGAGAGAAATGTGAATATCCATTTCTATTTTAATTCTTCAAGAATAAGATCACATACAATTTTTTCAAGAAAAATTTAAGATATATTTTATTAGGGATTTGTTTATATGGTCTCTCAAATCAAAGTAACAGAATTTTGAATACAAATTTAAATTTCTTGTCACTCCTTTTCATGTATTTCTCAAGAAAAAAGGTTTATTTAAAAGACGGAATGCAGCCTATCAAGTTATAGTCACTTTGTTAGAGACCAGTGAAAGAAATCTCTCTAGTACATTACAAGTATACCGCTTTTAATTATGGTAGCTTTCAGATATTAACCAATAGCCCCTGCTTGTTGCCATAAGAGAGAAGCCCTTAGACAGAGGTCAAGGCTTTAATAATTTATTTATGGATCCTATCAATTATTTCATTGATTTCATTTTCCTTGTTAGTTTTATATACCCTATGTGCTTTGTGACATTTGTGACATTTATTAATGATAAGGAGTGTCACTCTGAAGTCACACTGAGTTCAAATCCCCCTGGAAAACCTTGTGTTAATCTGACCAGTTCCCATTGGTCAGAGTTTAATCATCTGGAAGTGATGATAACAGAATCCATCACCTGGGGTGTTTTTGTTTGTTTAACTTAGTGTTTATTTATTTTTGAGAGAGAAAGGCAGAGCACAAGCAGAGAAGTGGCAGAGAGAAAAGAAGACACAGAAACTGAAGCAGACTCTGAGCTCTCAGCTCAGAGTGCAGTGTGGGGTTTGTACTCACGAACAAAAAAAAATTATGACCTGAGCCGTGGTCAGATGCTTAATCACTGACCACCCAGGCTCCCCCACATGGGGTGGTTTTGAAGGTGAGATGAGATAATACATAAAAAAGACTAGGACTCTGCCTAGCACATTGTAGATTAATACAACTTACTTCATTGTTGTTGTTATTGGACAAAGATAAATGAACACAGTATAAATTTGTACTCAATTACAGACTGATACACCTGATTTCAATTATATCCACCATTACTATTTTGATTTTGAGTGGTGTTGCACATATTTGGACAATTCAATAATTGCAAGAGTTTAATAATCCCTGTGAAATTCCTTAAGAATACAAAAGTACTTAGTATAACTGGCATATTAGGTGTTTAATAGATACTTTTTTGTTGAATATATGGGAAGAGAATATATTTCAAGATTTTGCTAAAAACTGCCAAACTGCCTGTTATTTCTTATTTACAAACTTTCTTGCTTTTTGTTGTTTCTCCTTTCCTACTAGCTCATAGCAAAGAAAATGCCTCGTGTTATAGTAAGAGCTGGGACAACAATGTGTAACAGCGTGATGTCACAAAACTGTATGAGTTGTATACAGAGAGCAGAACTAAACAAAGAGGGTGACAAATGATTATGGAAACCCTCAGTGACAGTGCTTTGTCTCTAATTCCAACACCAACTAAGATAGTTTCAAATTTGCCGTGGATTAGCTGGAAATAGGTTACTCATGTAAAAAAAAAAAAAGATACCATAAATGAAGGTAAACCTAAGCTTAGCTTAAATAAACAATTTTAGGGGTGGCTCCTTCAGCTAAGCCTCCGACTTTGATTCAGGTCATGATCTCACAGTTCATGGGTTCGTGTCCCACTTCAGGCTCTGTGCTGACAGCTCAGAGCCTGGAGCCTGCTTCAGATTCTGTCTCCCTCTCTCTCTGCCCCTTCCCTCCTCATGCTCTGTTTGCCTGTCTCTCTGTCAAAAATAAATAAACATTTTAAATAAATAAATAAAAACACAATGTAATCAGTGAAATTGAATAGTCTTATTCTGGTGGAGTAAACACCTGACTTGAGGCTGAAAGCTCTGCTGAAATCCTGGCCATGCTGTTTGTTCCCAGTGTTAGCTGCAGTACGGCCTATGAATATTCTACAGGACAGTGATGTTGCAGCCGACTGGAAGAAAAGAGCTGTTCTTCTGGGCATCCCTCTGACTGCTGACTCTCATCTCTCAAGAAGACATCAGGATGGTGGGATTGGCATGGTCTAGTGTCTGGTCCCAGCATTAGGATGTCAGAACTTGAAATTACTAATTTCCTCAAATTGGTTGGTCTCTGCAAATGCAGACTGATGACAAAATACACAAGAAAATAGTGTATGAGCCAAAGGGCAATTTGAAATATAGAATGTAAGGAAAAATTCCAAGGAAATATAGTCAGACAAATGTACTTGGAAGATGCTTAGTGAACACAGAATCAGGAAGATAAAAATGTGACATCTTGGCATAAGTTAAACCTAGTAGTATTTATTCTTTATGTTCTGACATACACTTCTCAACATTTTTTAACACAATGACAATGATTGTTCTTGAAAGAATGGTAGATTAAAATTGAAGTTTTTTTCCAGGACCATTTTAAAGAAAAGAGTAAGTCTGTGATCAGTCTTATAATCTGAAATGATTCCCATGTTTTACTAATAAAATAATTATAGTAATACAATTTATTTTTCGCCAGCAGTGCTTATGCTTTGATTTTTATTATAGTAAGGGTTTTTTTAAGTTCTGTTTTTGAGATCATTCCATAAGATCTTTTTTGTTTTTGTTTTGGAAAGATACAAAACAAAACTCAGGGTTCTTACCTCAAGTTATCACTTCGAATCTAGTAAATGAATAGAGTGGTGACCTACAGAGAGGTCATGAATTCTACCTAAAGTTAAGAATTTATTGGCTAAGTGGGGCGCCCGGGTGGCTTAGTCGGTTAAGCGTCCGACTTTCGCTCAGGTCATGATCCCGCGGTTCGTGGGTTCGAGCCCCGCGTCGGGCTCTGTGCTGACTGCCAGCTCAGAGCCTGGAGCCTGTTTCAGAGTCTGTCACTCCCTCTCTCTCTGACCCTCCCCTGTTCATGCTGTCTCTCTCTCTCCTAGAAATAAATAAATAAATAAAAACATTTAAAAAAAAAAAGGCTTAAAAAAAAAAAAAGAATTTATTGGCTAAGTGATTTTGCGCCAGTTCTTTAAACACTCTGTGGGGCACGTGGGTGGCTCAGTTGGCTAAGCGTCCAACTTCGGCTCAGATCATGATCTCGCTGTTCATGAGTTCAAGCCCCTCATCGGGCTGTGCTGACAGCCAGCTCAGAGTTTGGAGCCTGTTTCAGATTCTTTGTCTCCCTCTCTCTCTGACCCTCCCTTGCTCATGCTGTCTCTCTCTCAGAAATAAAAAAACAATTTAAAAAATTTAAACACTGTGTCAGAATATGCATATGAAATTTGGAGTTATTAAAGGTATTAAGTAGCCCATATGTTGTTTGGGGCATACATGATAGTAGTGGAACAGTGCATGGCAAATGGCAAATGTAATGTGATTATCAATAATGACAGATTTTTAAAAATAAATCAAAACTTCCAGTTCCAACCAAGATGAACTAGCCCCTCTGACTCTCAGCCTGCCCCCCCTTTATCCAAATAGAAAACTGGGGGTGGCGGTTCTGCCACTGGGGGTGGTGACTTTGCAACTTGATGAAGGATACGGAGTAATTCCCCTAATCTCTTGTTCCCTCCCTTGTCTCCTGGACCTGCCACCACAAACCTCCAACCTGGAACTGTCACAGGCACAGAAAGTCACTCCAGGAATAGCCAAGGGTTAGGAGAAAGCAGAATAAAAATAAGAGAGCCTTTTTGGCAAAGCAATCCGAATCCACCCAAATGCCGAAGCGCAAACTGTAAATTGCATGACCCTCCACATGCAATCCCTCTGGCTGCAGTTTTAGCAGGTACAGCTGGCAACTAATCCTCCATTCCCCATCCGGGGGGAGACAGGTGCTGCTCTGAATGCCCCACTGAGGTAGGATTGTAGGGTGTTGGGGGCTGATCCTCTGGAAACTACCCAAAGAGAGAGAGGAATAATCAAGGCTTTGTCAGCAAGGCAGAGTGGGATCCTAATCTTGGGTCTCCCTCCGCTGGACTGAGGTGATGCTTGGATTTCTCCAACAAGGCAGGGTTGTCAGGACCCAGCAGAGGGCTGGACCTCTTCCCCATACAGCATCAAGGACGCTGGGTTCAGCATCAGTGAATGAGGGCCTGCAAGGTGGAGCTAGCCCACGCTCCACTGTGTCTCTCCCCTCCCCTGGTGTCAGCAAGGTGCAGTGCTAAACTGAGCTTCCATTGCTGTCCTGTAGCCACCAAGTCATGCACATCTGCGTTCCACTTCCTTGCTGTGTGCTGAGATCTGGGCCCAGGGAGAAGCTGAGCTTCAACCACCAGTTGGAGGCAAAGAGGGAGTGTGGATTCAGTACTCCCCTTTCCCCAGCCAGGTGTCTGCAGGTATCACCCAAGCGAATGAAACCCTGTGAATCTGCACTCCCGCTGCCAGGGCAAAGAAGCACCTGCTGCCTCCAGAGGTAGATTGCTTGCTAAACACTAATCAGATAGCAAAAATATAAACAGTGGGATTGAGACTTTTGTAATTTTGTTTAAATGCCCACAATACAATGGAAAAAATCATTAATCATACAAAGAAGCAGGAAAAGTACAACTCAACTGAGAAAAGATCATCAACAGACACCAAGACTGAGATGAATCAGATGTTGAAAATATCCGAGGAAGATTTTAAAGCAGCCTTCAAAAACTACTCGTCAAGTTTTACAATCTTTAAATAAATTAAACTATATAGAATCTTGGAAAAAACACAGAAGTTAGAAAAAAAGTACTGATTTGAAATTATAGGATTAAAAATTTCACTGAAATAAAAACACTTACTGGTTGGGCTCAAAAATAAACCAAAGATTACAGAGGGTAGAGTCAAGGAAGGTGAAATCAGATCAATAGAATTAGAGAGAGAGAGAATAGACTGAAGAAGAAAAATAACTAATGGAGACACAAAGACATGTGAGACAATAAAAATGAAATCTTAATATTTATAGTATTGTGTCCTAGTGCCCTAGAAAAACAAAAGAGAGAGTAGGGCTGAATAAAGAGAGAAAGAAAGAATGGCTGAAACCTTCACAAATCTGGCAAGAGCGTATCTTAAATGTTCAAGTAACTCATTGATTTCCAAGAAGACTTAAAGAAATCCACATTAAAGGACATCATAATTAAACTTGTGAAGGTGAAGACAAAGAAAAAAACCTTGAAAGCAGCTGAGAGAAATTGTGTGTCATTTATAAGGGGGAGGAAATGAGTCAAAGTTGACTATTCATATGAATCTGCGAACACCAGAGAAAAAGAGTACAACATATTTCCTCTTTATCATCTTTATTGAGTTAGAAATCACCTGTCATACATTCAATTGTACAATTTAATGCCTTTTTTTTTTTTAAAAAAGTAGATATATGGACCTGTTTAACTGTCACCAAAATCTAATTCTATAACATTTTTATTATTCAAAAAAAAAAAAACAAAAAACCAATAGCAATTATCAGTCACTTACCATTCTCTTCCACACCCTTCCCTACAAGCACTCGTGTACCTGCTCTCTCTACAGATTTTCCTATTCTGGAAATTTCATATGTGTGAAGCAAACTACTTGCTCTGGTCTTTTTGGGTTGGATTCTTTCACTTAGCATTGCAATTTCAAGTTTCATCCCTGTTGTAACTTATGTCATTACTGCAAATTTATTGACAAATAACATTTTATTGTATATATATATGTATATATTGTAATTATGTATATATGCAAATATTGTAATTATGTGTGTGTGTGTGTGTATGTGTGTGTGTGTGTGTGTGTAATGGTATTTTACTTATCCATTCTTCAGTTGATGTATATTTCAGCTGTTTGTGCTGCTTAGTTATGATGAATAATGCTGCTATGAATAATTGGTTTTTGTGTGTGTGTGGATATTTTGTTTTCAATTCTCTTAAGTACAATCATAATATAGACCTAGGAGTGAAATTGGTGGGTTACATGATAACTAGCAATTTGAGAAGCTACCCTTTGACTTTTCTCGGTGGCACCCATTTCTCAGACTCTCCTTATTTTTTATGACCTTGACAGCTTTGAAGAGTACTGCTCAGGTATTTTGTAGAATGTCCCTCTAATGGAACTTTTTTGATGGTTTTGTCACAATTAGATTGGAGTAATGTGTTTATAAATGAAGTCACAGAGGTAAAGTGCCATTTTCATCCCCCCACCAAGGTTATATACAATCAATATGATTTATCACCATTGTGGTTGATCTAGATCATCTGGCTGCAGTAGTATTTCTTAGGATTCTCCACTGTAAAGTTCCTCTTTTTATTTCCTCTTCCTCGTATGTTTTGAAAGGAGATCATAGACAGATGACAATGCTTAAAAAGTGGGAACTCTGGTCCTTTATTTATTTCTGCAATCATTTATTTATTTCAGTATGGACTCATGGATATTAAATTTACACATTGAAGTATAATCTAATAAGTTTTTACTTATCTTGTTGCCTTTTCTAGCTTTAGCTGTTGTGATATAAAACACTTTTATTACCTCTAAAATTTCTCTCATGATCTTGTAGTATCAAACACTTCTTAAAAACCGTTTGCTTTCCATCCCTACATATTTTTCTTTTCCACCATGTCATATAAGTGAAAAATAAATAGAGTTTCTTATAAATTGAATATTTTTATGTAGCCTTTTGAATTTGACATGCAATCATCTTATTGCATCTATCAGCAGTTGTTCATTTTTATTACAGAATGGTATTCCATTTATGGCCCTACCTCAATATATTATCCATTCAAAAGGTAAAAGATATATAAGTTCTTTCCTCTTTGTATAGTTATAGATAAAGCTGATATAAACATTTATATGTGGGGTTTTTTTTTATGAATATAAGCTTCATTTCCTTCTGGATAAGTGCCTAAGTGTAGGATTGTTGAATTGTATAGCATACATAGGTTTAAATTTATAAGAAACTGACAAAATATTTTGCAAAGTAGCTGCACCACCTAACATTCAGACTTGTTACTGTCAGTTTTTTTTCTCAAATTTTCTAATAAGTACGTTTTAAAGCTCATTGCAGTTGTAAAATACATTTCTCTAATAACTAATCATGTTGACAGTCTTTTCTTGTCATTGTTTGGCATTCATACATCTTCTTTGGTGATATTCCTACGCAAGCCATTAGCTCAATTTTTAATTATGTGTTTTATTATTATTGAGAATGTTTATATTTTATAGATAAATTTACATTATCATTTATATATTTAAAATAGTTTTATCTTCTGTTGTGTATTTTGCATTTTAAAAATTTATTTCAATTTCAATATTTATTTATTTTTGAGAGAGAGAGAGAGAGAAAGCAGGAGAAGGGCAGAGAGAGGGAGACATAGAATCTCAAGCAGGTTCCAGGCTCTGAGCTGTCAGCACAGAGCCTGATGCGGGGCTTGCACATGAACCGCAAGACCATGACCTAAGCTGAAGTTGGGCACTCAGCAGACTGACCCAGGTGCCCCAGTATTTTCCATTCTTATCAGCCTATTTTGAAGAACAGAAATTCTTGATTTTGATGAAGTTCAACTAACTATTACTATTATTTTTTAAGGATTGCACCTAATTAATTTTTGCATAACCCAGGATACACAGATTTTTTTTTTGTTTTCTTTGAGAATATAGTTTAGGTCATATGTCTAAGCCTATGGTACATTTGTATTTAATTTTGTATACTAGGCGAAGTATGGATGGAAACTCTTTCCTTCCTTCCCTCCTTCCTTCCTCCCTCCCTCCCTTCCTTCCTTCCTTCCTTCTCTCCTTAATCCTCTAGCTCTCTTGTTTCTTGCTCTCATTCCTTCTGTCCCTCTAGTCCCTCCTTTTTCTCTTCTCTCCCTCTTTGTATTTCTTTTTCTTTTGTTTCCTCTTCTTTCTTTCCTTCCTTCCTTCTTCCTTCCTTCCTTCTTCCTTCCTTTCTTTCTTTCTTTCTTTCTTTCTTTCTTTCTTTCTTTCTTTTCTTTCATGATGATATTCAACTGTGTAGTCTTTCATATATTTGAAAGACTCTCCTTTCTATCTTGAATTGATTTTGCATCTTTGTGAAAAATAAACTTACCATATATTTGTGAGTCTAGCTCTGGATGCTGTTCCTTTCCATTGATCTATGTATCTATTCTTTAGCCAATAACACATAATCATGATTATGCTGGAAATCAGATAGTTTAGGTCCAAATACACTCTTTTTAGCATTGTTTTAAGAATTCTTATTCCCTTTGTTTTCATATAAATTTCAAAAAATGATTGTCAATTCCATTAAAAATTTGCTGGGAGTTTGACAGAGATTGATTCTATAAATTGTTTTGAAGAGAATTAAATTTTTTAAATATCAGATTTTGGGTAGAGGAAAAAATGAGGCAGAGTAGGAGGACCCTAGGCTCATCTTGTCCTTCTATCAAAGCTAAATAAATACCACATCATTCTAATTACTCTGGAAACCAACATAAAGACTGACAAAACAAACTCCACAAGTAAAGAAAGAGAAGAGGCTACTTTAAAGCCTTTTTTAAAGCCTAAAGCCTACTTTAAAGAAGTTAGGACAGGGGCGCCTGGGTGGCTTAGTCGGTTAAGCGTCCGACTTTTCGCTTAGGTCATGATCTCGCAGTTCGTGGGTTCGAGCCTCGCGTCGGGCTCTGTGCTGACTGCCAGCTCAGAGCCTGGAGCCTGTTTCAGAGTCTGTGACTCCCTCTCTCTCTGACCCTCCCCTGCTCGCGCTGTCTCTCTCTCTCTCTCTCTCCTATAAATAAATAAAACATTAAAAAATTTAAAAAATTTAAAAAAAAATAAAGAAGTTAGGACAAGTGAAGATATGTTGTAGGGAAGAAGCAGATAATGTATGCTGTGGAGGGGAGAGAGCTGTGGTCAGGCATGAGAGAGAGGGGCACAGAGGGGCATGCACAAAGAGAACACTTCCTCAAAGCCATTTGCTAGGAAAAAGAGAGTGGTTGATTTTTATTGAATTCTTGTAATCAGCAGGGCTTAATGACTGGAGTTTTAAAGGTCAGAGGGCTTTAAGGATAGAGCCAACAAAAAGGATAGAGTCCTGAAGGCATTGCACTGCTCCCATAAAGAAGGCAAGCAAATAATTTTTTTTTAATGTTTTATTTATTTCAAGGAGACAGAGAGAGAGACAGCGTGAGCAGGGGAGGGTCAGAGAGAGAGGGGGAGTCACAGACTGAAACAGGCTCCAGGCTCCGAGCTGGCAGTCAGCACAGAGCCCGACGCGGGGCCCGAACCCACGAACCGCGAGATCATGACCTAAGCGAAAGTCGGATGCTTAACCGACTAAGCCACCCAGGCGCCCCGAGAAGGCAAGCAAATAAATTGGAGGCAGACAGTATGGAAAGTGATCTGAAAAATGCCTGTACACACAGCAGGGGGTTATTCCCTCACTCTTCTCAGAGTGCTTCCCTGAGAGGCAGCATTCACAGACACCTCTCTGAGAACTAAGGAGCCAGCAGGCACCATTTCCTCCCTTCCCCCTCAGCATAAACACAGAGCCACCTGCTGTAAGCAGTACAGCACCCTATCTCCCCCGGGCTACCTAACCTGCTTCCTCTGGGTCCATATTCCTGCACTCTGGTGAGACAGCCTTTCTGAGTCAAGTTTGCCTTTGTCCCAGTGTGACAGGCCCCTCCCCAAGAAGACCAGCAGAAACTCCTGCCCACACCGCATCTCCTGACCAGAGAATTCAGTAGGATCTCAGTTCCTTTTTTTTAAAATTAACGTTTATTCATTTTTGAGAAACAGGGTGCAAGTGGGGCAGGGGAGGAGAGAGAGGGAGACAGTATTTGAAGTAGGCTCCAGGCTCTGAGCTGTCAATAAAGAGCCCAATGCGGGGCTCAAACTCACAAATCCTGAAATCATGACCTGAGCCAAAGTCGGATGCCCAACTGACTGAGCCACCCAGGCTCCCCAGTAGAATCTAAATTCTAATGGAAGTAGTTTCGGGTCTCATTTAACAAGCAGACTAGAGCACACTTAATTAAAACTTGCCATATTCTGGCCAAGGGCCAAACAGTTCCCTCTTGAGGCAAAGAGAGCCACTTCAGATGACTGGCCCAAAGGGTAGAGCAGCCAGAACACAACAGCAGAGCACTTGCAGCACACACCAGACATACTCCCTGAAGCACTAGGCCTTGGGAACTACATGATCTCTTCTTTATAAAGCCATTACTCTCAGGAGCAAGACACATAACTGGCTTTTCTAACACAGAAAAGAAGGCAGAGGCTTAGATAAAATACTAAGACTGAAAAATTCATCGCAAACTAAAGAACAAGATAAAGCCATGGCCAGAGATCTAAATGAAATAACATGCCTGATGGAGAATTTAAAGCAACAATCAGGATATTCACTGAGCTTCAGAAAAGAATAGAAGACATCAGGGAAACTTTGACCACAGAGATAAGAGTTAAAAAATAATCAACCAGAGATGAAGAATGCAATAATCAAGACTGGAAATAGGCTTGATGCAATGAACAGCAAGTTGGAAGAAACAGAGGAACAAATGACTGATATAGAAGACAAAATAGTGGAAATTAATAAAGATGAATAAAAGAAAGAATTATGGAACACAGGAATAGACATAGGGATCTCAGAGCATCCATCAAACTTAATAATATTTATATTATAGGAGTCCCAGAAGAAGAAAATAGGGAAGAGGGGACAGAAAATTTATTTCAAGGAATAATAGCAGAAATTTTCCCTGTTCTGGGGAAGGAAACAGACATCAAGATACAGGAAGCACATGGAGAACTCCCATTAAAATCAACAAAAGCAGGCCAACACCAGGTCATAAGATAATTAAATTAGTAAAATATAGTGATTAAATGAAAAGTCTTAAGAGCAAACAAAAGGAGTCCTTAATTTATAAGACTTACAAGAAAAAACCTGTAAGTCTAGCTGAAAGTTTCTCCACAGAAACTTCCCAACCCAGAAGGGAGTGGCATGATATATTCAAACTGCTGAAAGGAAAAAATCTGTAGCCAAGAATATTCTTTCCAGCATGACTATTATCAGAATAGAAGGAGAGATAAAGAATTTCCTGAACAAATGAAAACTAAAGGATTTTATGATCATTAAACCAGCCCTACAAGGGACTCTTTGACTGGAAAGGAAAGACTAAATGTGACAGAGAGAAGAGGAACAGAGAAATCATCAGAAGCAATCACAAAACCAGTAATAAAATGATGATAAATACATATCTGTCAATAATTATTTTGAATGTAAATGGATGAAGTGCTCCAATCAAAAAGACATAGAGTGTCACAATGCATAAGTAAACAAGACCTATCGATATCTTGTCTACAAGTAACTCGTCTTAGACCAAAAGATACCTGCAGACTGAAAGTGAGGGGGTGGAGAAAATTTTCTCATGCAAATGGATGTCAACAGAAAGCTAGAGTAGCAATAAACATATCAGGCAAAGTCGACTTTAAAACAAAGACTATAAGGGCACCTGGGTGGCTCAGTCCGTTAAACGTCCGACTTCGGCTCAGGTCATAATCTCAGGGTTCGTTGGTTTGAGCCCCGTGTTGGGCTCTGTGCTGACAGCTCAGAGCCTGGAGCCTGTTTCAGATTCTGTGTCTCCCTCTTTTTCTGACCCTCCCCTATTCATGCTATCTCTCTCTCTCTCTTTCTCAAAAATAAATAAAACATTAAAAAAATTAAAAAAACCAAAAAACAAAGATTATAATAAGAGACAACTGAAACAGGATGAAATAGAAAACTTGAATAGAATGATGACAAGCAAAGCAATTGAATCAGTAATAAAAAATCCCCCAAGAAACAAAATCCCCCAACAAACAAAACTCCAGGGCCAGATGGTTTCCCAGGGAATTCTATCAAACATTTAAAGAAGAATCAATACCTACTCTTCTCAAACTGTTCCAAAAAATAGAAAAGGAAGAAAAATTTCCAAACTCATACTGTGAGCCCAGTATTACCCCAATACCAAAATGAGATAAAGACTCCACTAAAAAATCTACCTATAGTCCAAAACCCCAAATGAACATCAATGCAGAAATTCTCAATAAAATACTAGCAAAAAATCATTAACCATGATCAAGTTGGATTTATTTCTGGGTTGCAAGGGTGTTTTAATATTCACAAATCAATGAATATGGTACACAGCATTAAGAAAGAAAGGATAAAAACAACATGATCATTTTAATAGAGGCAGAAAAAACATTTGACAAAGTATAATATCCACACATGATAAAAACTCTCAACAAAGTAGGGATACAGGGAAAATACCTCAACATCATAAAGACCATATATGAAAAACCCACAGCTAATATTGTCATTATTGGGGAAAAACTGAGAGCTCTCCTTCTATAATCGGTAACAAGACAGCGATGTCCACTCTCACTACTGATTTTCAACATCATATAAGAGGTCCTAGCCACAGCAATCAGACAAGTAAAAAAACAAAACAAAACAAAACAAGAAAGCCATCCAAATTAGCAAGAAAAAAGTCAAACTTTCACTATTTGTAGATGACAGGATAAACTGTATAGAAAATTCAAAAGACTCTACCAAAAAATTTCTAGAACAGATACACACATTCGTTATAGTCCCAGGACCTGAAGTCAACATATAGAAATCTGTTGCGTTTTCATCACTAATAAGGAAGCAATGGAAAAAAATCAAGGAATCAAGCCAATTTACAATTACACCAAAAACTGTAAGACACCTAGGAATAAACCTAACCAAAGAGGTGAAAGACCTGTACTCTAAAAACTGTAAGATACTGATGAAGGAAGTTGAATAGGACTCAAGAAATGGAAAAAAACTCTCCATGTTCATAGACCAGAAGAACAAATATTGTCAAAATATGTATTCTACACAAAAGAATCTACATATTTAAGGAAATCCCTATCAAAATATCACCAGCATTTTTCCCAGAGCTAGAGCAAACAATCCTAAAGTTTGTAAGGAAACACAAAAGACCTCAAATAGGCAAAGCAACATTGAAAAATAAAACAGGGAACTCTGGTGGCTCTGTCGGATAAGTGTCTGACTCTTGATTTCATCTCATGTCATGATTCCAGGGTCATCAGATTGGCCCCATATCGGGCTCCATGCTTAGATTGGAACCTGCTTAGGATTCTCTCTCTCTCCCCTCTCTGCTTTTCTCCCCCAATTTCTCTCTGAACAAACAAACAAACAAACAATAAGAAAAAGAAAGAGAAAAAGAGCTGGAGTCACAATTCTGGACTTCAAGTTATATTACAAAGTTGTAGTGATCAGAACCATATGCTACTGGTACACACACAAAAAACACAGTGATCAAGATAACAGAATAGACATCCAGAAATGAACTCACAACTTTCTGGTCAATTAATCTTTGACAAAGCAGGAAAGAATATCCATTGGGAAAAACACAGCCTTTTCAAAAAAAATGGCATTGGGAAAACTGTACACCAACATGCAGAAGACTGAAACTGGACAACTTTATTACAACATACCCAATAATAAATTCAAAACTGATTAAAGACCTATATGATGTGGGAAACCATTAAAATCCTAGACAACATTGTAGGCAGTAGCCTTTTCAATGTAGCAACTTCTTACTAGATATGTCTCCCGAGGCAAGGGAAACAAAAACAAAAATAAACTATTGGGACTACATCAAAATAAAAAGCTTCTGCACAGTGAAGAAAACAATCGACAAAACTGAAAGGCAAACAAAAACTACCTACTGAATGGCAGCAGATATTTGCAAATGACACATGTGAGAAAGAGTATCCAAAACGAATATATAACGAATATATAAACTCTACACCCCCAAAATGAATAATCCAATTAAAAAATGGGCTGAAGACACAAAGAGATATTTTCTCAAAGAAGATATCCAGGTGGCCATCAGACACATGAATAAATGCTTGTCATCAGGGAAATACCAATGAAAACTACAATGAGATATGATCTCATACCTGTCAGAATGGCAAAAGTCAACAACACAAGAACAATGGGTGTTGTTGAGAATATGGAGAAAGGGGAACCCTCTCACACTGTTGGGAATGCAAACAGGTGCAGCCAATCTGGAAGCAGTATGGAGACTCCTCAAAAAGTTAGAAATAGGACTACCCAACGATCCAGCATTTGAAGCACTAGTTATCTACACAAAGAATACAAAAATACTAATTTAAAGGCATACATGCATCTATACTACCCAAATTATGGAAAAAGCCCAAATGGAAACAGCCCAAATGTCCATGGACTGAGGAATGGATAAACAAGTGGTGTGTGTGTGTGTGTGTGTGTGTGTGTGTGTGTGTGTGTGTGTGTGTATCTATATCTATCTCTATCATCTATTTATATCTATCTATATCTATAGATATATAACAGAAGATTACTCATCCATAAAAAAGAATGAAATCTTGCCATATTCAATGAAATGGATGACTAGAGAGTATTATGCTAAGCAAAATAATCCAGTCAGATAAAGACAAATACCATATCATTTCATTCATATGTGGAATTTAAGAAAAAAAACCAACGGGCATAGGGAATGGAAGGGAGAAAGAGAGGAAACAGACTACTAACTATAGAAAACAAACTAATGGTTACTATGGGGGAGATGAGTTGGGGAGATGGGTTAACAAAGTGACAGGGATTATGGAGGGCACTTGTGATGGGCACCAGGTGTTATATGTAAGCGTTGAATCACTTGAAAGTAATGTAAACTAACTGGAATTTAAATAAGTAGCTTTTGGCTTATATGACATGTGCTTTTTTCTACATAGAGAAACATTTCATGTATTGGTAATACTGTCAGTAGTTCTATATTTTATATATCAAATCCAATTGTCCATTAATAACATATAAAGATAAGATATAATTGATATTTTAATACTGATATTGTGTCCTTTGAGCTTGTTTCTTTTTAATTTAAAGTTTATTTTACTGATTTGGAGAGACAGAGAGAGAGAGAGAGAGAGAGAGAGAGAGAGAGAGAGGGAGAGAAAGCACACAGGAGGGGCAGAGAGAGAGAGAATGCAAGCCCACTCTGCATTGCCAGTGTGGAGCCCTATGAGGGGCTCAAACTCACAAATCAAGAGTCACTTGCTTAAAGGCACATCCTCTACCTCCCACCCCTGAGCCACTGCCTAATGAGCTTTGTGAAAGTCAAGTTCTTAACATTTTTTGGTATATATGGGGGGATATGCCAAATAGACAATTGTGTTATTGGTGAATAGAGAAAATTTTATTTCTGCATTTCTAAATCATATGCCTTTTATTTCCTTTTCTTATGTTCTTACAGTGTGTAGGGCTATGAGTATGGAGTTGAAGAAGAGTGGAGAAAGAACATCCTTGCCTTGTTCCCAATCTTTGAGTGAAAGCCGTCTTTCACAAATAAGTATAATGTTAGCAGTTGTTTGTTTGCTCGCCTTTGCCCTTTATTAAGGTTAAGGCATTTTCTTCTCTTCATGGCCTGCAGAGGCGGTTTACCATGAATAGCAATTGATAGTTTTTCTATTCTTCTGTTGCATTTACTGAGATGGTCCATCATGTGCTATTTTCTTATAAATAATTATGTTCCCAGTGAGAAGTACCTCCCTTCTTTTCTAATGTAACACCTTCAGCACCCATTTCACTTATATTTCCCAGTTCTTTTTCTAAAACAAATTAACAAAAAATACAATAAGTTTGATATGTAAACTCTCTCTGCAGTCTGTCTCACACATTGGATTTCCGAGGCACACTGCCCTCTGGGTCGACACCGAGGTGGCAGGCACTAAGCGTTTCACAGCGGTGCTTAAGGAGCATTGACATTCCTTTTCTCAGCAAATACTTCAGGTGAGGCCAGTGCAGACTCTCTAATCAGGCGGATTAAAAGGAGAGCCCTCTGCAGTGACACGGGGATTCACTTGTTTGGTAATGTGGAAGTCTTAGAGCCTGAATCTCCCCAGTTAACATTTCACCTGTCAGTGGTTCAGGTTGTGCAGCATAATTTATGTTCTACCTATGAAATTTCACATAAGAGGAAGAATTCTACATGATATTCACAGCAGTATTCCGGACCTGACTCTGATTTTCTCCTCCCTTTGCTCTGATCCACGGGGCATCGAGGGTTTGAAATTATTTTCAGGGAGTTTTAAAAATATGCACTTGATGACCATAATTTGGAAGAAATTAAGATTGGACTTTGTAATTTTAACTACCTATTACCCATCAGAGTATTGTAGGGTCATAGTCCCAAGAGTCCAGAGTTTTGTTCTTGACCAACACTTCATCTAGGTATCCATTTCCCTGCTGGTATCCAAAGCTATCAAATATCCTCTAGTTTAATGCTAATTCTGACCGGCTTTCAATCAATTAGATCCGATATTAAATACTGTTTTTTAATAACAGTTACTATATTAATCTGGTATTAGATTATTATCTGGTATTAGGTATTGCGGACCACTACATTCTTTTTTTTTTTTTTTTTTCAGCTGAAGCAGGAAGGGCTTTCTTAAGTAATGTTATATGTTAAGGCTAACTTGAATGATGAAGTCATATTAATTTGTAGACATTGAAGAGATATTACATGTAGGTTTAAGGATTAGGTGTAAGGGGACACCTGCGTGGCTCAATTGGTCACATGTCCAACTTTGGCTCAGGTCATGATCTCATGGTTCATGGGTTAGAACCCCACATTAGTCTCTGTGCTGACAGCTCGGAACCTGGAGCCTGCTTTCTCTCTCTGTTCCTCGCCCACTTGTTCTCTATCTCTCTCTATCAAAAAGAAATAAATATTAAAAAATATATTAAAAAGATTTAGGTGTAAGTAAAAAGATAGTTTACATATTTAACTGATACAGTAACACTGTGTCTTCACAAGATGGAATGTATCTTTGACCTAAAATAAATAGAAACTTGTATTTATTTGATTGTTGCATATATGTCCTAATGTTTTTGATGGGAGCTTTTATCCACAAAGTTAGTTATAAGACTCTTGACTGGTGGCTTGGTTATATAGCCAAGCAGATTGGAAAACATACAGAGGATACTTTTTGATAGTACGACTACCACACAGAAATTGCTTAAGGCACCAATGCACTAAACACATCAGAGATTCTAAAGCTCTGTATTTATTTCAAAGCTATTTTTTCCTTGAGTGAAATCACTGAAACTGATACTCTTTGATATTATCAAGCAAATTTACCAACTTTCACTTTAGTAAGTTTTCATTTTGTTCTCTTACCTACCAAGTCAGTCGGTTATAACCTGGAATCAAATATCTTCTTAGACACTTTTCCTGTCATAGATATGGATTAATAATCATCCATGCATGAATGATATCAAAAAGTATGTGCAATGTTTTGTTTGTAAGGGTGGAAAGAGAGTATCTTTACCTGTCCACATATAAGACATCAAAAGTGCCTTAATAATTAAAGTATGACTCCTCTATGATAAGAGAAAGATCAACACAATGTTTTTTAGCTTTTAAAGGCTCAACTTCTGTGAAGAGCAATAATCACATTTCAAAGGATTTGAAAGTGAAATGTAAAAGTGGAAGACAAGGTCTTGGTGATGGCACTTAAACTACAAATGTCATCATTAAATAGTAAAGTCTGAGAATTTGATTTTTAGAACATATGGCTTTGTCAGAGAAGACCTGACTATGCTGTGAGTGTTTCTAATGGAATAATTCAATAAAAATTACTACATTAAGTAAGTTGAAACAGTGCTGAACATGTGTAAAAGCTCAGCCTTCAGCTGAGGCCTGTCACCTTAACAAGCCCAGATGTTCGTGACAGTATGTGCAGTATTGCTTGGTGTTAGGAGTAAAGCTTCATGTCTCTGATACATTGAAAAAGAACTTTCCGGGGTTAGAAGCAAGATGGTGAAGAAGTAGGGAGCTCCATGCATGGCACACGCCCCCATATCTCACATGGAAAAGATCTGAAGCCATAGGAAACCATACAGAACCCAAGAGATTGGGAGAGAAAGGAAGCAGAATACACTGAGAAAGACTTCTAATGGCTACCTCAAGAAACAAGCCAGAGTACACAAGGTGGAGAGTCCCAAATATCACTATGAATAGGAAAATAAAATAACCAAGGTCCCAACAAGAGAGATCAAGACATAACATTCAAAAAACACTCTGTGAAAGGATAGGCCCTGGATAGTCAAAGAGTCTTCTTGGATATAGCAGCGCTCATAGGTGCAGAGAGCATAACAAGTCTTTAAAACTAACAAGAGCCAGATAACTAACTAAAATGACAAAACAAAAGAGTTCTCCTCCAAAGAAACTCCAAGAAGAAATGACAGCAAATGAACTGCTCAAAACATATATAAGCAGCATAACTGAACAAGATTTTAGAATAATAATCATAAAATTAATATCTGGGCTTGAAAAAAAGCATAGGGGACATCAAAGAAACTATGGCTACAGACAGAATGGAAAATAAAACTAGGCATGAAGAATTAAAAAATGTGACAAATGAGATACATAATAACTTAGAGTCCTCCAATGCACGGATCGAAGAGGCAGAAAGGAGACTAAGTGATTTAGAAGACACCATTATAGGAAAACAAGAAACTGACAAAAAAAAAGAGACAAGCTGATCCAGGAACATGAGAGAAGAGTTCGAGAGCTCAGCGATATAGTCAAACGCAACAATATCCGTACCATAGGAATCCCAGAATAGGAAGAGAGAGGGAAGGGTGCTGAAGGAGTCCTAGAACAAATTATAGCAGAGAACTTCTGCGACCTGGGGAAAGAAGTAAATATTGAAATACAAGAGGCTCAGAGGACTCCCCTCAGAAGAAACTTGAATCAATCTTCTGCACAGCATATCATAGTAAAATGAAAAATACAAGGACAAAGAGAGAATTTTGAAAGCAGCTAGGGAGAAAGGGGCCCTCACATACAAAGGGAAACCTATCAGAGTGGTGACAGACCTATCGACTAAACTTGGCAGGCCAGAAAGGAATGGCAGGAGATCTTCAATGTGATGAACAGAAAAAATATGCAGCCAAGAATCCTCTATCCAACAAACCTGTCATTCAAAATAGAAGGAGAGATAAAAACCTTTCCAAACAAACAGAAATTGAAAGAATTTGTCACCACTAACCCAGCCTTACAAGAAACCCTAAGGGGGATGCTCTGAAGGAAATGTTGCAAGGAACAAAGATACCAGTGACACCACCAAAAACATGAACCCTACAATAGATACAAAAACTCTGAACCCACATATTTTAATAATAACACTGAATGTAAATGGGCTGAATGCTCCAATCAAAAGACATAGAGTAGCACAATGGATAAAAAAATAAAATCCATCTATATGCTGCCTACAAGAAACTCATTTTAGACTGGAAGCTACCTTCAGATTAAAAGTAAGGGGATGCAGAAATATATATCATGCTACGGGAAATCAAAAGAAAGCCGGAGTAGCTATACTTATATCAGACAAACTGTACTTAAATTAAAGACAATCACAAGAAATGAAGAAGGGCACTACATAATAATTACAGGGTCCATCCATCAGGAAGAACTAACAATCATAAATGTCTACGCACCTAATATGGGAGCACCTAAATATCTAAAACAATTAATCACAAACAGAAACAAGCTTATAGATAAAAATATGCTAATAGCATGGGACTTTAATACTCTGCTTACAGCAATGGATAAGTCAGCCAGACAGAAAATCACTAAAGAAATAATGGACTTGAAAGACACATTGGACCAGATGGACGTGACGGATATATTTAGAACTTTACATCCTGAGGCCAGGGCATTTACTTTCTTCTCAAGTGCGCATGGCACATTCTCCAAGATAGATCACATACTGGGACAAAAAGCAGCCCTCAATAAATATAAAAGAACTGAGACCATACCATGCACACTGTCAGATCATAATGCTTTGAAACTTGAAATCAATCACAAGAAGAAGTCTGGAAAACCTCCAAAAACATGGAGGTTAAAAACCACCCTACTAAAGAATGAATGGCCCAATCAGGCAATTAGAGATGAAATTAAAAATATATGGAAACAAATGAAAATGAAAACACAGCAATCCAAATTCCATGGATGTGGCAAAGACAGTCCTAAAAGGAGCTACATTGGTCTCCAGGCCTACTGCAAGAGATTAGAAAAAACGCATGTCCAAAATCTAACAGCTCACCTAAAGGAACTAGAGGCACAGCAACAGGAACGCCCTAAACCCAGTAGAAGAAGAGAAATAGTAAAAATTAGATCATAAATAAACAACATAGAGACCAAAGAAACAATTGAACAGATCAATGAAACCAAAAGTTAGTTTTTTTTAAAAATTAACAAAATTGACAAACCTCTAGCCAGGTTTCTCAAAAAGAAATGAGAGAGCACCCAAGTAGACAAAATTATGAATGAAAATGGACTTATTACAACCAACCCCTCAGAAATACAAGCAATTATCAGGGAATGCTATGAAAAATTATATGCCAACAAATTGGACAACTTAGAAGAAATGGACAAATTCCTAAACACACACTCACTACCAAAATTCACACGGGAAGAAATAGAAAATATGAACAGACCCATAACAGGTGAAGAAATCGAATCAGTGATCAAAAATCTCCCAACAAATAAAAGCCCTGGACCTGATGGCTTCCCAGGGGAAATCTACCAGACATTTAAAACATAATTAATCCGGGGCGCCTGGGTGGCTTAGTCGGTTAAGTGTCCGACTTTCGCTTAGGTCATGATCTCGCGGTTTGTGGGTTGAGCCCCGCGTCGGGCTCTGTGCTGACTGCCAGCTCAGAGCCTGGAGCCTGTTTCAATCTGTGACTCCCTCTCTCTCTGACCCTCCCCTGCTCACGGTGTCTCTCTCTCTCTCTCTCCTAGAAATAAATAAAACATTAAAAAAATTAAAAAAAAATAAAACAAAATTAATCCCAGTTCTTCTCAAGTTATTCCAAAAAATAGAAACCCAAGGAACACTCCCGGACTCATTTTATGAAGCCTGCATCACTCTGATTCCCAAGCCAGACAGAGATCCAGCAAAAAAGAGAACTACAGGCCAATATCTTTGATGAATACGGATGCAAAAATCCTCAACAAGATCCTTGCAAATCGAATCCAGCAGCACATAAAAAGAATCGCCCACCAAGATCAAGTGGGATTCATTCCTGGATTACAGGACTGGTCCAACATTTGCAAATCAATCAATGTGATACATCACATCAACAAAAGAAAAGATAAAAACCATATGATCCTGTCAATAGATGCAGAAAAAGCATTTGATAAAATACAACATCCCTTCTTAATAAAGACTCTAGAGAAAGTCGGGATAGAAGGAACGTATTTAAACGTCATAAAAGCCATCTAAAGAAGCCTTCAGCTAACATCATTCTCAAAGGGGAAAAACCGAGTTCTTTCCCCCTGAGATCAGGAACACGACAGTGATGTCCACTCTCACCACTGTTGTTTAACATAGTGCTGGAAGTCCTAGCATCAGCCATCAGACAACAAAAGGAAATCAAAGGCATCAGAATTGGCAAGGAAGAAGTCAAACTTTCACTCCTCACAGATGACATGATAATCTACAACGAAAACCCGACAGACTCCACCAGAAGCCTACTAGAACTGATCCACGAATTCAGCCAAGCTGCAAGGTACAAAATCAACGTACGGAAATCGGTTTCATTTTTATACACCAACAATGAAGCAACAGAAAGAGAAATCAAGAAACGGATCCCATTCACAATCGCACAAAAAACCATAAAATACCTAGGAATAAACCTAACCAAGGATACAAGAGATCTGTATGAGGAAAACTATAGAAAACTTATGAAGGAAATTGAAGAAGACACAAAGAAATGGAAAAACATTCCATGCTCATGGATAGGAAGAATAAATATAGTTAAGATGTCATTACTACCTAAGGCACTCTACACATTCAATGCAATTCCAATCAAAATTCCACCAGCATACTTCTCAAAACTAGAACAAACTATCCAAAAATTTGTATGGAACCACAAAAGACCCCGAATAGCCAAAGTAATCCTGAAAAATAAAACCAAAACGGGAAGGATCACCATCCCAGACTTTAGCCTCTACTACAAAGCTGTCATCATCAAGACAGTATGGCATTGGCACAAAAACAGACACATAGACCAATGGAACAGAATTGAGAACTCAGAAGTGGACCCAAAAGTATACAGCCAACTGATCTTTGACAAAGCAGGAAAGAATATCCAATGGAAAAAAGACAGCCTTTTTAACAGATGGTGTTGGGAGAACTGGACAGCAACTTGCAGAAGAATGAAACTAGATCATTTTCTCACACCATGCACTAAAATAAACTCAAAATGGATAAAGGACCTGAACGTGAGACAGGAAACTATCAACACCCTAGAGGAGAAAGCAGGAAACAACTTCCTTGATTTCCACCACAGCAACTTCTTACTTGACACATCCCCAAAAGAAGGGAATCAAGAGCAAAAATAAACTGTTGGGACCTCATCAAGATTAAAAGCTTTTTCACGGCAAAGGAAACAACCCACAAAACTAATAGGCAACCAACGGAATGGGAAAAGATAGTTGCAAATGACATATCAGATAAATGGTTAATATCCAAAATCTATAAGGAACTCACCAAACTCCACACCCAAAAAACAAACAACCCAGTGAAGAAATGGGCAGAAGACATGAAGAGACACTTCTCCAAAGAGGACATCCAGATGGCCAACAGACACATGAAACGATGCTCAGCATCCCTCCTCATCAGGGAAATACAAACCAAACCACACTGAGATACCACCTCACGCCAGTCAGAGTGGCTAAAATGAGCCAATCAGAGAACTCTAGATGCTGGCGAGGATGTGGAGAAACGGGCACCCTCCTACACTGGTGGTGGGAATGTAAACTGGTACAGCCCCTCTGGAAAACAGTGTGGAAGTTCCTCAGGAAACTAATAATAGAACTCCCCTATGACCCAGCAATAGCACTGTTAGGATTTTACTTAAGGGATACAGAAATGCTGATGCATAGGAGCACATGTATCCCAATGTTCATAGCAGCACTCTCTACAATAGCTAAAACATGGAAAGAGCCTGTCTATCAACGGACAAATGGATTAAGAAGATGTGGTTTATCTATACCATGGAATACTACATCGCAATGAGAAAAAATGAAATCTGGCCATGTGTAGCAACATGGATGGACCTTGAAGGTATTTTGCTGAGCGAAATAAGTCAGGCAGAAAAGGACAAATATCGTATGTTTGCAAGTATAGGAGGATTAGGAAGAACTTAACTGAGGACCATGGGGGAGAAGAAAGGTGGAAATGGTGGGGGAAAGGGAGAGAGGCAAACCATGAGAGACTCTTGAATGCTGAGAAACAAACTGAGGACTGATGGATGTGGGGGCAAGGGGGGAGATGGGCATGGAGGAGGGCACTTGTGAGGATGAGCACCGGGTGTTATATGGAAAGCAACTTGACAATAAACTCTTTGTAAAAAACAAAAGCAAAAAAAAAGACCTTTCCAAAACAGGACGTGAATGGGAAAGGATGTCACTGTGGTCGATGAAATTGCTACTGTGCTGGAACTGGCTTAGTGAGCTTTGATCCAATGAGGGGTTTCTCCATATATGAGAATTAATTTTACATTGGAAAGCTGTGAAGTTTAGATTGACAGAAGTATGCCAGCTGAGTTTCATGTTGCTACAACAGCCCATGTCTGACCTACTCAGTTGCTGAATGACCTCCATATATATATATATATATATATATATATATATATATATATATATATATATATATATTATAAAATATATCTTCTAAAATATGCTAAATTAGTATTAAGCATCCAAAGAAATATAACACAGCTTATAGGTAGAAACCAGTGTGGTACAGTGCAAAAGGCATATAAATTAAACTCAGGCTATCTTGAATATGGTCACCACTTTGCTACTAACCTTGTTTATTATGTGATATTTCTCAATCATAATTGTCTTTTTAAAGTCATAGTAACAATAATGACTCCAAAGGTATAAGAACCAAATATAGTAATGGACCTGAACATGCTTTTCAATTTTAGTCTCTAAGAAAATACTCCTGGACATTATTAACTGTCCGCTTAATTTTTTACAAACGGGCATACTTTTTCCTGCTGTATCAGGATCCTACTGCCAAACCTTCAAAATATCAATGAGACACTCATCTATGAATGATAAGCCATCACATATTCAGAATAAAGTATATCAGTATGAACTGATTATTAATTTTTAAACATTTATGAGCTCACAACCCATCAACTATTTTCAATGCTTTATTTGAAGACATTTTATGACTTTCTAGTGGAAAAGATCATCATATCAATAGCAGTTTTGATTTCTCAAGTGGAAGGGAAAGTTAAAATTCTAGGTGACAGAGTAATTAAAATTTTTACTGAATCACAAAACGTTTTTAAATTAGTTTTGAGTTATGTAATTACACAAATTCAGGAAATACTAATAACTTTGATTTGTCAAATCATCTATTTTCTCCCACTGTTAAAAAGTGTATGTCCTGGGGTTTCTAGGTGGTTCAGTCAGTTAAGTGTTTAACTTTGGCTTGGGTCATGATCTCATGGTTTGTGAGTTTGAGCTCTGCAGTGGCCTCTCTGCTATCAGTGCAGAACCCACTTCAGATTCTCTGTCTCCCTTTCTCTCTGTGTCCCACCTGCTCATACATGCTCTGTCTCTCGCTCTCAAAAATAAATAAATATTTAAAAAGTGTACATCCTTGCTATTCTTTTTT
Organism: Proteles cristata cristata; assembly: GCA_017311185.1. Classification (NCBI taxonomy): domain Eukaryota; kingdom Metazoa; phylum Chordata; class Mammalia; order Carnivora; family Hyaenidae; genus Proteles; species Proteles cristata. The sequence goes on along the minus strand of JAESUZ010000432.1, from coordinate 253,363 downwards.
TTAATGTTTTATTTATTTCTGAGAGAGAGAGACAGCATGAACAGGGGAGGGTCAAAGAGCAGAGAGAGAGGGAGACATAGAATCTGAAACAGGCTCCAGGCTCCGAGCTGGCTGTCAGCACAGAGCCCGACTTGGGGCTCGAACCCATGAACTATGAGATATGACCTGAGCCAAAGTCGGACGCTTAACCGACTGAACCACCCAGGTGCCCCCATCCTTGCTATTCTTTTAGGCCATTTGCTAATCAGAAATACTGATGCTATATCACCAAATTCAATAACCAACATTAGCAAATTGCAATAGACGTAAGGTGATGACATTATTACCCAGAAAAATCAAAGTCCTTGAAGAAAATATAGCCAAGGATAATATTATTAATTAGTAGTATGTGGAAGAAAAACGAATAAGTCATTTATTGAGTTAACTGAAAGAATTAGAGAAATATTTTAAATAGACATGTTAACTTTTTATATATTTAAGTGTCTTTTAAAATCAAAACCATGTTTTGGCTATTGTTGAGAGTGCTGCTATGAACATTGGGGTACATGTGCTCCTATGCATTAGCACTCCTAAATGTCCATCAACAGACGAATGGATCAAGAAGATGTGGTTTATCTATATGATGGAATACTACATGGCAATGAGAAAAAATGAAATCTGGCCTTGTGTAGCAACATGGATGGACCTTGAGGGTGTTATGCTGAGCGAAATAGTCTGGCAGAGAAGGACAAATACCATATGATTGCACATATAGGAGGATTAGGATGAACTTAACGGAGGACCATGGGGGAGAAGAAGGGGGGAAATGGTGGGGGAGAGGGAGAGAGGCAAACCATGAGAGACTTTTGAATGCTGAGAACAAACAGGACTGATGGGTGTGGGGGGTAGGGGAGAGATGGGCATGGAGGAGGGCACTTGTGGGGAAGAGCACTGGGTGTTATATGGAAACCAACTTGACAATAAACTATTTGTAAAAAAATAAATAAAATAAATAATAAAATCAAAACCATAACTTTTGTTGCTATGTGTTAAAGACAAAATGTTTTTAAAACAAATAAAAAGTTCTTCTGTTAATTAAGACCTCAGTTTTTTTCAGATGTGCTTCTCATATCTATTTGAGTCTTTATGATAAGTGTATTCACCAAGTGATCTTTGGGTTGCTTCAATGTCGACTTTTTTGCAAAATGAAAAGTAAGCAGAACATCTTATTATTTGCTCGACATACGCATGTGACTTGTGCCTAAGTAAGCTTCATTCTTCTCAGGAATATTTCTGCCTGGAGATTTGAGACTGTCTTATCTGCCTGGATTACATTGTGTAAGCATTCAGGCCTGGGCTGTTGTCTTTCCAGCCATGGGGAAAGCCACCAAATAGAGAGGAGCAAAAGCAGAAACTGGCGCAGAAAGACTCACTTCTACCATCACAGGGTGCCCAGTGTCTGAGGGACCAGTTCCTATAATACTTCCCTTTCAGTGAATTCTCCTGTGTCTTTCCCAACAATATTGTTCCTAAAAACAAAAACGAACTTATAGTAGGGTTTTTAAGAATTTCCAAACAAAGCATGAAGACACATGTGGCATTTGGAGGAAAATGTAAAAGTTTTTTTTAGTGTGTATTTATTTTGAAAGAGAGAGAGAGAGAAAGAGAGAGAGAGAGAGAGAATGAGTGCAGGAGAGGCAGAGAGAGCAGGACACAGGAAGCTGAAGCAGGTTCTGTGCTAACAGCACAGAGCCTGATGTAGGGCTCGAACTCTTGAGTCATGAGATCATGACCTGAGCTGAAATCAGACATTTAACTGACTGAGCCACCTAGGTGCCCCAGAAAATGTAAAAGTTTACAGTAGATTATTATTAGAACAGAAATGACAGTAGGTTTAAAAAATAAAAACGGGTTAGAGATAAGGGGTCTAGTATTATAAAATGCAGAAGCAGTGATCCCATTAAACATATATCTTCCCAAGCTTCATCAGCTTGTTTACATGAATCACAATAATGGAATGACAATAAATATAACAATATAAATTCTATCAGTTCTCTGCAGCTATATCCCTGAATAAGGTGGTATTCAAGTATTTCTACAGTGTTTTTAATGGGGTGCTTCACAGGAGTTCGTGTAAAATCTCTTGTCATTTCCCACTGATAATCTTCTGAGAACAAGTGTTTCCCACCAGATAGTCTGACAATGACCATCTGTGCCTATCACCATCACCCTCCCTCTATTCCAAAAGTATGGGAAAGCCCAATGGCAACATTGTGAGAAATTCTGTTGAAAATATATAAGAACTCCCCCACCTTTATATTACAATTTGATAATTTGATAGACAGTTGCCTTAGCAGTGATCCTTGACTCTCAGGGTCTTCCTGAGTTTTTATAAAATTGTTCTTTATGCCTTCATTTATAATCCCATCACTCAGACAGGTAAGTAGGGAACAGCAATGATAGGCATACTGCTCAGAATCAGCCTTCCTTCTTAGACTAAGGCTCTCTTACTGAGTTAAGCTTAGAGTTTCTTAATCCTTCTTGCCTTGGGGCAAGTTCTCTTTGAAGATGCTTTCAGTTTCTTTCAAAGTAAGTTTAAAGGTAAGATTTGCCAGACATACTTGAATTTCCTTTTGATTCATGTGGAGTCACCCATTTTGGATGCTTTGGCAAAAGAGACCTAGAAGAAAAAGCACAGGTATAAAATATGTGGACATATAAAAATGTTATAAAACAGAAATTTTGCTTCAAATTTTCTGAAAGGAAGTAGAGTGGTTTCCAAAATAATCACCCTACGTTCTTTATGAGACAGAAATTTCTCGTGTCTGACCAAGCTCTATGCTCTCCTACCAAGCTTTCTACTGAAACAAGAACTTATTTGTTGATATCAGCATCATTTTCAACTGAGTTGCAACTTCGTACTACATATTTTTGATCCTAGTATTACCTGTAGAAACGTTATAAGAGAAGAATGAGAAAAATAATAACTAGATTTTTATAGCAAGTAATCAGATTTGTTGATCTTATTTGGACAAGTCACTTCACTTTGTTACTCACCCTGAACTATATAATGTTGCTTTGCAAAGAAAACTAGATTCATAGTAGAGTAAATGCCTCTTATTTCTAAAAGACCATTCTTAATGTACTATTCAGGTTTTAGCATTATTTGCATTATCTCGTGATTAATATGGTGTGACTTCTTTATGTGTTTAGTACTCCTTTAGGACATTGTAGAACCAAAGACCATTGGCTTTGCATCTAGAACACAAAAACAATCTTTGTGAAGCTTAAACACATGTTTTACTCTGAATCTCTAGTCTATGTGTTCTTGACTCTCGATTACCATGTAGTTTGGTACGTGTTCTGCTCAGCCACATGCCTAATGGATATGGTTATCTTGTCAGGTAAGTAACATACAATCAGTCTCATATCAGTGGTTACAGGTTTCCATTTGCAAGGTAATAAAGTAATATTCTTGCTTCTAAAATCACCAGTTGGGTGATAGTTAAGCACCTATGTGAAATCATTTAATGGGGATCTATTTGAACACTAGATTTTAAAAATGCAATTTTCAGGATTTTTTTTTTGATATTTACTCACCATGATTTAAAAACAAAGGCCGTAGTCTAAGATCCCAGTTGGCACTCTTATATTGCTTCTACCATGTTGGTGACTGACTTTGGTTTGTGTCCTCAGTCCACAAGTGCAAAAGGCCTGTGGTAGATTTGCCTCTCCCTCTTAATGGAGCTCCTCACAGTCCATGGTGCTGAGGCCCCTGCAGGCACAGAGGGAATTCTAAATGCCTTGTAACCCTTCAGGCAACTCAAATGAACTGAATCATAAGCAAGATGAACAGGAGGACTGAAAATTAGTTTATCAGCCTACACATGAAAATTCAGGTTGGAAGGTTACTCCCATGAACTAAACACTAAGCAGAGACCATAGGGATGTTAATTAGTGACCGCTCCAGGGTGACACTACATCCAGAGCAGAAATGAATAGAAAGCTCCTATGCTGTTTTATCATCACCTCACGTAATTAAGTCTAGAATAAAATTTGGCCCGCAAGGCTTGTGCTCCAGCTGTGAGTAGCAGGTTGATGGAACATAGAAGCAGAAGAATCAAACATACTCTAAAATGTTTTGAAGGTCTAGAGAACTCTGTAGTCCAAAATTTCTCAGTGACATACTTTTGCTTTTGAGGCAACTAAACACAAAATCAAAGTTTCTTTTTCCTCTAAAATTCTCAACAGGATTTTCAGGTCATTAGAGCCAGTTACTCGACAGAGAAAAACTAGAGATTTGTGTAATATTTAAATAAAATATATTTATTTTTATTTATTAAATAAATATATTATCTATTTATAATAAATAAAATATACTTATAAAATATTTATTTATAATAAATAAAATATGTTCATTAAATATTTATGTAATATTTAAATAAAGATAAATATTTAATAGAGATTTATTGCAATAGATTGAGACTTTTAAAAAAATAATTGACCCTGCTTTGTTCATTCTGTTTATTGTCTAATAAGAGCCATAATAGAATAGAAAGCAGCTTAATAGATAGTTATTAAGGTAAATATTATTTAATGGCCAATTAGTAGAAATAGCCAATAGAGAATGATACTATTTTAAAATAAATTTTATTTAAAAATTTTTAATCTTTATTTATTTTTGAGAGAGAGAGTGCAAGCAGGAGAGGGACAGAGAGGGGGAGATGCAAAATCTGAATCAGGTTCTGAGCTGTCAGCACAGAGCGTAACGTGGGGTTCAAACTCATGAACCATGAGATCATGACCTAAGCTGAAGTTGGATGCTTAACTGACTGAGCCACCCAGGCACTCCTGAAATAAATGTGAAATTTCTTTTAGTATGAATATAGATCTTTCATGAGATTATTTGAAAAAAAGTGGTTAAGAACTTCTTTTGAAAATGATAGATTATGTCATATTTTCTCTCTTTCCTCTTTATGATACATGAGCCTATATTTTGTTATTTAAAAATGTACACACACCCCCAATGTTCATAGCAGCACTCTCCACAATAGCTAAAACATGGAAAGAGCCTAAGTGTCCATCAACAGATGAATGGATCAAGAAGATGTGGTTTATCTATACCATGGAATACTACATGGCAATGAGAAACAATGAAATCTGGCCATGTGTAGCAACATGGATGGACCTTGAGGGTGTTATGCTGAGCGAAATAAGTCAGGCAGAGAAGGACAAATATCATATGTGTGCACGTATAGGAGGATTAGGAGGAACTTAACAGAGGACCAAGGGGGAGAAGAAGGGGGAAATGGTGGGGGAAAGGGGGAGAGGCAAACCATGAGAGACTCTTGAATGCTGACAAAAACTGAGGACTGGTGGATGTGGGGGGGAGGAGGGGTGGGCATGGAGGAGGGCACTTGTGGGGATGAGCACTGGGTGTTATGTGGAAACTGATTTGACAATAAACTATTTGTAAAAAAAAAAATGTACAAACACACACACACACACACAGGTCTACCCCACATCTCTTCCCTCTCAGGTATAGATAAATGAAATATCTTTTACAAGGAGCAAAACCAGATGACTCAAAAAGTAGAGAAAACATATATATGCCTAGAGAAGCAGCAAAAAAGGGGGGGATTTAAAGTTTGCTAATGTAATTTATTTTTAAAAAGCAGTAAATTCGTCATCATAAGAAAGCCCCACGTTGGGCTCTGTGCTGACAGCTCAGAACCTGGTTCAGATTTTGCATCTCCCCCTCTCTGTCCCTCCCCTGCTTGCACTCTCTCTCTCTCAAAAATAAATAAAGATTAAATTTTTTTAAATAAAATTTATTTTAAAATAAATAAAGTAGTTTTTCTTACTCTTAAGTAGTATTCCTTTTATTTTATTTATTTTTTTAATGTTTTATTTATTTCTAGGAGAGAGAGAGAGAGAGACAGCGTGAGCAGGGAAGGGTCAGAGAGAGAGAGGGAGATACAGACTCTGAAATTGGCTCTGAGCTGGCAGGCAGCACAGAGCCCGACGCGGGGCTCGAATCAGGAACCGCGAGACCATGACCTAAGCGAAAGTCGGACGCTTAACAGACTAAGCCACCCAGGCGCCCCTATTCCTTTTAATTTAAATAAGACATTGCATTGCCAAAATATTTTCAGTGACTAAAGGTCGTCTACTGGCTCTGCTGAAGAGACCATCCTGTAAGCACATAGTGGACTATCTCTTTGAAGCCCTATGAATGTCCTGTCTAGAAACTCTGACCTCAGCTCCAGTGTCCTCTTTCTGCTTTTGGCAGATAGACCCTAGGAAGGCCCACCTCATTCTGCCCTCTGGTGTTTATACTCTGTACAATCCCCTCCTCTTGAATATGAGTGGGACCTGTGACTTGTTTCTACCCAATAGAATAGACCAAGGTAGAAAGATGTTGCAGATGTAATTAAGGCCCCAAATCAGTTGTTGTTAATTTAATCAAAAGGGAGATTATCCTAAGTGTGCCTGACCTAATCAAATAAAGGCCCTTGAATGAGGAGCAGGGAACTCCCTGACCTGGAAGATTCTCTTTGCTGGCTTAATGAAGTAATTGCCCAAGTTAGGGAAATCCATAGGACCGGGAATTGTAGGTGTCTTCTAAGAACACTGGTGACCTCCAGCTCATGGTCAGCAAAAAAGTGTAGGTCTTCGATCACACAGCCACAATGAAGTAAATTCTGCCAACAAAATGAATGAGCAAATTCTTGCCTGGTTCAACTCCAGATAAGAATATAGCCCAGAAATACTTTGACTGCAACAGTGAGTATGAACAACAATGAGACTGAACAATGGATCTAGCAAAGCTTTTCCTGGAATTCTAACTCATGGTAAGTGGGAGATAATAAATGTACATTGTTTTAAGCCACTATGTTTGTGGTGACTTATTCCAGAGCAATAGAAAACTAACATATTTTCCTTCTTGTTCCCAGCCTTCAAGATAATCTGTTGTTTCTTTATAGTTTAATTAAAATTTGCCAGAATTATTAGAGTCTCAGGAAGTAAGCCATTTCTCTCTAGCAGTTCCTAAAGGAAACGTTCTCATGCCTGTGGAACTAGACCAAATCTCTTCCTGTGAATACTGAATACTGCCACTTTCTCTTGTTTGTCATTACCACCACAACCACTGAAAACCACAGCCTCCTCTGTGCTTGCATTGAGTTCACCAATGAACTTATTATTTTGTCAATCCAGTTAACAAATTACAGATTTTCCCTTGGCAATGTACTAGATTTCATTTAGATGAAAATTTTAAGAACACACTAATTGTTCAGTCCTCAAGAATGAAGACACCACCTTTCAGATTACATAAAAATATTCTCTTTACATTAAAAGGAAATTCTCTACCATCATTGATCTCCAGTTTTAGTAGATTCTCTTTCTCTTTGTGAGTGATCTTCCAATGTAAGTCTATGCCTTTAAATATAGATCTTCTTTAACCTACAGTGTGGTTGTGTTCCCACAAACACACTGCAAGTTGAAAGTATCATAAGTAGAAAAGGCATTTAATACATGTAAACTAGCTTAGCCATGTTATCTTAAACTTGCTCCAAACACTTATATTAAGTTGAGCAAAATCACCTAACTTGAGACCTATTTTGTAATAAAATGTTGACTCTCTCATGTAACTTATTGGATACTCTACTGAAGGTAAAAACCAGAATGGCTGTATGGGTGCAGATGGTGGTCAGTGCATTGGTTGTTGATTCTTCTGATCATGCAGCTTACTGGGGACTGTGGCTGCAGCAAACACGCAGCATCAGGAGAGAGGATCGTAAAATATATCACTAGCCCAGGAAAATACCAAAATTCAAAATTCAAAGTATAGTGTCTACTCAATGTGTATCACTTTTCCATCATAAGTTGAACTATCAGAGTCAGAGATGGTGTGTATATGTTTTCAGTACTGATCTGTTATAGTTGGTTTTCATTAATTTTCCAAAAATAAATAAATAAATAAATAAATAAATAAATAAATAAAGCCCTTTCTCCTGGTAGTCTTCAAATCACATGCACACAGAAGGCATGATATCGTCATGACCTTGCACGACATCTATAGAAGGTCAGTGTGAAGTGGGATAAATTCAATGTTGAAACAAGAAAGAGAAACAAGACTGAAAGAGACATCCTGATGCTGCTCATCATAAGTAGAAAATTTCCTTAATTATTGTCAATCTGAGTGAGGACTTGGTGGAACTTGCTTAAGCGGCTCCACTCAACTGTTAACTGCTGGTTCTAGTCTGGTAACGCCTTTTCCTCTCTTTTTAAACTGGTCTTGTTTACAAAGTAACTTCTGTTTGTTTGTTGTCTGCGGATATCCTCTGGAGTTTTCTTATTTAGTGAGAAGAAAACAGAAAATGGAAACCCGAGTCATCTGTTTTACATTGGAATGATCTATTTGTATTGATATTTCCTTTTGATTATAAATTATGCATGGTACATTGTTAGTTATGCTCTGTAATTTCCACTTAAAATTCAACAATCTTGTATAAGGACATAGATTTTCAGGCTCATTTACTTTGACAGAATATGTAATACACTATGATGCAGAGTCATTTGTCCAAGCTATTTCATGATATAAAAGTTATACAGTATACACCCAATCAGAGGGACATCAAATTCTTCTGGTTATTTCTTGTTTCAGTGCGGTAAACATTGAGAGACAAGGGGAGAATGGGGAGAGAACCTGACCATTTATTGAAATCAAAGTCCATGCCAGTCTTTATTAGCTATTAGCTCATTGAATTCTACTAATAAACCAGTAAAGTGGGTAGTTTTAGCCCATTTTGAGGTTAGGGAAACTGAAACTCAGAGGAATAAAAGAAGTACACTGAACAAATATGTGTGGAACATCTTCTCTAGGTCAGATGTTGTGGGCACTGCCTATTCTAGAGTCATAGAGCACTTGCAATTGGAAGTCTGATTCTAAGTCTAATTGTAAAAATCTATGCCTTCTCCACCAAGATGAATTGATGAATTACAAACAAATTAAAACACGGTTTTTGAAGGAGATGCAGTTTGTTTTAAATTCTCCTCCATCATTTATAAGATGTGGAACCTTGGTCTTGTAGCTTGATCCTTCTGATTTTCAATTTCCCTATTTGATTCCTGAAGTTAATTCCTGAAGCTGATGGTGTCTTTCTCTTGTTAACCTCACTGTGGGGCTAGAGGGGGTGTTGACAGAGCACCAAGCCCTAGTCTGGGCCCAGCAGATGAAGTTTACTATTGTTCTCACTGCCTGGCAACTTAGAACATCTGTACCTAAGCTTGCTCACAGCTGTAGCCCCTCACATGCTTAATGAATAACTGAATAAATACTACCTTATTAATAGTAAATGCAATGATTAAAATAATGCATTTTAATCTGCTTTATGAAGAAATTATTTAATTGAATGAATAATCGAATGGATAGTAATTGGGTAATAATTGAATAATGTCTGCCCCACATTCTCTGTTGTACATTACACAGTAAACAGGTGCTGTGGTATTGACACACTTTACCCACATAAGACCAACCACTCTTTGAGTGTTCTATACTTCTCTAAAGATAATTCTTCCACCAACAAGTTAATTGGCAAGCAAAATGTTCCACAGTTTATTCTTCAAAGCTTAGTACTGGGGCATGGGGTAGGTTTCAGACGAGGCAGATATGCATATAATGTCCACGTGAAAGGCGGTATGCTGTGTAGCCAGCTCTGCCTTGTCCAATGGCACGTTGGCTTTGTCCAATGGCATGTTGGCTGGACTGCCAGGCACTGGAGGAAGAAAAAGTAGGCAAGAGAAACACATGGAACATTCCTCTGGGTCTTCCATAAATCTGCTCAGTTAGAATGCTTTCTGCTGCAGATATGAAAGTGGTTTTCCCTCTAATTGACAAACGGTTGAAAGAAAAACATGCATCTGACAGATGAGAGGAACTCTATGAGGTGGATTCTCATTGGCTAGAGTCTTTGAAATGCTTTCCAATGTTCGTCCGTAATATTAGCATTTTGCAAATCCGTAAATGGAAAACCAGATGTAAGCTTGGGAGCTTGTGCAAGTAACCACCCGAAGGACATTTTCCGGGATTCAAGACAGAAACAATGAGCTAAATTTACAGTTGAGAAGAAGAAAGGATGCACTTTGCTTTGTCCTGTTAGTATAAGTTCTGAGGTCTGATGTCATTCACATATAAGGTACCAAAAACCCCTTACATTCCTGGTTTGAGGGACATGCTGGGGTGCTGATGGCTCAGTCGATTAGCATCTGACCCTTGGTTTTGTCTTCGGTCATTATCTCACAGTTTGCGAAATTGGGTCCCCACATGGGGCCTTGTGCTGACAGTGTAGAGCCTGCTTGGGATGCTTTCTCCTTTTCCCCTCCCCCACTTATGCTTTTTCTCTCTCTCTTTCAAAATAAATAAACATTAAAATAAATAAAGGGGACATGCTTTTTAGAAACAGCAGCCTTAGTCCCGCTTATCTGAGATGCTGAGGGATCCTAAAATCAGAGCCGTGGACACTAACAAAAAGCCTGATGTGGGTGCTAATGGCTAGTTGCAGGTCATGTGCACCCAGGGGACACAATAGCTTTCCGTAATGAGAAGCATTAAGACATACACTAGTTTCATGGGGCCACGGTGACAAAGTATCCAAACTGGGCAGGTTAGAACTACAGAAATGTATCTTCTCACCGTCTCACCGTTCTGGATGCTAAATGTCTGAAATCGAAGCACCAGCAGGGCCACCATCCCTCTGAAACCTGTCAGGGAAGGATCTCTCCTTGCTTTCTCCAGCTTCTGGTAACCCGACTGGGTCCCTGGCTTGCGGCCACAAAAGTCTGATCGTCACATGGCTCTCCCTGTGCCTGCGCAAGCTCCCCCATCTGCGTTTGTCTGTGTCCAAACTCTCCCTTTTTGTAAGGACATCAGCCTCGTGGGATTAGGGCCCATCTTTTTTTTTTTTAATGTTTTTTTAATTATTTCTGAGAGAGAGAGAGGAGAGAGAGAGAGAGAGAGAGAGAGCATGGGCAGGGGAGGGTCAGAAAGAGAGGGAGACACAGAATCCAAAGCAGACTTCAGGCTCTGAGCTGTCAGCACAGAGCCTGACCTGGGACTCGAACCCACGAACCACGAGATCATGACCTGAGCCGAAGTCGGATGCTTAAGCCACCAAGGGCCCCAGATTAGGGCTTATCTTAATAATTTTATTTTAGCTTGGTTACCTCTGTGAAACTCCTTTTTCAAAGTCCACATTCTGTGGTCCTGGGAGTTCACATTTCAACACAGCTTTCTGGGAGACTCCGTCCAACCCATGACATTGCTTTACAGGCAGAATCTCTGTCCCCACAAAGCTTTGCTCTCTTTGGAGAGGAGTTCACATTACTAACTTTTGTCTCCATCTCACAGGAAATGTTCGCAGCCACCTTGTGAGTGTAGAGGGAAGCCAGCGCTGGTCCCTTGGTCTCCTGCAAATAGCTAGGCTGAGGGGGACACAGAAAGTTGGGAGGCAAGTACAGGAGGCAGGGCTTTGCACTGGCAGGACCCCAATAACAGGAGAGCCTGGCGGTGGCAGCAGTGACAGGGGTGGGCGGGTGGCTACCATGTAGTATTCCTGCTAAACATCTCTATTAAATCTCCTGGTAGAGACATCTCAGAGGAAACTGGGACTTTCGCTGGCTCGAGTCATTGGTTGTGATTTATGTCTGCCTTTATAAATGTTTATGTGGTTTTCTTTTTTGGGGGGGAAGGCTATATAATTTTGTATTCTTGTCCTGAAAGTGAAATAATTTAGAAAGTTCAAGTACAAACATGTACCCGCCTCTGAGAGGAAACCAGCTTCAGTGAGACTGTAAATATTCAGATGTCCCTCAGGAAGTGACTGTCATCAAGGGCAAATCTGAACTGGTTGTTGTCTGGTCTGAGACGCTGCAGATGGCTGTCCCACATGTAGTACGGGCCCACCCTGGGGGGCCAATTGTGGCCGCCAGGTACTCAGCCTCCCAGGTCAGCCCTGCAGACCTCAGCCCGGGCCCAGGACAGGGCATGACACCTGACAGGTACACTGGCTCTTCTCTAATTTGTTTTGATGTTTACTCATTTTTAAAAGACAGAGAGATAGACAAAGTGAGTGGGGAAGGGGCAGAGAGAGAGGGAGACACAGAATCTGAAGCAGGCTCCAGGCGCTGAGCTGTCAGCACAGGGCTCATTGCAAGGCTCCAACCCATGAACCATGAGATCATGACCTGAGCCGAAGTCAGAGGCGTAACTGACTGTGCCACCGAGGCGTCCCTGGCTGTTCATTAAATAAACGTAAGGTGGTGACCTGGATATTAGGATGGTAACTTCCGTCTTCAGCAACAACTACTCCTTACAGTTTTAATGATTTCCCTTTACTTCCTCTCCTTACTCCTTGAGGAAAGTATCTGGTAGCTGCTCTATTTTAATTCTGGGATCTTGGGTTTTACCCATGAGCAGTCCCGTGTGTACCCATGAGCTTCTGCTCCAGCTCAAGTGAGCTCTCAAAATTAAGCTCTCAGATTTTATCTTCAGATTGGTCTTTTTTTGCTCCCTAGCACGTATCTATGCTCTGTATTTCCCACTTTTATATGGTATAAGTAGAACCATGATCAGTTCATCTTGCTTCTTTTCTTATCTTTTTTCTTTTATAGTTTGTTGTCAAGTTGGTTTCCATATAAAACCCAGTGCTCATCCCAACAAGTGCCCTCCTCCATGCCCATCACCCCCCTTCCTCTTTCCCCCATCAGCTCTTAGTTAATCTTGTTCTTTTCTAAAGGGGGGAAAAAGGGCTAAAGCAATAGTCATTCCAGTCAAAGATATATTTGTGTTATTGACTGTGAAACACCATCTACTTCTCTTCATTAATTTAGATAATCAAGAGTTTATATTTGTGATAATTTTATCTCAATATTATGTTCATACTTCATGTATCAACTAATAGGGCATTTCATTAGGTTATTCATTTATTTTAAACCATGATATTTTTTATGACTGATGTTGTCATTTCCATATGAATTTATTATAAAACCTCTTTAGAAGCATCAGATCTGATTTCCCCTACTCCAAGAATATAGCCCCTTAAATCTCATTTCAATATTTTGCATATATATTTAGAAGTTAAATACAGTGATATTTTCATTTAAGTCTTAAAAAGATAGCATATTTTGGAACCGTTTCTCAGGAAAATGGTCTGTTGGTAGTAACAGACAATGCAACAGGGCACCTGGGTGGCTCAGTTGGTTGAGCGTCCGACTTCTGCTCAGGTCATGATCTCATGGTTTGTGGGTTCAAGCCCCATGTTGGGCTCTGTACTGACAGCTAGCTCAGAGCCTGGAGCCTACTTCAGATTCTGTATCTCCCTCTCTCTCTGACCCTCCCCTGCTCACGCTGTCTCTCTCTCTCAGAAGTAAATAAAACATTTAAAAAATATTAAAAATAACAGACAATGCAAGAAACATCATCACTTTTATGTTTTCTGTTATTCTCAAATGTTTCCAAATGTGTCAACAGGGAGAGAGACAACATCCCAAATAAGGGAAATTGATGCAATCCTATTTCTTTCTTTCTTTTTTTTTTTAAAGTTTTTTTTTAATGTTTTATTTATTTTTAGGAGAGAGAGAGAGACAGCGTGAGCAGGGAGGGCCAGAGAGAGAGGGAGTCACAGATTGAAACAGGCTCCAGGCTCTGAGCCGGCAGTCAGCACAGAGCCCGACGCGGGGCTCGAACCCACGAACCGCGAGATCATGACCTAAGCGAAAGTCGGACGCTTAACCCACTAAGCCACCCAGGCGCCCCGATGCAATCCTATTTCATAGTCATTTCTGTGCCAAGGACTGCTTCCCCCCAAGGCTCTACACCACAAAGTTCAGAATTGGTTCCGTACCCGAATCATGTTAACATTTCACTTTTGTTTAATGACCCAACTGGCTTTGCCCCACAAAAGCAAATTCAAGCTTTTCTATCCATTTATTTTCTCCTGAATCTCTTTAATCATCAGTTATTATTAGTACTTATTTCCATCTCAATATACTCTTACTGACTTCTCATTTGTATGTTAGACTTTTCAAATTAAGTAATTATAATTGATTGGTGAAGTATCTATTTACATTTTTCAGCCTCTGGTTTTGAATGATTTGTCACTGTTTGAATTCTTATCATTCCAACTGGAGCTATATTAGATTAACTTAATTCATTTTTGCTCCTGATAACTCCCACTCTAAACCCACCTTAACCATCCATTGTTCATAATGTTTGAGTGCAAATTATTACTCATCTGAACATGTCTTTTATTCTTCCTTTTGTTTCCTATCATAACCATGTCTTTCTATGTTGATAAGTATCATGCACATCTTCACATCACAAAACTCTTAGATATATGTATGAAACCAAATGTACAATCCTCTATAGTAATTCATGGCAGATTAACACGTGTCCATTACATAGATACAAGTCTGACCATGTTAATTATTGCCTTGGAGTTCTGTAAAAATGACAAGAGCCAAACCAGGTTCAATAAAAATTGTTTTCAATGTATTTAATTCAGTGATTCCCATGTTTCTGTTTGGATTTGTTTTATTTTTAGTCTTTCCTAAAGATTATATACTTATGTAGCATTTTTTGAAATGTTCAGAATAAATTATTAAACTTTTATGCTCTAGTCAGATGCAGAGTAACCTTTCTGAAAAATACTGTAAAGCATAAAAAGTCCATTTTTAGCTTCATAAAGACAGAGAAAGCCCAGACTAAATTTTATCCTAATATACTGTTTAGTACTTCTAGAAACATACATCATAATGCCCATCTGACCACGAATCTTTTATGAGAATTCATTTCTACAATTGAGGTGGACAATAGAAGTCAGAAAATTACCTTTGTTGAAGCACAAACAGAAGTCTCCCATATTGAATGAGACTACTGACCTCTCCTTAGAACCCTGAGTATCCTCTGCTCCCATTTAAAGAATACAACATCAAAAATAAAGCACTGCAGAGTTAGGTGATCATTTGTTACCAATGCAGTCATAACGTTAAGTACAAATGCACGTATTGCATAGCAGTGCTCGAGGAGGAAGTGACCATTGAAATGATCCAGGGTGGGCACCCACATGTGAGTGCACACACCCCCAGGCCCACAGGTATACACACATCCATGCATTAACACACACATTGGATTACTAACAAAAAGAAGTGAAACAGTTCTTATCAAATTCTTGGACCACTAAGAATATATTCAGAGACTCCATTTTGAGAATCTCTCTAATCAGTATAAATAAAATGTAATTAAATAGTCACAAAATTTAAAAACCTATCATGGCATCTTTCAATGATTTCATAAAATTAGGTTAGAAATGACACTTTGATGGTAAAGATTGCTTTGGCATTGACAAGCTTGAAGCAGCTGATTAGCACAGCCTCTGTACACCATCTCTGTCTGGCTCCAACTCTTTGGCCTGGAAATTTTCAGCTTATCTACTCTTTGGGATGGAAAATTTCAACTTATTAAGGCTGTTTAACTTTTTCCAAAAACAGTTAACATCTAATGAGGGAGAGATTCGATATGTATTTTGTTCACAACCTTTCCTTGTATAATACACATTTCGCTCTCTGCTTGCCTTTAGTATTTGTTTAATGTGAAAGACCATTTGTCTTCTTCATTATGGACACATTGTTTTTGCATAAAAATGACAGGGACTTGGGGCGCCTGGGTGGCTTAGTCGGTTAAGCGTCCGACTTTCGCTCAGGTCATGATCTCGCGGTTCGTGGGTTCGGGCCCCGCGTCGGGCTCTGTGCTGACTGCCAGCTCAGAGCCTGGAGCCTGTTTCAGTCTGTGACTCCCTCTCTCTCTGACCCTCCCCTGCTCACGCTGTCTCTCTCTTCTGGAAATAAATAAAAAAAAAAACATTAAAAAAAAATGACAGGGACCAATATGGGAGTATCTATCTTTTGCCTGGGTGAACCTAATACACAGAAAATGATTTCATACTTTATTGTGTCAATTAAATATTGAGTTAGCAACTGTGTTTATTTGTTTGCTTGCTTGTTTGTTTCTCAGTTAACCACTTGGGTGAGCAAGGATATTGTATTAATCAGCTGGGGCTGCCATGAGGGAATACCACAGCCCGGGAGGCTAAAACAACAGAAATTTATTTCCTTATAGTTCTGGAGGCTGAAAGTCCAAAATCAAGGTGTCAGCAGATTTATTTTTGGTTGAGAGTTTTTTTCTTGGCTTGTAGATGCACAGCTATTCTTCTTGCTGTACCCTCACTTGGCCTTCTCTCCATGAACACCCAGAGAGTTACCTCTGAAATCGCTTCCTCTTCTTATAGGGAAAGAGGATGTAAAGAAAGCATTAGGGCCTCATCCCTATAGCTTCCTTACCTCCTGAAAGATCCTGTCTCCAAATATAGTCATATCAGGGCTTAAGGCTTTAACATATGAATCTTGAGAGGAGAGACACAATTCACTCTGTAAGAGATATTAAATATTGGTTATAATATTTAAAATAATAAACTACTATTTTGGCGGTAATCCAGTAAATGAGTCTGATTCCCTGGAAGCTGATTTTACAATGGAGGGAATTTACTGGGAAGAATCCTTCTAGTGGGACACGAAGAAGAAAGGGGCTTCGCAAAAGATCCAGGCTGCAGTGCAACAAGCCCTGCTACCTGGGACACAGGACCATTAACTCAAGGAAGTTAGACTCTATTGTTTTATCATCCCATGGTGGAAAAAAACGTTATATGGAGTACAGAGTAAGTCCCAATAGGAAAATTATAACATTTACCCCTGAGGCATTTAAGCAAGGTCATGCTGTTTGCAGTAGAGAATTACACATTAACAAAATGAAACAAAGCAGTTCTGGGCATGCTACTGTACTTGGCAGACCATGGGGCGTTATGACCTTGTGGTCAGAACTTCCATCATGCGTTGAGTTATACACCAAGTCATATGACCATTTGAAGTTAGGAACAATCCAGATGAGGTAGAATAGGCAACTGCCAGGTGAGAAATGAACAAAGCCAAAGCCAGAGCGAGATGGATTAGCAAGTGACCCAGGCTCAGTGCCCCTCATGGCTGCACTAGGGCTCTGTTTCAGGGGATGGGGTCACTGAGGACCATTGATGGACTAAGAAACAGCTGAGCTTGATTCACAGGTTGGTCATGAACACAAGCTGAAAACAGAAAGACCATGCATAGAGCCTCACTCAGAGGTGTTATGGAAGACTTGCCAGAGGACATTATAATATGCACCACTGCTTATCATATTCCATTCATTAAAATAAAAGTGGTATGAGGCACCTGGGTGGCTCAGTCGGTTAAGCATACAACTTTGGCTCGAGTCACGATCTCATGGCTTGTGAGTTAGAACCCAGTGTTGGGCTCTGTGCTGACAGCTCAGAGTCTAGAGCCTGCTTTAGAGTCTGTGTTCCCTCTCTCTCTGCCTCTCCCCTGCTCTCTCTCTCTTTTTCTCAAAAATAAATAAACATTAAAAAAAGAGAAGTGGTATGAGGTAGGAACATACACATACATATAGTTTCTCTTTCTGGTCAAGAAAATTGGAAGATTGAAGACAAGGAGGATATATGATCAACATAGATGAATTGCTTAGAATGGGCACAGAGCATGACGACATATATAGCCCATGGAGCTATTCCCCAGAAGCCATTTGTTATCAGGGAGATGCTTGTTAATTATCTGGAAAGATCAGGAGCAAAAAACCACTTGGCCTATGGATGCCGGTCAGCTTCTGACCCCTACTTCTTCCCATATTATTAGGTATGTGGCAATTTGGGTCCTCCAGGAATCAGACTCTGAGAGGGAATTTAATATCTGGTATGTGTGGGCCTCAGTGAGGACCTTAGGATTTATACCTGTAGAAAAGAAGGTAGGGAGGGTCACTGGGTAGAGAAAGAACACAACCTGTGGTTTACATCTCCTAGTTTTAGCAATTTCATAGGGAATTCTGTAGCTAAGAAGGACTGAGTTGTCCATGTTGAACCAAAATAGCCAGAACTTTAAAATCCACTTTGGGGCATCTGTGTGGCTCAGTCAGTTAAGTATCTGACTCTTGATTTTGGCTCAGGTCATGATCTTGAGGTTGGTGAAACTGAGCCCCACATCATGATGCACTCTGACATTGTGGAGCCTACTTATGATTCTCTCCCTCTCCCCCTCTCTCTGCCCCTTCCCTGCTCTCTTTCTCAAAATAAATAAATAAATAGATAATAAAAAAAAATAGAATCCTTTTCAATCAATCACTGAATATAGCCTGGTCAGATAAAGAAAATGACCATGAATGAAGTAGCTCTCCAGAGCTGGGATAATCCCTGAAGGAGCTGACTGGTGAAGACTTGTTTGACAACACTTCAAGCACTATGGCAACCAATTTTCCTTGAAGGTGGAACTTGGTAGTATATCTCCATGTCCAATATAATCTACACTCAGTTCTGGAATATGATTCTATTGGATGTAGCATTTCCCATCGTTCAACCAATATATGGTGTGTCTTCTGCCCATTTCCAGAACACAAGAGTCCAGGGCCAATGGCACCACAGGAGAGTTAATACCAAGTGCCCTTTCACTATTTCACCTTTCAGCCACCAAGGAGGTACTGCTTCTCTTTCACCCTTGTACTTGATGGTTTTGAAAGTCTTGGTTACCAAGGGAAAATCACTTCCATCAAGAAAGGTGGCATGGAATTGGGAGATGAGATCTTCCTCAGGACATTTGGGCCATTATATGTCACTAAAGAGCAGTCAGAGAAGAAAACGACTCTGTTGGCTAAGAATATTGGTCCCATTTGCCATGAGGAACCTAGGTTACTTAGACACCTTTGGGCCAATGAGACTACACCTAGAATCCAGGGCACACCAAGAATTCCTGCATCTAAAAGAAAATGCCAATATCTTGACAGAGATAAGACCACCGAGGACTCAGGTCCATCAGAATTACAGATTTATACCACACTCCACTTACAGAACCTCATTTAGTCAAGGTATGAGGAGAAGGTAAGGGAGACATGAAATAAATAATGGAAGGAGGACAATGTGTCTAGTGATCATTTATAGAGACTGATTTTGGCAACTGTGTATTTCATCTGAACCATTTCTTCCTGTTTCTTCAGTACTCTATTTGTGCATAAGTGGAGTCTAATGTCACAATCTAAGTTCCAAAATGAAGGGCATAGCTATTCATATCATGTTGTGATACACCACGGCCAATGACACCTTCTGGCATTTTCTTCTTGTGAATGAAAGGCAGGAAAGAATACTGGGTGGAGATGTGGTCATCTTTCACTGGTCCTTCTCTATTTGCATCTCCCAGATGTGTTCTGTTCTCTTTCCTCCTCTACCAATCTCTGTGGCCCACAAGGCTCTTCTTGAAGTTTCCCATCATCCCAGATGTTATGCTGACTGGCTTTCAGTTGGTAAAGGACATTGGGAAACACAGAAATGCTATCGGAAGATACAATAAAACAGAAGTCAAGAGTATTTCTTCCCTGCTCCCTCCATGCTATAGTGACAAATGGTTGCTCTCTTAAATATTTCAGCATGCATTGCTGTTTTCCTTAATCTCGACCACACTCTATTCACAGTCCCTGAATTAAAAACTCAACATTTAAATAATCTGGGGTGGATTCTGTTTCCTGCTAGGACTGGACTGTGATGGGCATAAATATTTCAATTAATAGTATCCATACAGTGTAACACAGTCACCTTTAAATCAGTTAACCTCTTTACTTTATACCCAAATACTTATTGATCACATTTAGGGATAGCCAGGCTGTTGGTGATTCTGTAGTGATGTGTTTCTAGATTCCTCTGAAAGTGTCAGTATACAAGTCCAAATCTGCTCCTGCTAATTTGGTGTTATTCTCAGTACAGGGTTTTAATCAGTAGTTAGCTCCTTTGAATGAGTTATCTATAACTTAAAAACTTTGAAAAGGAAGACTTGTAATAACATAGGAAGGGAAGGCGATGGAAGTGCCTAATGACAAGCAAAGCCCTCAAAACAAACCCATATAACTATTTATTATGATCTCAATCTTGTAGACTAGAAACAACCTCAAAGTGTCTAAGGGATTTGTGTTGGCCCCCACACTTTGTAAGAGGGAGTGGCTAGTAAATGCTACCAGTGATGCCATTATCTGGAGGTCCTTAAACACTATTCTCACCATTTCTATTCCATGTTAGTGTTTAGGACTTTGTGTGTGTGTGTGTGTGTGTGTGTGTGTTCTCTATTTTCTGTTTACCAAGTCAAGAAGTGGAAATCTGATAGTCTTTCACTGATTAAATCGACCTTTTGCTTAGCTTTGACTTTGTTTAAATTCAGAGTTCTTGGAATTGGTGCCTTAGGTCAGTATCAACACATATGTGCTCAATAAAAATAACTCCCTTGAAAATAATACATTAGATAGAATACAGAGATATGGGGGCAAAAACAAAACAAAACAAAACAAAACAAAAAGCCAAAAAGCCCTAACACTGTTGTTGCAACCAAGCTATAACAAGTATAGGGGATTCATAATCTCTTGTGCCATCATTCATTTTTATTAAATGCCTTGGCTGTCACCTCGGGCGACTAGCTACTCCTTACAAAGTTATTATTTCTTTACTTTGGTTTACAGGAGATTGATCAAATCTACTTGTAGAAATCTAAATAACATCAGTAATATCAGTGAGTTGGTCATGTTATTTTGAACCTGTCTAGAGCATTTTTTCCAGAACTAAAGTCTGTACATGAAGTATGAAAGTTTAAGAAATAAACCTAGGTTGATATTTTCAACCAATAGGTATACCACTTTAGTTTAAAATTGTGGGACAGAAAGTAAATCTAGAATAAGTCATGTGATTTTCTTTTGTAATTGCTTTAATTAAATATACATATATATATTACATAGCAACATGTATCTTATATCATACAAAAAGGTATTTGAAACTTATTTGGTTATATTGAGACACCGTTTAGAAGGAAATTACAAATGTTTTACCAGGAAACTTATTTATCTGGCTGACAAGCTTAAATTTATACACATGAACAGACCTTGCTTTTGTCTTTGTGGAGTAGTCTTTGAAGGTGTCCTGGTAATAAGGTAAAGGGAGATACACAAAAAAGGTTGAAGTTCCTAATATTCTAAGTGTAGATATTATTAGCATTGTGAAGAAGCTATTTGAAAGGATTTATTTCATAAATACTTGTTAAATCTTTTCACTCATCCCATATATATTTTTTGAATATCTACTTTGTACTGATCTCCAGAAGATAAGATAATTTTTTTCAAGTACAATTAACACACAGCGTTACACTAGTTTTAGGTGTACAATACAGTGATTCAACAATTCTCTAAGTTACTCAGTGCTCATCACAATTAGCGTCCTCTTCATCTCCTTCACCTTTGTCACTCACCCACCCACCCATCTCCCCTCTGGCAACCATACAGTTCTGTGTATTTAAGAGTCTGATTTTGTTTTGTCTTTCTCTTCATTCCTTCATTTTGTTTCTTAAATTCCATATATGAGTGGAATCATATGGTATCTTTCTTTCTCTGACTCACTCCTTATCATTATCCATTCATCTATCGGTGGACACTTGGGTTGCTTCCATATCTTGGCTATTAAAGTAATACTGCAATAAACATAATGGTGCATATATCTTTTAGGATTAGTGTTTTCTATTTTTCTTGGGTAAATACCCCATAGTGGAATTATTGGATCATATGGTAATCCTATTTTTAATTTTTTGAAGAACCTCCTTACTTTTTTCCATAGTGGCTACATCAGTTTGCATTCCCACCAACAGTGCACATTTCTTTTTCTCTGTATTCTTGACAACACTTGTTGTTTCTTCTGTTTTTGATTTTAGCCATCCGAACAATTATGAGGTAATATCTCATTGCGGCTTTAGTTTGATTAGCGATGTGGAGGATCTTTCAAGGTATCTGCTGATTATCTGTAGGCCTTGGGAGAACTGTTTGTTTACTGTCCATCTTTTAAATTGGATTATTTGGGGGGTGGTTGGTGCTGAGATGTTAAGTTCTTTCCATAGTTTGGACATTAACCCCTTATCAGATATATCATTTGCAAACATCTTCTCCCATTCGGTAGATTGTCTTTTAGTTTTGTTGATGGTTTTCTTTGTCGTGCTAAAGCTTTTTATTTTGGTATTGCCACAGTAGTTTAATTTTGTTGTTATTGTTTCCCTTGACAGAGGAGACATATGTAGAAAAATATTTATGGTCAATGTGAAAGAAGTTACTGCCTATGCTTTCCTTTAGGATTTATGTTTTCAGGTTTCTCTCACATTAAGCCTTTAATTCATTTTGAATTTATTTTTGTGTATGGTGCAAGAAAGTGGTCCAGTTTAATTTTTTTGCATGTAGTCGTCCGGTTTTCCCAATGTCATGTGTTGAAGAGAATTGTTCCATTTTATATTCTTGTCTTCTTTTCTCCTGGATTATTTTACCATAAAAGCATAGGCATATTTCTGGGCTCTCTATTCTGTCCAATTACTCTATGTGCCTATTTTTGTGGCAGTACCGCACTGTTTTGATTCTTATAGTTTTGTAGTGTATCTTGCAATTTTGAATTGTGATATTTTTGTTCTTTGTTCAGGGTTGCTTTGCCTATTTGAGGTCTCTTGTGGTTTCTTACAAATTATAGGATTATTTTTTCTAATTGTGTAAAATATGCTATTGTTACTTTGATGAAGATTATATTAAATCTTTAGATTGGTTTTGGTAATACAGAAATTTTAATAGCATTTGTTCTCTCAATCCATAAGCATCTTACCAATGTTCTATAGTTTTTGGAGGATAGGTCTTTCATTTCTTTGGTTAAGTTTACTCCTAGGTATTTTATTATTTTTGGTGCAATTGTAAATGGGATTATTTCCTAAATTTATCTTTCTGCTACTTCACTATTAGTATGTAGAAATGCAAGATATTTGTGTATATTAATTTTGAATCCTATGAGTTTACTAAATTCGTTTATCAGTTCTAGTAGTTTTTTGGTGAAGGCTTTAGGGTTTTCTATATATAGTATCATATTACCTGCAAATAGTGAAAGTTTTACTTGTTCCTAACTAATTTGGGTGTCTTTTATTTCTTTGTCTTGTTTGTTGTGGTTAGGACTTCCAGTATTAGTTAAATACAAGTAGTGAGAGTGGACATCCTACTTTGATCCTGATCTTAGAGGAAAAGCTCTCGGTTTTTCACCATTGAGTGTGATGGTAGCTGTGGATTTTTCCACACATGGCCTTTATTATGGAGATATGTTCCCCCTAATCCTACTTTGTTGAGATTTTATCACGTATGGATGTTCTACTTTCTCAGATGCTTTTTTTGCATTTATTGAGATGATTGTATGTTTTTATCTATTCTCCTGTTGATGCGATGTAGCACCTCCATTGATTTGGAAATACTGAACTATTCTTGCATCCCTGGAATAAATTCCACTTGATTATTGGAAATGATTACTTAAAATGGTTTGCTTATACTTGTTGAGGATTTTTGCATCTATGTTCATCAGAGATATTAGCTTGTAGTTTTCGTTTTCTATTTTCGGTATGAGAGTAATGCTGGCTTTGTGGAATGAATTTGGAAGCTTTACCTCCCCTCTTTGAGAAGAAGAGGTATTAATTAACTTTTCTTTATATGTTTGGTAGACTTTACTTGTGAAGCCATCTGTTCTTGGACTTATGTTTGATGGGAATTTTTGAAATAGTGTTTCTATTTTACTATTAGTAATCAGTCTGTTCAAACTTTCTATTTTTTTTTTCTGATTCAATTTTGGAAAGTTATATGTTTCTTGGAATTTATCCATTTCTTCTAAGTTGTCCAATTTGTTGGCATATAATTTGTCATAATATTCTTTTATAATTCTTTGTTTTCTGTGATATTGGTAGCTATTTCTCCTTCTTTATTTCTGATTTCATTTATCGAGTTTTCTCTCTCTCTTTTATGAATCTGGCTAAAGGTATTTTACTTGAACATTTTAAAGAACAAGTTCCTTGTTTTAATAATCCATTCTATTTTGTAAATTGTGTGACACTGTGTGTGTGTGTGTGTGTGTGTGCGTGCAAGTATGTGTCTGTTTAACTTATTTCTACTCTAATCTTCATCATCCCCTTCCTTCTACTGGCTTTAGGGTCTGTTCTTTTTCTAAGTCCTTTAAGGGTGTAAAGTTAGATTGTTTACTTGAGATTTTTTACTTGCTTCTTGTGATAAGCTTATATTGGTAAAATCTTCCTTCTTAGATCAGGTTTTGATGCATCCAAAAATTTTTGGACTACTGAGTATTCTTTTTTATTTAATTCAATGTATTTTTTGATTTCCTCTGATTTCTTAGTTGATCCATTCATTTTTTAGTAGCATGTTATTTAACCTTCATATATTTGTGCCTTTTTCCCCTTATTTCTTTTCTTGTGATGAATTCCTAGTTTCATACTGTTGTAGTTGGAAAAAAATGCATGATACGATTTCAATCTTCTTGAATTTGTTGAGAGTTGTTTTGTGTCCTATTGTGTGATCTATTCTGGAGACTGTTCCATGTACACTTGAAAAGAATCTGTATTCTATTTTTTATGGAATGGTCTGAATATATCTGGTTCAATGTATCATTCAAAGCCAGTGTGTCTTTTTGATTTTTAGTCTGGATGATCTACCCATTGATGTAAGTGGGATGTTAAAGTTCTCTATTGTTACTGTCAATTTTTTCCTTTATGTCTGTAAGTATTTGCTTTATGTATTTGAGTGCTCCCATGTTGCAGGCATAAATATTTATAATTATTATACCTTCTTGTTGGATTGTCTCCTTTATCATTATGCAGTGCCCCCTTTGTCTCTTGGTATAGTCTTTTATTTTAAGTCTATTTTGTTTGAGATAAGATTGTTGCTGAGGTTTTCATTTTGCTTTTCTTTGCATGATAAAGCTTTTTCTATCCCTTCACTTTAAATATGTAGGTATCGTTAGGTCTAAATTCAGTCTCTTATAGGTAGCACACAGATAGGTCTTGCTTTTTTTATCCATTCAGTCACCCTAAGTCTTTTGATTGGAGTGTTTAGTCCATTTACATTGAAAGTAATTATAGACAGGTATGTATTTATTATCATTTTGTTACTTGTTTTATGGTTCTTTTTGTAGTTGTTCTCTGTCCCTTTCTTAAATGTTTACTTCCTCCACTGATTTTATGTATATGATGCCATACGTTACATACTTTTATGTTGTGAATCCCTTGACTGATTTTTACATTTATAATCGATTTTATTGTTTTTGTGCTTATAAGTGATTAATCTATGTTTATTTTGTTTGTATTTACCTGTGAACTTTTTCCCTTTCATAATTTTTCTTACTCCTGATTATTGTCTTTTCTTTCCACTCAATGTTTCCTGGAAGGCTGGTTTAGTGCTGATGTTTTCCTTTAATTTTTGTTTGGGAAACGCTGTGTATCTTCTTCTAGTCTGAATAATAAGCTTATTGGATAGATTACTCTGGGTTACAGGTTGCTTTTCTCCTCCTTTCAGCACTTTGAACATATCATGCCACTCCCTTGCATCCTGCCAAGCCACTACGTAAAAATTTGATGCTAACCTTATGAGGTTTCCCTTGTGCATAACTGTTTTCTTTTCTCTTTCTGCTTTTAAAATCCTTTCTTTATCACTACTCTATGCCATTTTAATTTCTGTATCTTGGTGTGGATTTTCTTGGGTTGGTTTTGTTGAGGCCTCTCTGTGCATCCTGGATATAGATGCCTATTTTCTCCCTCAGATTAGGGAAAACTTCAGCTATTATTTATTCAGATAAATTTTCTGCCCTCCTTTCTCTTTATTCTCCCTCTGGGATCCCTATAACAAAAATATTATTATGTTTGATGGCATCACTGAGTTTCCTTAACCTATTTTCATTTATTATTATTATTTTTTCTTCTTGCTATTCAGCTTGTTTCCTTTCCATTACCTTGTCTTTTGGGTCACTGATCCATTCTTCTGCTTCCTCTAATCTACTATTTATTCTCTTTAGTGTATTTTTTAATTTCAGTTATTGAGTTTTTCATCTGTGACTGGTTCTTTTTTATACCTAAATCTCTTTGTTCAATGTCTCACTGAGATCCCACACTCATTTTTCCACACCCTTTTCTCAAGTCCAATAAGTATTATGACCATGATTTTGAATTCTTTATCGGACACATTGCTTATCTCCTTTTCATTTACTTCTTTTGCGTGATCTTGTCCTGTTCTTTCATTTGGGACATATTCTTCTGTCTCCTCACACTGTCCAACTCTTTGTCTTTGTTTTTATGTACTAGGAAAATCAGATATGTGTCCCTCTCTTGAAAGCAGACTTATGAAGAAGTCTTGTGGTGCCCTGTAGTGTAACATCTCTTGTTCACCAGAACTTGATGCATCAGGGATACCTCCTATGTGTGTTATGTGCACCCTCGTGTTGGCTGAGCCATGTTTGTCTTCAGTTCAATTATCTGCAATGGCCCTTTTACCTGTTGCAGGAAGGGTTTGGTTCCTGTACTCTTAAAGGGACAATCGGGGGCCTCCTTGGACTTGTAGTTGGGTCAGACCAGATGTCTACCTTCAGTCTGTTTGCCAGAACTGTGGTTACATCAAACTGCAAGACACTCTTCCCACATTGTTCTCTGTTTGGTGTAGGCTCTGCAGTTAGACCAGATAGACATTTGTCTGTTGTTGTTCCCAGGTTGTCTTTTGGGACTACAGTGACCCCAGCAATAGGGCTTTTTCTTTGTCCTGCCTCCTGAGAGCTTTTTGTTGATGGACTGGCAGTCAGATTAGATGTCTGCCCCCAGCCCACTGCTGGGGCTGCAGTCAGAATGTGTGTGGTTATCTTCTTCTCCTCAGGGCAGGAGTCATTTTGCCAGTGCTGCTGGCTGCTGTTGGGGCTTCTTGCAGAAAGAAACATGTCAGGAATTTCTTTAGAGGATCTTTTGGTCAGTAGAGGAGGTTGGATTGCCTGAGTCCACAAGACAATATGAGGCAACAGAGAGTGAGAAAACTAGGTGGATAATGTTCATGCTTTTCCCCCCACAGGTGTCTGGTTATCTAGGCTGAGATGGGGAGGGGGAGAAATGGTGCCCCCAGGTCTTTTGTTTTGGGAGATGTTTCCTAAAAATTCCTGTCCCTCCATTGCAGATTCTGAGATTAGTAGACAAGCCTTTTTCCCATGTACTGTAGGCACATTTCAACTACTTCTTCTATGCTATATCTGGGTGTGGGTTTTTGTTATGCTGACTCTTTAGTGGCAGGGACTCAGTTTCCTATCACCCTTTGGTGCTCTCAGAGCTAAGTCCACTGAATTTTAAAGTACCCAGAGTTAGAGCGCTTGGGTGGCTCAGTCAGTTCACCGTCTGACTTTGGCTCAGGTCATAACCTCACGGTTTGTGGGCTTGAACCCTGCATCAGGCTCTGTGCTGACAGCTCAGAGCCTGGACCCTTTTTTGGAAACTGTGTCCCCCTTTCTCTCTGCCTCTCTCTGCTTGTGCTCTCTCTTTCCCTAGTAAATAAACATTTTGAAAAATGAAGTACCCAGAATTAAGCCCCCCTGGTTGTAATAACCTCATAGAGTTAAGGCCTACTGTTTTTCAAAGCCAAATGTTATGAGAGCTCGAGTGGGGACTCCTAGTGCTGGGGATGCCTGTTGTGGGATCTATTTCTTTTCATTCTGTATGCTTGTGGTGTCCTTCCTGTTTGTACTTAGTCTTGCCAAGAATTTAGTTTCCAACTGTGTGTCTGCCTTTACTACTCTTTCAGTGTGAACTCCTCTCTGTGATTAACTGGGAAGAGTCTATTCTGCCAGTTTCCAGATTGTTTCCTGGGTTAGTTGCACTGAAGTGGCTGTTATCTAGCTATATCCATGGGATGAGGTGAACTAGGGGTCCTCGTATACCACCATCTTCTCAGATTTCTCCTGAAAATAGGGTAATTTTTGAGCTCCTACTGAGAAAGCAAGTTCAGTGTCAAATGTTGCATTTAACTTTGAAAATGATACCTCACAATGTCCAGTGTAAATTTGACTACTTTATAATACAAATCTTCATTTTCCTGTATATTTATAACTGAACCTCTTCCTCATTTAGACTTTATCTTCCCAATAAGGCAAAATATGCAAAATGTATAGTGTATATCATGGTCCATTAGAGAAAGTATAGTTAGCAATGACTCTTCATAATAATTACAGATTCTAGCCTATATGGAACATTGTCATGTTGCCATGAATTGAGCTAGGTGTCTCACCCAGTTTTTACTTATCTCAACAGCTAAAGTCTGTAGTTGTCCCCTTTTTGTAAATGAAGCAACTAAAGTTAATACATGATAAGAAGCTTGTCTGAGGTCCACAGGGTGTATTATTGGGTGGTGCTAGCATTTTAACACAGACGTTTGCCCTCAAAGGTGATGTAATGCAGTGAGCCCTGATGTTTACATCCAGTTCTGCCACCGCTTACTTTGGGAAAACAATGAAGGCAGAGATCTCTGCTTATCTGGAGTTCCATTTGCCACAACTTTGCTAACTTCAGGGTGTTGATAGCTGTTGGATAGACTGACTCCCCATCAGAGGAGAAAGAAGAGCCCCTATTGCACTTAACGCAAAATGGAAATTTTCATGGGAGAATCATCTCAAGGAAAAGTACATACATGAAGAAGTCTCTGCAATGGTAAGCAACAGGAATCTAGATGCCATCTCCAACTGATCCCTTCTTTTACTGACAATTTGTCAGTAAAATTCAAGTAAGTAAAATTTAGCATAACCTCTACTCATTATGAATATCTTCTTTAAACAAAAATAATGTTCCTATCCTATAAGTGATTTTTCAAGAAATATCAGGCAATTGCAAAAGAGTACATTTATTAATGTTAAGTTTTATTATCAAAAGCACATGTATATATACAGATGGCTAGAATTTAAGTTTAGAGATGTTGGTCTTTTTAATTAGTATGAATTAACAGCATCACACAAATCACTAAATAGCATGCAATTATTTGCTAATGAGTTGTAATCATAAGTCATTACCCAAAGAGTAAATTAAATATTCATTAGAAAAAATCATTATTAATTGCATTAATCATTTCAATTAAAAGACTGCATTTTTTTATGAATCTGGGATTGTTTTAGTTTCCATCTTTGGAAAGTCTGGGTTTTTTCCTTCAAATTTCTGGATTTTTAAAAAATAAAAATAAATGAATCTTATTTCTACAATGTTTGAAGACTAACTGAAGTGATTCCTCTTTATGTGGCCATTATTAGTTTATATGAAGTAGTAGAGCCTAGAAAACTAATTCAATATTTCCAAAAGAAATAGAAAATCTGCATGGTTTATAAGATAGATCTCTCATATTTTAACATTTACATCTCTATGATGAATGACATTCTAATTTCCTCAGTACATTGTATGGCAGACTGATGGTTAATTTTGTATGTCAACTTGATTGGACCATAGGATGGCCTCTGATATCTGTTAAGACATATTTTCTGAATGTGGCTTGAGGGTGTTTCCAGAAGAGACTAGTATATGATTTGGTAGACTGAGTAAAGCAGAGAGCTCTCCCATATTTGGCAACCCAGTGCCTAAATAGAATAAACATTCAGGCTCTCTTTGCCTGAATGTTGAGCTGGGACAAGGACCTTTCCCCTTTAGCACTCCTAGTTCTGGGAGCCTTCAAATTCAGACTGGGACCCACCCTTTTGGCTTTCCAGCGCTCAAGGCATTGAACTACATCACTAGCTTTTTTTGGGTCTCTGACTGGCAGGCAGCAGGTCTTGGGACTTCTCACCCTCTATAACCTAATATCTATGGAAGCTCTTTAGGATGATGAGATTTAAAGACATGAATGACACTATTCTCATTAGTAAAGAGAGTATTGATGATCCATGATATGATTTGGCAACAGTGACATGGAAAATATCTGCACCAAATCCTCCTAATCGATCACTACAAGAAACAGAGAGCAAGATGACTCTGTATATGAAAGTTTAGAACACTTGGGGAAAACTAACAAATAAAATATGACACTGGTTGGTTTCTCCTGTTTTAGACAAAATGGAGAAAGAAAAGGATAAGCTCAAGGATTCAAATTCCTAGTTTAAGTGCCATATAAATGACCTGAGAGCCTATGTGCACCCTAAAGGAAACTCTTATCTCCTGTAGATGAACTAAATTGGTGAAAATCAAATGCAGAATTTCATCTATGATTGATTGAATTACAATGCAATTTGAATTTTTAGCTTTGCAAATTATTAAAGCAAGAGCATTGATTAAGAAAGAATGGGATCTTGTAAACTGGGTTGGTGATGTATGGAAAGATGCTGATGAAGCTGAGAACATCTTTACCCTAAATTTCAATAAGCCCTCTTTCTAAGGGGAAATGGCTTCACTGCCACCATTGGCAATGAAATGACATCCTCACTCACAGTGTTACCAGATGACTCTTCCACCTCTGTCTGAGGTGTCTGAGGGGATTAACCACATACTTCCTGGGGCAGTAGCCATGCAAGACAAGACTGATTCTTCTCATGACATACCCCTACCACCCCTCTCTGTTTCTAGGCCTATAATGAGACTTAAGTACCAGTAAGATACTCACCAAAGGAGAGTGCACAAAGTGTGACTCATAAGGAGGTGGACCACACTCCAAAAATGCTACTTGAGTAATTCACACAGACAGGAATCTGGGGACCATGTGTAGGAATGAATACCAAAGATATGGGATAATGATGGAAGGAACATTAAGTTGTATCAGACCAAATTTATTGATATGGGCTCACTGAGCAGAGATTCTGCATTTAATGGGCTAGCTTAGGGAGTTAAAAAGTTCTCTAAAATTTGCTTGGTTGTCTGAAACATGAACCAAAAGATGGCCGATTGTGAGAAAATCAGAAATTCCTTATGGTTTAAATGTAGAGAAAGGGCTCGGGAAATTGGAATATTAGAGTGGATTTGTTGTTTAATACCTGCTCATTCACACTGGGAGGACCCAGAAGATAGGCCTTCCATCACAACTGTGAGAAATAAGTGTGTGAGGGGTACCCGATCCTGGAAGGGTTCCATGATCATCCTCTCTAGGTGAGATCTCACGATGCAAACTGTAGCCACTTCATGGGGAAACCTAAACATGAGAGGGGTAATTAGATTTCGGGATCAGGGGCCAAGAAGAGACTCTCAAATGCCAAAGGCAAGATGGAGGTCACTGGTAGCAGAGTTGAAGGAAATCTGAGGTGTTAGCTAGTTGATGACTGTTTTCCTAGAAGTGAATAGGCAGGATGCCTACTAAATTCTTACCTGAGCTGTTTGAACAGAAATGTTCTAGAAGAAGTGAACAAAAGTGTAACTTGATGGTCCCTCAATTAATTCTCAAACTTGAGCCAATTTGTAGACCCAGAAGCCCATGAATAAAGGAAAGGATGGGTTCCTTTGAGAAACAACCCTGGTATACCAGCAAAAATTTATACTGTAAATCTTCTTCCCAGCTCTCCCCAAAACGACTCACAATCTTTTACCAGTATAAATATATATTGGGGAAAAGTGGGGGAAATGGGCTTTTAGGGGATTTCTGGACACTGGATTCTTTGCTTTTCTTTTCTCTTTTCTTTTTCCTTTCCTTAGCTTCAGGAATTCATGAACTTTACTGAGTTCATTTATATTACAGGTTTTATTATTTTTCTTTTTTAAAAAATTGCTTTTTGATGTTTATTAGGTTTTGAGAAACAGAGAGAGACAGAGTCCAAGCAGGGGAGGGGAAGAGGGAGAGAGAGACACAGAGTCTGAAGCAGGCTCCAGGCTCCGAGCTGTCAGCACAGAGACCGATGCAGGGCTTAAATTCATGAACCAAGAAATCATGACTTGAGCTGGAGTCAGATGCTCAACCAACTGAGCTTCCCAGGTGCCTTTATATTACAGTTTTTAATTGAGACAAAATTTGCATAACATTGGACCGACCACTTTAAAGGGAGAAGTTCAGTGAGAAACATTTAGGGTCCTTACAGAGTTTGTACAAACATCACATCTATCTATTTTGGAAAACTTTGTATTACTCTGGATAGAAATCCAGTACCCATTAAGCAAGTCATCCTCCTTCCTCTCTTCACCTTCTGGTGACCAGTCTGCACTGGGCTGTCTTTATTTGCATATTCTAAATATTTCATATAAATGGGATCATATAGTATGTGATGTTTTGTGTCTACTTTCTTCCACTGGGCCTAATTTTTTGAGGTTTATCACATTGTACCAAATACTAGGACTTCATTTTTTATGGGTGAATAATATTCTATTATCTGTACATACCACAATTTTTTACTCACTTGTTCATCCATTGATGGATATTTGGTTGCCTCCACCTTTCAGCTGTTGTGGATAGCACTACTGTGCTTGTACATGTATTTACCAGTTTTCTTTTCTTATGGGCACATACCTAGGAGTGGAATGACTGGGTCATATGGCATTTCTATGTTTGCCACTTTTTCTTATTTGAGTATGGGTGACAGACAATGTTACATTAATTTTAGGTGTACGATGTAATGACTTGACAAGTGTACACACAAATGTAGCCACCATCTGTCACCAGACGAGGCTATTACACTACCACTGGCTATATTTGTTATGCTTATGAATAAGTCCCCATGACTTATTTATTCCATAACTGGAAGCTTGGACCCTCCACTCTCCTTCACCCACTTTGCCCATCCCCACACCTCTTCCCCTCTGACAACCACCACTTTGTTCTCTGTACTTATAGGTCTGCTTCTGCTGTTTGATCGCTTATTCATTTGTTAACATTTTGAAGACCCACCACCTGTCCCCATTGTCCATTCCTGCCAAGAATGTAGGACAGTTCCAATTTCTCCATCCCCTCTCCAATACTGGTGAGTTAGTTTTCATAGCTCCGAGGTGGAGTAATCTTTCAATGCTAAGCCAGACGGCTAGAGTTTTGCCTTTGCTGTCACCCCCTGCTTCTGCAGTGCCCATGTGCAAGCCTGTGGTCGCCTCCCTTCCATTTCTGAGCATATATCCAAATGTGCATGATGGTCCTGCACGTTGCATTCCTTATTCCCTGGGGTATGTAGTGATTGTTCCGAGTCTTCATTCCTGCAAAAGACTTCTTTCTCTGCCTCCTCCTTTTCATGTTGGGGTCTATTTGATTTTTGCACTGTGTGCTGTTTCTTGCCCTACAGGGGCAGGGATAATGGATGTCTGTAAAAATTTTGACAACACAGGGCCACTGCCTGGACAGCTACTCCACCTGAGGGAGAAGGGAGGAAAAACAAAGGTCAGTCTTTGTGTCTGTCCCTCAGGGAAATGCTGAAAGGTCAAAACACCGTGTTTTAAGCTATGCTTTTTAAGAACTGCATTATTTTAAGAACAAGGTCCATACTAACCCATGACATTAGTAAGCTACATCAGGAATATCAGTCACCGTATCTATAGCTGCAGCCACTACCACTGGAGTCGGTAGGCCAGTGAACAGAAATGCCACATGTTCTTATAAAATATCGCCAGGCCCTCCCCCCTCTTAATTAAGCAGTTCTCTGATTGCTACAAGTTTTGGATTCGATTCCAGAGTTCCAGAAAATTGATTCTAAAATTCTTTTTTGATGTGAAATTCTCTTTCATATCCTTAAACATTCATTCTTTGCTTTCAAGTTTTAAAATTAACTCAGACTGAGCCAAATTCTTGTTACCCTATCCTGTAAGTCAGGCTTTTCTAGGTCTTGACCTTCTCAGTAAGTGCTAACCTTATTTTTCCTGGTTTATTTATTTATTTATTTATTTATTTATTTATTTATTTATTGCTTGCATTACTGAAATATAGGGTATATAAGATCAAGACTTCTGTTTAGTTCATTTCTGTGTGCCTTATTAATAGAAAATATGATAGGTATTCAATACATATTTGTTGAATAGATGTAGAATTAAGTTATCATCTTTTCACAGCCTTTTACCTGGATTCTTCAGTATGAATAAATCACTCTTATTTCTATTGTAGTATGTCTCATTGCCTCTTATTACAATCTGCCTCATTCAGCTTTTGTGTATGCTTTTAAGTAACTGTAGTGCTAGCGTGCAAGTGCCTTGAGAGTGAGGTTTTATAGACCTAGCACAATACCTTACCAAGAATAGATGCTCAGCTATTATTAATGGCTTTAAAAATCTCAAGCTGGATTCTTCTAGAATTTATAGGAAGGCCATGAATAGGCATTATCTAAATAGTATGGCTTGTCCTCTAGAATGTCTATATTCTATAGGTAATCATTTAAAGACAATCTATGGTCATTTACTATTAAATTCTTAGTTATTAGTAACTTTTACTACTTACTCTTCTCCCCTCATAAGATAGGGTCCAATAGAGTGTTTTTGTATTTATCAGTTTTTGTTGAAAACGCCAGCTACATTATTTGGGTACAATAATTATTAAAAATAATGAGAGAAGGGAAGAATATTGAAAATAATGAGAGAATGAAAAAATAAAAGAAAGGAAGTAAAAATTCATTTGAGGGAGCTAGAATACAAATGATATTTTTCTTTATCTGTAAACTCCTATCATTCAGAAACACCACAAAGTCTTTTTTATGGGCTGAGAATAAAACTTTTATATTGATCTTTAATCATGTTTAGTCCTTTTTTGGTTTTTGGTAGATTTTCAGTAGTAGACTGGTAAGAAAGGAAAACAATAACAACTAGGGCAAAAGTGTAGTTAGAAGAGAACCAGAAACAAACATTTAGGAGCACATATTTTTATCTATCACATTATTACTAGTGGGACAAAAATGAGAACAAACGTTTAGAGTGAGGAGATTGTCAATAAATATCGATGCACCAATATTATGAGTCTTAAAATAGTGTATTTAAAGAAACTGAGTTGTTCATTATATAATGTTAATTAAAAAGAGGTCAAAATCTAATATGTTCTGTGACACTCTTTTTGCTTGAAAATTTCCAATAGTTAATGAAATTGGAAGAAAATACATCAACTATTTTAACTGTACTTCATGGACTCTGAGAATACAGATACCATTTATTTAATAATTTTACATTGTCAAATTGTCCAAATCATCTATAATGTACATTCCTTTTTTTTTCTGATTCATTTATTGAGGACTCCAATACCAAATGTGGGCCTACCTAAGGTCTTTACATTCAGTTTTTATGGGATCTTAGAGAACTAAATGAAAACCACCCTACAATCAGAAGTCATTTATGCAGAACTTGCTACTTAGCAAGTCATGCCATTTGCATTTGGCAGAAACTCAATGGTAGGCAGAGGAATGGGAAAGAGTTGGTATCAAAAGAAGATGAAGACGAAGAAGAAGATGAAGAAGACAAAGAAGACGAAGACGAAGACGAAGACGAAGACGAAGAAGAAGAAGAAGAAGAAGAAGAAGAAGAAGAAGAAGAAGAAGGTTTATGAGGGCTGATATAATCTGATTGGAGGTCATTGGCATTGAGGAGACAGAAGTGATCTAAGTAACAGTTGGTTTAAGGAGTGTCTTTAGCTTTCTATGGTTGATCCTGAATTGGAAACAGTGGCAAAAAAAAAAAAAAAACAAGTAAAACTATCAATTCTGGACCAAGTGCTGGTCATCCTGGGCTGCTTGCTACAGAGATTGTTGATCAGATTTCCTATGATCACATATGGCATGTCATTGTCCATTTGTGTGTATGGTGTCTCCATCATTACAACTAACTCTCATGTATTTTATTTTATTTTATTTTTTAAATATTTTATTTATTTCTAGGAGAGAGAGAGAGAGACAGCGTGAACAGGGGAGGGTCAGAGAGAGAGGGAGTCACAGACTGAAACAGGCTCCGGGCTCTGAGCTGGCAGTCATCCCAGAGCCCGACGCGGGGCTCGAACCCACGAACCGCGAGATCATGACCTAAGCGAAAGTCGGACGCTTAACCGACTAAGCCACCCAGGCGCCCCAACTCTCATGTATTTTAGAGCACAGACATAATGTACATTCTTATTTTTATTTTTAAGGAAAAAATATTCAAAAGAGACAACACATGTAGCTTTATGGGTTATTGACCTAATCTAGGTAATACTTATTAAAATAAAGGCTGCTATAATCCTGATTATGACTATAATTTATCTCTTCATTCAGTCAATCTAGCAAGTATTTTCTGAATATGGAAAGTATGTCAGTTACTATGCTACAGGCTGAAGCTATGTCAACGAGGGAGATAGATATAAACTTGCTCTCACCGACCTGCATTTCTCATGACTCTTGCAGCTGGTCTCCATCCCTGACCTGCTCACCTAACTGGGCTGCGTGCACTTTAAGGCAAAGCTATGTCAGTAAAGGTTATATCTCTAGTCCCCGGTATCAGCATATTCAGTTGCTACATGATTTTTGAATGAATATAGGAAGTAGTGTTTTTTAAACTCTGAAACTCAATGCAAGTGTCCGGGTTAACCCTGGCCACTGCATGAGTCTGTAGGAGGTAAAACACAAGCATAAAATATGCATGGGTAACACCTACTGCAGAGACGTCTTAAGTGCCCACTCTGATTTTCTGGCCATGAAGGAAAAATTGTTTGCACGCTGTGGTACTATGATAAATAAGGAAGCAAGAATGAGCAACTGAAATGTTTTAGCTTCTAGTGTTATAAAATTTGAATTAATAAATACTTTGGTTTCTATCTTTGAACAAAAATGTCTCTTGAGTTATGTTTTAAAAGCATTTAATAGGGGTGCCTAGGTGGCTCAATCTGTTAAGCGGCTGACTTCAGCTCAGGTCATGATCTCTCTGTTCACGGATTCGAGTCCCATGTAGGGCTCCATGCTGACAGCTCAGAGGCTGGAGTCTGCTTTGAATTCTGTGACTCTCTCTCTCTGTCTTTAGCTCACACACTGTCTCTCAAAAATAAATAAATATTAAAAATTAAAAATAAAAGCATTTAATAAAATATATTAAATGCATTTTAATAAAATATAATTTTATTTGCTTTATTTTTAATGTTTTTTATTAATCTATTTATTTATTTTGGGGGGGCCTGGTGGGGCTGATACAACTCTGGCTGGATGCCATGAGAGCAGAGCGACCGCTTGAGCCCTTGGTGGCCTGGAACAGCCTGCTGGACTGCTGGCTCATCATTTTCTCTGGACACATTAAGATGTCCTGATTCAGATGCCTCTGAGGAAAAGGCACCTTCTTTTTTTTTTTTTTTTTTTTTTACAAATAGTTTATTGTCAATTTGGTTTCCATATAACACCCAGTGTTCATCCCCACAAGTGCCCTCTTCCATGCCCATCTCCCCCCTCACCCCCCACACCCATCAGTCCTCAGTTTGTTCTCAGTATTCAAGAGTCTCACATGGTTTGCTTCTCTCCCTCTCCCCCACTATTTCTCCCCTTCTTCTCCCCTTGTTCCTCCATAAAGTTCCTCCTAATCCTCCTATACTTGCAAGCATATGATATTTGTCCTTCTCTGCCTGACTTATTTCACTCAGCATAACACCCTCAAGGTCCATCCATGTTGCTACACATGGCCAGATTTCCTTCTTTCTCATTGCCATGTAGTATTCCATGGTATAGATAAACCACATCTCTTGACCCATTCATCCATTGATGGACACTTAGGCTCTTTCCATATTTTGGCTATTGTTGAGAGTGCTGCTATGAACATTGGGGTACATGTGCTCCTATGCATCAGCACTCCTATGTCCTTTGGGTAAATTCCTAGCAGTGCTATTGCTGGGTCATAGGGGAGTTCTACTGTTAATTTTTTGAGGAAACTCCACACTGTTTTCCAGAGTGGCTGCGCCAGTTTACATTCCCAACAGCAGCGTAGGAAGATGCCCGTTTCTCCACATCCTCACCAGCATCTAGAGTTCTCTGATTTGCTCATTTTAGCCACTCTGACTGGCATGAGGTGGTATCTCAGTGTGGTATTGATTTGTATTTTCCTGATGAGGAGGGATGTTGAGCATCGTTTCATGTGTCTGTTGGCCATCTCGATGTCCTCTTTGGAGAAGTGTCTCTTCATGTCTTCTGCCCATTTCTTCACTGGGTTGTTTGTTTTTTGGGTGTGGAGTTTGGTGAGTTCCTTATAGATTCTGGAAATTAGCTCTTTATCTGATATGTGATTTGCAAATATCTTTTCCCATTCCGTTGGTTGCCTATTAATTTTCTGGGTTGTTTCCTTTGCTGTGCAAAAGCTTTTAATCTTGATGATGTCCCAACAGTTTATTGTTGCTCTTGATTCTTTTGCCTTTGGGGATGTGTCAAGTAAGAAATTGCTGCGGTGGAAGTCAAGGAAGTTGTTTCCTGCTTTCTCCTCTAGGGTGTTGATAGTTTCCTGTCTCACGTTCAGGTCCTTTATCCATTTTGAGTTTACTTTTGTGTAGGTGTGAGAAAATAATCTAGTCTCATTCTTCTGCATGTTGCTGTCCAGTTCTCCCAGCACCATCTGTTAAAGAGGTTGTCTTTTTTCCATTGGATACTCTTAACTGCTTTGTCGAAGATTTATTGGCTGTATAATTTTGGGTTCACTTCTGAGTTCTTAATTCTATTCCATTAGTCTATGTGTCTGTTTTTGTGCCAATACCATACTATCTTGATGATGACAGCTTTGCAATAGAGGCTAAATTCTAGGATGGTGATACCTCCCGTTTCGGTTTTATTCTTTAGTATTACTTTGGCTATTCAGGATCTTATGTGGTTCCATACAAATGATAGGATAGTTTGTTCTAGTTTTGAGAAGTATGCTGGTGCAATTTTGATTGGGATTGCATTGAATGTGTAGATTGCTTTGGGTAGTAATGACATTTTAACTGTATTTATTCTTCCAATCCATGAGCATGGAATGTTTTTCCATTTCTTTGTGTCTTCTTCAATTTCCCTCATAAGTTTTCTATAGTTTTCATCATACAGATCTCTTGTATCCTTGGTTAGGCTTATTCCTAGGTATTTTATGGTTTTTTGTGCAATTGTGAATGGGATCAGTTTCTTGATTTCTCTTTCTGCTGCTTCATTGTTGCTGTATAAAAATGGAACCAATTTCTGCATGTTGATTTTGTACCCTGTAACTTTGCTGAATTCTTGGATCAGTTCTAGTAGGCTTCTGGTAGAGTCTGTCGGGTTTTTGATGTAGAATATCATGTTGTCTGTGAAGAGTGAAAGTTTGACTTCTTCCTTGCCAATTCTGATGCCTTTGATTTCCTTTTGTTGTCTGATGGCTGATGCTAGGACTTCCAGCACGATGGTAAACAGCAGTGGTGAGAGTGAACATCCCTGTCGTGTTCCTGATCTCAGGGGAAAGCTCTCCGTTTTTCCCCGTTGAGGATGATGTTAGCTGAAGGCCTCTCATAGATGGCTTTGATGATGTTTAAGTAAGTTCCTTCTATCCCTACTTTCTCCAGGGTCTTTATTAAGAAGAGATGCTGTATTTTGTCAAATGCTTTTTCTGCATCTATCGATAAGATCATATGGCTTTTATCTTTACTTTTGTTGATGTGATGTATCACATTGATTGATTTGCGAATGTTGAACCAGCCCTGTAACCCAGGAATGAATCCCACTTGATCCTGGTGGGTAATTCTTTTTATGTGCTGTTGGATTTGATTTGCAAGTCTTGTTGAGGATTTTTGCATCCGTATTCATCAAGGATATTGGCCTGTAGTTCTCTTTTTTGCTGGATCTCTGTCTGGCTTGGGAATCAGAGTGATGCTGGCTTCATAAAATGAGTCCGGGAGTTTTCCTTGGGTTTCTATTTTTTGAAATAACTTGAGAAGATTTGGGATTAATTCTGTTTTATTTTTTTTTAATTTTTTTTAATGTTTTATTTATTTCTAGGAGACAGAGAGAGAGACAGCATGAGCAGGGGAGGGTCAGAGAGAGAGGGAGTCACAGATTGAAACAGGCTCCAGGCTCTGAGCTGGCAGTGAGCACAGAGCCCGATGCGGGGCTCGAACCCACAAACCGCGAGATCATGACCTGAGCGAAAGTCGGACACTTAACCGACTAAGCCACCCAGGCGCCCCGGATTAATTCTCTTTTAAATGTCTGGTAGAATTCCCCTGGGAAGCCATCAGGTCCATGGCTTTTATTTGTTGGGAGATTTTTGATAACTGATTCGATTTCTTCACTAGCTATGGGTCTGTTCAGATTTTCTATTTCTTCCCGTGTGAATTTTGGTAGTTGTGTGTGTGTTTAGGAATTTGTCCATTTCTTTTAAATTGTCCAATTTGTTGGCATATAATTTTTCATAGTATTCCCTGATAATCACTTGTATTTCTGAGTGGTTGCTTGTAATAAGTCCATTTTCATTCATGATTTTGTCTCTTTGAGTGCACTCTCTTTACTTCTTGAGAAGCCTGGCTAGAGGTTTGTCAATTTTGTTTATTTTTTTCAAAGAACCAAGTCTTGGTTTCGTTGATCTGTTCAATTATTTCTTTGGTCTCTGTGTTGTTTATTTCTCCTCTGATTTTTACTATTTCTCTTCTTCTACTGGGTTTGGGGTGCTCTTGTTTCTCTGCCTCCAGTTCCTTTAGGCGAGTTGTTAGATTTTGCACTTGTGCTTTCTCTAATTTCTTGAAATAGGCTTGGAGTGCAATGTACTTTCCTCTTAGGAATGCCTTTGCTGCATCCCATAGATTTTGGATTGTTGTGTTTTCATTTTCGTTTGTTTCCATATATTTTTTAATTTCATCTCTAATTGCCTGATTGGCCCATTCATTCTTTAGTAGGGTGTTCTTTAACTTTCATGTTTTTGGAGGTTTTCCAGACTTCTTTGATTTCAAGTTTCAAAGCATTATGATCTGACAGTGTGCATGGTATGGTCTCAGTTCTTTTATATTTATTGAGGGCTGCTTTTTGTCCCAGTATGTGACCTATCTTGGAGAATGTGTCATACGCACTTGAGAAGAAATAAATTCCCTGGCCTCAGAATGTAAAGTTCTAAATATATTTGTCAGATCCATATGGTCCAATGTATCTTTCAAGTCCATTATTTCTTTAGTGATTTTCTTTCTGGTTGACCTATCCATTGCTGTAAATGGAGTATTAAAGTCCCTTTCTATAGCACATTTTTATTTATAAGCTTGTTTCTGTTTGTGATTAATTGTTTTAGATATTTAGGTGCTTCCATATTAGGTGTGTAGACATTTATGATTGTTATTCTTCCTGATGGATGGACCCTGTAATTATTATGTAGGGCCCTTCTTCATCTTTTGTTATTGTCTTTAATTTAAGTACAGTTTGTCTGATATAAGTATAGCTACTACGGCTTTCTTTTGATTTTCTGTAGCATGATATATATTTCTCCATCCCCTTACTTTTAATCTGAAGGTAGCTTCCAGTCTAAAATGAGCTTCTTGTAGGCAGCATACAGATGAATTTCGCTTTTTTTATCCATTGTGCTACCCTATGTCCTTTGATTGGAGCATTCAGCCCATTTACATTCAGTGTTATTATTGAAATATGTGGGTTTAGATTGTGTCCTTTGTGGCGTTCATGCTTGTGGTGGTGTCTCTGGTGTCGTTGTTCCTTGCAATACTTCCCTCAGAGAGTCACCCTCAGGATTTCTTGTAGGGCTGACTTAGTGGTGACAAATTCTCTCAATTTTTGTTTATTTGGAAAGACTTTTATCTCTCCTTCTATTTTGAATGACAGGCTTGCTGGATAGAGGATTCTTGGCTGCATATTTTTTTCTGTTCATCACATTGAAGATCTCCTGCCATTCTTTTCTGGCCTGCCACGTTTCAGTAGATAGGTCTGTCACCACTCTGATAGGTTTCCCTTTGTATGTTAGGGTCCTTTTCTCCCCAGCTGCTTTCAAAATTCTCTCTTTGTCCTTGTATTTTGACATTTTTACTATGATATGTCGTGCAGAAGATCGATTCAAGTTACGTCTGAGGGGAGTCCTCTGAGCCTCTTGTATTTCCACATTTACTTCCTTCTCCAGGTCGGGGAAGTTCTCTGCTATAATTTGTTCCAGGACTCCTTCAGCACCTTTCCCTCTCTCTTCCTCTTCTGGGATTCCTATGATACGGATATTGTTGTGTTTGACTGTATCACTGAGCTCTCGAATCTTCTTTCATGTTCCTGGATCAGTTTGTCTCTTTTTTTGTCAGCTTCTTGTTTTTCTATAATGGTGTCTTCTAAATCACTTATTCTCTTTTCTGCCTCTTCAATCCATGCATTGGACACTCCAGTTTATTATGTATTTCATTTATCGCATTTTTAATTCATCATGCCTATTTTTGTTCTCCATGTTGTTTGTAGCCATAGTTTCTTTGATGTCCTCTATGCTTTTTGCAAGCCCAGCGATTAATTTTATGATTATTGTTCTAAAATCTTGTTCAGTTATGCTGCTTATATCTGTTTTGAGCAGTTCATTAGCTGTCAATTCTTCTTGGAATTTCTTTGGAGGAGAGCTCTTTCGTTTCGTCATTTTGGTTAGCTTTCTGTCTCTTGTTAGTTTTAAAGACTTGTTATGCTCTCTGCACCTGTGAGCGCTGCTGTACCCAAGAAGACTCTTTGACTGTCCAGGGCCTATCCTTTCAGAAAGTGTTCTTTGAATGGTATCTCTTGGTCTCTCTTGTTGAGACCTTGGTTATTTTATTTTCCTACTCATAGTGGTATTTGGGACTCTCCACCATGTGTACTTTGGCTTGTTTCTTGAGGTAGCCCTGGAGAAGAAAACATACAGACAAACACACAGGGAACAGAGGGACACAAACGTACAAACAAATCCAACAATCACGCTAACCAAGAGGGAAAACTAAAAAGTAATGAGAAAAGATGGAGGAGGGAAGGCGAATGATAGAAAATAAAAATACATAAAAAGTCAAAAAGAAGAAAAGAAAAGGAAGAATGAAGAAAACTGATAGACAAAGATCGGTTTAAAGCATATAACCAGATTTCCCAGCTACAATTAAATAGCCGGGTGTATGCAGTGCTTGTTGAAGAGCTAGAGAAAGAGAGGTGATAGGGCGGAGATGAGGCAAAATTGGAGATAGAATGAACAGGCAGAAGGGATAAGAAGCTTTTTTCAAAGAGCTAAAGGGTGGAATATGGTTGGAGAGGTGAGAGAAAGAAGGTGGTGTTATCTAGAGAAACTATCTAGTCTGATTACTCCTGAGAGGCTTTGTTATACCGCCATTAACAGTTCCACTGGTCACTGCTTCCCTGTTGCCGGGGGTTGAGTGGAGGGTGGGGGAAATGCCACAGCCTCAGATCCCCCGGGGTCAAGCAGCAATACAACCCGAGTGCGTCTGGGGATCGCAGCCACTTCAGGTCCGCAGAGTCCGCGTCGCCTCACCCCGCCGCAACCGCTTCAGAAGGCAACTTTCTTTCACACAGCCGCCACTTCACTGGGCCCCTGCGCCACTTCACCGGGTCTCCACAACCGCCGCTTCAGCGGGCCGATGTCGCACGCACCACTGCCGCTTCACCCGGCCCTGGGACTGCCGCCACAGGCGTTGCTGCTGGTTCACCGGGCCACCGCTGCCACGGGTGGTGACGGGCGAACGGCAGTTGAGTTTTTCCTGGCGCCTTCTGGGACCAGGGCACCTAGCTTAAAGTCAGCACCCCAGCTAGAGCTAAAAAACACTGTCTTTCCAAGCTGAGGTTTTTTTCTCTTCTCCAGGGATGGTTCTATGAGCAATCTCAGCTTTTCTTTCCTTTCCCCTGGACTCGCGGCAGCTCACCACCACTCGCTGGTTAATCACTCACTGCAGCTGCACGCAAACCGGGTTCCCTGCCCTCCCTCCGTATCTCTGGGTCCCGTCCCGCTTTTATCTTCCCCAGTTCGCACTCACGCACTTATGAGGTTTCCTTCCCAGTGTACTCTGTCTCTTTCTCTTCCCAAACTCCTGTGGCTCAGTGTCCTACGGCTTCAGGCCTTCTCTGCTTGAGAGATGAGTGCAGGCGAAATGTATGGAGCTCCCTACTTCTCTGCCATCTTGCCTCGCT
Organism: Proteles cristata cristata; assembly: GCA_017311185.1. Lineage (NCBI taxonomy): Eukaryota > Metazoa > Chordata > Mammalia > Carnivora > Hyaenidae > Proteles > Proteles cristata. The sequence continues at coordinate 209,432 of JAESUZ010000432.1, read as the reverse complement.
CTCTGTTTATTTATTTTTGAAAGACAGAGACAGAGCATGAGTAGGGTAAGGGCAGAGAGAGAGGGAGACACAGAATCCAAGGCAGGTTCCAGGCTGCGAGCTGTCAGCATGGAGCCCAACATGGGGCTCAGCCTGAGGCAAAGTCGGATGCTTAACCAACTGAGCCACCCAGATGCCCCTAAAATATAACTTTAAATATGTATTCAAGAATTAATCTCCTGCTCCTTATGAAAGTGCCTTTGGAGTAAGTTAGAAGGAGTAAGCAGTGCTTTTGGAGAGAACAAGCTTGGAGAGATGGTTTGGGAAGGAAAAGGTTCCTGCTTCTGTTTTTAGGAGCAAGGTGATCTGAGCTCGGGTCATGAAGTGGGACCACTGTGTGCACATCCTGATTCTTTAAGTGGGTGTGAAACCCCACTGGACCTGCTGCTGGGGAAAACCCCGCTCTAGTAAGACCAAGGTCTAATGGTGCCATCTTTGTTATTCCCGTCCACCATGCAAGAAGCACCCAGCCCTTTGTCTGAGAGCATCCTCCTTCAGGCTTAGATGGATACTTAAGAGAGCTGGTGACGGGTACTTCATTCTTGGACAGGTTTGGTTTCTTCTCCTTTTTAAGAACCTGATGTTAAGTGGACTCAATGTGATCAGTAAGTGACTGTGTGTTAGAGAAATGAGGGATGGGCTCTTTCCATTTCTCTTAACTCCTTTACTAAAACATTGGCAATGACCATATATGACACCAAAACATAACACATATACTTAAAAAGCAAAGTTTCAAACTTTTCATAGTAAAACAAGGACATGTATCAACACAATGTATTTTTAAGAATCAAAATAAAGAAAACTATTTTCCTGGTAACTCCATATGCTTGACAGGAATTTGGGTTTTGTTAGTGTTCCACCAGTTTACATACCCTTTGTTCAGATAGAAAGAAGGTAATTTCAACCATTATATTGTTATAGTTCTGAACCCATCTACAATTATAATCATCATATTTGATTTGACGAGAAAAAAAAAGCAAACTACATTGTATTAACACTACAAAATCACCTTTCAACATTGATAATGTATATATAATATATATACATATAATACATATATATAATACACACACACACACACACACATATATGTGTGTGTGTGTGTGTGTCCTAGTTGTTATATAATTTTTCAAGATGTTACCAACAGGGTGTAGGGGGATCTGAGTAAAGGAGTACATAGAATCTTTCTGTATTATTTCTCACATTGCATATGAACTTATAGTTATCTTAAAACAAAAATTTTAATTAAAAATACTGTGCTCTGGATATGAAATCCATGAAAATTTGTTTTTCCTCTGGTAAATCTGTTAGCTATGGACAATAAGAACTTGACCTAAATACTCTGGGTCTAAGTTTTCCCATATGTAAAATGAGACTGTCATAGGGCTATTGACATGACTAATGAGATTATTGATGTAAAAACTAGATTTTTATTATTATATTTTTAATGTTTTATTTATTTCTGAGAGAGAGAGAGAGAGGGAGAGACAGCGTGTGCAAGGGAGGGTCAGAGAGAGAGGGAGACACAGAATCTGAAGCAGGCTCCAGGCTCTGAGATAGCTGTCAGCACAGAGCCCAATGCAGGGCTCAAACCCACAAACCGCAAGATCATGACCTGAGCCGAAGTCGGACACTTAACCGACTAAGCCACCCAGGTACCCCCAAACTAGATTTTAAAATATAAAAAGTTGGGGCACCTGAGTGCCTCAGTTGGTTAAGCGTCCAACTTTTGATTTCGCTCAGGTCATGATCTCATGGTTTGTGAGTTCTAGCCCTGCCTTGGGCTCTGCACTGGCAGCACAGAGCCTGCTTGGGATTCTCTGTCTCCTCCCTACTCTGCACCTTCCCGACTCACACACTTTCTCTCTCAAAAATAAATAAACTTAAAAATAAATAAAAATAAAATTTAAAAAATATTAAATATTAAAAGTTTAGGTGAGGGCATAGGTGAAATAGGTGAAGGGGAATAAGAAGGGCACTTGTTGTGATGCGCACTGTGTGGTGTATAGAAGTGTTGAATTACCACTTTGTACACCTGAAATGAATATGACACTGTATGTTAACTGCCTGGAATTTAAATAAAAATATATTCAAAATATTCAAAATACATGATATATATTATATAATTAAAATTGTATAAATTCTAAATATCAAGAGTTGGTGTCTAGTTCTTTTTTTTTTTTTAGTGTTTATTTATTTACTTTGAAAGAGAGAGAGCCCAAGTGTGGTGGGGCATGTATGGCTCTAACTCATGAATCGTGAGATCATGACATGAGCAGAAATCAAGAGTTGGATGCTCAACCAGCTGAGGCACCCTGGCGACCCAAGGTAAGTTCTTTTAAGAAAATACAAAATGTTTCAACTTAAAGATTGTAAAAATGCTCAAGTGCGTCTTAAACACTTGGACCCCAGTGCTTGGAACTCCCATAGGTTGAATGAGGGCTAGCATTGGTCACTTAGCTTCCTTCCCCCAACCCAGCAGACTCTGAGGCTCTAAAATACACACTTTAAAAATTACTGATTTATAATATATAAAATCAGTGTTTAAAATATGTGAGACATACTATTTAAAGTCATTTAGACTCATAAATTATTAGGCTGATAAAGGGTAAAATAGTATAGAATCTAATTTGAATTTTTAAGTCAATTGCAATGAGCACTTTATACAGATTATCTCATTTAATCATCAGAGTAGGTATACAAAATTGGTACTATTCATACATCCATATGAAGATTTAAAAAACAAAAGATGAATGGGGTGCCTGGGTGGCTCAGTTGGTTAAGCGTACAATTCTTGGTTTCCACTCAGGGTACGATTTCATGGTTTCGTGAGTTTGTGGTCTCAAAGTGGGGTTCTGTGCTGGCAGTACAGAACCTGCTTGGGATTCTCTTTCTCCTGTCTCTGCTCCACCCCACTCTGTCTCTGTCTTTCTCAAAATAAATAAATACTCTTTTAAAAAAAGAGAGATGCAGAGAGGATAAATAACTCTTCTAAGTCAAACCCCACTGAACGGGAAGGTGTTACTCAAATCAAGCAGCCTTAGGCTTCAGTCAGTTTTCTGCATGCATTTCTAAAGGCTCAGTGCACTAGGTGATTTTTTGAACTTATAATTTTGGTTTCTTATTTTGATCATTGAAATATCTGTGTTAACTGAGAAGGATCTTCTTTGGTTACCCTTGATTTTATGTAGCTAATGTCTTCAGCGGAGAATGATATAAAATGAGCAGTAAGCAGTCTATTCTCAAAGACCAGTTCAACTTCTGGGACTACAAGTGATAGGAAGCCAAGAACGGTGCTGCAATATTTCGACGGGTAGACGGCAGCAGCAAGGGCAGAGTGAGCACAAACACAGAAGACTGAGACTTCACGGTGTCCTGATCTCTCTCTGGAACATCGTGACCCCTTCTGGATTCAGTTCTGGCATCACCACTTCCTTGGTGAAGATTGGCTGGACTTGCTGGGGTGAGTGGACCACTTTCTCCAGGGGTTCGCCACTGCAATCCAGTCCCAACTTCCATTAAGCCAAGATGAAAAAGAAAAAAAAACTGTATAGGAGAATTACTATTTGCCAGGTACTTTTGCTGACAGTCTTATGAGGCATTCATTTGTTTACATGGATCACTCTCCTAGTTCACTGGGAGCATCTGGAGAACACAATTAGCTAGCATCTTATTCATCTCTCTATCCCTAGCCTCAAGCAGGTAGTGTCTGATACATAAAAGTTTCTCTGCGAGTGTGTATTATATGCAATTGGAATTTCAGAATGTTTATTTTACACGTTTATTTTGACTAGTGAGTCATTCAACTTAACTTGTTACAACTCAAACTTTTTCCATTTTACTGGACACACGACTTAGTCTAGTCTGGAAGACATCTTACTATTCTTGTGTTCAGTTTGTATATGTATTTCACATGTATCAGATGTACTTCAGAACAGTCTAACACTATTCAGTATCATTAATTATAAAACATCACTAGCTCTTCGATCTAACAAGAAAAGCAATTGCCTGAAAAGGCTTGCCGGGAGAGAGTTAGATCTCTCAAATTATTGTGCATGAGTTAGGCATAATGTGGGTACTTGTGCAAATCATCCAAGCAATTTATTAGAATGGCATTTTTTCTTTCTAAGAAATGGCATCACTATTGATTAGTCATCAGCTCAGCAGGGAGTTCTACTTAGGTATTTTTTAACTGTCCAGAGTTTTCAGATCAGCAGTGTATAATTACATGGCTACTGTATAATCACTATCACAATAAAGTAATTGTTGCATATCATTGTCATTGCCTTCTTTTTCTACTCCAAAGTGATACCCCCAGTTAAATCACTGGTAAGTAGTTCATACTAGAATATGAAAATAAAATGAGTCATTGTGAGAACAAAACTTAAGTCATTAACTATCAAGACTGAATTTAAACAATGTGAAAATGTTCATGACATTTCCTGACTACTATCTCAATATTCGTGTATTCATGAATTATTGAACTCCTATTTTAAAATTCTTTTCCCCAAACTAGAACAAAAGATATCTGCTTTATAAAACCACAAATTTTATAAATGGCAATTTAACGCAGTGCAAAGAGACACTTTAATGACAAGAATGAGACATTGATAGAGAAAGTGAATCTAAATTCTCATCATATATGTCATTTACTCAATTGGAAATATAAAGCCAGATGACAAATCTGATACATAGAACATGAATATTCCAGGGTGAAATTACATTATATTACTAAGCAGTATCAAGACTTTATCATCAAGTGAATTTAATAAACACTCAGCTCCAACATAGTAAGCATGTGCTGACTGGATGTAATGCTTTAGATAAAGTACTTTGACAAAGATCTGAAAGACGAATTTTATCTCTTGATTCATTTTTGAAAATGGTTTACTAATGGGATCAGTAAAAAAGAAGAGTCTCCTTCCTATACCCACGAATTTGTGGTCAGGAGTAAGTCGGTTTAAAGGACCTCATTAAGAGAAATGGAAGCTGCAGGCACTCACTTATTTGAGGGAAGGGGAAAAAAGGGCAGAAAGACTCAGGCTGTGACTAAATCCTATCTTTAGGCAGTGATGAAAGATGAAGGAAGAGTGTTATAATGTCAATTAATTGATGCATATCATGAGAAATGACATGGATCAAGGGTCTTTATTTTAGTCCATGGAATAGAGCTTAGTACATAAGTAACTTATATGTTATCTGTTTTTGGAAGAAGAGGAGAGTTTGTCTTTAATGGTTGTCAGAGAGCAGTACTCAAGAAACAGAACTGTAGCTCCTTGAACATGCCTCAAACACGTAGTAAAGAGACAGCTGCTCAATTTTCTGATCAAAATCATCTTTGGATATTGGAACCGTAGAACCCATTATACCACGAATGGATAACGATCTCCCTATGTGCTCTGAAAGAGACCAAGTAAACATGGCTACCAGCTTTATTTTATTTATACAATTCCATTGACCTTTAAACAGTAAAGCATCTTCTGAATTCTGATGACAGAGTGAATGTATATTTAGGTTTTCATTCTTTATGTAGGTTTGGAGATAGGCCGCTTTTAATAGGGAAGCCACCAGATTTATACACACATCATACTACACTCTGGGGAAATAGAGGTGAACTTGAACAGGAACTTGAACACTGGCTCCCCATAAGTGAATGACGATGGACAGCAATAGAGAAAGAGCCTGGAGTTAGCAGTGAGGAGCCAGGTGATGGGGTTCTTACACAGAGAGCTAAGAAAGAATTCTTAAGATGTCTTTGGTGCTAAAAGGTGATTGTATTAGGGCACAGGGACAGGACTCCTGGGCAGAAAGAGCTGCACTAAGATTGTGAGGGGTGTGACTGATTATATATTTTTAGGTTTATGGAAGGATGGAGATAAAGTTTCTAAGATATTTGAAGCAAGGCTTTCAGGACCTCGAGGGGTGAGCTGCTCTTAAGATAAGGTTATTTTTAGTCTTTAATGAAGCAAAAACATTACAGAACTAAGGCAGCCATGAGGTGTTGAGGAAAGTCATGCTTTGCATGTTTCAAGTGTCTATCAGTGATCTGTGCACTGTATGGAGATTTAATTGAAGCTGCATTTCTCTTGCCTTCATTTCCCTCATCATGGGGATCGATGCCATGCATATTTTAGGTACATCTACTGATTGTGCCTGGGGGCCAGGCAGGGACTGATAGGAACAGTATCACCCCGGTACAGAATAACACATCTGTAGGTATCCTTACTAGAACCAAAGACTGGGGCAAGAGCGATTAGGGAAGGGAATGGCACCAAAATTAAAACAAGGAAGATCTTTTGACAAAAGAAGCTAAAGCTTCATTAGCTAAATCTAAAAACATATTATTAAAGAAAGCATTTCTGCCTTCAAAATACAACTATGTATTCTGAACAAAAGAGCTTACTCATTTGTCGGTGAGTTAGCCTAAAAAGGATTTGTATCTAGATATTTCCAAGTGGCCCCAGAGAGTGCTGAGAAGGAATTGTGACTGAACGGTTTTGTTTTTAGAAGTGTATATTTAATGACTGAAGGCAACAGAAAATTTTTTTGGATGTGGAAAGACTCTGAAAATGCATGTCCTATTTTAAGAGAATTATTGGAAAACATACTCCTTATGGTCATAATATGAATCTACAGGAAGAATTTTAAAATTTTCAGTGACATTAAAAAACTGGCAATATTCACAGTGAAAACAGACGTGCGTGTGGCACTCAAGTCTTTTTAAGGAGTGGTGAGTCCTTGCTCCCGTTTCTTGAGGCCACCCACTTGCCTCCACAGTGGAAATTTCCCTCTGCTTCAGGTAGAGTGTGGTCCTCACACTCCTTTAGGAGAAACCCACCCTCTACCCACAGAGGTTAACTTCACCTCAGGGGCCCTTCTGCTTCCTTCCTTCCGTCTGGGTAATTCACAGATTTCTAAAGCAGTGCACTTCTGAACAGTGTGGTTCAGTGCAAGGAGAGGAAGATGAAGAAAACAGTCTAAGAGAAACACTGCAGCTTTCAGGTTTCAAAGTTTCACCTCTACAGTGAGGGAAAAGTTTCTTTCCAATCCACAGAACTATTTAGGGTTTTCTTGTGTCAAATGTGCACATGTGCGTGTGCACACACACACACACACACACACACACACTTCATGAGGACAAAATAGAATTTTCACTGACCATATAGCTAAATCCATAAGACAAAAACATCTATTTTCCTGAAGGCAGTAGAATCTGCAATAATTTCCCCTGCCGTCAATGCACTAACCAGACAGCAGAAATCATCTTTGTAATTGCACTTGTGTTTAACGTGGCTGCATGGACGGCCTCTCCCTCCAGACTCCATGGATGGAAGAGGAAAGTACTTCCAACCTCCGCGGAGACCATGGGCGAATTCTTTATTTCTTTGTTTTTTCTTATGCATTAACGCTAATAACCCCAACACACGAGGCTCAGTCCATGAAGTGTCAGACTCTTGATTTTGGCTCAGGTTATGATCTCACACTCTAGAGATCTGCACTGAGCTTGGAGCCTATTTGGGATTCTCTCTCTCTCCATGTTTCTCTGCCGTTTCCCTGTTCACACGTGTGCTTGCTCACTCTTGCTCTCTCTCTCTCTCTCTCTCTCAAAAAAAAAACACTTAAAAAAAAACAAGCAAACAAACAAACCCAACAGAAACTAAAAAGTGACAAAGTTATGAGACAGGTAAAATGCCAACAGTTGAGTAGTGATCACTTTCTTCTGCTACTAAAAAGGCTGCTCTGTGTTTATCCCCATACCAGGCACTACTAAAACTCTTAACATCTGTAATTCCTTGTATGGTGCCACTTATATGATGTGTTTGCAAGGGTAAAACTAGAGAGGCAGAAAACAGCCCCCTAGCTCTTAGGGGTTGGAGGTCCAGAAAAGGCTGGACTGCAAGGAGACTGAGGGAATGAACGGTTGGAGATGCTGTGATTCCTGTGGTGATTCTATGTAGGTTAATCAAGACTCACAGAATTGTGCATTGCATGAGTTAATTTTACTGTCTATAAATTATGGCTTAATAAAAAATAGAGAAAAAATAAACAAATAAACAATAATATTGTTTACATATAGGAGGAAAGTAAAGTAGTAGACATAAATTTATAATGTAAAACTGAATGTTTAAATTCCACAAGGAGGGCCTGGGTGGCTCAGTCCGTTAAGCATCTAACTTGGGCTCAGGTCGTGATCTTACAGTTTGTGAGTTCGAGCCCCACGTCAGCTCTTTTGACAGCTCAGAGCCTGAAGCCTGCTTCAGATTCTGTGTCTCCCTCTTTCTCTCTGCCTCTTCCCCAATTATGCACGTTCTCTCTCTTTCTCCCTCTCTCTTTCCCTCTCTTAAAAATAAATAAATAAACTTTAAAAAATTAAAAATAAATTCCACAAGAAGAAGAAAGTACTAATGGATCACGGAAAGGGTAAAAATAACTTACACTGAATTTTCTTTCTTTTTTTTTTAATTTTTTGCTCATGCATAGTGGTACAAAGTTTCCACTCACAGATATTCTTTTTTTTTTTAATTTTTTTTTAATGTTTTTTTTATTTTTAGGAGAGAGAGAGAGACAGCGTGAGCAGAGGAGGGTCAGAGAGAGGGGGAGTCACAGGCTGAAACAGGCTCCAGGCTCTGAGCTGGCAGTCAGCACAGAGCCCGACGCGGGGCTCGAACCCACAAACTGCGAGATCATGACCTGAGTGAAAGTCGGACGCTTAACCGACTAAGCCACCCAGGCGCCCCACAGATATTCTTTTTGTATGCACTGAATTTGGGTTCCAAACCACTCCCAAATTCTGTATTTAAATGTTAGCTTTTTGTGACCAAAAGAGATCACTTTTTATAGACTTCTTGTGGTCTGCCTATTATAAGGCTAATAACTTCTTTTCTGTATTCACTACATTAAATTTTAAAGCTATATATTTCCTATCATTTTTTTCCATCTCATTGTTATTTATTTTTTGAGGTATAATTGACATATAACATGATATTAATTCATGGTATACAACATAATGATTCGATATTTGTCTATATTGTGAAGTGGTCACTATAATAAGTCTAGTTAACATCGATCACCAAAGTTATAAAAGATTTTTTTTTTTTTGGTTTTGTGATGAGGGCTTTTACTCTCTTCACAACTTTCAAATATACAATATATAATATTATTAACTATAGTCATCATGCTGAACATTACTTTCCCATGAACTATTTCCTTTATAACTGGAAGTTTGTACATTTTGACCCTTTCACCCACTTTGCCCCACATATGAGAGAGATCATGCAGTATTTGTCTTTCTCTGATTTATTTCACTTAACTTTCACTTTATTTCATTTATAAATCCCTCAAGGTCTATCCGTGTTGTCACAAATGGCAAAATTACACACAGACACACACACAAACACACACACATTATATAGATATAGACATATCTCTGTCTATACATATCTCTATCTCTCTGTCTCTATCTATCATCTATCTATCTATCTATCTATCTATCTATCTATCTATCTATCATCTATCTATCATCTATCTATCTATCTCTCTCTCTATCTCTCTATCTATAACTCTTTACCTATTAGTTACTTTGGTTTCTTCCATGTCTTGGCTATTGTAAATAATGCAGCTTAAACATGGGAATGGGTTTATTTTCGACTTCTCTATTCTGTTCAGTTGATCTATGTGTCTGTTTTTATGCCAATGTCATAGTGTTTTGGTTACTATAGCTTCGTAATATAGCTTGAAATCAGGGATACTGATGCTCCTGGCTTTGTTTTTTTCTCAAAATCACTTTGGTTATTTGAGGCCTTTAGTGGTTCTGTACAAATTTTAGAATTGTTTATATTACATTCTGTGAAACATGCCATTGGAATTTGATGGAGATTGCATCAAATCTGTAGATTGCTTTGGTTAGCATGTACATTTTAAATTTATGTTTGACATTAAACTTAATTTTTTTTAATGTTTATTTATTTTCGAGAGACAGAGTGCAAGTAGGGAGGGACAGAGAGAGAGGGAGACACAGAATCTGAAGCAGGCTCCAGGCTCCAAGCTGTTAGCACAGAGCCCAACGTAGGGCTCGAACCCACAAACCACGAGATAGTGACCTGAGCCGAAGTCGGTCGCTTAAACAACTGAGCCACACAGGCACTCCAACATTAAATATTTTATCAATGTTCTTTCTTTTTTTTTTTTAATTTTTTAAATGTTTTATTTATTTCTAGGAGAGAGACACAGTGTGAGCAGGGGAGGGTCAGAGAGAGAGGGAGTCACAGACTGAAACAGGCTCCAGGCTCTGAGCTGGCAGTCAGCACAGAGCCCGACGCGGGGCCCGAACCCACGAACCGCGAGATCATGACCTAAGCGAAAGTCGGATGCTTAACCGACTAAGCCACCCAGGCGCCCCTAACAATGTTCTTTCAATTCATGAGCAGACAATATCTTATTTAATCGTGTCTTCTTCCATTTCTTTTAACAATGTCTTGCACTTTTCAGTGTACAGGTCTTTCTCCTCCTAAGTTAAATTTATTCCTAGGTATTTTATTCTTTTTTTATTCAATAATAAATAGGACTATTTTCTAAGTTTCTCTTTCTGATAGTTTCTAATAGGCCAGAAAAGATTCTTCCTATGATTTCAATCTTCAAAAATGTATTAAGACTTGTTTTGTGGCTGAACATGTGATGAGTCCTGGGGAATGTTCCCAGTTCAGCTGAGAGGAATGTGAATTCTTGTTTGGGAATTAAATGTTCTGATACATCTAAGTCCATCTGGTCTAAGGTGTTGGTTAAGGCTGATGTTTCCTTATTCATTTTTTGTCTGGATGCCCTACCCACTGATGTAGGAAGGGTATTGAAGTCCCCTACTATTAATGTATTAGTCTCTATTTCTCCCTTTAGGTCTGTTAATATCTGCTTTCTATATTTATGTGCTCCAATGTTGGGTGCATAAATATTTATATATGTTATATCCTCCTGTTGCAATGTCTACTTTATATAATACTCTTGTTTGTTTTTTGTTGGAGTCTTTGTTTTATTTTAAAAAATTACGTTTATTAATTATTGAGACTGTGAGAGACAGTGTGAAAGTGCGAGGGGCAGAGAGAGAGAGGGAGACAAAGAATCTGAAGCAGGCTCCAGGCTCTGATTTGTCAGCACAGAGCCCCACACAAGGCTCAGTCCCACGAACCGTGAGGTCATAACCTAGCCAAAGTTGGACGCTTAACCGACTGAGCCACCCAGGTGACCCTGGAGTCTTTGTTTTAAAGACTATATTGCTTGATACAAGTGTAGCTACCCCTTCTTTCTTTTTGTTTCTATTTGCATAGAATATCTCCTTTCATTCTTTCAGTTACAGTCTGTGTGTCCGTCATCTGAAGTGAGTCATCAAAGAGGTAGGGGCTTCTAGAAGGTATATTGATTGTGTGACACGTGAACAAGTATCTGAGTGACAAGTTACAGCCAGCCACATGCACATCTTGAAGGAGAGACACTCCAGAAAGTTCAACATCCTGAACTTCAGTGACAGAGACCATGTTTTCTCTAAAACCATTCTCCCGCAGTGTCTCCCACTTCCAGGAACAACGTTGGTGCTCAATACACAGGAGCTGATGGGCTTAATCACTCTGTCTTTTCTGAATACCTTCCTCATCAGTCAGAGCTAATCATGAATATCTATGTGATTTCCACACTTACGCATAGTGCTGATAGACCACAACACCAATAGCTGTCATTTCCTTTCTTGCTTGCAGATACAGAACAAGCTCTCAGGGCAGGAGATGTCAGTGACTCACCTTCACAACCTGGCTCCTAGCTAAGGGATGGCTGGATTGTCCAGTCTTGACCTGACCTGACGTGGTGTCAGTGTAGGGCTCCTGATGAGTGTCTGCGCCCCTTACCCTTATTTGCCCTTGCAATGAAACTGATGAGATAAGAGTATTGCTTCCCAACTCTGGGAGCTTGCTGTGTATAATCTGAAATTGGTCGGGGCGCCTGGGTAGCTCAATTGGTTAGGTGTCTGACTTCTGCTCAGGTCATGATCTCATGGTTTGCGGATTCAAGCTCCTAATAGGGCTCTGTGCTGACAGCTCAGAGCCTGGAGTCTGCTTCCAGTTATGTGTCTCCCTCTCTCTATGCCCCTCTTTCACTCACACTCTGCCTCTCTCTCTCTCTCTCTCTCTCAAAAATAAACACTTAAAAAACATCATGTGAAACTGGGTCCCATATGCAAAGGGCAGGGAAAGGCCAAAAAAAGAGGTAGACCATTTCAGATTGGTAAGAAGGAATTTTAATGAGCAAAGCAACTTACGTATGAGACTTTTACTGGACGAGTAGATCTCTGAACCTGCCCACCATATCTTTTTTTTTTTAATCTTTTTATTTATTTCTAGGAGAGAGAGAGAGATACAGCATGAGCAGGGGAGGGTCAGAGAGCGAGGGAGTCACAGACTGAAACAGGCTCCAGGCTCTGAGCTGGCAGTCAGCACAGAGCCCGACGCGGGGTTCGAAACCGTGAACCGCGAGATCATGACCTAAGCGAAAGTCGGACGCTTAACCGACTAAGCCACCCAGGCTCCCCACTGCCCACCATATCTTAAAAAGTTTACATACAGGCTTTAACTGGACAGCGTCTGGGAATGGGAAAACAAGTGGAAAAACACATCCCAAAGATAGGCGAGGGTGAGGAGCTCCATTTGATCGGGTCCAGCTCGTGATTCAACTAGCAGTCACGTCTTTTTAATGACTTCTCCCAATATTTTACTTTCTGTGACGGGCTTTTACAATCTCATATGTGCCCGTTTTTGTGATGCCCTGAGCAGTGAGGAGTTTTTGTGCAATGCAGGTGGCTCATTTGGCCACTATCTGGCTGCTTGGAATGCAGATACCTCAGCAACAGCATATGCAGTGTAAGAGAAAGCACAGAGAATTACCAAAATCAGTGGAAATTTTTTTTTTTTTATCAAGAGCCCTATGATCTGAACCATTTATTTATTAAGTCCCCTAGGCTGGAGACTAAGTTACTTCTCAGAGTATTCACTTTTGTCTGTGTAATTTAATAAAGATAAAACATTAACAGCTCCTGAGGTATAAACACACAACATTTTGTTGGGATGTCACAGATACCTCCTTGTGAGTTAATAATAATATCCAAATCCATTTTATTTTGGAAGATAGTTTGTTTGCTTTAACTAGAGATATTTTAGTCTTTAGTTAAGATAGTCTTTGTTCGCTATCATTCGAGGCTTGCTGGGAGAATTTGGTATGAGCTATAATGTCCTCCCAGACAACGGAGGGAAAAAATATGGCAGCCAAATGATGGCACCAGTAGGAAACAGAAGGTACTCGTCTGACATGGAGGACAGGGAGATTGACAGGAACTTAACCTGGTTGAACATACCATGCATGTTGGCTGGGGGAGGCAACATTGCCGGGTGTGACGTGAGCGGATGGTGGGGGTGGATATGTCAAAATAGGTCAAACCAGGACCTCCACCTTTCTCCCTCTCTCAGTGGTGTGTGTTCCATTCTAGGGATAGGCCATTCAATAGGTCCATCTTACAGCAGGAAAATGGGATCCCAACCCAAAGTGAGTAGTTCCCCTTCGTCCAGGGGTACAAAGTAGCTCACCCATCATGTGGGACATCTCATTGTAAATTCCTTTAGACAACTCCTTCCTCCCCACATCCTTCCCCAGGAGTGATGCGGCTTGTGATTCTCAGCAGCATAGCACCATTGATCCAAGGTGAGAGGACAGTGGCTGTTTCCTGCCACTTCCACAGCCTTACTGTGCTGGGTGTCTTTGCAGGGATCTCCAGTCTAGTATACGGGGCAATAGGCCCTGCTGATTGACCGTTTAAATGTACTAAAGCCTGGGATAGTACTTTAGTCCACCCAGCCAAGGTGGTTTTTACCTGTTAGTAATTTAATGTACTGCTTTAATATTTACTTTTTCTCCTCTCCTCCTATCCTCTCTTCTCTTCTCTTTTTTCCCTCTCCTCTCCTTCCAAACCCTCTTCTCTCCTCTCTTCTCCTCCTCTCAACTCGCCTCATGTCTCTTCCTCTCCCCTCCTCACCCTTCCCCTTGTCTCCCCTCTTTTCCCCTCCCCTCCCTTCCCTTCCTCTCCCCTCTTCTCTCCTCTCTCTCTTGCCGGAATCCAGCTCTGGCTGGGTCCAGGGTTCCCTGAAGGATGGATGGTATCAGCGAGGGAGGGAATGAGAGTCACAAGACTCTTTCTGATTTCCAAGCAGGCAACACTGCTCTGTCAGTTTTGGTGTCTTTATTTATAGGTCAAACGTTAACATGGCATCAGAAAATGGAATTTTTACAATGGATAGTTCTCTGTGATAAGATGTTTTTGGAAAATGTACAGAAACAGGTTTTACAGAAGTATTCTTGCAGAACTGCTCCAATTATAGTGAAGTTGAGTAACTAAGAAAATAACGGGGTGTTCACATTTTAATAACACTAAGATCAAACCATAGGTTTGTAGATCCTCTTATTCAGCTTCCTCATAGCTGCCAGGGTAAGGGAAGGTGTTTGTGCAATGTAGGCCTTAGGGAAGGGGTTGCTATACACCATCAGTTAGCAAAGGTATATGTAGTAACTTATGTTCTGCTCTTATCTGTTCCTTCTCTATAAGTTAGTCTCTTTGTCTCCGGGTAAGACTTGATTTTCCAGTTATATTCTTTATGGCACCAGAGAACCAACCATACCCTTAAAGAGTTTAGCTCATTTCCAGGACATAGAATAGCCTCTTCAAGTGTATTTACCTTTGTGTCTAGTTTTATGATTTCTTGAATAGCTAGAAAAATGAGAGACATTTTTGGTTAGCTGATTTACATGTTCAGCTATATGAACCTCTTGGACTAACACACAATGGTAGAAACAGAATTGTATATATAAAGGTCAATCTTTTATGAGTAAGGGTCATTAGCCTGCTCATAGCTCAAGGGAAAGTATGGAGGGATAAACAGGACCTGGCAGAGACACGATGTCTGTTCCCATAATCGAAAGAAGAAGTTCCCACAATAAGTTCCTTCACAAGGTTCAATCATCATACCAGGGCCAGAATAAGGGGATAAGTCACTCCCAATACTGATCAACAAGGTACCTTGGGGGGTTGGTGCTCAAGCAGAAATAATTGAGTGGGGGTGGATATCGGTCGTCATCTGATTGGCAATAGACCATTCAAACTTGCTTTAACCTCACCAGGAGTTTTCTCGACTAGTGGGCTCAGAATGGTTCCCAACACTCTCTCTTTCCTTTCTCCTTAGTCCTTCCTTCCTTCCTTCCTCTTTCTTTCTTCCTTCCCATTGAGTGGAATGGAACTTCCATCTAATTTCACGGGTTTTTTGCCAAGTCTCATATACTTTCAGCTTTGAAGTCACTAATATTCAAAAGAAGTATCCATACATGATATTCAACCTGGTGGTGTCTTAACGGTGGCACCTGATGTGCCTGGTAACAGGGGGAAGTGTGGGTTAAGCCATACAAACCAAGGCATATTTAGAACCTTCATTCACAGACAGGGGGCCAATGTAATCAACCGCCAATCGCTTACCAGTTGAAAATTCTGATACATAGCCCCAAACTCCTTGGGCATTTGTCATGAATATTGTTTCGAACACAAAGGACATTCTGTTACCGTACTAACTGAGTCACAGTAGTTTAAGGGCTATCTGGCACCCTTGACATCCCACCAAGGCACGGCAGGGTCACACATTCTAGGCACCTGATCTGCTATGTCCCCTGACAGGTCAGTTGCTAGGGCACCAGCCTCTTGATTGCAGGGTGTGGCAGGGCCACTGGAAAACCGTGAAGGCTGCCTCAGGCTCTCGTGGGAAACCCAAATCTCTCTCTAAATATCTTGACGCCATGAGGGCCCACTCATGAATCATCTGTTCCTCTGCTTTCCATTGTCCAAGCCGCAGGGTTAATCTCTTTACAGCAGCCCAATTTCCGTGCAAAGAGTTCATGGTCAGTGCTCATGAGAGACCACCAGACAGACCACTGCGAGTTCAGTGCACTGGCTGCGTGGCTCCTTCCTTCACGAGAGACTCCACCTGCAGCAGCATCATGCACACTGCTAGGACCTGCTCCTTAATGACAGTCTATTGGGTTGGTGCCCCTTCCAGAGCCAAAACCCTAGGGGTAGGCTCACCTTCTGTTGCCTCGGCCTCCATGCTCAGCCCATAACTTCTGGAGTCACAGACACATGTAACCCAAATGCTGGCCCTGCCCCAGAGATGCCCAGGGATTTACTTTACCTCACTGGTACTTTTACCTCCTCAAATGTGGCTTGTTGCTTTGCCCCTAGTCCCCCATGTGCCCTTTCTTTACCAGGTGGTAAAAGGGACAGAGGCATCATGACAGGTAGAAAATACAACTCCTTTAAAACCCCAAATCCCTGCACAAGCTTATATAGTTTTTATATTATTAGGGCTTGAATAGGCTGGTATCTTATGAAACACTTTCTGGAAGAACATGTTTCTGTCTTATCCAACCACCTGGTTCCCAAAACCTCATTACAGTGCCTAGGCTGTGGGTTCACCACTGTCCTCTCTCTTCCAGGTGTTTTGGCAAAGTCTACTGGGTGTCCACAAGTCCTCACGTGTTGATATTATATCATTAATGCAATGGACCCATTTTACCGATGTGGGGAGAGAGAATGGGGACAGGTTCTGGGTTATTATCTCATGGTATGTGGTGCAGCTGTGCAGGTAGCTTTGGGGGAACACTTAAAAGTTTCATTATTGTCTCTCCCACATAAAATAGAGTTGATCTTATCAGGTTATCAGAAACCAGCCAGTCTTTTCCGTGAATCGCCTTAAAGTTGAAACGCTTTTGCAGAAATACTTTTAATCAAAGCATCAGAGTGAAACAATAATTGTAAATGATAAAAGACCTGAAAATGGTCATCATTAAAGAACTGACAAGAGTGTCATAAATGCAGTTGACAAGGCAATTTCATTATTTCTGTGACATACTTTTGAAATTATGACTGATAATATTGTATCAGGACCTAACAGATTTTTACGAATTTTATAAAAATATATGATAAGGAAAGTTTAGTAGCACTTCTTATTTGTCTATGTTACTAATGAAATTTAACATGTACAAAAATTACATAGTTGTAAAAAAAAATTAGCTTTTCTTTTAACAGAGAAGCCTGTTTTTTTAAGTAATCAGACACAAGACACAGAATCTTTCTTTCTTGAGCAGATTACATTAAAGGTATAGAGAAACTTTTGCTTATAATTTTTTATTAAGAGTAGACCCATGATCTAAGAAACCGTTGTTTTACAGAGAGAAAATCAAATTCCATTTTATACCACTGACTTTTGATTTTAGGTTTTCTTTTCTTAACTTAAATAAATCCATTTTAGTCTTAGCTTGAGCATATATAAAATATATTTTAAATATTTTTACACAAGCTTTTTGCAACTTTTTATATCAATTTGGCTTCTGTCCTTTTAAAAAGATTCCTATATTATATGTGTTATTTTAGAATAAAATTATGGTTTTTAACCAACACCCTATGTCCTTTATATCTTTTGTTATTCAAAACCACATTTTCTTTTTCTTTTTCTTATTTTGAGAGAGGGAGAGAGATCATGCATGTGCATGCATGTGTTGGGGGTGGAGGACAGAGGAAGAGGGAGAGAGAGAATCCCAAGCAGTCTTCATGCCCAGCGTGGATCCCAAAGCAGGCACGATCTCATGAAGGTGAGATCATGACCTGAGCCGAAATCAAAAGTCTGACACCTAACTGAGCAACTCAGGTGTCTCCCATTTTGTTTTTCTTACCTACTTTTTATATGCAGTCATTTCTTAACCGTTATTATTTATAACAGTTTTGTGAAAAGCCTTAACTCTTTTACTAATCAATTTTGGGAATACCTCTTGGGAGGTAAGAAATCATTGTCTATACATAACATCCATCTATGGACATACAAAAACATACAACACAAACAGCCCACAGCTTTCATGCTAAAAGTCTATTCATGAAGCAGGCATTCACTCACATGGCTAAAGCTTCTCCCTGGTTTGTGAACTCATGGAGGCTGTGGACTTAACTTTTTGGGCATTGGAACACCTATCACAGTCCAACAGTCTGTATTTTTAATTACTCCCCTGACTACCCCCATCCTGTGCCCTGAGCTCCCCCCTTCCCCCCGACCCCATCCAATGCCTTTTCTTTTAGTCTGTGTGAGCAAGGTTTTGGTTATTGGTATTTGGTCCTGGGTATTGATATTCCAAAAACTTGCTAAGATTTACAACTTCAATTCACAGAGATAGAATGTAAGGTTTTTTTCTAGGTGTTTTGGAATAATTGTTGTTTGATATTCTGTAGTCTCAGCTCTTCTTCCAACCTTCTAACCGGGGTTCTGCCTCTAGCCAGTGTCAGTGTTCAGAAGAACTGTCCGCCATAGAAGCCAGCCCACCACTCTGGCATGAGTTTCTTCGTCACTGCGCACTATGAGCAGCTCCTTAAACAAGCTCTTAAAGCAGCTGGAACTTTCCAGGTGTCCCCACACTCACAAGGTGGTCCACAAGCATCGGACATACCCACAACCCTTCCCCACACTCTGCAGATGCCTCTTTCCCAAAGCATATTTCCCTCCTCCTGGCTGACTTCCGATTGTTGATTGTCACTTTATCACTTGGAAGCTTCCTGGGTGTAATCTGAAACTGGCCCCCATATGCGAAGGGCAGGGAGAGACCAAAGAATGAGGTAGATTGGGAGGGGGCAGGTTTAATAAGTAAGGGAACTCACTTATGAGGCTTGTCTTGAGTGACCACAAGTCGAGTATATCTCTGCATCCACTTGGCAGAATCTCAAAATCTTATACAGTGGCTTCACCTGGGATCAGTCAGAGTATGTCATCCAGAGTCTCAACACCACAGTTCACGTCATGTCGAGGCTATACCCTTGGGGCAGCATCTGTGAGCAGGGAATGTGAGTGCAATGCAATTCCAGGGACGGGAGGGGGTGGGAAGCCTCCAGTTTCCTGGGTTGAGCTGATGGGTCAACTGGAGGTCTCCCATGTCCAATGACCTCCTCCAACAGAGAACCATGTTGGTTGTTACCATATCACAAGAAGACAACCTGGTCCACTACCATCCTTACACAGGTAGGAGCAGAAAGCCTGTGTAATCACATTGCCACAGACCCACCTTGGAGCCTCTGAGCAGCCCCAAAAATGCCTACCCTGGACTTCCTATTAAATGGAAGAAATAAACCCTTGGAATATTGGTCTTTTTATTCAGTTGTTCAGCCAAAAGCAATATAACACACCACATAACTGTACAGAGAACTTCTCACATTTCATTAGTGAGATTTGTTGTTCATTTTCTCCTGTGTGTTTTTAGCATCTGATAGAGGAGCTTATGGTTATTTATCCTAGCATGCCCATAACTATGTTAGCAGAGGGAATGAATTTCTACACATTTTCCCTTTGGGGGGTTTCTGATCCTAATTCTTTCTGTCAAAGCACATTGCTCTCTTTCTGTAAAATTTATCTCAAGATGTCAATCTTCCCTGCAGTGCTTCCCATCCAACCTGCCCTGCATAACCGCAGTGCTTGCTCGTGTATCCCCACAACAGTTTATTTATAGCACTTACTTGCCAATTTAAAACACCTTTTGTATCTTTTGTATAAAGCTTGGCATCATTGAGGTTTCCTCGTATATTTCCAACACAGCTCCCCAGATTGCAGAAGGAGACCAAGACGATGGAGGAAACAGTAGGGACCATTTGGAAAGGATGCAAGTTTTTTTTAAATGTTTATTTATTTTTGAGAGAAAGTGTGAGCAGGGGAGAGTCAGAGAAAGATGGACAGAAGATCCAAAGTGGGCTCTTTGCTTACAGCAGAGAGCCCGATATGGAGCTCAAACTCATGAACCACGAGATCATGACCTGAGTCAAAGTCGGACACTTAACCAACTGAGCCACCCAGGTGCCCTGGAAAGGATGCAACTTTTTCACTTATTCAACAAATGGTGAACAGGGCAGATAGTAAACCAAACGGATATTTTTTCCCCTCGAAGGATCCACTTTTCAAATATGGAACATCTCTTCATCATTACAAAGAGTTCTACAAATGGAAAAGTTTTGGGCTCTGCAAGAAGGGACATTAGTCTGACCTCAAGAAAGGTATCCTAAAGACTTAAGGTGTGGTAGGTGAGTCAGGGAGTCACAGTTGGAGAAAGAGCACATGAGGCAGGATAGCAGATAGAGGATAGAGAAAGAGCACATAAGGATAGTAGCATATCCAAGAACCCTGAGTTGAAAGTGTACCGTATCTTTGAGAAGAAAAATCAGATTATACAACGCCAGGATTTCCATGGTCAGAAATTTGAATTTATCCTAAGAGAAAAGACAAACATTTATTGCTCATCACAATAGAGTGGGAACAGGAAGAAGGGGAGGAAGATGGGGTCATTTGATCAGATTTGTTTTTTAAAGTGAAGAGTTTGGGAGGGAGAGGATGGAGGCAAATAAGACTGGATGTTGCTACCTTTGTGGTTC
Organism: Proteles cristata cristata; assembly: GCA_017311185.1. Lineage (NCBI taxonomy): Eukaryota > Metazoa > Chordata > Mammalia > Carnivora > Hyaenidae > Proteles > Proteles cristata. The sequence goes on along the minus strand of JAESUZ010000432.1, from coordinate 188,872 downwards.
AGTGATTTCTGACTGCATTAACTGTGTGGATGGAGGCACCATTTTGCAAAGCTAGAGGTCACAGGAGGACTGTGTGGGAAGGCCGTGAATTCCTATTGGGCCCTGGGGAATTTGCAGTGTTAGTGAGACAATCCCAGGAAGTCATGTGGTCAGTTTAAAAATGGATCTGGCAAGGGTGTGAGGTGTTCATTAATTGACATTGCACTGTGAGGTCACTCACCTGTGCTCCTTCAGTAGGCACCCTACAAATCCCCCTCTTCAACTGTTCTCAAGCCTCCTTAGCTCCACATGCTGTTTCTCTTCTCTTATCAGTCCTCCTATCTGCTAGCCAATTGCCTATTTTAAGCCCTGCCCTAACTCCTCAAGTTTATTGTTTCTCTGTGAATTAGTTATGATAATCTAGGTCCTCTAACAACTAGTTACACATGTCAAATCAACGTGCACAATGGTGCAAGCACAATATAATGAGTTCTTACTCACTAATAGCACCTGCAGTGAGCAGGTTTATCCTGGCCCTTCTTCACATTGAGGTCTCAAGATGATATAAGCCCTGTCTCCTTCCATGGGCTTCTAAGTTCAAAGCTCTGGGTGACTGTCTGCATCCTCCAGCTGGAGGAGAGGAATGGGCAGAGAAGAGCATGAATGGAAAATGTTCATGAGCCAAGAGTAGAAGAGCCTCACATGATCTCCTTATGTTCCCCTTGATTTTAGCTTGGTTATAAGGATGCACCCAGCTTCATGAGACTCTAGGAAATGGAGTTCTGTCTGCTAGGTGCTAGGTAGAAGTGAACACAGATCCTGATAGACAGCGAGCAGGCTTTTCCAGTCAGTCAAGCATCGTATTTTATTTTTAAAAAATCTGTTTTTTCCTAAAGGATTCCTTCTGTAAAGTACTGATTGTTCTCCTGAGTGCTCAGCTAAATAGACTCCACAGACTCAATGTGAGTTACCCAAATGTCCCCCTCCTCCTGCCTGATATGAGCAAACACAACTGAAAGCTAGTCATTAAGGGAGTCTATGTGGTATAGTCCACACAGTAGGAAACAAGGGCACTAGGTTGATATAAAGTACACACATTGCCTTAGAACTTTCCTTCACACACATAGAAAGTGTTGTCTATTCCTCTATAATATCCTGGATACCTACAATCTCCATTTTTGTCTATGCATAGAAGCCATTTAATAGCTTAACTACTCACATCCTGTCTTCCTAATTCCCAGTGGTATTCCCTGATACCCTATGGTCTGTTTGCTTGTTTCTACCTGATTTCTCTCTTCCCACACTGGAATGCAAGGTCCACAGGGACAGTATCTCTATCTTGTTCTGATCTGCTGTTATGTTTAGAATGATCAATATTCCTTGACCAATAAATATTTATTGAAAAAAATATTTTCTTGGAAAGTAATGGGTAGGAAATTAGTTGGCAATAATTAAATAGCATAGAAAGACAGTGGAGATTTGGAACACATGCTGAAGGTAGTACAAAAGGCAACTCAGTAACACTTAAAAAATAATTATGAAAAGACGGGAAGAGAAACTAATATTTGAAAATTTAATAATAATTAACATTTTAAAGTATTTTTTCACAGAACTAGGAAATCTGAGTACAATAGTGGAGGTAAAACTTTTTTTTCTTTTACATTTTCTTTTATTTTTTGAAGAGACAGAGAGGGACAGAGTGTGAGCAGGGGAGGGACAAAGAGAGACAGAGACACAGAATCTGAAGCAGGCTTCAGGCTCTTACCTGTCAGCACAGAACACAATGCAGGGCTCCAAACCATGAAAGTGAGATCATGACCTGAGCCAAAGTCAGAAGATCAACCTAATGAGCAGAGGCGCCCCTAGGCAAAACGTTTTTGAATTGACTTTTAATTTTTTTTTTCCTGGAAAGTTAGAGAAAGAGCACAGAACTGGAAGTAATTTGAAAATTTTGATGATGGGCTTAAATAATTGTTCTTAGAGTTAAATCTGATGAAAGAAAGAAAGCAGTATTAAAAAGAGACTCAAAAGTGTCAAGGCCACACACACACACACACACACACACAGAAATATCAAGGAGCTGACCCAGATTAGAGGAGACAAAGGAGCCATGATGAATAAATGCAATGTGTGACCCTAGATGGCACTGGGCTAGAGAAGGGCATTGGTAAATATGTGATGACACTTGAATAAGGTTTATAAATAATACCACTACATCAATATTAATCTCATGATTTTAATAATTTTCCAGTGATTTGTGTAAGTTGTTAACATTTGGGGACTCTCAGTATATGTGGAAATGTTAGCATTGTTTTCGCACCTGAAATTATTTTATTTTATTAAAAACAATTTTTAATGTTTATTTACGTTTGAGAAAGAGAGAGTGTGTGAATGTAGGAAGGGCAAAGAGAGAGAGTAACACAGAATTTGAAGGAGGCTCTAGGTTCTGAGCTGTCAACACAGAGCCCAACATCGGGCTTGAGCTCCGCAATGGCGAGATCATGGCCTGAGCTGAACTCGGATGCTAAAATGACTGAGCCACGCAGGCCCCCAATTTATTTATCTTTTTATGTTTTATTTTATTATTTTTGAGGGAGAGATAGAACAAGTGAGGAAGGAGCAGAGATAGGGAGACACGGGATCCAAGGCAGGCTCCCCACTGCCAGCGTAGAGCCCGAGGTGGGGCTCGAACTCATAAACCATGAGACCATGAATGACCTGAGTGAAACTCGGATGCCCAACCAACTGAGCTGCCCAAGTGCTTCACACCTGAAATTATTTTAAAATTGTAATTTAAAAAAATCTCAGAGATTCATAGAATACACAAAGAATAAGAAACTGGCTGTTTTAAAGAGAGCTAAGAAAAGGTATATTAAGAGTCAGTGGATGATGCCATTATCAGAATAAGAAGTTTCATAAGATAGCATAATATTGGAATTTATAATTTCAGGGTTATGATGTATTATTTTTAAAATAAACTTTATTGCATAATAGTACACTGACTACTCTCTATTTCCATGTAACAACAAGATTATGAAATCACCATTCCCACATTCATAGTTTATGTTCTTCCAAAAAGCAGAACTGGTGCAAGGACTGGTAAGCAGATAGTTTAATTTGAAAATTTATCACAGAGAACAGAACTGGGGGGATTTGGAAAAGTGGGATAAGGAAAGGAAAGCTAATCCAGTGGTAGAAGATTGAGCTGGTTACCACCGTGGGCAAGCCAGCCTCAATGCTACAGAGGACCCTTTGAGAAACCGTGTATCTGATGTACACATAGGAGAGATTTATCTAACCTAACACACCTGTTTCCACATAGGCCAAGGTTTGCCAAAGGTGTGTTACCTAAACACTTCCAGATTTGTGCCCATGCTGGAATGGCTCGGCAGACTCTTTTAGGTGTGTGGGAGCAAAAGAGAGTTTCCAAAACAGAAAGAAAACGATATATAGTAAAATTGAGGACATATGTTCTCAGCCCATACTCACGCTCAGCTGATGGCTATAACAATCACCAAATATAAACAGAAGACCAACTGATGTTACACCTAATCCTTAAACTTTTGGATCTGCTTGTGGTCATCATCAAGGAGGTCAGTATCATCACAAAGTCTACAGGGTGGTAGTTGGTCACAATCTCTACAAAAAATTTATTACAAAATGATCAGTAAAACAATTTATAAGTCCACCAAATAGAAATGGTCTGAGACTATAATTTATATTCATAATATTCATTCTTCACTATCCATTTTTGTTGTTTCTTATCCTGGCAAGAAAAATGAATGGTCCAAGGGACTGAAACCCTTAGCTCCCTTGTCTTTGTTCACCCATAAGTGGAACAGTTTCCCATTTGCAATTGTTGCTGGACATACACGGACCAAACAATGAATCTGTGAGTTTGCTGGGTTCCAGGTATATTTATTTCTGTCTCCTTTGAGTAGTATCGTGACTAGATCCTCATAATAATCAGTTTTAATGAACTCTACCAACATGGTAACTTCATTCATTGCTTTCTGGTCAACCCGCATGGGGACCCCAAAACTTTCAGGGGGAATCACAGTTTTGACTTCCGTGGAACTCTTACTGTTTACTCGTAGGGAAGTTACCCACCCCCCAAACACACACATATATAAACCGGAGACAAGCACTTCTAATTCAATGTAATCATGGACACATGAAGTGTAAACTTCTCTATTATGTTACTTGGAGTGTTGTTAACAAGACCCAATCTTCCTTCTAAGCCTTTCTGTTAAAATCTATGCATTTCAGTTATTGTAGACACTGTACAGTGTTTTATTTGTTGGTTCAGTGCATATACTATATCTTGCAGGACACCACCCAAAAACTAAGAAGAACCTTTAGCTGAGTTTTAATAAGCTTTCTATCATTGTATTAGGAGAGATGTTTCCATGTAATGCCATCTGTGAGCGGAGCATTTGGGCCTCTTGGTTAAGTGCCTATCATATTTCCATCATATATGTTCCTTGGTTTAAGGTGATGTTAATCTTGGTACCTTGTAAATCAAGTATTCTGTAAACCCTCAGGGGGTGGTAATGACAGAAGTATTTTGAGTGTGGAAGGCAAGCCTATTTCTAGAGTTGGTATCAATTTTAGTGAGGCCACATCTCCAATACCCCCAGGGTGGAAGGTATCCAATAATCAGTGTGTCACCAAGAAGCTGGCTCACCCTGCTGGGAAATGGCACAGTATCCAATGCTCACTATTGGTTTCTGATCTTGATAGGTTTGTCCTTCAGCAGTAGCAACATTTAGACTGACCTTTGTTAAATGAGCTTTTGGATCAAAGTGTAGGCTTCTGTCATCATGAGCACTCTGTTAGAAAGTCCATTGTGCTTAGCATGACTAACTAGATCGGTCCCCGAATCATGCACAGAACAAACCATCTTGTCTACTTGATAAGTGAATGAACAGTCCAAGGGACATTGTGCTTCCTCTGCACACTAATTTGACATAAAGGTTGACAAGCCCAAATTTTGTCACTCTTTCACACAATTGTTAGTGTTCCTTTACCAAAAGATAGAAGTGATAGTGGTCATATATGTGAAGTAGCACTTAAGATCTTTCCCCAAATGGAAATGCTCTTTCTTTTATCGTAGGTATCCTTTCAGAGAATTGGCTTACATTTGGAAACTGCGTAAAGAATTTCAGTTTTTCACTTTTATGGTTGAATTCAGTATTCCACTTTTCAGCTATTGTTTTTTTTTCTCTGTTAAGCCAGGTAACACCCTATTTTCTTACCCATCTCTTTCCTTGTATCACCTGGAACAGGAAATAGATCCATCTTGCCTTTCTCACTTAAGAGCTACCACTGGCTTACAGGAGGTGGAATCTTATCAACTTCCTGTTATTGCCATAGGAAACATGTCAAAGAAGGATGTCCTCTCTCCCTGGACCCTGGCTCCTCTTACAATTACATTCTGGAACTAATTTTTAGCACTTTCTAAACCATCGCTGAAAGAGAAGACTTTTTTCCCCTAAATATTTATTTCTTTTTGAGACAGAGAGAGAACAAGAGAAAGAGTGGGGAAGGGGTAGAGAGAGAGGGAGGTACAGAGGATCCTAAGTGGGTTATGTGCTGACAGCACAGAGCCCCATGTTGGGCTCAAACTCCCAAGCCATGAGATCATGACCTGAGCCCAAGTCAGACACTTAACCTACTGAGCCACCTGGGCACCCCAAGAGAAGTGTCTTTAAATGCTGTCGTGGAAGATCTCTGACTATTTCAAGGTTAGCATAATCAATAGCTGGCCAGCCTTAGTATGCTATTTTCTTCTCCTAGGATTCTAAAACCTTTAACAACCTGGGATATGGTCATGGTCATCATGCTATTTAAATGCCACACCAATACTTAAACTGATGCTTTATTTTTCATGTGTACCTCTTCATAATCAACCATCAGTCAGGTCCTAGTAAGGGCAATTTTATTGTACTTGGGGATTATCAATTCTCTATTTTTGCCTGCATTTATGTGTGACTTTCTTCTGACCAATAGTATTCCCATTCCAGAATTTCATCCTGAGGAATTCCTTCCCAGTGTGCAAATATATTTAATGTGGGTTTTCCCCAGAAAGCAGAGCCTGAGACACCAGATTGTGGGCAAGTTGTTAAGTATGAGAAGTAATGAAATGCAACATAATTGAGGATACTAAAAACAGAGAAATCCGTAAAGAGGAAAATACAATTCAATAGTGCATGTTGAGTTAATTACGGTTGTGGGTAATTGGGGCTCAATTTGGCTGGGAATCACTAAAAAGCAATTGTGACTATACCTCAGAGCTGTCTGCATGGAACAAGAACAAAAAGAAAAACAGACAAGTACCAGAGACTGGCTTCTGTCTAATATTGGCAAAGGCTCTAAGGAGTAATGACCACCTAGCACTTACGTATTTGCAGAAGTTCCAGAATATCAGAGGGGATTCCTGTAGTTATCCCATGTGGCAGTTGCAGAGAAACTTCAGGCAGTAGAGACACAGTTCAAGTCATACAAATGTAACCAGAGAACACCTACATTCAGAGCAATGCGACAGCCATGACTGAGGCAAAAAGGATAGGCTGAGAGCATCTGATCCCGGGCATAGAGATGACCTAAATCAGGATTCCACAGGTCTTTTCTGTGTCTCTATATAGTCACTACCCTCCCCAAAGATTACTACTTTTCTGACTTTCAACACCTTGGATTATGTTTGCCAATTTTTGAACTTAACTAAAATGGAATTATGTAATATGAACTGCTTGCAATGAGATGTTTTTCACTCAGTGCTGTGTTTGTAAGAGCCAACCATGTTGTTCTGTTTGCCAGTAGATCATTCATACTCCTTGTTATTTGATGTAAGGTTATGTGATTATAGTACCATTTATCATTTTGGTGCTGATACATATTTGGGTTGTTACCATCCTATCGCTCTTATACGTAGGGTTGCTATGAGTTTTTACACATGTCTTTTGACACACAATTGTATGCATTTCACTTTTGCCTGTACCTACCTAGGAATGGAACTGTGAGATTCTAAGTATAAACATATTTGCTTAACTAGATACTTCCAACCAATTTCCAAAGTAGTTGTACACTTTGCATTACTACCATTAGTGTATGAGCATTCTAGTTACTCCATTTCTTTTCCAATCCTCATAGTACACATTCTCATTTTAACTGCTCTAATAAGTCTTCAGTAGAATTCGAGACTCTAATATGCATTTTTCAGATGACAAATAAAGTTGAATAGTTTCACATGCTTATAGATATTTTGGAAATACTCATTTAAGTTTTTGCCTTTATCTATGAATATGATGAGTATTTTTTCATTGACTTATAAATATTATACTTGTAGTTCACTCTGACCCGCTCAGAGCGAACTACAAGTTAGCTCAGACCCGCTCTAATATTGGTCAATTATTGGTTTTTTTTTCTGTTGTCTGTTTTTCTCCTTTATTTGTCTTAGCATGCTTATTACTTTCTTGAATGATAGAGGGACATTTTATACAAAAAAATTAAAGATAGGCTATCTTCTACCTTCATAAAGGATTTACCCTATACTCTGACAGTTTGGGCAGAGAGTGGGAAGGCAGATGACTTCATGGGCAGGGAACGGGAAGGCAGATGACCTCAAATCCATTAGGGGCTGAGTCATGGTTGTTTTATAGCCTTCGTGTTTTTCTTTTTCTTTTTTTTTTTTTTTTAGTTTTACTTATTTATTTTGAGACAGACAGAGACAGCGTGGTGGGTAAGGGGCAAAGAGAAAGGGAGAGAGAGAATCTCAAGCAAGCTCTGTGCTGCCTGCACAGAGCCCAATGTGGGGCTCAAACTCCTGAAAGCATGAGATCATGAGCTGAGCTGAAATCAAGAGTAGGATGCTTAACTGCCTGATCTATCCAAGTGTCCCCTGGTTTGTTGTCTTTGGAAGGTGTCATCTCCCTTTGGTTCACCCACACTCGTATGGTGTAGGATCCCAGAGGGCAGAACTCACAGCCAAGGATGATTCTCAGAGACCTCCTTCTTTTCAAGTCCTATAGTGGATTCTTTCATTATGCTTTGCAGACTTTTTTTTTCTTCTTTTTCCTCTTTGCTTCCTATGTCTCCTGAATTATGTAGATAACTCTCATATTGTTTTCTATGTAGATAAATGTGGGCAATGTTTCAAGCACTAATATTGGTTGAATCTCTCTGCACCTCCTTGCTTTCTGCAATCATGTTCTCTTAATCCTTGGTTGTCCTGACATATCAGTTCCAGTTTTTCATTCTCTCTACTCCATGAGATTGCTCAAAGTTTTGTTGGCACCTCTCTCTCTTAGCATCTGCCTTATGCCTGGTTTTTTAGTCTCTTTCCTACACAAATATGAGGCAAATGGCTGAGGGGAATAGTGGCTTGTATAAACATGAGCTCTCTTAGGTAAATTTCCCTTTCTCTAGGATCTGCCCTTTCATGTCCTGAACCTGGCAGGAGCCCTTCAACTCTTTCAACCATTTTTTTTGTTTGTTCAAACCATTGTTCTGAGTGGGAGCATTTATCTCTTTCAGGCTTCTCTGTTAACGGCCAGGAGTGTAAGTGTTCAAAAAACAATCTTGATTTCATTTTTTGTTGTGTTCTCCAATAATCTCCTCTAGTAAGTGTTCCTTGCTTCTTTCTTTTTCTCTCCCCTCTATTGTTAACCTCTCTCTCTGGAGTAGGATGGTTTCCTCTAGCTATAAACAGTCTTACTTTTCTGACAACCAGGTGGAGAAAAACTTTGACCTTGTCTCACATTTGAAAATAGCCCTTTTTCTTTTCTAAGCCACATTTCTTTACAAAAAAATCTATATTTTTCTGCTATCTCCATTTTCTCCTACCCAATTTCCTCCCCAAATCTTTACCCCTGAAATGCATTTTTCAATACCATCACTCTGCTCATACTATTCTAGATTACATGGACATCTCCATTCAATTAAAAATCTTTCTTTCGGGGCGCCTGAGTGGCTCAGTTGTTTAACCATCCGACTTCAGCTCAGGTCATGATCTCATGATTTGTGGGTTAGAGCCCCGCGTCACAGGCTCTGTGCTGACAGCTCAGAGCCTGAAGCCTACTTCAGATACTGTGTCTCTGACCCTCCCCTGCTGACACTGTCTCCCTCTCTCTCTCAGAGAGAGATACATAAAAAATTTTTAAAAAATCTTTCTTTCTTTTTTTGGTTCTTCTTACTTTACTGAAACTGTCAGTTCCATGTGAAAGCCTCACCTTGGCTGTCCCTTTGGCTCTGTGCCCCCCTCCCCAGAGCTGGTATTTTTCCCTCTTTTCACACTGTCTTCATCTCTCTTTTTCTGCGAGTATGTTTAATGCTTGTATTTTACAAACCCAGTCCATTGTTCTTAATTTCCCTGATTTCCTTGGGCAATTCCATACTTCCTTTTGGTTTCAGCTGTCAAAAATATGCTGACATAAATCCATGAATTTCTATTTCAAGCCTTGGTTATTGTCCTGATACCATAGGAATTAAGAATAAGGATTCTAGGGGCACCTGGGTGGCTTAGTCGGTTAAGCGTCCGACTTTCGCTTAGGTCATGATCTCGCGGTTCGTGGGTTCGGGCCCCGCGTCGGGCTCTGTGCTGACCGCCAGCTCAGAGCCTGGAGCCTGTTTCAGTCTGTGACTCCCTCTCTCTCTGACCCTCCCCTGCTCACGCTGTCTCTCTCTCTCTCTCCTAGAAATAAATAAAAATATTAAAAAAAAAAAAAAGAATAAGGATTCTAGAGATATCATGCCTGGGGTGTGAGTCATGTTGATAATATTAATTGCATCAATTTGGCCAAATTAATTGACCTCAGTAAAATGGGTGTATAATAAAGTACTTTCTAGAGTGTTTGTGAAAACCATTCTATGTAATCAGGGTAAGCCCACCAAGAACAGATCTGTAGTCTAATAAAGTTAAGTTTATTGACTCATGCGATGAGGGTAACAGAGGTGTCATTTAATGACTGTAATCTAAGTTACAATTACACCAGAGGTTCTGTGGAATGTTACATGAAATAAAGGAAAAGATTGAGTCATTGTTAGTTTGGAGAAGGATGGATTTTAAACAAAATTTAAATAAAGCAGGGCACCTAGACGGTTCAGTTGGTTAAGCGTCTGACCCTTAATTTCAGCTCAGGTCATAATCTCACAGTTCATGGGGTCAAGCCCCTGTCTGGCTCTGAGCTGACAGGGCAGAACCTGCTTGATATTCTCTCCCTCCCTCTCTTTCTGCCCTTCCCCCACTCAGGTGTGTGTTCTTTGTCTCTCAAAATAAATAAATAAACTCAAAAAAACTTTTTAAAGAAAGCCATATAAGTATGTACATGTGTGTGTGTGTGTATGTGTGTGTGTGTTTCTGTGTTACAGGAAGATTCAAAGTGGAGTACAGTAGTAAAAAGTTTGGCTTGAATCCATTCTTCCTAGATTCAAACACAGCTTCACTATTTACATGATCTGTGATCTTGGGAAGTTAGTCAAACTTTCTTTGTCCAGTTTTCTCATCTATAAAGTGGGATTAATAATATTTCAAGGAAATATTTTGATGATTAAATGATTTCATTAATGTTGAAACATTTTGAAAAATGTTTGGCACATGGGAAGGCTTTTGCTGCTAATGTTGTTATTACTTGATACGTCCAAAGAAGATACAGGAAATATTGAAGAACTACCTGGGATGTAACTAAATATATGTATCTGTTTTAGAGAACCTACTAATCAATAGTGTATAAATAACATTTTAAACAAATGTTTGCTGAATATTATTTTAATGTAAGTGTGGTCAGAATTATAATCTAACTGGACTTGTAGTAATTTCATTAGGTTTAGGCATTAAATAATTTGTGGGGAAGATTTTTATTAACTGTTCCTCAAATAACTTTGGGGCAAAAATGCAGCTATAAGTTTGAGAAATCTTTATCTTTAACAATAGCTCTTATTTACCTAGTGTCTTATGAATATTTTTACACTTTCAAGTATATATTTACATATGAAAAGAGAGGACATAGAGAGTAAAGGGATCGGAGAAGAAGAACATTCCCAATATTTAAGACAAAAGTTGTGGGGCACCTAAGTGGCTCAGTAGGTTAAGTGTCCGACTTCAGCACAGGTCATGATTTCACAGTTTGTGAGTTTGAACCCCGCATCAGCTCAGAGCCTGAAGCCTGCTTCGGATTCTGTGTCTCCCTTGGTCTCTGCTCCTCACTGCTCACACTCTATCTCTCTCTCTCAAAAATAAACATTAAAAAAATTTTTTAGGTTGATTTTTGTCTCATAAAAACATCTCTTTATTAAATAAATTTGGAAATATACAAGAAGACATTAAATAAAATTCATAATCTCACCACATAAAGTTAATCATTTAAACATATTTTCATAGACATTGACTTTACTGTTTAAGTGTCCTTATCTAGATGTAATTTTATTTACTTGGATTTCTAAATTTAATAATCAATAGCACATGAGGAGAGATGTTTTTAAGAAAATATCTTAGCATAAATTTACAGATCATTTGCATAATGAGGCATGATCATTCCTATCATATGGTTCTTTCTTACTTTTTTATGCCCTATTTTGAAAGGAGATATCAATACTTATTCACTTTAGGGGCCATTTCACCCAAGTGATTGTCTGAGGTGCTTGAGACAGAAGCTTTGAAGGACCAGCCACATTGTTCACAACAAATTAGGCCTTTTGTCCATACTTTTTCCTTCTACCAACTTCCTTTCTCCCAATCAGAAAAGGACAGTTCTTTGCCATTGTTTGATTTGTGGAAAGGATTAAACTAATAGCATCCTTTGCTTTTTCTTTTTCTTTTTTTTTTTTTTTAATTTTTTTTTAAATGTTTTATTTATTTCTAGGAGAGAGAGAGAGACAGCGTGAGCAGGAGAGGGTCAGAGAGGGAGGGAGTCACAGACTGAAACAGGCTCCAGGCTCTGAGCTGGCAGTCAGCACAGAGCCCGACGCGGGGCTCGAACCCACGAACCGCGAGATCATGACCTAAGCGAAAGTTGGACACTTAACCAACTAAGCCACCCAGGCGCCCCATCCTTTGCTTTTTCTATCATCTTGTTCCTGGAGATAAGGGGAGAAGTAATGATAATGGCAATCATTATCACATTCTGTTGTTACTTTCTCAAACTTTTTTAAAGTTACTTTTAAAAAATAGAATTTTTATTCTAATATTTAGGTTATTTATTAACAGACAATACTTTTCCTTCTTAATATTCCATTTTTTACATCTCATATTAGAAACTATAATCTAAGACTTACATTATCTATCCATTATCTATCTCTCAAAATTAATGTATACTTGGGGCGCCTGGGTGGTTTAGTTGGTTAAGCATCCGACTTTCGCTTGCGTCATGATCTCGCGGTTCGTGGGTTCGAGCCCCGCGTCGGGCACTGTGCTGACTGCCAGTTCAGAGCCTGGAGCCTGTTTCAGTCTGTGACTCCCTCTCTCTCTGACCCTCCCCTGCTCACGCTGTCTCTCTCTCTCTCTCCTAAAAATAAATAAAACATTAAAAAAAAAGAAATAAATAAAAACATTAAAAAAATTAATGTATACATATATTATAATAAATTTGCAATTATGTTAGAGAGAGTAACAAAGTAATTATTCAAGATTATATTCTAATATCGATACGCTTTGAATATATGGTATAAAGAGGTGCCTGAGTGGATAAGTCAGTTAAGCGTCCAACTTTGGCTCAGGTCATGATCTCATGGTTGGTGAGTTCGAGCCCTGTGTTGGGCTCTGTGCTGACAGCTCAGACCCTGGAACCTGCTTCAGATTCTGGGTCTCCCTCTTTCTCTACTCCTCCCCCATTCACACTCTGTCTCTGTCTCTCTCAAAAATGAATAAACATTAAAAATTTTTAAAAAGAAAATACTGTATAGAGAAGCCATTAATGAAAAAAACTTCCATTATATACCAAGAATTATTTTTAATTATGCACAATAATTATTTATCCACATCTTTTCTCTAGATAATACAAGTATTACAGTATCAAAAATACTGTATATATATATATATATATATATATATATATATATTATATTCTGTATTTTTAGAAATATTTGTCAAGGTAGAAAGATATCAGTGATTATAGGCATACACTGACTAAGTCCCCTTGTTAGAAAATCATTAGTACCATGTTAAGAACTGTGTTCTGATTTTTTTTTTTATGTCAGTACTTTTGTTGATGAAAGGAGTTTTGTCAACTTCAAAAGTACTATTTGATGAAACTGAAATTTGAAAGAAAGAGTATATAGCAGGTAGTTTATCGATTTCTCTCAATAACTTTACTTTGAATATCTATGTCATTCTTGTAACTTGGGAAATGCCCTTAGTAAGACACAGAAAATTCACTAGTATAAAGAGAGCTGATTTCATCTATGAGGGTTTGCTAGTTTTGTGCCATTAGTGAAAACTGGATATATAAATTACCCACATAAAAAGAAAACACATCAGTTACATATAATCCAAATCCTTGGCTGCAATGCAAATTAATAAAATCAAACTTAAGGAGCTCCTGGGTGGCTCAGTTGGTTAAGTTTCTGACTTCAGCTCAGATCATGATCTTGCTGTTCCCAAGTTCAAGCCTTGCATCGGGCTCTGTGCTGACAGCTCAGAGCCTGGAGCCTGTTTTGGATTCTGTGTCTCCCTCTCTCTCTCTGCCCCTTCCCCACTCATGTTCTGTCTGTCTCTCTCTCTCAAAAATAAATAACCATTTAAAAATTAAGAATATATGTATATAATCAAACTTAAATGTAACTGCAACATTTTATCCATGTAAAAAGCCCCCAAATTCCCAGATATTCATTGGAATTTAAATGCATTATTTATGATATTTTCTAAAAAGCACAATGCTTATTGTATAAATGTGGGAAATAATTTATTTATACCAATAACAAGTAACTGAGAAAAGACTCAAAATGATTATATAATATCTGCTTTTCAAAAATGTGTTAACTATAGAGGAAGAATAATAGAGGAGATTAATAGTATTATAATCCAAAAGAAAAGATAATCCCCAAATAATTTCCTTTCTCCTCTGAACAGTTTTCTATCCCTGATTATATTTGTTTTTTATACTATTGCTAAAGCAAATAATATTATTTTTATTAATAGTTTAATAGAGCTATAATCACATAGCATAAAATTTCCCCATGTTAAAGCCAATGATTTATTGAATTTTAGTGCATCCATAACAATAACCTAACTTAAGAATATTGTCAGCACCCCCAAAAGAGGCCTCAGGAGTGAATTCTCATTGTGGTCCATATCTTTGGCTCTAAACAACAATCGACCTACTTTCTGTCTATATGTTTACCTGTTCTGAAAATTTCATGTAATGAGGGTCATACAATATGTGACTTGTTGTGACTGGCTTCTTTCACTTAGTACAATGTTTTTCAAGTTCATCCATGCTGTAGCATGCATCAGTATTCTATTCTTTTTTATGATGTAGCTATATTACATTTCATTTCTTCTCCTTCACCTTCTCCTCCTCCACCTCCTCCTCCTTCTTCTTCTTTTTCAAGTTTATTTTTTTATTTTGAGAGAGAGATAGAGAGCAAGGGTAAGCAGAGTAAGGACAGAGAGAGAGAGAGAGAGAGAGAGAGAATCTTAAGCAGGCTCCATGTTGATAAGTGGAGTTTGATCTCATGAACCATGAGTTCATGACCTAAGCTGACATCAAGAGTCAGAAGCTTAACCAACTCAGCTACCCCAACATTTCACTTATTCTTTCATCAGTTGATGACATTGGAGTTGTTTCCACTTCAGAGCTATTATGAATAATGCTGCTATGAACATTCAGGTACAAATTCTGTGTAGACATGTTACCATTTCTCCTTGATATGTACATAGAATGGACAGATCATATGCAAAATCTATGTTTAAGAATTTGAGGAGTTGCTGAAGTGCTTTACAGGTTACTACACTATTTTACCTCACAGTACAAACGTTTAAATTTTTTTTCAGATTTATTTTTGAAAGAGAGAGAGCAAGTGGGGAAGGGCAGGGGAGGGGCAGAAGGTATGAAGCAGGCTTCATGCTGACAACAGCAAGGCTGATGCGGGGCTCAAACTCACAAGCCATGAGATCAGGACCTGAGCTGGTCAGATGTGCAGTGGATCGAGGCACCCAGGCATCCCTAAATTTGATGTAGTAGAATTTATCTTTTTGTTTGTTTGTTTGTTTGGTCTCATGTGCTTTTGGTATCATGTCAAAGAAATTGTTCTTAAATGAAGGTCATGAAGATTCATCCTATGTTTACTACTAAGAGTTTTATAGTTTTAGCACTTACACTTAGGTCTCCATTCTGGTTTAAGTTAGTTTTTGTATATGGTGGGAGATATCTAGTCCAACTTCACTCTACTGTGCATGGATATCCTCGTGCCCAGCACCATTTGTGAAAAAGGCTATTTTCTACTAACTGAATTGTCCTGATGCCATTGTCAGAATCAATCACTAATGCATGTAAGGGTAAATTTCTGGACTCTTAAATATATTCCAGTGGCCTATGCTATCTTCCATTGATCTACTACCTTATCTTGCTTACCCTAGAAGATATTAAAATTGGGAAATGTGAATCCTCTTCTTGTTAAAACTGTTTTTTTGCTATCCTGGTTAATTTGAATTTCCCTATGAATTTTAGTATCAGCTTGTCAATCTCTGTGAAAACTAAGCTGCAATTTTGACAAGATTGGTTGAATCTGCAAAATAATTTGTGGAATATTGCCCTTTAAAATATTAAATCTTTTGATTCATAAATGTGGATATCTTTCCATGTCCTAAGATACCTCCTTTCATTTTATCAACGTCTTGTAGATTTCTGTACACAATTCTTATGCTGAATTTATTTTTAAATATGTTCATTCTTTTTATATTGTAAGTGGAAGTTTTTCTTGATTTCTTGTTCACATTACCTTACAAAAATAGAATATTCTGTACAATAGTCTTTGTCTTGTAGCCTTGTTGTACTTGACTATTAGTTCTAATAGCTATTTTTTAGTGGCTTACTTAGGATTTTCTGTGTGTATGATTATGACACCTCTATTAGAGATAGTTTTAAAACTTTTTTTCCTAATCCAAATGTCATCTTTTTTCCCTGCTTAATTTCCCTTCAGCACAAACGTTGGATAGAAATGGCCAGGGCAGACATCTTTCTTTTGTTCCTCAGTGGTCACCATTAAGTACAATGTTCATTTTGTGGTTTTCCTTGTTGTCTAGGATGATTTTCACTGTCTTTTGGATGGAGATTTTTTAATTAAATGCTAAGTAAACAGTAAGTACAAACTACAGACATTCAGGCTCAGTGTTGCTTTAGCAAGGAAGATATTTGAAGTCATTGGGTCTCTCTGTGCCATGAATCATACCACCTGAGGGAAAACTTTCAGAGAGAGAGAAGATCTCTTAAGTATCTTTCCTCCCCAAACAGACATTCACATTGCCTTTCAAGACATTCACTTGAAAATTCACCATTTTCAAGTCCCGAGGAGACTCTGGGTTGGCTATAATTTAAATGCCAGATTGGTAGCTAAACAGTAATCCCAGCTGCTAAAGTAACAGAGATTGGACATTGCTATTATTTAATTTGAGATTGTAAAATGATCTGCTTTCCTCTTTAGGGTTTAAGCACCAAATCTGAGAGGATTTTTTTGTTTTTGTGTTTTGTTTTTGTTTTCTGTTTCTTTTGTTCTGTTCTCACATCTATTGCCAACATCAAAAGTACGGAACATAGCATAATATACCAAAGACATTGATAGGTTTTCTTTTTTTATTACTGCTACCTGCCATTGCCACTATTTTTCTCTCACCTGAATTTCTGTTTCTACATCAAGCAGCAAAGTAAAAAAAAAGAAAAAAGAAAAAACTAAACTTCCTTATTTTCACTCCCTCATTTATTTTTTTCCTTGTTTTGCTCAAGTGACATATTAGAAATACTGCCTCAAGACTAATAGTCAAGGAGGATGTTTAAATCAAAACCAAAGTTATAATCAAAGCTCATTACTTTTCACAAAAGGGAGGATCGTGGCCATCAATGCAAGGTTTCCTTGAAAATTATGAGCAATTTCTCATTCATTCACCTTCAACTCTAATATGCACATACTCATGTATTTTTTTTAAATTTACCTAACTTAAAATATATCTTCTGAGGAATATATTTGCATGGGAGAAAACCATAAAATACAAAGTTTTCCTGCTGATTGAAATGTACTTAAGAAGATCGCCTGCTGCATTTCTGTGATTTTCATAAATCTTTCAGAGGGGCCTGAGGAAATTATATTTTCAGCCGTATTCACTGGTTAAGCAGAACTGGTTGGGAAAAATTCAGGTTATCATTATTCTCTTTTCGATGAATTAAGAAAAAGGTTATTCTGTGTTTGTTGCCCTATTGGTACAGATAGAATCTCAGTAGCTGACTGATTAAGGACAAGATAATGTAACTATTACTAGATCACGTGTTATTTCAGGCAATCTCATAAAGAGAAAATCATTTAATATATATTGCTTACTTTCTAAATATTGTATTTTCATTAAGTGGAAACCTAAGGGTACAAGGACTGCAAAGAGCAATATGTACAAAGTAGAACAAAATATTGCACGTCCAGATTAGACAATAGTTTATTAAATTGAATGTGACAATAAAAATTACATACAAGTGTTAACTGTGCATTCAACATCTTAGATGTTGAATTTTTCTAAATCAGCCCAGACAAGTCTTTTTTTAAATTATTATTATTTTAATGTTTATTTTTGAAGGAAAGAGAGAGATAGAGCTTGAGTGCAGGAGGGGCATAGAGAGAGGGAGACACAGAATCTGAAGCAGGCTCCCTGGCTGAGCTGTCAGCACAGAGCCCGATGCAGGGCTCGAACTTGTGAACTTTGAGATCATAACCTGAGATAAAGGGGGACGCTTAAGCAACTGAGCCACCCAGGCACCTCATAGCCTAGACAAGTCTTAATTAAGGTAGGTGGCCCCATTGTCTTTCAGACGCTGCTGTTTATTAGTCATCATAGACTATTTTTTAGTCCATTGTTCTCATTTGTCTGAAAAGGGAAATGCTTGTAATTGACAGTTGTAAAATAAGGCCATTTTTTATTTGAGTCTATAAAATTGTTTTTATTACATGTGTACTATGTTCATAAACCCTTGGGTTCCCCCAAGAAAGCTCCATCCCTGGTGTCAAAACCAAGGATTAAGATATAGAATTTCTGGAAGCTGATATCTCAACATCGATTTTGTCCTCAAAATACATCATTCTTCATTATCCCTTTCTCTTCCAGAGAGATTGGTTTGGGAAAGACCATGTGACTTGAAACTATAAAAGAAGGTCTTGGCGGGGGCCTGGGGTGCACTGTAGGTGAATACTTACAGGCTGCCGTGTTTCTTGCACTGCCAGTGGGTTTGATGCTTGGAATGAGCAATCACTCTGGGAGACTTAAGATGAAGCCAACACACCAAGAAGACAGAGTGAATCATGTGGAGAAGTGAATCAGAGCTCTGCCATGTCACTTTTGGAACAGTCCTATTTCCAGACATTTCATTTGGGAGTCAATAAATGTCCTCACTGTTTCAAGCAAAAAGAATTGAGGGTTTCTTTTCCTTACAACCATGGACATCTCATCCAAGATATAGTTAAATATTTTATTGCAACTAACACTCCATAATTTTTCATTATTTGAAAAAAAACTAAATGGCTTTATTATGGGATCATTTTTCAGACCTAGGCTTTATTTCTCAATACATAAAATAGAAGATTTGACAATAATCAAATTGTATGACCTACAGATAGAGTCCTATATTACCTCTGTTATAAAACAAAATTCAACCAAGTAAATTGGAAGATCTAATTATTAAATGATTCATGAATCAGAAAGCATCCCATCTAGCAAGTAAAGAACAGCTCAAGCAGCTACATAAAACTGAAGAAAGGAGGAGGGTGGGGCAAGAACATTAAAAGCAAAAGATAAGAAAGGATTGTCCCAGGCAGTCACTTTTCCTTAAGAGAGAGCACAGAGGATCACACTGTAGATTACTTCATCTTCCTTTGGGGAATGGAAAGAGAGGGCCACATGATGGGCTCCCAGGTGCCCATTAAAAAATTAAAATAGGTTAAAGGTTATGTTCCTCTGAGTTGAAACTACAGGTAGATTAGGTATTAGGTGATGGTTTACTGACTCGGGGCTGTAAACTAAGTGACACTATTTTAGACCTGGAGTTTTCTTTTATCACTGCTAACATGTACAAGGAGGTTGTTTAAAAAAAATTATTTAATTTAAAATATATCTTCTGAAGAGTATATTTGCATAAGAGAAAGCCATAAACTACAGAACTCTCCTGCTGGTTGAAACACACTTAATATAGTCTCCTGCTGAATTTATGTAAATTTGGCAAATCTTTCAGAGGGACCTGAGAGTAGTTATATTTTCAGCTATATTTGTTGTTTATGGAGGGGCACTCGGGGAAGGCTCAGGTCAACATTATTCTTTTTCCTGTGAATCAAAAATATTAGTTATTTTGTGTTTGCTCCCTTTTGGACACAGGTAGAATCTTAACTATTTGCATAACTTCTATGCCATGCTTCCCCCAAAGTTAGAACTGAAATGTGTAAATTACAAAATATACATCATTGTTTATAAATAAGAGAGTTTTTAAATAGATGCATTTTTTTAAATGTTTTATTTTTATTTCTAGGAGAGAGACAGGGAGACAGCGTGAGCAGGGGAGGATCAGAGAGAGAGGGAATCACAGACTGAAACAGGCTCCAGGCTCTGAGCTGGCAGTCAGCACAGAACCCGACGCGGGGCTCGAACCCACGAACCGTGAGATCATGACCTAAGCGAAAGTCGGACGCTCAACCGACTAAGCCACCCAGGCGTCCCTAAATAGATGCATTTTTAATGTACTGAAAGCAGCTTATTGTGTCTTAGTGGTGATGTTTTTATCCACACCACTAAAGGCAACATCAGCTTCTATCATCTGTAAGCATACTCACTACAATTTTACCAGCTTGAGAGCTGATAGATGGTAGGGCTGTGATGTGACAGTGTGTGAATAACACATGTCACCTTAGTGTTTTAATCATAATTTTACTGCTTTTTGTTGTTTTCAGAGCATTTTAGGAATTCTTTCCTAAAAAAAGAATCCTTTTCTTTTCTGGAAACATTTAATCTTTATGAGTGATATGGGAAACAAAGGCAGAAGAAAAGATTAAATTTCCTTCCATGGACAAATCCTTGAAACAGGCAGAGTGATCTTCCTTTTGGAGCTCAGCTGCCTCAATGATGACACTTTGCTAAGGGCAGTAGACAGTCTTAGCCTGACCCCCCAGGACCCTATGCATCTATTTTAACATATAAAAATTCCTTGGGGCGCCTGGGTGGCTTAGTCAGTTAAGCGTCCAACTTTCGCTTAGGTCATGATCTCGCGGTTCGTGGGTTCAAGCCCCGCGTCGGGCTCTGTGCTGACTGCCAGCTCAGAGCCTGGAGCCTGTTTCAGTCTGTGACTCCCTCTCTCTCTGACCCTCCCCTGTTCACGCTGTCTGTCTCTCTCTCTCCTAGAAATAAATAAAACATTAAAAAAAAAATTCCCTTTGAAACTTTCTTGACCTTTAACCTCTGCACCAAGATATAAGTCTGCAATCATGCTCCAAGTTTATGGCCCAGTGATGCACATCTGAAGGGTGTCAGGACTGAGGGTTTATTAGACAGTCATAAGTGACCTTTTCCTAACATAGCTAGCCCTCTTTAAGGGTCCTTAAAGCCTTGCTCCCCAAATTCCTTAGCGATGTACACTATCGCTAACATGAAGGTGTACAACCTCCCAACCTGAAGGTGTATAACCAATAACTCCTCCCAGCCCCAGTGCAGCTCTTTCTGCCCTTGGATTCTATCTCGATGCTTTAGTAAAACCACCTATTTGTACCAAAGACGTCTTAACAATTCCTTCTTGGCCATCAGCTCTGTATCCCAACATTTTGTCCATCAGTGAGCATTCAATTTGTTTTTATTATTAAGACATTATTTCCCATTAATTTCTGTAATGTGTGTAATAGCATTTGCTCTCCTGGTATTAAATCCACCTGTAGATTTATAAAACATTAATAATATTAATGAAACCCAGGTTAGTAAGAAAATATACTCTCATACAAATTTTGTCATATATTTGAAAAGAGGGAAAAAACACATGGTAAATGGTCTTGGTTGATAGTTTCCATTTCTTTGTGGGTGTGTTGATCTTAAATGTATAGTTAAATTGTTCTTAATGTAAATTTAATTACAGTTTCTGTTATTTTCAAGGATTATATCTTGATTTCCAGACCCTTGTAAATATACTTTGTATTTCCTCTAAATATTTTGTTTCATATTTAGTCAATCTTCAGGCGTCATGTTTATTATTCATACCCTGACTTCCTACTTATATTTTTATGTTTATTTATTTTTGACAGACAGAGACAGAGAGAGAGAGAGATTATAGGCAGGGGAGGGGCAGAGAGAAAGGGAGACATAGAATCTGAAGCAGGCTCCAGGCTCCGAGCTGTGAGCAAAGATCCCGACGTGGGATTCAAACCCACAGACCATAAGATCATGACCTGAGGTGAAGTCGGACACTTACGGGACTGACCACCCCATGTGCCCCCCACTTATTATTCCACTATCAGTATGAAAGCCCCCATGCTGTATGAACTGAGGCTGGAGGAAGAAGTCAATAGTGCAATTCGTTATGCAGATAGAATGCCGTATTACTAAGTCAAAAAGCCACTTTGAAAATTATATAAATGTATATGTTTAAACACTACATCGTTTTTAGCATTCAAACACTGAATTATTAGAAATGCATTATATAATGTATTGTAAAAGATATATGAAATTATATTAAAATCCTTCCTTAGAACAAGTTTATTTATATGGCAGCTGTTTAATTTTAAATCAGAATATATAAAAACAAGCTGTGAGCCTTCTCTTTATGAGATGCTGAAATGAAATATCTAACAACATTTTGACTTTTGTTTTCTTAGAGATGGCATGCTGCCCACTTTAAATTTCTCCATAGAAAAAAAGTCATACAGGGGCGCCTGGGTGGCTTAGTCGGTTAAGCGTCCGACTTTCGCTTAGGTCATGATCTCGCGGTTGTGGGTTTGAGCCCCGCGTCGGGCTCTGTGCTGACTGCCAGCTCAGAGCCTGGAGCCTCTTTCGGTCTGTGACTCCCTCTCTCTCTGACCCTCCCCTGCTCACGCTGTCTCTCTCTCTCCTAGAAATAAATAAAACATAAAAAAGAAAAAAAAAAAGAAAAAAAAAAGAAAAAAGGTCATACATGTAACTTTTTTCTCTTTGTTTTTCTTCATATCAAGTGGAGAAAAGTGGTTGAAAATCATCTTGTGCTTTAGAACATGGAAAATGAGCTAAGATCAGGGTGACCCACATGCAGTGCTCATGAGTCTGACTCTCATTGTCTGCAATTCCTCTCACTGAGCCTGCATAGCCCTTGTATGTGAAGTCACACTTACTGCCCTTCCATTGTAGGAGCTATTCTTTCAATTATCCAAAGAATGCGCCTCTAGAACTCTTTATCTACAGCATTTTATCTATTTATCTATCAAGTCTACACTGGTCAAAAATTTGTTACAATTTAGGACACCTATATGCTAATTTTGGTTTGTTATATAGCAACTTAGAATTCGCTAGTAATGATCAAGCCAATCCATTTGCCAAAACAACGTTTTGAAGTTAAAAAAATGGGGCATACAGTTTCCTTTTGTTCTACCTTTATTAAGGTTTAAATAAATACCCCAATTTCATGCCAGATTCCTTGGTATTGTGGCTGAAATGTTAAAATTCCACCCTTTTTTTCCTTCTGCAATATCTTTTTTCCACAGTTTATTGAGAAGACATAAGAAAGAACAATGACCTTCACCCCATGTAATTCTTACTGCACGACATTATCAACAACTGTCCATTCTCCAACATAGACACTATGGGACTTGTCTAAATTAAAATTAGATGATCTCAAAACAACCTTATTTACCACATTTCTGGAAGTCATGGTGGGCAATTAGATATATTTATAACAATTAATTCTGTAGAAGAAATGTGATTCACAATCAATTTATAAAGGACTCATGTGTTCTTCCAGGATTTTTGGAAAACAATTGGAAAATGAAACCTACACAGTTGAAATTACTAAATAACATAAAATGTCAGAGTCCTATTTGGAAAGCAGTCTCTCCATAGAAATAGACACAAATGAAACATTTGTGATATTAAAAAGGCAACCACACTTTACAAGATCATTATAAAAATCCTGGACTGAGCCGACTGCACTGTAATAATAGATATCAGAAAGAGTTACAGAGCTTGAACTTTTTAGTGTTTATTCAGCTCAGTTGGAAAGCAGAAAAAGTATCTTATGTTCTGCTCCCGGGCATATAAATTATCATGATCCGTACATTTAACATGCAGTTCAGAGTGTTCAAAGTGTCCTTAAGTCGCAGTCTAGAAAATAGTACTGAGCTGAATATTTGAAATTAGTAATTTGTCCTAAAATCCAGACAAATGCTAGCCCCAGGAATATTTATATGAAGCATGATATCAATAGGAATGTTGATTCAAATGCTTTGAATTACTTAGTAACCACTTTTTTCTTTTTTAACAATTTTGTTTAATGTTTATTTATTTTTGAGAGAGAGACAGAGGGCGAAATGGGGAGGGGCAGAGAGGGAGACACAGACCCGAAGCAGGCTCCAGGCTCTGAGCTGTCATCAGGGAGCCTATACCGGGCTTGAACCCATGAACTGTGAGATCATGACCTGAGGTGAAAACAAGAGTTGGATGTCAAACCGACTGAGCCACCCAGGTGCCTCAATTACTTAGTAGCCATTTTTTGAAATCTAAGTGCTAATAGATCATCTATGTTAACCTGAAAACAAGAAACCAGTTTAAGAGGCAAGGGGTATATTTGGGATCAAACAATTGCAATTCAGGGTACACAGATTTAGGTAAAAATACCAATAGTGTCCCAGTTCCAGGAAGTGGACTCAGGGCCTTTATGGAAATAAACTCTTTAGAGTTTATTGGTAAAAGAAAAAAAAAAAAAAGACTGAGACAGAAAAGCACCATATGATTTCATTCACATGTGGAATTCAAGAAACAGATGAAGGGGAGGTGGGAAGAGAGACAGACCAGGAAACAGACTCTAATCTAGAGAAAATAGAGGGCTCATTACCAGAGGGGAGGTGGGGAGGGGCATGGGTCAAACAGGTGATGGGGATTAAGGAGGACACTTGTCCATGATGAGCACTGGGTGTCATATGGAAGTGTTAAGTCACTGTACTGTCCACCTGAAACAAATTCCATCCTGTATGTTAACAAACTGGAATTTAAGTAAAAATTTGAGAAAAGAAAAAGAAGAGTTCATTGGTGTTGAAAAGCACGGCTAGATTTGTACTTCATTGATTGGTCAAGATTAGAGGGCACTAGGCAAAAGTTCACTTTTTATCAATCTTGTCACACAGGATTTTCTCCTTCTTGCTGACATTAATATTATTTCCAATATGGCGCATTTTTAAATAACAAGCATGGGACATTGATGTGTACAGTTGTGTAGCTGAGAAAAGTAAGTAGGTTTATATTTCTTTTTGTATTTTGCTTTTATTTGATTGGTTTCTTCACGTAGTCATGTCCAAATCCCTCAAGCAGAGTACATAGCTCCTACATGGATCATTTTCTTTATCCTGCTGTGATGGCCAGTGCTTAATTGTCATTGCTTATAGTTGATTATGCTGTAAATAGTCTTCCTGCATGCAAATTCTAGATCAACAGTCATAGCTCTTTACCTAGGTCCTTTGTCTCTGTGTCTCAGCAATTTCATCTGAAAATGGTCAGAGTGATATAATTACCTCACCAATGAAACTTAAAGTATGTAAGGCACTTAACACCTTGTCTAGCACATAATCAAAACATTAGATATTTTTACATTATAAATATATTAAATATTTTTATTAATAATTATATTTTAATATCTAATACAGTATAATTATATAACAATACTGTTTATATAGTGACCTTGTTCACAATATAAATACTATTTTACTATCTTATAGTAATATAAATTTTATATAAAAATTTTATATAAATATAAATGTGATATTTATATCACAAATATAAATATATTGTGAATAAGATCACAATATAAATATACTTTCTGGGAAGCAGCAAGCATGCTTCATTTATCTCTCTGTCTCCTGTACCTAGCATGATACCTAATATATTTTAGGTGTTTTGTAAATGTTGAGTGAGTCCATGAATGGGAAGTAATTTCCCAGAAGATGAAACATGATTTTTCCTCAAATAAGATATTATATTTGATTTAACAGGTATGTTTTTCATTGCAAAACACATCTAGTCAACAGGAGCATGCTAGAATGCAGTATCTTCAGGGAAGATACAGAGTTTTATTCACACTTTCATTCATCGTACCTGTCAAAATGACACCTTGATGGTAGAGATTCATTCCTTAAGTTGGTTTAAACAAAAGTAATAACTAATAAAAGAAGAATTAACAAAGAGATTAATATTTTCCTGTAAGGAGTCTGATAGCTCTCTGGATGCATATATAGTATAACAATATATAATATTATTATTATACAATTATATATAAATTAGATTATATTATATTTCTATGTTTTTATTCTCTTCTTATCAACTGATGTTTCATGAATTGTTTCCATGAGGAAATCTGAAAAAAATATTTAGAACCATCTTCTTGATCCTCAAGGTATAATGCAAAATCATTTCCGCTTGATAATCTGGCTTTTACCTTCAGCTAACATCATCCTCTACGGGGAAGAACTGAGAGCTTTCCCCCTGAGATCAGGAACAAGACAGGGATGTCCACTCTCACCGCTGTTGTTTAACATAGTGCTGGAACTCCTAGCATCAGCCATCAGACAGCAAAAGGAAATCAAAGGCATCAGAATTGGCAAAGAGGTGTCAAACTTTCACTCTTCGCAGATGACATGATACTCTACATTGAAAACCCGACAGACTCCACCAGAAGCCTCCTAGAAATGATCCAAGAATTCAGCCAAGTTGCAGGGTACAAAATCAACGTACAGAAATCGGTTGCATTTTTATACACCAACAATGAAGCAACAGAAAGAGAAATCAAGAAACTGCTCCCATTCACAATTGCACAAAAAACCATAAAATACCTCGGAATAAACCTAACCAAGGATACAAGAGATTTGTATGATGAACACTATAGAAAACTTATGAAGAAAATTGAAGAAGACACAAAGAAATGGAAAAACATTCCATGCTGATGGATAGGAAGAATAAATATAGTTAAGATGTCATTACTACCTAAAGCACTCTACACATTCAATGCAATCCCAATCAAAATTGCACCAGCATACTTCTCAAAACTAGAGCAAACTATCCAAAAATTTGTATGGAACCACAAAAGACCCCGAATAGCCAAAGTAATCCTGAAAAATAAAACCAAAACAGGAGGGATCACCATCCCAGACTTTAGCCTCTACTACAAAGCTGTCATCATCAAGACAGTATGGTATTGGCACAAAAATAGACACATAGACCAATGGAACAGAATTGAGAACTCAGAAGTGGACCCAAAAGTATACAGCCAACTGATCTTTGACAAAACAGGAAAGAATATCTAATGGAAAAATGACAGCTTTTTTAACAGATGGTGTTGGGAGAATTGGACAACAACATGCAGAAGAATGAAACTAGATCGTTTTCTCACACCATGCACAAAAATCAACTCAAAATGGAGAAAGGACCTGAACATGAGACAGGAAACTATCAACACCCTAGAGGAGAAAGCAGGAAACAACCTCCTTGACCTCCACCGCAGCAACTTCTTACTTGACACATCCCCAAAAGCAAAGAAATCAAGAGCAAAAATAAACGATTGGGACCTCATCAAGATTAAAAGCTTCTGCACAGCCAAGGAAACAACCCAGAAAACTAATAGGCAACCAACGGAATGGGAAAAGATAGTTGCAAATGACATATCAGATAAAGGATTAATATCCAGAATCTATAAGGAACTCACCAAACTACATGCCCGAAAAACAAACAACCCAGTGAAGAAATGGGCAGAAGACATGAACAGACACTTCTCCAAAGAGGACATCCAGATGGCCAACAGACACATGAAACGATGCTCAGCATCCCTCCTCATCAGGGAAATACAAATCAAAACCACACTGAGATACCACCTCACGCCAGTAAAAGTGGCTAAAATGAGCAAATCAGAGAACGCTAGATGCTGGCGAGGATGTGGAGAAATGGGCACCCTCCTACACTGTTGGTGGGAATGTAAACTGGTACAGCCCCTCTGGAAAACAGTGTGCAGGTTCCTCAGGAAACTAACAATAGAACTCCCCTAGGACCCAGCAACAGCACTGCTAGGAATTTACCCAAAGGATACAGAAATGCTGAGGCATATGAGCACATGTACCCCAATGTTCATAGCAGCACTCTCCACAATAGCTAAAACATGGAAAGAGCCTAAGTGTCCATCAACAGATGAATGGATCAAGAAGTTGTGGTTTATCTATACCATGGAATACTACATGGCAATGAGAAACAATGAAATCTGGCCATGTGTAGCAACATGGATGAACCTTGAGGGTGTTATGCTGAGCGAAATAAGTCAGGCAGAGAAGGACAAATATCATATGTGTGCACGTATAGGAGGATTAGGAGGAACTTGACGGAAGACCAAGGGGGAGAAGAAGGGCGGAAATGGTGGGGGAAACGGAGAGAGGCAAACCATGAGAGACTCTTGAATGCTGACAAAAACTGAGGACTGATGGATGTGGGGGAGAGGAGGGATGGGCATGGAGGAGGACACTTGTGGGGATGAGCACTGAGTGTTATGTGGAAACTAATTTGACAATAAACTATTTGTAAAATAAATAAATAAATAAATAAAATAAAAAAATAAAAAGCTCTTTAAAAAAATAATCTGGCTTTTAAATATCCCTTAAATCAAAAGTATAACAATATTATCACCATGCCATTCAATGTCAGATGCCACAGATTATAAGATTTACCTTTATTTAAAGGGATACTGAGTAAAACACTATAGGATAAATTACATTATACTATTTTGTCATTTATATTTTTTATCTTTTATTTTAAAATTTTCAAAAGTTCTGTACCTATTTAAACAGCTTTTTATCATGTCACTCATGCGTATAACTTTAAAAAATATAAATATATTATGTTTCTTCAAAAAACTTATTTTTAGAGTTATTTCTGTAACTTTTTAATTCACTTTTGATTTGATGTCCATGTTTTCCTACAATTTTTATTTTCTCCTTTGCTATAAAGAGCTGAGGTGATGGAGCTTTTCTGAAAAGAAAGCTCATCCCTGTCCCTGGCATTTTCCTACACATCGCCGACCTCCATTATGCACATTTTGATGTGGGTGGTTTCTTGATTATAGTAAAATATGTCAATGGAATGTTTTCAGATAATAGGCTGCAATTATATTCTTTCCTCAAGGGTTTTTAAGAGGCTTATTTACAGACATGTTGAGGGGCTGTAGCTGACCACACAAGTCACCAGGAATGGAACCAATTAACCATATTTTTCATGTCACTCGTTTGTCATGTTTTCAAATACCCATCCATGAACTGCATTAAGAGCCAAGATTCTCAGCAGCTCAGTGTCAGACTGTAGGATCTTCATTCCACAGAACTTACAGCTAATTCTCCATCAGCTCAGCTGATTTCCATTTAAGTCTCTGTACATACACAACAAAACCATCAGTGAGGATTTCATTCTTTTTTTTTTTTTTAATTTTTTAAATGTTTTTATTTATTTCTAGGAGAGAGAGAGAGAGAGAGAGAGAGACGGCGTGAGCAGGGGAGGGTCACAGAGAGGGAGTCACAGACTGAAACAGGCTCCAGGCTCTGAGCTGGCAATCAGCACAGAGCCCGATGCAGGGCTCGAACCCACGAACCGCGAGATCATGACCTAAGCGAAAGTCGGACGCTTAACCAACTAAGCCACCCAGGCGCCCCAGTGAGGATTTCATTCTTAAGAATTACTACATGGGTGGGGAGCCTGAGTGGTTCAGTTGGGGTCATGATCTCACAGTTCGTGGGTTCAAGCACAGTGTCCAGCTCTGTGCTGACAGCTCAGACACTGGCACTCTGTATCTCTCTCTCTTTAAAAAAATAAATAGAACATTAAAAAATTAATAAAAAATAATTATTACACGGGTTAAAATTAAATATGGAAGCAATTTTTATTGCTTTTAAATATGGAAGCAATTTTTATTATTCTTGAGCCACCCAGGTGCCCATGGAAGCAATTTTTAGTGACTAACAGTAATTTATAGCTTCACAATGACATCAAATGGTGCTTTTCATAATCAGCATTCATGACCTTGACCTTCAAAGACCAAGCTACAAAGCACTGACGGTATACCTTTAAGTCACATCAAAAACTGTGGATAAATCACTATTTTCTACATAGAAATTAATTAACTTCTGGTCTATACAGTGGATAGGAAATTTCTAACACATTAACGTTCAATGCCTTTAAATAGTACTGGATTACGCATAAGTTAGGCATGACAGCGTTGTCTTGCTGTGGATTTCTTATGTTTATTATAAAGAATTTGATAAAGTTTTTTGCCCTAATTCACACTTCATTCTATATAAGCAACTTTTGCAATCTATTCCTAACAACATAACCCAGTCTCCTGAAAATGTTTACATTAGGCTGGGTTTTTAATTCACAGGCCAACAAATAATTGTGATCATTCCTCCAAATGATGAATATTTATCAGATTTATTGCTTGGAAGCTTTAATATTCTTCTTTATTTCCATATTTTCTTTAGAGAAATGTTGAAATTTAATATAATTTTAAAGACATATTGGGGCACCTGGGTGGCTCAGTTGGTTGGGCATCTGACTTCGGCTCAGGTCATGATCTCACGGTTCCTGGATTCGAGCCCTGCATCGGGTTCTGTGCTGACAGTCATCTCTGAGCCTGGAGACTATCTTTGGAATCTGTGTCTTCCTCTTTCTCTGACCCTACCCTGCTCAAGTTGTCTCTTTCTTTCTCTCTCTCTCTCAGAAATAAATAAAACATTAAAAAAAATTTAAAATAAGACATATTAAACACCAGTTAAGCTGAACACATGTACAACTACTAACACACATTTCTCAAAATGAATGACAATGTGGACCTCTATGCCTAAATTTGCACATGAACATGCAGTGAGAAATATTTGGGTATAGTTGCCTCACTGACAGTGTTTTTCAAACACATTTATTGAAAGATCGGGTCAATTACAAAGATGTTAAAATGTGGAGATTTGCATCTTATAATACATAAATGTGACCTTTTGTAATAGTATATGTTTTAAGATTAAACTACTGTATTATCTATTTTTATTTGATGGGAGACCCCAGTGGTGATTCACTCTGGGCTCAGAAGCAGATTGTAAATTTATTATGACCACACAAGAGAAAATTATAATGGATTTTATAACAGTACAGTCTATGTCCTTTAAAGTTATGGCCTTTCAGTATAGTACTGGAACTGGAGACATGGTTAGATGATTCAAAAATTCCCTACCATCACCAAAATATTGATTAGAAAATTCATAGTGATGAGATATCACTTTAATACCCACTAAAATAATATGAAATCCCTTTTGTATACTATGGTTATATACTCCAAACAAAAACCTGTGTTGTAATTTTTTTTTCATTGAGAAAAAAGATGATATTGAACCCACAGCAAGGTTTTTCTTTTTAAGTTTATTTTTTTCATGTTTATTTATTTTTGAGAGAGAGAAAGAGAGAATCCCAAGCAGGCTCCATGCTAACAGCAGAGAGCTCAATGCAGGGCTTGATTTCACCAACTGTGAGATCATGACCTGAACTGAAATCAAGATTCTGATGCTTGACCAACTGAGTCCCCCAGGTGCCCTGCAGGTTTTTTTTTTTTAAGATTTTATTTTATTTTACTTTTTAACTAGACTCCATGCTCAATGTGGGGCTCAAACTTACTAACCTGAGATCAAGAGTTGCATGATCTACCAAATGAGCCAGCCAGGCATGCCCCCAATAGAGAAGTTTTAAAGAGTTCACCAAAAATTCATGAAGAATAACAGATCACTTTCTGAATTATCTATAAAACTGACGACAGCTTTCAATAAGAATTGTCAGAACTACACCATTGTTTTATTCCTTAATGTAAGTAATTCTTGAAGAGAGAATTTCTTCTTGAAGAGACATTTCAATTTCAAGATTAGCTCCCCAACTAAAGTAATACTATAGGATATGTACTGTTCTGTATCTGTGACAAATACCTGCAAACATTTGTCCTGATAGGGTAAGCTCCATGGTTAAATTAAATCCTCTTCTGATTGTAAGATGGCAGTTACAAGAAAACTAAGCTATTAATGATAGTGGTTATTACTCTTTAAAGAGTAGATGAAGGGGAAGAAGAGCACACTTATCATGATGGGCATGGAGTAATGATGTATAGAATTCTTGAATCACTATACTATACACTTGAAACTAATATAACACTATTGTTTACTGGAACTGTAATAAAAAGAAAATAAGAAAAACAACAACAAATAAAGATTAAGCATTTGTAAAAAAAAAAAAAAGTGGAGTTCAGCTTAATATATTACAGAATAATTTTATAGCAACTTGATTAGGTTTTGAGTTGGACATATACGACAATATTAATTAATCAGAAACTAGGTTACCTAAGTGTTTTGGTGTTTTGTACAATATAAATATGAGTGCATATATATATATATATATATATATATATATATATGTTTTCCTTTTTCAGAGAGCATTTGAAACATTTTTTTCTTGAGGAATCTGAAAAATTCATTTCCATATCAATAGACTAGAAATAATTTGTCCATAGTGCCTGGGTGGCTCAGTTGGTTGAACATCTGATTTCAGCTCAGGTCAAGATGTCATGGTTGACAAGTTCAAGCTCCGCGTCATGCTCTGTGCTTAGATCAGAGCCTGGAGCTTGTTTCAGATTCTGTGTCTTCTCTCTCTGCACCTCCCCCACTTGTGCCCTGTCTCTCATAAATAAATAAATGTTAAAAAAAAAAAAAGGAAAGAAAGAAATTCTCCTATTAAACAGATTCTAGCTGAATTCACTGGTACTCCAGGAGAAATAGAGATGTACTGAAAATAAAGCCAGGTCAAAGTAGGACTAGCTCTTTTTCCACTACGTTGTCACTTATCATAGTAAAAAAGTGATTCACTTCCTGATTATTTTGCAAACTGGAATGAACATCGTTAGATCATTCAACATGACCCATGATACCCAACAAGTTGTTTAGTGTTTTTAATTTAACATCTAAGGCATATTATTAACAAATAATAGGTAGAGCATTCCTGAAACTATTTTGTGTGTATTGCCAGTTTGGGCAAACTAGTAAATGTATTGGTATGTTGGAGGTAAGGCTATCAGGAAAGCAGTTATGTGCAACCCCCACGACCCCAACCAAACTGTGCCACTGTGGCATATTGATTAAAATAAATTAAAGTTACTTAAGAACCAGCTGGCGAAAGGACACTCTTATAAGCAGAAAAAGTTAGTGGTCCAGGAAAAGAAAGATAAGACAGAGCTTTCATGACATAAGAGAAGACATTTTAGGCCCTGGGCCATTTGTGACTAATACTTGACCCATACAACTTGCCCAAGCACATTTCTTGAAAAACTTCCTAGCAAGTATTGGAATTACAAAGGAATGCATAAACCTCAGTAGTAAAATATTTTAGGGAAACAAAGAGAATGCAAACCCTAACCCTAACCCTAACCCTAACCCTAACCTGGCAGAGTCAATAAATCAATGATAAAACTCCCAGTACTGTTTCAAAAGTAAAATGACCTACTGCACATTTTTGAGTCACTTTTTCAGAATTTTAGCCCTCTGAGAACTCAAACCCCAGACTATCTGGATCTAGAGAGCTCTTGGTGCAAACCCTTGCTGACCCTGTGATGTCAATCAACCAGGATCCGGATTTAGTCCACCTAAATGACGTAGGCCCAGACTCTACAATGAACTCTCCCCTGTCAGGGGTGTCTCCCCTGTTTCTGCACCCTTAGCTTGAAACTGCCCCAATTTTGTTGTTTGGGGGGACACTGCTTTGGGAAATATCCCTGGTGTTTCCTCTACTAGTTGCGGGAAAATTCTTCCTTTTCCTACTCTTTGGCTTGGTTGTACCTTTTGGCTAGACATCCATCATGAGGTGAACCCAGTTTCAAGTAACACTCTGACCCTTCTTTGTCCCCCTGAAAGTAGTAAAACATCTTCCATGTGAAAGGTACCCTCGCTGTACAGCAGGATATAAGGCATCCTTATCACCAAAGAGGGAGTTTAGGGCCAAGAAGGCTGTATTAATAAAACCTTGTTACTTCGTTACCAATTTACTTCCTCAAGCCCCAATCCCTTTGTCTTGTCAATTCCTCACAAATCTATCTTTTCCTTGTCTGAAAGGTATAAACGCTGTCTACTTTGGTTACTTCTTTGAGAATCATATTTTTTTATGGGATTCCCATATGCATCAGGTTAAATTTGTTTTTTTCCCCCCTGTTTATTTGCTTTATGTCAATTTAACTGTTAGATCATCCAAAGAACCTAGAAGGGAAGGAGGGAATAGTTTTATGCCACTAGAGCTGTTACAGTGGAAAAAGATAGAAATACAAAGCAGGAAGGCAGAAACCCTGTAATGATATAAAATACTCAAGTAGAGTGTTAAATAAAATCTAACAATAATAAAATAATAATGATATATCATGACCAAGTGGATTCTATCCCAAGAATAGAAGATTGATAGAACATTTGAAAAGAATTGAATGAAATTCACCTATTACTCTAACAGACTCAAAGGAAAAAATATATGTATAATAATATTTTAGTTGGGCTGGTCAGCTAAAGTGTGGGCTAAATTCAGCTCACCAGTTTCTTTTGTGAGTAAACTTACCCACAGGACCCTGAGTGGCTCAGTGAATTGAGCGTCCAACTCTTGATTTCAGGTCAGGTCATGATCCCAAGGTCATGGGATGGAGCTCCGTGTCAGGCTCCGTGCTGGGCTTAATACACTCTCTCTCACCCTATTCCCTCTTCCCTACTCTCAAGCAATCAGTCGATCAACCAATCAATATTACCCACAACACATTCATTTGTTTATTATTGTCTATGCTGCTTTTGTGCTATAATAGTGGTGTTGAGTTGTCACAGAGTCTGTACAACCCAGAAATACTGAAATATTTTCCCTCTGATCCTTTACAGATAAATTTTGCCGACCCCTGACCTAATATGTATGGAACAAAATTTTTGGCATAACTTAATTGTCATCGGTAATAAAAATGAAACTAAGCAAACTAGGTGTAGTAAGAACTGTTGAAAGACAAACTGAGGCATATTAAAAGTGTAAGCTTATCTAGGTAGAAATTGATTCCAGTTGGGCAGCACCAACTGGAGCCCTCCACCCACAGGAGCAAGTGAAGAACTTTTACAGAGGAGATGTGGAAACAAAGCAGGGAAAATTTTGATTGGCTTTATAATCAGTTGTCTTACTTCTGAAATCCTAGTTGGCTATATTTGTGATTGATTGTCCTTCAGGTTTGAAATCTTAACCTTGAGGCATTACAGGCTTAGGTTCTGCTTTGCTTAAGCAGACTTCTAAGGCCCTGGAGTTATCTCAGTCTAATGGCTTCCTTGTTTAATTAATTTCCTAAAAGGATATTTATTAACTGGATAAGCAGCAACTATGAAAAACTATAGTTGGCAACATACTTAATGGTCAATGACTTAATGCTTTCTTCTTCTTTTATTTTTTGTTTTTTTTTTTAAATGTTTTATTTATTTCTAGGAGAGAGAGAGAGACAGCGTGAGCAGGAAAGGGTCAGAGAGAGAGGGAGTCACAGACTGAAACAGGCTCCAGGCTTCGAGCTGGCAGTCAGCACAGAGCCCGACGCGAGGCTCGAACCCACGAACCGCGAGATCATGACCCAAGCGAAAGTCGGTCGCTTAACCGACTAAGCCACCCAGGTGCCCCCTTAATGCTTTCTTCTTAAAATAGAAAAAAATCAAGGATATTGTCTCTTATCACCTCCATTCAACTGATTAGGAGGTCCTAATCAGTGTAATAGGGCAAAAAAGAGACATTAAGGATGACAGATTGGATAGTAAGAAGTATAAGTGTCATTAGTTGAAGATGGAATTATCATCAATATAGAGAATGCTAAGAAAACTTCAAAAATAACTATTAAAAATAACAATGAATTTAGTGAGAACAAAGATAACAAAATCAATATAAAAATCAATTTGTTCTCAGATGTCAGTGAAAATGGCATGGTAATACCTTCAAAAATCCTCTCCTCAGGGGCGCCTGGGTGGCTTAGTCGGTTGGGCAGCCGACTTTCGCTTGGGTCATGATCTCGCGGTTTGTGAGTTCGAGCCCCGCGTCGGGCTCTGTGCTGGCAGCCAGCTCAGAGCCTGGAGCCTGTTTCAGTCTGTGACTCCCTCTCTCTCTGACCCTCCCCTGCTCGTGCTGTCTCTCTCTCTCTCTCCTAGAAATAAATAAAAAAACATTAAAAAAATTCCTCTCCTCCATAAAAGCAAAAGCAAGAAGAAAAAATGGCAAAAATTATCAGAATCAACATTTTAAAAATCTGAAAATTAATCTCAAAATTTTGAGCATTTATTCAAGAAAAAGAATCTTGGTGAGAACAGACAGCATTGTGGCTTTTTAACTTCATCAATTGTGGGGAATAAGTTTAAGAATTCCCTGAGCTTGCACCAGTGGGTTCACAAGGCTTAGGACCAAAGCTTCCACAGTAAGTAATAGGACAAAAGTGAGCCAGCATAGAATAAAAACATAGAGCTGCTTCCACAGGATGAAAGCATCCAAAATAAATAAACAGGTAAACAGGGTGATGGACCACTGCAGCTGGATGAAATTGCCTAAAGCTGACTAGCAAAAGAAAGGTGATTTGTTGACCCTGAGGTAGCATGCTCTGTCTTATACCCTAGGCAAGTTAAGGTAAACAGCATGGTGTCTGGTGCCTGAGTGCCTGCCATAAACAGTCATCTGGTCAGCACTTGGATTTTGTTTTGTATTGACCCAAACCCCTAACACCGCTTATCTTCAAAACCCCATTTCACTCACACATTTTAGTTAATGGTTACTGTTTCATTGTCTCTTTCTGCATATCCATCAGTTAGTAAGCCTTCTGATCCTAATAAATACGGAGCAAGGACCCTTACTCAGGGCTCTTGTCTCCTTCTTGGCATTAGCCTCTCTCGTATTTAATTCTGTGTCTGCTCTCTTGCTGGACAAGAGAGAACTCTAGACTCAAAGTCTGTGATAGTCAAACCATAGCCCCCCCTCCAGATTTGAAAAATAAAACCCAGAAAAGGGTAACCGAATATACAACCCTACAAATGGGTCTTTGGCATAAGGAATGCTTTGAGTCAATTACTTTGAGAAACTGCAGACAGAAGAGATACACAGAAAGCAGAGTAGACTTTGCCCTATTTGTAAGTGAAATTTCCATTTGTAAATTTCCATTAGAAAGAGGGCCTATAGGATGAGAGCTATTATCAGAGATCACTATTTTGCCTGCGAGACTTATCCTCACAACAGCAACCTAATTTTCCTCCTGTCATTTTCCTAAGAATTGCCTTCCTTCCACTTCCAAATCCCAGGGCCCTATCCTTTTCCTTAGGTTCATAAGCTGAACTTCAGTCTTCTGGCCATCTTTGAAGCTTCACATTTTTGTGAGACTCCCATGCATATGTAAGTAATTAAAATAATTTTTCTTCTCTTGTTAATTTGTGTTAAGTCAGTTTAATTCTGAGACTAGCCACAAAACCTACAAGAGTTGAAGAGAAAAATTTTATTCCCCTAAGTGCCATGTTAACACCAGCAGCCTGGAAGTGAAAACTTGCCAACTGGCAGCCACCCCAAGAGACTGAATGTGGTTGGAGCTCCTTAAAAGCCTCATTCACAAAGGAATCATTTGACCTGTCGTATGGTTCCCTGGAAGACTATCTCTACTTCATCTGACTAGATATAAACCTCAGAATAAAAAAAGCCTTTTCTTCATAAAAACAATTATAAGCACTGTATTTAAATACATTTAATGCCAAGAATATTTCTCATAATACCATTTGAAATAAAACACTGGAATCAATATAAGTGATATCAATAGATAACTAGTTATATAATAAATGATATAGCTACAAATGGGGACGAAAAAATGGAGTAAAATGTCACATGTTTTTTTAAAAAAATTTAGTGTTTTATTTATTTCTGAGAGAGAGAGAGAGAGAGAGAGACAGCGTGAGCAGGGGAGGGAGACACAGAATTAGAAAAAGGCTCCAGGCTCTGAGCTGGCTGTTCAGGACACAGCCCGACGCGGGGCTCAAATTCACGAACCGTGAGAACATGACTTGAGCCAAAGTCAGACGCTTAACCGATTGAGACACCCAGGCACCCCAAATGTCACAAGTTTTAAAATATACTTAAGTTTAAAAAGGTAGATTGGGTGACATTCTTAGAGATAATTGTTATTGGGAATATATGTAACATTATAATATTTCACATTTTCAAAATCAAACAAAAACTATTATTTTTGAAATGTAAGCCAAACGAATGAAACTAGAGCCTGACAAAATATTTCTGGGATATAAGGCACTCATAATAGGAAATGTGCAGATGGATTAGCAGGAAGAACGTAATTTTGTATGAGAGGGGAATCATTAGCATACCTAAAGGGTTCTGATGTCTAGATTTATCAGAAGTGAGTATTGAATTTGAAAGGAACAAGAACAATCTTATAGAATGACTGGATATTATATTTTCTAAAGATTAGAATGAAAATCTCTATTTAATAAGATTTCTGGGCCCTGACATTTATTTAGGCCATTTAGTTGTATTCAGTACAATATGATTTTAATTGAATGAAAAAGAAAATTGAACATCTATTAAAGTTTACTGTAACTGGATTTAAATAAACATCTTAAAAGGAGAGCTTATTTAAGAGTCTACATTAGACAGGATAAAGATGATATTGCATGGGGATTTAGGGATTATAAAAATAAAATGCAAAACTCAGTTTTGAACTTTTAATATTGCAAAAGAAAATAAAGAAGAGGGAAACATGAGAACATGGAGAAATAAAGCCTTGACCTCTCATGCAGTCACGTTTATATATTGGAAAATTCAACACATTTTTATTAATTGACAAATTAGATTGACCTCCAGGTCCCAGACTGAGGAGACCAGAATCAATTCGTATCTAAAGATTTGCTTACTCCGGACATTTATATGAATGAAATCATACACTATGTGTTCTTTTGTAACCAATTTCTTTCACCTAGGAGGATTGGGGGGTTCACCCATGTCATAGCATGTATCAGCACATCAATTATTTTATTGCCAAATAACATTCTATTGTATGGATATGCCATATTTTGTTTATCTATTCATCAGCTGATAGACATTTTGGTTGTTTTCATTTTTTTAACTATTATGAATAATGCTGCTTTGAATATTTTATACAAGTTTCTGCAAAGATTTGTGTTTTCAATTCTTTTTAACCTAGAAGTCAAATTGCAGAGTCTAGATCACTTATTGTTGAGTCAGCGTTTGGTCAGAAGCTGTGCCTTGGTCCCCTTTCCAACCATACTTCAAATGAGTTGGAGTAAGAAAGATTGAGGACCCTGGCCTAGAACTTACCATGAGCTAGGCACACCTGGGATAGAGCTTGCATCCTACAAGCAGGACCTGGATAAGGAATGGAGACACTCTTTTCAGCTGCCCCCAACCAGAGTAGAGCTTTTGCAACACAGGGCCAAGAAGAATGAGAAATGCCAGTGACCCAGCCTCCTAGAGGTGAGGGAGACCAGGTGTTTGGGGCTGTAGATTTTGTAACACAGAACTTGGAGTTAAGGGAGGTGTTTATGGCTCAAATGCAGAGGCAATCTCAGTTCTTTACAGATATGCATTAGTTTTAATTAAATGAATATCTATCCATTAGCTGTATGCTCTTAGGATAATTTCTGAAGACTGCAATTATTTTTCATAATTTTTACCAATTTAGTGGTTGTTTGCCAAGAAGAGGGTCCATTAGGCTCTTCACCCAATTATTCAGAAAGCCCCAACTCTCTAGGGCATGTGATTATATTAAAATGCATCTTCCAATTCAAATTCCTTCTACTTCTCTATCATCTTAACGTTCTTTAAAACAATTTAAGCGCTAAGAGGAGAGTCATTATTTTGAACATAGTCCGATTTTCTCTGCCCAGGGGCACCTTATTTCTATTTGTTTAAAATTTTTAATGTTTATTTATCTTTGAGAGAGACGAGAGAGAGAGAGAGCGAGAGAGCGAGAGAAGAGGGGCAGAGAGAGAAGGAGACACAATCTGAAGCACCCCCAGTCTCTGAGCTGTCAACACAGAGCCCCATGTGGGACTTGAACTCAGCGCTGTGCGATCATGACCTGAGCTGAAGTCAGATGCTTTAAACCCCAGGTGTCCCTTATTTCTATTTTTGAGGTTGTGTTCTGTTCATCTACAGTGGGCACCATTCACATATTGATCAGTTTGCTCTGCTGTAAGTAACCTGTGGTATCTGGAGGTGCAGAAGCTGGAGGGTTGGGGCTTTCCGTGTTGGGTCTGGGCATGGGCCTGTGACTCACATTCACTTTGCTGCTCTAGGGCTTCCTGGTGCTGAGTTTGTAGCACATCACCATCCAGGGTCACATCATGCGTCAGGGCACCCCGACTACTTGTGCCTGGCACTCAGTGCAGATGCCTACACAGGTGATTTTCAGTTGGTTCTGTGATGCCACCAGATGGAGCTTTAGGTGCTGGTGCAGCTGTCGGAGTGCCAAGACCAAATGGATTACCTGGGTCTTCAACTCGCCTAAAGCTCAATATCAACCCCTAAGCAACTGGCATATGGCCCACCAGTGGCCATTGGGGGCCATATTGCC
Organism: Proteles cristata cristata; assembly: GCA_017311185.1. Taxonomy (NCBI): domain Eukaryota; kingdom Metazoa; phylum Chordata; class Mammalia; order Carnivora; family Hyaenidae; genus Proteles; species Proteles cristata. The sequence goes on along the minus strand of JAESUZ010000432.1, from coordinate 148,838 downwards.
ATCGTGTTGGGCAAGACGGGTACCCATGACAAGGTGAGTTTTCAATCTGATCTGGAAATGTGATTGCACACCCAACCCCTCCCCCACCTCCAGGATAGCATTCTCCCTGCCCTTCCAGTGCCTCAGACCCAGCTCACCTCGCTTTCCTCCCAGTAAAATTGCCTCTTGTTTAAAAAAAACAAACAAACAAACCAAAAATCTAACAACCTTGGTCAGTGAGCCTGTAAATATTTTGTGTGAAAATAAATACTTTTTTAATGCACAGTAGATATTTAGAGTTACACATTGTCTTGAGGCAAGTGTAGAGTGATCTGAATTCAGACTCCTCAAAATTAACATATTTCAAACTCTGATAACCATGATTGTGTGGGTTTCCTTTTAATCGAATATGTGTATGAAATTCATTACTCAAAAAATCTGCATATGCATTTTATTATTTGTTTTTGTGCATCTTAGACATAATATTTATAAATGTTGATATAATATGCCTTTTAGTGAAGATTTGTCCACTAGTTTTTCAGGATGAGATATACTAGAGTTATATATTTTGGGAGAATTCTTTCGGCAGAAATTAAGAACCAGTATCATTACATTATATGGAAGGGACGTCTTATCATCACAAGTTATGCCTGCTGAGGTTGACCATGATCACCTGGCGATAGAGGTATTTGTCAAATTTCTCCATTACAATATTAATATTTTTATCATTCTTCCTACTGTACTTCTTGGAAGGAAGTCACAGGTGCAGGCTACACTTAAGGAATGGGAAGGATCAAGGAGCTACTCCATAGTCTTGAAGTAGCTACAATAATTCCAATTATCATATTCTAATATTCTAATAATTTTAATTATTTGGAATTCTTCTCTGCATATTTGTCTCCTTTTCCACATTTACTTATTCTATCATTTACTTGAATCAATATGGAGAATTGGAAGACTCAAAATTGTTTTTTGAGAGGATTTTTTAGAATAGTGAAAATAGTCTGTATCATATTATAATGATGAATATATGTCATTATATTTTTCTCCAGAGCCAGAGAAGGTACAACACTAAGAATGAATCCAAAGGTAAACTATGGACTTTTGGTGATGATGGTGTATCAATGTAGGTTTATTAGTTGTAACAAACATACTACCCTGGTGGGGGGTGTTGATTATGAGGGAGTCTATCCATGTGAGGGAACAGTGGGTATATGAGAAATCTCTGAATCTTCTGCTCAGTTTCGGTGTAAGCCTAAAACTGCTCTACAAAAAATTTAGTCATATATGTGTCTATCTAGATAAATTTTCCTTTTTATCTATCATAGAACATGCAGTTAGTGTTGTCTAAGAACTCATTACAAAATCCCCAAACCTCATAGATTTTCTCTTCTGTTGTCTTCCAATAGTTTTGTGTTTTACATTTTGCATTCAGGTCTATGATCCATTTTGAGTTAACTTTTCCGAAGGAGGTAAGCTTTGTGTCTCAGTTCACTTTGGAGTGGGGATTATATAGACATCCAGCGAATAGCCTTTGTTCCTTTTTTTCATATCAGTTGAATATATTTGTGTGGGTCAATTTTCTCTGATCTGTGTCTCTTCTTTTCCAAATACTATATTGTCTTGATAACTATAGCTTCATAAGTATGGAAATCTGATTGTATCAGTCCTTGAACTGTTTTTCTTTAGTTTTGTGTTGGCTATACTAAGCCTTTCCATAAACTTAGAATCAGTATATTCATATTTACTTAAAATTTTTTTTAACGTTTATTTTTGAGGGAGGGAAAGAGAGAGAGAGAGAGAGAGAGAGATCAGGGGAGGGGCAGAGAGAGAGGAAGACAGAATCTGAAGCAGGATCCAGGCTCTAAGCTGTCAGCATAGAGCCTAACATGGGGGCTCAAACTCACCAACCATGAGATCATGACCTAGCCAAAGTCAGATGCTTAACCGACTGAGCCACCCAGGCATCCTGTGTTTATTCATATTTAAGAATGTCTTGTGAGGGCTTTGGTATTGCATCGAATCTATAGATGAAGTTCTCGGGAAAATGTGACATTTAACAATTTGAGTCTTCCAATCCATAAACATGGAATGATTCTATTTATTTAGATCATTTTTAATTAATTGCCTAAGAGTTCTGTACTTTTCTACATGTATATCATGTACATTTTTAAATTAGATTTAAATGTAAGTTTTATTGGTGTGCTATTGTAAGTGGTGTGTTTTTGAACTTCAAAATCCAATTGTTCATCACCAGGATACAGGAAAGCAATTAAGTTTTGTATATAAACCTTATATCCTGCCATCTTGCTATACTTGCCTATTAGCTCCAACAGCTTTGTGTTAATACTTTGAGATTTTTCTATATAGAAAAAATTTCATCAGCCTATAAGGACTGCTTTATATATTCCTTTTTATTTACTTTTCTTGTGTATTGCACCAAGGAAGGTTTTTGGCATAACGTTGAATAAGAGGGTATGTTCTTGATGCCAATTTTGCTTGCCGTCTCAAGCCATTACGCAAGATGTTAGTTGTGGGATTTTTCCAAGTTGAGAAACATCCAATCTATATTCACCCATTTGAAGTGTGCAATTCAACAGCTTTTAGTATATGCACAGAATTTGCAGCTATCATAGCATCAATCTTAAGACCTTTCTATCATCTCTTAAAGAAAACCTATACCCTTTAGTTTTCACCTCACATGCTTCTTTTGCCCCAGCTCTAAGAAACTAGTAGTCTATTTTCTTTTTTCATCTATTTGTTAAATATCAACATTTCATACACATGGAATCAGATAATATGCATTTTGTAACTTAATTGTTTGCTTATCATTATGTTTTAAAGTTCATATGTGTAGTATCCTGTATCCATAGTTTATTCAATTTGGGGGCCAAATAGTGTTCAATTGCATGGATATAGCATATTCTGTTTATTGATTCATCATTTGATGGACATTTAGAGTTGTTGCCCACATATTAGATATTATACTGCTGTGATGAATATTTGTGTGCAAGTTTTCTTGGACATATAATTTTATTGGGTATATTGCTAGAGTACAATTTCCAGGGGGGGAAATTATAACTATTTTTAATTTTCTGGGAAACATAGAGCTTTATTTTCTCTCATTCTATGTGTTATCTCTCCACTACCTTGATAGTGTCATTTTAAGCACAACAATTTTTAATATCTAATCCATTTTTCTTGAGTTGGCTGTGCTTCTGGTATCACAGCCAAAACTGTTGACAAATACAAGGTCATAAAGTTTTACCCCTAAGATTTTTATCATTTTGGCTCTAACATTTCCATCTCTATATCTACAGTTATGTTTTTGTTTGCAAGTCTATTTGTCTAATATTGGTGCAGCCACTCCAGCTTTATTATATGCATAAAGCGTATTTTTCTCCATCCTTTTAATTGCATCTTTTTTTTTTTCAGTCTGACCATCTCTGGTTTTACTGGGTTCTTTATCCCATGCATATTTAATATTACTAATATATCTGCCATTGATCCTTTTGTTTTCTATATGTGCCGTATCTTATTTTTTCCTACTTCTTGTTTACTCCTTTCTTTTGTATTAAGTGAAAATTAATGTAACATTTGTAATTCCATAATTTTTCCCCTATATTATATTGAGTTATTCTTTTCTCTAGTGGTTGTTCTTGGGCTTGTCATATAACTTTAACTTAGCAAAATTTAGCTTTGTTTTTTGTACTATATATTAAGCTAATTACAGTGAGATAAAGAAAGGTTATTCCTATTTGGTCCAACTTCTCTTTCCTTACTTTGGAGAGATAAAATGTATAATATGTATAATTATGCTACATCCTACATATGTCACATACTCAACAACACAGCATAATTATTACCTTTGTAATTTTATGTCTTTTGGAAAGGTGAGAGAAGAAAGGCAAGTAAGCTCATATTTACAGCCTTTCTTATATCACTCTTCTTAGTTTTATTCCTGTTTCTATTCATTCTTTCTGTGGCTTCAGGAACCATTGGAACCATTTCCTTAGTCCTGTAGATATTTGCTCCTGCCCTAGTCCCTGGTACCGTTATTGGCAAATAATTACATTTTTTGTATGCTATAAGCTAAACAATATAATTACACACACACATTGTTTTATACATTGTTTAAATTATCAACATACACTGTTTTATTGCTTTTCAAATCACTTAAGAGAACAAAAGTAAAGAAATATGCATTCATATTGCTTTTAAATTTATAAAATTACCTTCACCGATGTTCTTTTTCTTCCTGTAGCTTCCAGTTACTGCCTGGGTTACTTATTTTCAGCCTGAAGAATGCCCTTCAGTATTTCTTGAAAGCTGAACATTTATTTCTTTTTATTTTTTATTTTTCAATAATAGCATTTATATTTTTCTCTCATAGTTTATTGTCAAGTTGGATTCCATATAACACCCAGTGCTCATCCCAACAAGTGTCCTCCTTAATGCCATCACCCCCTTCCCCTCTCACCCCCCATCAGCCCTCAGTTTATTCTCAGTATTCAACAGTCTCTCTCTCTCTGAAAAAAAAAAAAAGAGTCTTCCATGGTTTGCCTCCCTCCCTCTCCCCAACTGTTTTTCCCCTTCTCCTCCCCCATGGTCCTCCCTTAAGTTTCTCCTAATCCTCATATAAGTGGAAGCATATGGTATCTGTCTTTCTCTGTCTGACTGATTTCACTCAGCATAACACCCTCAAGATCCATCCACGTTGCTACAAATGGCCAGATTTCATTGTTTCTCATTGCCATGTAGTATTCCATCGTATAGATAAACCACATCTTCTTGAACTATTCATCAGTTGATGGACACTTAGGCTTTTTCCATGATTTGACTATTGTTGAAAGTGCTGTTATGAACATTGGAGTACATGTGCCCCTATGTATCAGCACTTCTGTATCCGTTGGGTAAATTGCTAGCAGTGCTATTACTGGGTCATAGAGGAGTTCTATTGTCTTTTTTTTTTTTTTTTTTTTTTTTTGAGGAAGCTCCACACTGTTTTCCAGAGGGGCTGCACCAGTTTACATTCCCACCAACAGTGTAGAACAGTGCCCATTTCTCTACATCTTCACCACCATCTATAGTATCCTGATTTGTTCATTTTCACCACTCTTACCGGTGTGAGGTGGTATCTCAGTGTGGTTTTTATTTGTATTCCCCTGATAATAAGGGATGCTGAGCATTGTTTCATGTCTGTTGGTCATCTGGATGTTCTCTTTGGAGAAGTGTCTGTTCATGTCTTCTGCCTATTTCTCCACTGGATTACATGGTTTTCAAGTGCGGAGTTTGGGGAGTTCCTTACAGATTTTGGATACTAGTCCTTTATCTGATATGTCATTTCCAACTATCTTTTCACATTCTGTCGATTGCCTGTTAATTTTATTGATTGTTTCCCTTGCCATGCAGAAGGTTTTTATCTTGATGAGGTTCCAATAGTTCATTGCTGCTCTTGATTCCCTCGCCTTTGGGGATGTGTCAAGTAAGAAATTGTTGCGATTGAGATCAAGGAGGTTGTTTCCTGATTTCTCCTCTAAGGTTTTGATAGTTTCTTGTCTCACATTCAGGGCCTTTATCCATTTTCAGTTTATTTTTGTGCATGGTGTGAGACAGTGATCCAGTTTCATTCTTCTGCACGTTCCTGTCCAGTTCTCCCAGCACCATCTGCTAAAGAGGCTGTCTTTTTTCCATAGAATACTCTTTCCTGCTTTGTCAAAGATTAGTTGGCCATACACTTGTGGGTCCAATTCCGAGTTCTCTATTCTGTTCCATTGGTCTATGTGTCCGTTTTTGTGCCAATACCATACTGTCTTGATAATTACAGCTTCGTAGTACAGGCTAAAGTCTGGGATGGTGATGCCTCCCATTTTGGTTTTCTTCTTCCCGCTTTGGCTATTTGGGGTTTTCTGAGATTCCATACACATTTTAGGATAGTTTTTTTCTAGCTTTGAGAAGAATGCTGTGCAATTTTGATTGGGATTGCATTGAATGTGTAGATTGCTTTGGATAGTAATGACATTTTAACTGTATTTATTCTTACAATCCATGAGCATGGAATATTTTTCCATTTCTTAGTGTCTTCTTCAATTTCCTTCATAAGTTTTCTATAGTGTTCATCATACAGATCTCTTATATCTTTGGTTACATTTATTCCTAGGTATTTTGTGTTTTTTTGTGCAATTGTGAATGGGATCAGTTTCTTGATTTCTCTTTCTGCTGCTTCATTATTGGTGTATAAAAATGCAACCAATTTTTGTACGTTGATTTTGTACCCTGCAACTTGGCTGAATTCTTGGATCAGTTCTAGTAGGCTTCTGGTGGAGTCTGTCAGGATTTTCTATGTAGAGTATCATGTCATTTGTGAAAAGTGAGAATTTGACTTCTTCTTTGCCAATTCTGATGCCTTTGATTTCCTTTTGTTGTCTGATGGCTGATGCTAGGACTTCCAGCACTATGTTAAACAACAGTGGTGAGAGTGGACATCCCTGTCATGTTCCTGATCTCAGGGGGAAAGCTCTCAGAATTTGCCCATTAAGGATGATGTTAGCTGAGGGCTTCTCACAGATGGCTTTTATGATGCTTAAGTAAGTTCCTTCTATCCCGACTTTCTCTAGAGTCTTTACAAAGAAGGGATGCTGTATTTTGTCAAATGCTTTTTCTGCATCTATCTACAGGATCATATGGTTTTTATCTTTTCTTTTTTTGATGTGTTGTATCATATTGATTGATTTGTGAATATTGAACCAGTCCTATACCCCAGGAATGAATCCCACTTGATCATGGTGGATATTTCTTTTGATGTGCTGTTGGATTAAATTTGCAAGTATCTTGTTGAGGATTTTTGCATCTGTATTTATCCAGGATATTGTCCTGTAGTTCGCTTTTTTTTTTTTTTAACTGGGTCCCTGGCTTGGAAATCAAGGTGATGCTGTCTTCATTAAATGAGTCCAGAAGTTTTCCTTCGATTTCTATTTTTTTGGGAATAGCTTGGAAAGAATGGGTATTAACTCTGATTTAAATGTCTGGTAGCATTCCCCAGGGAAACCATTTGGCCCTGGGCTCTTATTTCTTGGGAGATTATTGATAACTGATTCAATTTCTTCAGTAGTTCTGAGTCTGTTCAGATTTTCTATCTCTTCCTGTGTGATTTTTGGTAGTTTGTGTGTGTTTAGGAATTTGTCCACTTCTTCTAAACTGTCCAGTTTGTTGGCATACAATTTTTGATAGTATCTCCTGATGATTGCTTGTATTTCTGAGGGGTAGATTGTAATAAATCCATTTTCATTCATGATTTTGTCTATTTGAGTGCTTTCTCTTTTCTTTTTGAGAAGCCTGGATAGAGGTTTGTCAATTTTGTTTATTTTTTTCAAAAAAATAACTCTTAGTTTTATCGATCTGTTCAACTGTGTTTTTGGTTTCTATATTGCTTATTTCTGCCGTGATTTTTATTATTTCTCTTCTCCTACTGGGTTTGGAGTGCTCTTGTTACTCTGCTCCTAGTTCCTTTAGGTGTGCTGTTAGATTTTGTATTTGTTCTTTTTCTGATTTCTTGATATAGGCCTGGGGTGCTATGTACTTTCCTCTTAGGGCTGCCTTTGCCACATCCCAAAGAGTTTGGATAGTTGTATTTTCATTTTTATTTGTTTCCATATATTTTTAAATTTCTTTTCTAATTGCCTGATTGGCCCTTTCATTCTTTAGTAGGATGTTCTTTAACCTCCATGTTCTTCTTGCAATATTAAATTTTTTTATTATATGGGTATGTCTTTATTTTACTTTTATTATTAACATACAGCTTGCTGAAGATAAGATTTGCTGTGGACTTAATTGTATCTCCCTCACATTTATATATTAAAGCCTTATTAACTTCCACTGTGACTGTTTCTGGAGATTAAGTCTTTCAGAGGTAATTAAGGTTGAATGAGGTCATAAAGTGGGACCTTAATTCCAAAGGACTGCTGACCTTCTTTTGTAAGAAAAGGAAGAATTATCTCTTGCTTTTTTCTTTTCATACATGCAATAGGGAAAACTTATGTGAAAACTTATTGAGGCGAGGACCATCTAGAAGCCAAAAAGTGAACCTTCCCCAGAAACTGAATTAGCCAGAGCCTTGATCTTGAACTTCTGGCCTCTAGAACTGTGAGAAAACAAATCTCTGTTCTTTAAGCCACTCAGTCCTTAGAACACTGTTAGAGTTTCCCTAGAAGACTAATACAGACTTCTTAGCCCCAGTTTTCTTTGTCTTTTTCTTCTCTTCCTTTGAACACTTTGAATATGGTATCTTACTGCTTTCTTCATCCATTATTTATGATAAGCCAAAAACTTAGTGTTTTTGAAGCTTCCGTCTAAGACATGATGACTTACTCTTTTTTTTTGTTGTTGGTTTTAAGATATTCTCTGTCATTGGTTTTCATTATTTTTATTAATGATACTAGTTTTCGATCTTTTTGTGTTTCTCCTACTTCGAGTTTTTCAGATTTCTTCAAAGTATAAAGTTTTTCTTCAAATCTGGGAAGTTTTTAGCCATAATTTTTGGAGTGTTTCATCAGCTCCTTTTTGTGTGCCCTTTACTGGCACTCACATTCATTGTTTCTTTTTTTTTCTTTTTTTTTTTAATGTTTTATTTATTTCTAGGAGAGAGAGAGAGACAGCATGAGCAGGGGAGGGTCAGAGAGAGAGGGAGTCACAGACTGAAACAGGCTCCAGGCTCTGAGCTGGCAGTCAGCACAGAGCCCGACGCGGGGCTCGAACCCACGAACCGCGAGATCATGACTTAAGCGAAAGTCGGACGCTTAACCGACTAAGCCACCCAGGCGCCCCTCACATTCATTGTTTCTATGTCAGTGTGATTCACAGGGCCCAACTTTTTGCTGAGATTGTTTATTTTACTCCTTCTTTTTAATCTCTGTTCAGATTTCATAATCTGTGTCAATCCATCTTTAAGTTTAGTAATGTTTAAACTTTAGTTTAAATCTACTGTTGACTTCCTCAGTGAATTTTAATTTCAGATATGGGAGATTTTCCATTTGGAGATATATCTATATATCTATATATATATATTCTTGCGAGGCAAGAATGGAGCTTACAGAATCCTGAACACACACACACACACACACACACACACACACACACACACACACACACACCTGTTTCTCTTTATTGGTGTTTTCTATTTTTTAATGTTTATTTATTTTTGAGAGAGAGAGAGCAAGTTGGGGAGGGGCAGAGAGAGAGAGGAGGATGGAGAATCGGAGGCATGTTCTGCATTGACAGCAGAGAGCTTGATGCCAAGCTTGAACCCACAAACTGTGATATCATGAGCTGAGCCAAAGTCAGATGTTCAACCAACTGAGCCACCCAGGTGCCCCAATGTTCTTTATTTGATGAGCTATTATCATCATACTTCCTTTTCCTTTTTAAAGTATGGTTTCTTTTACTTCTTTGAACATGTTCCTAATGGCTACTCTGAAGTGTTTGTTACATCCCCCATCTATCAGTTCTCACGGGCAATTTCTGTTGCATGCTTTCCCCTCAGGTATGTGTTTCACTTCCCAATTTCTCTGTATGTCTCATAATATTTTGTAAGGGATTGGACATTTTAGACAATATATTGCACCAATTCTGGGTACGTTCTCCACTCCCCCACTCCAAAACTGGTTATTGTTAATTGTTTGCTGGTTCAATCAATTGATCACATGCTTTCATAAAGTCTGATTTTTCCCTGCTGTGTGAAAGGGGTGCATACAGCTACTTGGAGTGTGCAGCCTTGGGCTTGCATAAGTTAACATGAGATGACACTGATATTTGTAGGAGTTTCTTTGCTTCTCTATTTTCCTGATAAGCTCCATTTATTTGGCAGGATTATTGCTCTTTTGTTTCCAGGAATGCCTTAATGTATTTTGTTCCATGGAATGAACCAACTAAATTAGAGCTCCGTTTTTGAGGCTACTGTTTAAGATTTGTTCTGGCCTCAGGACAGTTCTTCTCCTTCAGCTTTCCTTTCTCTGATTCTCTGTGCTAACCTAGCTAGTTTTTGGTTTACCTTATGTCTCTAACGTACCTTCTGATTTCTTCCTAAATTGCCTTTCACTACAACCTCTCACGTTTCTGATGTCATCTTAGGCTTGATTTTGCAAAAACCCTTGCAAATGAAATCAGTTCTTTTGGAGAAATCTTTGGCCCACCTCCCCCCCACCCCCCAACCCGGGCACAATCTTGGAGCCATGGCTCTAGAACTGATAATAAGTATAGTGGCAAGCTTCTCTCTGATGAAACCCATGCTGTATGAGCTAGGTACTCAGGAGTCTGTGTGTTCAGGATTCTGTAAGCTCCATTCTTGCCTCTCCCAGAGCCTCACCTTTACAAATAAACTTGTGCTACATTCAAAGTGGAGCCTGCGTCCAATAAGTGGGAGGTGGGCAGAAAGGGAGCCTTTACCTCTCAACTCCACTCACCTGGAATTTAGCCTCTGCAAAAAATTACTAGGGCAGAATGAGAATTGCTGTTGTCCTGTGCCTCCAGAGAAGATATTGCAGCCTTCTGCCCTACAGATCAGGGAAGAAGGTCTGTGTTCTAGACTATACCCATTTTCAGTGGAGTTTCTGTCATATTGGGCTGGAAGGGAGGGGGGAGAGAGGGAGTGAAGCTTGATTTATATGGCATAGACTCTCCCTGTTCCTAGTGGGTTTTAGGAAATTTTCTTGAATAAATGTTTCTTCATTTGCTGCATGATCATAGGACCATTAGTAGAGAGCATAAGTGGTTGTTTTCTAAAATACTTTCCAATAGTCTTACTGGGATCATACCTCCAGAATATCTCATGTTGTCATACAGGAAGTCTAGATCCTGAATTTTGGACTTTTTCTTTTTTTTTCCTTTTTTTTTTTTTTTTTTTTTTACTGATCTGTATGATCCAATTCTTTTTCTTTTTTAGTTTTTTTTTTTGACATAGTTGATCCTATTGGTTAGTTTTTGAATGTTGAATGAGACTTGAATAAATAAATCCTCTTTATTTATTTTTTCTTGACACTGTATACATTGTATAAATATTTTTTTCATAATGTTGAATTAAATTTTCTAATATATTTTCGGGAATTTTTTATCCATGTTCATAACAGATATTGGTCGATTATTTTCTGTATTATAATGGCTTTATATGGTTTTAGTAATAGAATAATGCATACCCCATAAAAGACATTAGAAAGTGACCCTCTGTCTTTCTTTTTTCTTATCCTGGAAGGGATCACTTAGGATTTGGCATTATTTCTTCTTAAAACACTCAATAAAATTCATCAGTGAAACTTAAGCTTTGTTGCTTTCTTTGGGGAGGTCATTAATATTGATTCAATTAATAGAATTGATATTGGTCTACTCAAACTATTGATTTTGATTGTAAATTTTCAGAGTTGTGTCTTTAAAGGGATTAATAACATCCATCTAAGTTATAGAATTTTGGGAATAGACATTCATAATATTATCTTTCTTTTCTTGTCTATGAGGTCAAGTGATGACTTTTCTTTCTAAGATTGCTACTATGACCTTTTTTTTTTCTTCTTGGTCAGCCTAAGTGCTTTCAATTTTATTGATCTTTCCAAAGAAGGAGGCTTTAGTTTTGTCACTTTTGTTTTCATACTTTCAATTTATTTGTTTTTGGATCTATTTTTTTATTATATTTTTCTTCTTCTTGTTTTATTCTTAAATTCTTCTTTCTATAGTCTTTTAAGGTGGAAGCTTAAGTAACTGATTTTAGATCTTTCTTCTTTATATACCTGTTTTCATTGCTATACGTATCTCTCTCTAAGCACTGTATCCCACAGATCTTAATAGGCTGTTTTCTTCATTTTTGTTTAAGTTCAATATATTTTAACTTCCCCTCCAATTTCCTTTTGACCCATATATTGTTCAGAATTGTATTTACTGGCTATCTTTTCTGTGCCTGATGTCTGGTTTAGTTAATTGTGTTACAATATGAATTAGTTGTTTTTTTGTTTTGTTTTGTTTTGTTTTGTTTTTTTGAGAGAGCCTAGAATGTGAATGTTACATGTGAGTAGGGAAGGAATGTGTATTCTATTGTTGGGGACATATTCTATCCATGTCAGTTAGATCAGTCTGATTGGTAATACTCTTAAGCTCTAATAGTTCTTAGTGATTTTTTTTGCCTTGGTTGATCTATCAGGCTTTAAGCTCTCCCCTTGGCCCTTTCTGGGCAACCTGATATGAAGAAACCCTGGATGCTCCCTCATTTGTTACTTGTGGGAGATTAAACCACCAAGCTCCTGACTGTGTGTAGGACCCCACACCCTCACACACCCCTAAACACAGTGAACACTCTGAGTTGGCCTCCTTTCCTTGCTCTTTCAAGCAAGTTTTGAACTTGCATGGGAGGCTATCCTCAAATAGCCCCACAGGTAAATAATAAATGTTTTCTGACTGATTAGAAGCTATTAGGAATGGTATGTGGCCTGTCTCCACTTCTTGCTGCCAACCTCATGCTTGAGTTTTGCTGCACTGAGCTATACTTGTTAAGTTCCATAGAAATGTTCTTATATACTTCTCTGACCTAAGTTGTAAGTTTCAATATTTGGTGTTGGAAGGACAGTCATACAGATTTGGGGCCTTTCTTCATGGCTTTGGGTTATGCTTCTCAGTCTGGAAATATCGACCTGTATTTAGAATAAAACTGGTTGACAATAGGTTTGGGGGGAAAGAGACTCACCTGTGACCAAATTCATTGTGTGTCTCAACCAAATTTTGGTCTCTGTTCTGTAAAGGGTTCAAAGGCTTGTACTTTAGGCAAGATATAGGCACATCAGTTGGTCACTCAGACAGCAGTCACTAATGAATTTTTAAAAATAGAGAGAAAGAAGAGAAATGAGGTCTGTACATCTAAGAGCACAAGGCTCACCATGACCCATAAATATACGTCTGCTGCTGCTATCTGTGCTTCTGTTACAACGAAGATCTTGATCCTCAGGATTATGGAGAAAAACACTCATCACCTGTGCAGCACAGTGAAGAGGTTAATTCAAAGCTGACAAAGCTCAGCTTCAATCCTACAAGCATCCGTTGCCCTGGGAAAGGCCACAAACCCTGGAGACGCAAATTTGAGGCTCTCTAGAGAAAGAAGCTCATGTATATGAGCAAGATAGAGAGGAATTTGTCTGAAGCATATCCAGTAACAACAATTTTAGAAAAAGGAAAGATAAAAGAAAAATAGAAACTTGAGTATAGAGAAGGAAACAACAAAAATATCCAAAACAGAGGTCCACAATTTGACCCAATCCAAAATTTTCTAAAGTAATAGAATAACAAAACATAAAGGGCCACTGGCTGACTTTGTGTCTCAACAGCTTAACTTTTCTTCTTTTTTTTTTTTTTTTAATATGGAAGGCTTCATGAATTTTCTGTCATCTGTGTGCAGGGCTATGCCATTCTTCTCTGAGCCTTCCAATTTTAATTTTTTTAAAAAATTTTTTAATATTTTATTTATTTCTAGGAGATAGAGAGAGACAGCGCGAGCAGGGGAGGGTCAGAGAGAGAGGGAGACACAGACTCTGAAATAGGCTCCAGGCTCTGAGCTGGCAGTCAGCACAGAGCCCGACGCGGGGCTCGAACCCACGAACTGCGAGATCATGACCTAAGCAAAAGTCGGACGCTTAACCGACTAAGCCACCCAGGCGCCCCTGAGCCTTCCAATTTTAATATATGTGCTGCTGAAGCAAGCACTCAACAACTTTGGATCTGAATTAAGTTTAATATCTGCAAAAGGTACCCACTGGCAAATCTTTATTGTTTTAATCTTTATGGTCTGGGCTCAAATTACAGACATACTTGGAGATTCCACATGTTATACAAGGTATTCCCTGTACTCTTAAAAGACTTATACAGTATAAAATAAAGTACAAATAGATATACCTCAGCTTAACCATCAAAGCTATGGTCTTGCCTAAATTATGCATGACCGGAGAATCCATTACACTGAAGTAACTCAGAATGGGCATTACTGTTATCCACTGAGTAGTAAGTTAAAATTAAGTTGGTATTTGAAAATTTCAAGTTGTCTTGATAAAATAGGACCCCATAGACCTCCCCTAGTTAACATATTATGACTCAATGTAAATTAAAACAGGGATTACAAGGATTAAAACCCACTGTTCAGGATTTATTTTTTTAAAGCTAATTATCCTTATGGCTTCTTCATTCAGTCCAATTTAGCCTATTCTTACACATAGAAAAAAGTAGCTCCCCAAAGTAGATTACTACAACCTTAATGCTATTGCCCCCATTGAAGCCTCCATGCACAATATTATTGAAATTACGGACTCTATCTACTCGGCAATTGGTAATCTCTCTAAAAATCTCATATTAGATTTGGCTAATATATTCTGTTCAGTGTTCTTTCAACAGTCTCACAGCTGAAGTTTTCTTTCAACTCTGAAGAGACACCACATAGCCTCACCTGTCTGACCATGGGGTACTTCCAAGCCTTGACATCACATAGTCTTTGGAGGCAACAACTTAACTTCCCTCAACTTTGCCCAGGAGCACAGGCATGACATCACACTCATTATATCCTCTTTCAGGGACATTCATTTAGCACATTCATTCAGGACATATAACCACTCACAGAGGAACTCACAAAAAAACAGGGATCTATATTAGGCCTTATGAACTTAGGTAAATCTCTAAACATTACTTAGTAAATAAAGGATTGCTTCATATTTACCATATTTGAGAACACAGCTGTTGATCTTTCAGTACTCACAACATTAAAAAATGTCCACCAACTTTTCAGCTATTTTGGCTTCTGAAAACAACACTTCCAAATTTTACTTAAGTCCCTGTATGCTTTACTTGCAAATAAGCCCTCCTTTACTGGGGACGCTACAACAAAAAGCCTTAGAATCTGTCTCAATTGCAATAGAATACTCATTCCCACTAATGCCTCCTCCTCCTCCCTAGCAAGAGGCTCCTTCAATGAGGAGGCTTTAGCAACCTTCCCTCTGGAACACATGGTAACCATTAGTTAACCATGAATTGAATGTGAGCTTCTGATGCAAGAACCTGCTTGTGCCAATAGTGGGGAATCGCTAGCAACAAATTGCTTTTCTCAAAACAGAGCCTGTAACCCTCTGTACCCAACTGCCTGTTATGATTTGGTCATTAAAGTAGCATACTTATAGCTAAGAATAGCCGCCAAAGTCTTTATGAAGGATGAAGCCAAACTTGGGTCTTCTTGGGCCCTTTGCTATTAACCTATCTTCAAGCTAACTGCTTCTTTCCTTGGTCTTGTCCAGTTGTGATGGGACCATCAAAGGCATTCTTTACTTCTGTTAGTGGTTTTGATTTCAAGCACTTCCTTTTGATTACTTTTTTAAATTTCCTTGTATTTGTTGTTTTTACCCATTTTTAACTGATGTCTATTTTCCCCCCAGAGTCTTTAAGATATTATCCTAGTAGTTTAAATCTGCTGCTTGATGATTCCATCACCTATGGCACACCCAACTCTGTTTCTAAATTTGTCTCGTTATACACTGATTTTCTTGCCATATGGCATATTGTTTTGGGTAATCAGAATTGACTTAAATATGTCTTTGGTGCAAGGATTTATAATAATACATCCAGAATTTGGACTGTGTTTAATGTTTGCTGGAGGTATATGTGCCAAAGACTTCAAATTTTTCTACTTTCCTCATTTGTATTTCCGTTCTTGATTTTGAGGTCTTTATGTACCTGTTCTCCAAGATAGTCTTCTCTTGAGCTCCTTCAGATACATTCCTTTTGGTGTGGTGGTAAGGTATCAAGGAGGAGAAGTATTTTATAACCTTGTGATCTAATATCAGGCTTATAGTGGACATGTGTCTCTGGACTATGACCTTCACAAATGTTTCTACAATGCTAAAGGGGTGTTTGTTTGTTTGTTCAACTTTTTTAATAGTATAGAATGACTAGAAGAAGCTGAAGTGGGAGGCAGGCCTCTTCCTCAGTTGGGATAAGGTTCTGGTAAAATCTCCACCCACTCCTAGAGTGTTTCTTTTGGTTGCAAAGAATACTCTGGGGTCATTTTTACAATGATTATTCTTCCTTTGCCTTCCCAAACCCACAAAGAGACCTTTCTTGGCTCTTACTGTGAGAGCCTGATATGGCTCCTGGAGCATGTGAGGTTCCCCCTAAGACTACAACCACTGATAGTTTCTCATTCTCAAGCTAGTCTACAATCTACCTCCAGACATTAGTCAAAGTTATGATCCTCTCAGTTTATAGTTTTAGTGGCTCTGCTGTCCATGAGTAGACCTCAGATATGATTCTCTAGATCTGCCAGATTTACTCCAGATTTTGGTCAAATTTTACAGTCTCAGTTCTCTGTTGGGTCAGTGAAAAATTATTGTTTTGATGTTGCCTAGCTTTTCCTTATTGTATGTGGGGGTTAGTGACTTCCACACTTTTTATGTGTCAGAACTGAACCTGGAAAGCTGGAATAATTGTTTACTTTCTTCTAATCACTTCTTGTTTCATTCTTGATACATTTTCGACCATTTCCTCACTGAAATGGGTCTCTCTTCTGGAGAGCCTCTTATCTTTTTAAGTCTCTGGCTCAGGTTGTTAGTCAATTATTTCCACAGAACTTTTCCTTCAACAGAATGATGTGATTGAAATCAGGATAGATTCTGTACAAGAGAGAGATAAAGAAAGAAAATTTCTGTCATTGGGGTACCTGAGTGGCTCAGTAGGTTAAGCATCCGACTTCCACTCAGGTCACGATCTCACAGTTCATGAGTTTGAGTCCCGCATTGGGCTCTGTGCTGACAGCTCAGAGCCTGGAACCTGCTTCATTCTGTGTCTTCTCTTTCTCTGCCCCTCCCCTGCCCCATCTGTTTCTCTCTGTCTCTCAAAAATAAATAAACATTAAAAAAAAAAAGAAAATTTCTGTCGTTGTATCAGCTGTTTCAGAAAATATGAAATTAAAAAAGTTTGTATTCATATATCTCTGTGATTTGGACTACTATTTGATTTTTGAGGAAGAACTGTACTGTTTTTATTTTTTTACTTATTATAGAATGTGTTTACAATATATTCCCCTAATATGTAAATTCAATGAATAATAGTACCTATTTCACACTCATGTTATAGGAGGTAATGTAGATCAAATGCTTGACACACTATTAGCACATAGTAATCCCTAAAGACATACTATGTATTCCTTACAGTTCTCTTCTTTTTCTCTCCTTCTTTCCCTCTGATACATTAAGGCAATATCACCAACATTAACCAGCCATATACCCTTCTACATTTTCTTTCTTGCTAACACAAACATATACAAGTATTTAAAGTCATACTTGTGGGAGTTTAACTAACTATTCTATTGTGACTTGTTATCATAAATCTGGTGCATTGATTCATCCAAATGACACATCTGTCTCTTTTAGCAAAGGAATATCCATTATTATTATTTAGTGTAGCTGTAGGCCTAGGGAAGAGGTATGTGTGCCCAACACTTCAGGAAAATGGTGGGATGTGCAAGTAAAATCTTTCCACGTTTTATATAATGCTTTATAGAGTATGAATACTCACACCTATATTAATGTATTCAATTATTATATGGCCATAAATAATAAATAGTATATTCATTTTATAGATGTGATTGAGGACATCAAGTGGTCAATCTACTCTTCAAAACTGCAAAAAGTCCCCATATCTAAGGAATGTTTTACTAGATCTTATGGGAGGAAATCGCAGAGAAAGATATTAAGTGTGAGCCTTTACTCAGACTTCTGCAGCACAAAAACACACAAAGAAAGCCTACAGATTGCGTTTTAGGAAGAATGGTCATTTGAAATTTATATACTATTGGGAATAGTTTATCAGAAATAATTCTTTGGAGACACTTTAGTGGCTCAGTGGGTTAAGCCTATGACTTGGCTAAGGTCATGTTGGTTCGTGGGTTTGAACCTTGCCTCAAGTTCCATGCTGACACTGGGGGCCCGGAGCCTACTTCAGGTTCTCTCTCCCTCTCTCTCTCTCTCTCTGTCCCTCTCCCATTTGTGCATGCATGCACGCCTGCTCTCTCAAAAATAAATAAACATTAAAAAAATAGTTCTTGGAAGAGGGGGACATTGTCTTGTGTTTTACCAGCCATGTCTTGGGCAGCTTGGTTGAGCAAGAAGGATGCAGAGGGACAGTTAGGAGTTAAAATATATGAAAGTCACAGTAGAAAATTTTCACTTCTTAAGTGTTCCTCAGAGTCCATCAACTTGGTCAACAGGGAGGTTGAGTCTTATAGTTTGATCACATCTGTATTTTCAGAACTCCAGATCTATACAACTTATGTAGAATATAGTCTCAGATAATTAGTGATTATGACATTAGGGCTGTTGGAACTTTTTTCTTTTTGGTGAATATCAATAATTTCTTGAGTAAATGGCTGCATTGAAACCTCTGAAGATTCTAAATAAACCCACAATATATATCAGTTGCAAGTATTAAAATGAGATTCATCAGAAGAGCTTTGATTTTTTTTTTTAACCAAGATCTTGCTCATCTGAGATTAGAGGAGATTCCATCCCAAACTCAAGTCTGGAGAAATATATATATTTCTCCTGAGAGTCTCATAATCTTCTTTTACCTTCTTGGTTGTGTTAAAAAATAAGGTGATAGGGGAGCAACACATGGGTGGCTCTGACTACCTTGGCTCAGGCCATGATCTCATGGGCTCATGAGTTCAAGCTCTGTATCAGACATTTTGTTATCAGCGCAAAGCCTCCTGTCCTTCTCCATCTCTGCCCCTCACCCACTCATTCTCTCTAAATAAATAAATAAACCCAGAGAATAAGATGATAGGAGAAAGTTAAGAATCTTCTTTAGCAATCAAAACCTTAAATTAATAAGCAAAAATACTGCCATGTAAATGAAGCAAAAAGACAAAAAAAAATGTAGGATATTGAGTTCATGAGTCTTGGTCAAAAAGTTTTAGATTGAATCTAATCACATCTCCCAGTCTCTTGTTCTTGACACTACGTGTTTCAGGAGCCTCTCAAGGTATTTGTACCTTTGGATCTCTCTTTACAGTGAAAATATAGGAAGTGGATATACAATATCATTTTACCTGGGGACATGAAACTTAGGGGAACTTAACTGAAGTCTCATTTCATACCATACCTTGTAAGGTCTTTTCAAACAAAGTTCAAGAGTAACCTTACAGTGGTGTCATTTCCATTAAACCATGTCTGGGATAAAGATCACACACAAATTCTGGTAGCTCTTCAGTCTGAAAGATTACATATACATATATATGTAATATATATGTGATATATATATATATATCACAAACTTTAGCACATTGTTTTAAACCTTGCAGCTTCTAGCCATATTGACCTTCTACATGATGGAGTTGAGGATGGGGTGAGATTCCCACTTTTGTGAACATCCAGTTTCTAGCTTATATTGGGATAATCTATAAGTTCATGTTGAAGTGTATTTACTGAAATGAAGTTGTTATCAGTTTAGAACAGACTGTTATAATTTTAAGATTTTACTTAATCCCCATGGTAATCACAAGAAAATATCTTTAGAATATACTCAAAAGAATATTAGAATGATATCAAATCATGCGACTAAAACAATCAATAAAGCGAAAAAATCAATAAATCAATAAAGTAGGGGATAAAATGGAGGAGGAACAAAAGCTATAAAACAAAATAATTAACAAAATGGCAATAGGAAGTCTTCTCCTACTAGTAATTACTTTAAATATAAATGGATTAAGCTTCCTATCAAAAGAGGTAGACAGGCTGAAAAGATTATAAAAAAGATCTAGCTATATGCTGTTGATAAAAGATTCATTTTAATTCTAAAAATATAGATGAGCTGAAAGTGAAGGAGTAGAAAAATATATAAAAGGTAAAAATACCTTTTATATTCCACATAAAAGGTAACTATATAGGAATGAAACATTAATGGAATTGAATGGGGAAATAGATAACAGCACAATAATAACAGGAGATTGCAGTTCTTCACTTTCAATAATGACTAGAATAACCTGACGAAAGATTGAAAAGGAAATAGAGAATTTCCACACTGTAGAACAATTGAACTTAACACACGGTGTACAGAACACTTGACCCAACAAGGTTCTTCTCAAGTGCATGTGAATGTTCTCCAGTAGAGAGTGCATGTGAGGCCACAGACTAGTCTTAACAAATTTAAAATAATTGAAGTTTGCGAAGTATCTTTTCTGATCACAGTGGAATGAAACTAGAAATCAATAGCGGAAGGAAAACTGAAAAATCCAAATATAGTGGAAATTAAGCTATTCACTCTTAAACAATAAATGATTCAAAAAAATGAGAGATTAGAAAATAACTTGAGAGAATTGAAAACAAAAACACATTCCTATGGCAGGTAGCAAATGTAGTGTTGACAGTGAAGTTTATAACTGTACATATATTTAAAAAAATATATATCCAATCAGCAACTCAACTTTATACTCCAAGGAACTAGAACAAGGAGAAAAAAATACACCAAAACTAGCAGCGAAAGGCAATAATAACGATGAGAGTAGAATGAAAAATGAAATAAGACAGAATGGATATATAAATAAATTAATGGGTGGATTTGTGATTAAATGAATTCATAAATGAACTAGAGAATATAAAAACAATAAAAAATCAACAAAATGAACTTTTCTTGAAAAGATCAAGAAAAATGACAAATCCTTAGCTATATTAAAAAAAAGTGAGACTCAAATAACTAAAATTGAAAATGAAAGAGGTAACATTACAATAAATGTCACAGAAAACATATAACTAATAGTTGGGTAACCTACAAGAAATGAATAAATTCCTAGAAACACACAACCTTCTAAGACTTAATCATGAAGAAACAGAAAAGCTAAACAGACCAATAACTAGTAAGACAATTGAATCAGTAATCAAAAACGTCCCAACAAAGAAAAGCCCAGTAACAGACTGCTTCACTGGTGAATTTTCCCAAGCAGTTAAAGAATAATTAACCATTCTCTTCATAGTCTTTTAAAAGCTGAAAGGGGAGGAAACACTCCCAAATACATTCTGTGAGGCCAGCATTGCTCTGATATAAAAAGCAGACAAAAACAACACAAGGAAAGAAAACTATAGACCAATATCCTTGATGAATATTGGTGCAGAAATTCTCAAAAAAATACTAGAAAATGGAATTAAACAGACATTAAAACTTTCATACACCATAAAAAAGTGGGATTTATTGTGGAATTAAAGCATAGTTCAGTATATAAAAATCAATTAATTTAATACGTCATGTTGACAAAATGAAAGAAAACAGAGTTGAACCTTAAGGACATTATGCCACATGAAGTAAGTATGAAAAATCCCCAAATATTGTATGATTCCACCTGTACCAAGTATCTAAAATAGTAAAATTTATGTAAATATAAAGTAAAATAGTGTATACCATGGTCTAGAGAAGGAGAAATAGGAATTGTCTTTTAATGGGCATAGAGTTTCAGTTTTGCAAGACGAAAGTTCTGGAGATCTGATTCTTTGCACAATAATGTGAATATATTTAACACTATTGAATTGCATCTTTAAAACTGGGAAATATAGTAAGTTATTATGTTGTGTGGGAGTTTTTCTTACACAATTTAAAATAAATAAAAGAAGACAGTCTTCGTGACTTTGTGACTTAGTACAGGCGAAAGACTTAGGTGTATTAGTTTTTGTCAGAAAGTATAGAAAACGCAGTCAGTTCAGTAAGGCTGGTAATCCAACATTAATATTATTTTATGAGAACAAGGAGTCATCTAAGTTTTCCTTGAGAATTGGCTGGAAAAAGTCAAGAATATTTCCCAATCTTTGATGTTTCATTTCGCATGATGTCATGGATTACATAATATACTTGAGTCTGCCAAATTGAAGTTTATCTCAACACTTTGTTTTCCCTGTATGCCAACACTGTCGGCGAATGATAGAGATCTTTTCATTTCCAGTTGTGACTGACATATTTGTGACAATAAGAGAGTGTTACTATAAATACTTAGTTATATTGTTGATTTTCCTAAGTGGATGAAAATAAATATTGTGACATGGGCAACGAACATACTAAAGAATATCTAGCATATATTAATCACTGTAAAATAAGCAATTGTGTTAGAGATTGATGATAGGCTGGTACTAAGATTAGGGAACACAGCAACAGACATATGGATACACAGTCTTATTAATGGTTTTAGATGTTGGATAAATTGGAAGCCATATCCATTTATCTTTCAAATTTAAAGAACAAGGATATTACAAGGACTAAAAGAAATGATAACTAGTCCCTCCCTTAGGAGGACTATAAATCATAGTCCTTTGATGACTTCAGCTTTTCGTGGGTATTGGACCAGTTACAGTAAAGGTGTGGCCAGATTGATCAAAACTGTAAGATACACCCTCCTTCATATGTCACCCATCTGAACTGTTATTTGTGTGGAGAATATTGGGGAGAGTTCAAGGACTAGGATGTCAGTAGAGGAAGCATAGGTAGTAGGCAGTCGATTTGTGCCATCATCAAATTGTAGGCTGGACTTTTACAAAGTAAATATGGTCTATAATTAATAGTGGCAGCCTGATTATGAAGTAGTTCTCATCTTAACAAAGTCATTAGAATTAATTCACTAAGCAGAAAAGAATGTTTTTACTACGGAGAGAGTCCAGGGAGATGGGAACTGACTGAAACACACTCAGAAGTTGAGAAGTGTTTGAGATTCCTGCTACTGAAAGTCTTAATTGTTTGACAGAAAAAATGATAGAAAAAGGAATATGGTACTGAATGTAACTGATATTAGACAGAAATGAAATATTTTTGGGGGCTGCAACTGTATGTCAGTTTCACTCTTTTGCATTAAAGGCAATGCAGATGCGTGGAATTGGTGCTTTCTTGGAGGTATATATATATTTTCAGATTGTCCCTTTTCATTTTAGTTACTACTTTCCAAGCTAAAGCAAGAGAAACGTTTTACTAGTGTCCTTTTTCCTTATGATATTGACAGGTATCTTTGCCTAGACTAGACATAGGGTGTCATTGTTCTTGATATTATTTATACTATTAATATGAAGATCTATTACTTTGATTTATAATTTTTCTTTTAATGAAACATAGTACCTTAAAAGGACTCTGCCACATTAGGCCTAACACCATCAACAAAGAAGGGCAGTTACAATGTCATCTCTCTAACCGAGACCAGACTATTGTCTGACAGAGTTAGAAAGTGGTGTCTAAAGTCTGGATTGATTTGTATTTCCTGTTTACATGACTAAATTTCAAATTTCAATAACTATACATCAGGTTTAGAACATATTATGGACCCAATAAAACCTCTCATGACTATATACAGTTAATCCCCTTTGTTGCAGCCAGCCATAAGCAATATCTACTTTATGTCCTTACAAATCTCCCTTTTCTGGACAATTCATATGGACAGAATCATACAATACGTTGCCTTTTGTGTCTGGATTTTTTGTACTTAGCATAGTGTGTTTGAGATTCATCCCTGACATGAGAATTTATATTCATTCCATCTTATAGTTAAGTACTATTCCACTGAATACTGCACTTTGTCTGTACATGCAGTGGCTTATGGACATTTAGCCTGCTTCCAGTATGGGGCTGTTATGAATAATGCTATAAAAGTTCATGTGACATTCTTCATGTTGTGTGGAATTGCTTTGTTGCGTGGTAGTTTTATATTTAACTTTTTGAGGAACTGTCACATTTTTTCCTAAGTGGCAGCACTCTTTCACAATGCCATCAACAATGTACAAGCTTTCTCATGTGTCCATACCTTCATCAACAGTCGTTGTTATCTATCTTATAATATTTACTTTAGTGGATATGAAATGGTATCTCATTGGACAGTAATGGTTAATAATGCCGAACTTTTATGTATTTATTAGCTACTTACATATCTTTTTGCTCTTTTATTCTTATATTTTGATTTTTATTTCTGAGTGTATTGTCTTCTTAACACTGGGTTGTAAGGGTTCTTAGTGCATTCTGGAGTCAAGTCTTGTTTTGATATATGTTTCAAATATCTGCAAATATTCCCTCAATTATTTGTCTTTACATTTCCTTCGTAGTTTTTCTGAAGGACAAATGTGTTGAATTTTGATGAAATCCAATTTTTCAATGTTTTCTTTTATATAAAATGCTATTGTTTTCATTAGCCTATGAAATCTTTAGCTAACCCACAGCCTTAAAGATTTTCTTCTGTTTTCTTCTAATCTTTTAAAATTTAATACTAATTTTAAAAAGATAAACAAAGAGCTATTGCTTTTAAGTTTATTATCCATTTGAAGTTAACTTTTATGTATTATATAAATTCAAGGTGAAGTGAACAGTTTTCATACAGATATCCAATTACCTTAACACTATTTTCTGAATACACTATCTTTTAGTTAGTTAATTGGCTTATCATCTTTTTTTCCCCCCAAAAGTCAAATGACCAGATGTGGTACTTCAAGAATAACAGAGTAAATATATTAAAAAATATGTGCTCAACATCATTTAACATTAACATAGGACAAATTAAAATAATGATATATTACCACATAACTATTAGAATGGTTACAGTTTAAAAAATGAGCATATCTATTGTTGAGTTTTGTGAGGCAACAAGGGTATTCATTATTAGTAAGAATACAACAGGGTACAGCTATTGTGGAACGTAGTTCTGCAGTTTGTTACAAAGGTAAATGTGGAATTATCATACAAGTCAGTAATATGCTCCTTGCCATGTATCTAACTAATCTGAAACCTTAAATCCACATGAAAACATACACATGAATGTTTGTAACAGCTCTTTCTCATAATCACTACAACTGGAAGCAACTTACTTGTCCATTGATAAGTGAATAGAGAAGCAAATGGTGGCACATTCATGCAATGGAAAACCATTTACTGATAAAAAGGAATAGATTTTATATGGTTACAGAGTTATATACAAACAGAAAGGAATTTTAAATAAATATTGTTAAATGACAGAAGCCGATATGAAAAAACTATGTACTCTATGATTCCAATTATATGATATTCTAGAAAAGGCAAAATCACAGAGACTGGAAGAGGTCAGTGGTTGCCAGGGATTTAAGAAGAGAGGGAGAGGGTTGAATAAGTAAAGTATAGGAGATTTTAGAGCAGTGAAACTCTTCTATGTGATGCCGTATTGCTGAATACATCCATGAAACTGCACAACACAAAACTGTGAAATCTGATACAAACTATAGACTGTAGTTAATAATGTATCAGTATTGGTTCATCAGTTTTATCAAATCCACCACATTAATGCAAGATGTTAATAATAGAGAAATCTCTGATCATGAGAAAATGGTGTTAATGGGTATTCTACCGTCTGCTAAATTTTTTAAAGCCTAAACCCGCCCTTAAAGAGTTAACTTTTTAAAAAACCAAACTTAAAGGAAAAAATAGACAAATCAACTATTACAGTTAGAGACTTCAACATCTCTTTTAAAAAACTTGATAGAAAAAAATGAGATAGAAGATTAGATATTACTACAAACCCTGTAGACATCAAAATAATAATAAGGGAGTATTACAAATAACTCTACATATAGAAATTTGACATTTTAGATAAAATAAACCATACCCTGAAAACAGAAATTTTTCTGTTTTCTGGATGAGTACAACTCATCCAATATGATATACATGATTTGAGCAGCCTCATAATTACTAAAGAAAGAAAACTCTCTCAAAAGAAAAAAAGAAAGAAGCAAACTCCAAAGCCGGAGAACTTTATTGTGTAATGTTTCCAAATGTTTAAAGAAGAAATAATTCTACCCAATCTATTGCAAATTTTTTAAAAAAGTTAGTCTGACCTTGATAATAAGACTAGGAAAATCTGATACAAAAAAAAAAAGAAATTACAAATCAAATATGTTTTTAATGTAAAAACAAAAATCTTTAACAAAATATTAGCAAATCAAATTCTGTAATTTAAATAAAGAAGATTATACACCATGACTATGTGGTGGGGGTCTGGAAGAGTAACAGGTTAAAACCAGCAAACAAACAAACAAAAAATGATGATCATATCAATTGATGCAGAAAAAGCACATGACAAAACTCATAAATTTATGATGAAAACTCACAACAAACTAGAGTTAAAGTTGTATTTCTTCAAATTGCAAAAAGCATCTACAATAACCCAGAGCTTCCATTATGCTAATAGTGAAAATCTGCATAGCTTCCCCTTAAGATAGAAGATGATCAAACATGTCCAGTCCTACCAGATTTACCTGATACAGATGGCATTCAAAGTCTGTACAATGCAGTAACATAACAAAAGGAAATAATAAGCACATAAATTACAAAGTAAAATATAAATTAGTCATGTGTTCAGATTACATAATTGTTTATGTAGAAAATTCCTAAGAAGCTAAAAAATCTGACTACTAACTGTTCAGCAAGGTCACAGGATATAAAGTAAATGTCAAAAATCAATTATGCTTTTATATACCAACAATCAACATGTGAACATCAAATCAAAAGTATAAAAGTGTTTAAAATCACTCAAAAATATGAAATTTTTAGGTGTAAGTATAACAAAACATGCCCAAAACTTGTTTGTTGAAAACTAGACAGCATTCATGAGGAAGGGGAAAGAAATCCTAGATAAAGGGAGAAACATACTTATGAAATTTAAGATCCAACACAGATTCTAGTTCCTTTGCTTACATGGAAAAGCAAAGGAACTAGAATAACTGAATAGCTATTAAAGAGAAGAACACTGTGAAAGAATTATTTTACCCTATTTCAGAGCTACAATAATGAAGACTTATTATATGGGAAGAAGGATAGACATAGATCAATAGGATGAAAAAGAGAACCTAAAAATGCATATCATCTATGTACAATTATCTGCTGAACTGGTTTTTGATACAGGTTCAAAAAAATCTCAATGAAGAAAAGATAGCCTCTCCAACAAATGATGCTAGAAAATTAGACATTATTTAGGGAAAAAAAACAAACAAACAAATCAACCTTCACTTATTACAATTTGGACAAGAATTAACTCAAAATAGATCAAAACTATAAATATAAAATATAAAACTATAAAACTTTTAGAAAAGGATCTTTGGAGAAAATCTTTGAGGTCTAGACTTAGGAACAGAATTCTTAGACTTAACGCTGAAAAAAACAAGATTTATAAAATGAAAAAAGAAGTGTGAAATTGGAATGTATTAAAAGTAAAAACTTTTGTTTTGTGAAAGACTGTTAAGAGGACCAAAGTGAAAGCTATACACTAGAAGAAAATAATTGCAGATCACATGCCCAACAAAGTACTTGTATCTAGCATATGTAAAGAATTTCAAAGCTCAACAATAACAAAGAAAATATAATGCAATTAGAAAATGAACAAGTCTTGGGCACACATCTCACTGAAGAAGATATACAAATGAAAAATAAGTACATGGATACGTTTTCAATTTCATTAAACATCAGATATATGCAAATTATAACCACAATGATAACTCATTATGCAATATCAGAATAGCTAAAATAAAATACAATTGTGTATATAAGTCAGACGCTTAACTAACTGAGCCACCGAGGTGCCCCAGAAGCCAGATAATAACTTGGGAATTCATGAGTAGACTTTCTATTACTCATACTATAAAGTTGGGAGCAATCAGTACAGACATTCAGGCTTTCAATTCTCAGCAGTACAATTCCATCTCACTGTTCACATATCCTGAGTAAAAGAAACAAATAAATTTAAGTATGTTATCCAAAGATGGGAGGGTAAAAGAAATCTGTGGCACTCAATCAATGCACAGGAGCAGGGAATGTGTTAGGAGCATGGCTTAGCTATCTCCTTACTGGGACACTCTCAGAAGTGTTCCCAAAGCATTCTATCTTCGTTAAAGGAGAAGCAGTGGGGTAGCTAATGGTCAAAACGTATTCTGAGTCATGTTATTAAACACTGTCAAAGAAATCAACCAAATCCCTGGTAGGCTTGGGACAGCATGAGAACAAATTCAACTGGGTGCCCAACCCCGCCAAAGATCTTACGGTGCTTTACCAAGAGGAGTGAGCTGAAGTTCAGCCAGTCTCAGGGAGCGTTCAAATATGATTCTTCAAGAAGAGAACAATTGTTTGTTCAATATTCGCAAATCAATCAATGTGATACATCACATCAACAAAAGAAAAGATAAAAATCATGTGATCCTGGGGGCGCCTGGGTGGCTTAGTCGGTTAAGCGTCCGACTTTCGCTTAGGTCATGATCTCGCGGTTCGTGGGTTCGAGCCCCGCGTCGGGCCCTGTGCTGACTGCCAGCTCAGAGCCTGGAGCCTGTTTCAGTCTGTGACTCCCTCTCTCTCTCTGACCCTCCCCTGCTCACGCTGTCTCTCTCTCTCTCTCCTAGAAATAAATAAAACATTAAAAAAAAACTAAAAAAAAAATCATATGATCCTGTAGATAGATGCAGAAAAAACATTTGACAAAATACAGCATCCCTTCTTAATAAAGACCCTCGAGAAAATCGGGATAGAAGGAACTTATTTAGGGGCGCCTGGGTGGCTTAGTCGGTTAAGCGTCCGACTTTCGCTTGGGTCATGATCTCGCAGTTCGTGGGTTCAAGCCCCGCGTCGGGCTCTATGCTGACTGCCAGCTCAGAGCCTGGAACCTGTTTCAGTCTGTGACTCCCTCTCTCTCTGACCCTCCCCTGCTCATGCTGTATCTATCTCTCTCCTAGAAATAAATAAAACATTAAAAAAAAAAAGGAACTTATTTAAACCTCATAAAAGCCATCACTGAGAAGCCCTCAGTTAACATTATCCTCAATGGGGAAAAACTGAGAGCTTTCCCTCTGAGATCAGGAACATGACAGAGATGTCCACTCTCACCACTGTTGTTTAACATAGTGCTGGAAATTCTAGCATCAGCCATCAGACAACAAAAGGAAATCAAAAGCACCAGAATTGGCAAAGAAGTCAAACTCTCACTTTTTGCAGACAACATGATACTCTACATAGAAAACCCGGCAGACTCCACCAGAAGCCTACTAGAACTGATTCATGAATTCAGCCAAGTTGCAGGGTACAAAATCAACATACAGAAATTGGTTCCATTTTTATACAGCAACAATGAAGCAACAGAAAGAGAAATAAAGAAACGGATCCCATTCACAATTGCACAAAAAATCATAAAATACCTAGGAATAAGCTTAACCAAGGATATAGAGATCTGTATGATGAAAACCATAGAAAACTTATGAAGGAAATTGAAGACACTAAGAAATGGAAAAACATTCCATGCTCATGGATTGGAAGAATATAGTTAAAATGTCATTACTACCCAAAGCAATCTACACATTCAATGCAATCCCAATCAAAATTGCACCAACATTCTTCTCAAAGTTAGAACAAACTATCCTAAAATGTGTATGGAACCACAAAAGACCCCAAATACCCAAAGTAATATTGAAGAAGAAAACCAAAACGGGGGGCATCACCATCCTAGACTTTTGCCTCTAGTACAAAGCTGTCATCATCAAGACAGTATGGTATTGGCACAAAAACAGACACATAGACCAATTGAATAGAATAGAGAACTCAGAATTGGACCCACAAATATATGGCCAACTAATCTTTGACAAAATGGAAAAGAATATCCAATGGAAAAAAGACAGCCTCTTTAGCAGATGGTGCTGGGAGAACTGGACAATAACGTGCAGAATGAAACTAGATCATTTTCTCACACCATGCACAAAAATAAACTCAAAATGGATAAAGGACCTGAACGTGATACAGGAAACCATCAAAACCCTAGAGGAGAAAGCAGGAAACAACCTCCTTGACTTCCAATGCAGCAATTTCTTACTTGACACATCCCCAAAAGCAAAAGAATCAAGAGCAAAAATAAACTATTGGGACCTCATCAAGATTAAAAGTTTCTGCATGGCAAAGGCAACAATCCATAAAACTAATAGGAACCGACGGAATGGGAAAAGATAGTTGCAAATGACATATCAGATAAAGGGTTAATATCCAAAATCTATAAGGAACTCACCAAACTCCACACCCAAAAAACAAACAACCCAGTGAAGAAATGGGCAGAAGATATGAACAGACACTTCTCCAAAGAGGACATCCAGATGGCCAACAGACACATGAAACGATGCTCAGCATCCCTCCTCATCAGGGAAATACAAATCAAAACCACACTGAGATACCACCTCACGCCAGTCAGGGTGGCTAAAATGAGCCAATCAGAGAACTCTAGATGCTGGCGAGGATGTGGAGAAACGGGCACCCTCCTACACTGTTGATGGGAGTGTAAACTGGTACAGCCCCTCTGGAAAACAGTGTGGAGGTTCCTAAGGAAACTAACAATAGAACTCCCCTATGACCCAGCAATAGCACTGCTAGGAATTTACCCAAAGGATACAGGAGTGCTGATGCATAGGAGCACATGTACCCCAATGTTCATAGCAGCACTCTCCACAATAGCCAAAACATGGAAAGAGCCTAAGTGTCCATCAATGGACGAATGGATCAAGAAGATGTGGTTTATCTATACCATGGAATACTACATAGCAATGATAAAGAATGAAATCTGGCCATGTTTAGCAAAACATGGATGGGTGTTTTGCTGAGCGAAATAAGTCAGGCAGGGAAGGACAAATACCATATGTTTACACGTATAGGAGGATTAGGAGGAACTTAATGGAGGACCGTGAGGGAGAAGAAGTGGGGAAATAGTGGGGGAGAGGGAGAGAGGCAAACCATGAGAGACTCTTGAATGCTGAGAACAAACTGAGGACTGATGGATGTTGGGAGGGAGGGGAGGTGATGGGCATGGAGGAGGGACCTTGTGGGGATGAGCACTGAGTGTTATGTGGAAATTAACTTGACAATAAACTATTTGGAAAGAAAGAAAGAAAGAAAGAGAAAGAAAGAAAGAAAGAAAGAAAGAAAGAAAGAAAGAAAGAAAGAAAGAAAGAAAGAAAGAAAGAAAGTAAGAAAGAAAGAAAGAAAGAAAGAAAGAAAGAAAGAAAGAAAGAAAGAAAGAAAGAAAGAAAGAATAAAAAAAGAAGTGAGCAATTGTTCTTATGGCTTAGGTGTGGTGGGTGGAAATTTGGGGTCAGCAGGAGGCCCTGAGAAATGGACTTGGGAGTTGGAGCCACATGAGGCTCAGAGAAAATTGTTTTGCTCCTTCAGGGCATCACACAGCATAAAGGGTCACAACCCCTCTTGTTTTCCTGTTGGAGTATGGTTGCTCCCATTTTCACTGGAAAAATGGAAGCAAAATGTAACCAGGCAATTTTCAGAGTACTTCTAGAATTTTTTTTGAGGGTTTTCATGTTTCTATGTACTAGAATATTACAAATTATCAATTTGCTTGGTTACATGGTATAGTAAAGGAACTAAAGGCACTGTTCTATT
The DNA here is from genome assembly GCA_017311185.1 of Proteles cristata cristata. Classification (NCBI taxonomy): domain Eukaryota; kingdom Metazoa; phylum Chordata; class Mammalia; order Carnivora; family Hyaenidae; genus Proteles; species Proteles cristata. The sequence goes on along the minus strand of JAESUZ010000432.1, from coordinate 117,419 downwards.
CTGCTGTACCTGAACTCTGCTGTGAAATAACTGATTTTTATATGGGTGAACGTTCTCTCAGCTGACCAAAGTAGTATTTGCTGTGCAATAAGGTGGTGGTATTTGTGGAAAGACTTTTAGAAAGTGAAACTGTATAATTTTAAGTGTAGACTTTTTTTTAAAAGTCTGTTTATTGTTTGTTTGTTTTTATTTATTTCTGAGAGAGATAAACAGCATGAGCAGGGGAGGGTCATAGAAAGAGAGGGAGACACAGAAACCAAAACAGGCTCCAGGCTCTGAGCTAGCCGTCAGCACAGAGCCCAACACGGGGCTTGGACCCAGGAACCGCGAGATCATGACCTGAGCGGAAGTCGGACACTTAACTGACTGAGCCACCCAGGTGCCCTATTTATTTATTTTGAGAGAGAGTGAGAGAGAGTCAGCAGGGGAGGAGCAGAGAGAGAGAAAGAGAGAGAATCCCAAGCAAGCACCACACTGTCAGTGTAGAGCTTGACACAGGGCTCCAACTCACAAAGCGTGAGATCATGACTTCACTGAAATCAGGAGTTGGACAGTTAACTGACTGAGCCACCCAGGCACTCCATGTATGGACTTTTTGTAAGCAATAGTAATTTTTTTCTATTATGAAAGTACAATTGTTTTGTAATTCAAAGTAAATAGTATAACATTGTTTTGAGGGTTTCCTAATGCCATGTGCAATTTATGGACAATATTGTTTGTACCATAAATTGCTGAGCATATGGAATTATAATATAGTCACTGGTTGAACCATAGGAAAGAAATAGAAGCATCAAAATAAGGAGGGTATATGAGGATATATGTTCAGTAAAGTAAATGTGAACCACAATTATCACCTACAAATAACTCATTCCGCCTTCAATAGCGTGGATATGGAAGCACTGTGATCGATGTCAGCAATTTAATCAGTAGTACGACACTATTCTCACCTTCAAAAATTTCATATTCTAAAAGGGCAGGGAGGAACATACCATATTTGTCATTAGAAGTTCTAAGGTGATAACATGGATACACGTTTGTTTTCACTATCCATAACTCCAATGCATGCAAGGACACAGGGTAGCAGCAGGTGTAGGTGAGTGAGATAGTAGCTTTGGAAGAATCCAGTGTGGACCTGCAGTTCTCTGGAGGAAGGATGTTAGGGCGCCTGGGTGGCTCAGTAAGGTTAAGCATCTGACTTCGGCTCAGGTCATGATCTCGCAGCCTGTGAGTTTGAGCCCCGTGTCTGGCTCTGTGCTGACAGCTCAGAGCCTAGAACCTGCTTCGGATTCTGTGTCTCCCTCTCTCTCTGTCTCTCCCCCACGTGTGTGTGTGTGTGTGTGTGTGTGTGTGTGTGTGTGTGTGTGTGTGTATGAAAAATAAACATTTAAAAATTAAAAAAAAAAAACTAAAAATGGCTAGACAATTGAGATGGGCCTTCCTGGCCCCCATAAGTTGAAATGAGGATGAACAGGTCCCTGAGTCTTTAGGGAGACCAGAGAGAATGTGTACTCCCAGCAAAGCTAACTGGGAATAGAATTGTAGAAGAGGATAATTTAAGGAGGTAATGAGAACATATTTCTCAGAACATCTACTTTGGGAAGCACAATTGACTCATACCCCTAGCTCCTGTACTCTGAAGTTGATCACCATGGTTCATTGCAGAGGCCAACTCTCATGGGTGGCTCTAAGTCAAAGGCCAGTTGCAGCAGGGATAGTAAGGTAGTCTCGTTCCTGGGATTTTATGGGAAACTTTGGCCCAAGGGATTTGCACTGGCCTTACCAAACATTCTTAAACCTGTACTGTGGTCTAAAAAAAATCCTCTATCCACTGTCCTTTCTTCCCAGTGTCACCCCAGGGGCTGGATCCTCATCACTGTTGGTCATGTCCACATCCCTCCATTCCCTTCATAAATCTCTTCACGTCTAGTGCCTCATGTTAACACCTGCTTCCCAGAGCACCAGTTTAACACACAATTCTTCATCTTCACTCATATTGTAGATTGCTGATATGGTTCCCCAATAAGTTACTCCAATAATGAGTAGGCATACAAGACAAAAAGCAATTTTTTAAAATGTTTTATTTATTTCTGAGAGACAGAGAGAAACAGCGTGAGCAGGGGAGGGTCAGAGAGAGGGAGACACAGAATCTGAAGCAGGCTCCAGGCTCTGAGCTAGCTGTCAGCACAGAGCCTGATGCAGGGCTTGAACCCACGAGCTGTGAGATCATGATCTGAGCTGAAGTCAGATACCCAACCTACTAAGCCATCCAGGCGCCCCAACAAAAAGCAATTTGACTAACAGCGTATCTAAGGGAACTTAGAAATGAGATGGAAGATCAAAGACAGTAAATGTTCAAAACCAAAAAAATATGGTTTGTTGAAGTGATATAACTTGAGCAATAATTTTAACATAATGGAAGTACTTGAGATCTAAGTACAGCATTTTAAAAAATAACTGAATCTTACATTTTTAAATATAAAATCCAGTAGGTGTTCTCAATGGTTACCATTTATACACAAATTAGAGTCTTAGAACATGAAGACGAAAAGATATTTCTAAGCCCAGGGCAAAATGCAATAGAAACCTCACAATGAAGATAAAATTAAAGGAGTAGATCTTATGTGTAAATAAGATATTTAGAGATATAAAAGGGGCTGAGAGAGAAGGGAGATTATAAAATCAATAACAAAATACAATGTTCCTAAACTGAAGAAAGATATACAGTTTCAGAATCAAAGAGCTCAAGTTCTAGGGTAGATTAATTGGAAGAGAAATGTACCATGCATACCATGGATGGTTCCTAAATGCTCTCAGTTTCCTAAATTTTAAAGATAAGAATAAAATTCTGCAGGTAATCTTAGGAAGAACACACTATTAAGGAAAAAATTAGACTGATAATCAGTGTCCTCATCTGAATGCTTGAAATAATATCAACAGAATATTGACAATAAAGGACTGAAATTATTAAATTGATACATAGCTGAATACAGCAAGGCATTCTGCCTGCTGGAATTAAAGGTGCTATTTGCAGATATGCAGGGACTCAGAGTTTATCTCATCCATATGAAGCACATGAAACAACTTTTTATCGAGTTCTATGTAACTAGGATTTTGTCCTAGTAAAATCTTGGTTTGCAGGAATAATTTGTTCTGGAATCATCCTTTTTATCCAAGGCGCTTGTATATCAAAGTGAATTTCAAGAACCATTGGGTCAGTTGTGATCATGTGACATTTAGTGTCACATATCGCAAACATTGCTATTTTATCAAGTTAGAATTTATTAGAAATGTTTGCTCATCCTGCAAAACACTCAAAGAACAAGTTATTCACAATCGAACGTTTTACAGTGTATCATTTTATTTCATTTTTACAATTCTGTAATATTGAGTGATTCATTATGTTTTTATGTGAAAATCCCTGGCTCAAAGACGTTCACAAATTTGGGCAACACACAGGACTGGAATGCTATCTTTGGATAAAAAATTACGTGGGTCTGATCTTATTTATTTTTTTAAAGCATCATATTGTTGTAATAGACATTGAAAGTACTAGTTTTACATTTATTGCACATTTTTGTGGCTGAAATGAAAATGCTGGTGCTTTTGTTTGTTTGTTTTGTTTTGTTTTTGGTGAAAACGAAAGACTCCTGATAACCTGCTAGCCTCTAACAGATTGCAGTTTGCAAAATCTATTTATTTTTTTAACTTTTATTTATTCATTTGTGTGTGGGGGGAGTGCACACTCACTTGATCAGGGGAGGGGCAGAAAGAGAGACAGAGAGAGGGAGAGAGAGAGAGAATCCCATGCAGTCTCCACACTGTCAGTGCAGAGACAGATATAGGGCTTGATCCCACAAACTGTGGTATCATGACCTGAGCTGATATCCAAGGGCTGGATGCTAACTGACTGAGCCACCCGGGCACTCCAAAAACTATTTCTAAAATTTAAATTAAAAAATTTATGTGTGTGTGTGTGTGTGTGTGTGTGTGTGTGTGTGTGTATCTTTAATATCCATATTCAAGGTTAATATGCAAGGTAAGTGACTAAGAAAACTTACAGCTTTGTAAGAATTTTATGTTTATGTTCAAAACTTGGTTCTTGTCACATCAAACTGACATTCCTTGGATGAAGAATTGAAACACAGTAGCAGTTTTACAGATTTTGAAATGCCAGGGCAGACTTCTAATCAAAACAGGAGAAAAGACTGAGATACAAATTTTGTTTGCAATGAGCTCATAAATCTAGCGCATTTCATCTTTATATTGATATCAGCTTTTGAAATAGACTTATTAACCATGATGTACACCAAGTACATTAGTGTATAATATGCAACATTGCAAAAGGTTAAATAGCTCCCAAAAAAACTGAAAGAGTTAACAGGCTCTGACACCTATTAACTTATTGCCAGGGAACACGTCAGACAGAACAGAGGGTTATTTCCCCTGAGCACACTCCTAATGAAAGAAAGGGCTTTGACCTTTAAATATTCTTTAACAGAAGTTCCCGTTCACACTTTGTACGGTTCCTGCTTCTGTGTGACTGCTCATCATAGTCTGTCTTGTGTACAGTGAGTTCTGCATTGTGAAGGCTTAGTTTATATGACAGACTTCAGGATGGCTGGGAATCAGAAATATGTGTTACTTTTTGCCAAGTAGAGAGAAAAAAAAATGACTCGTCTTAAGAATTCTAAGGAAGCATCATTGTTTTGATGAGAGTGTCACGGAAAATGACAAAACTAACTTATTTGCAGTGAAAAAGAAGGAATATGTTATTAAAAAGTATAGCCCCATAATATCAGTGGACACCAAAGGGACAGAAATCTATAAGGTTAAAAATGAGAATCCCATATCAGAGCTTTAAAGTCGATTGAATGTATTCAGAGTTAGTGTTTAAATTTGTGGGGGAATGAAATTGTTTCTAATGAAAACATCGTAAGACATTTGTTAGGTGCTGAACATTTTTTTTCATGCTGATTGTTAAATTCATGTGTTAAAAATGGTCATAATATTGCTAACTTCTTGTTGGGCTGCCTTAAATGATTTTTTTATTAGCTTTGATTATGGGCTGCTGTAAATATGATAATAAAAGTCTGTTGCAGTCAGTTATATGCAGGACTGTTTTATTATGCTCTGGTTGGAGGTGTTGACAGTGTACCATTTTTGAAAGAGATATAACTTTTACTTGACTTTAGTGCTTGAACCCTGTGACCTGGCTAATAAACCAAGCAGCAGATAAACAGTTATATTAGCTACTAAATATTGCTCTAATGACTATGACCTTTCACCTGTTTAATAGAGACTAAATGCTCAGTAAATCTGCAGCCTCTCAGACATTCACCTTGCTCTTACATTGGATTACATGACTGCCTCCTTAAGAGTTTATTCAATGAAAACATGGAATTAAAATTACTACAATGTAGTTATCAATCATTGCCATAAATTTTATTGCCCATGTTTCTTGGAAAGCAGCTCAATGTCCCAGTGGGCAAGTGTGGGCTCAACACCGAATGATTTCATTTTTTACATCTTGCAGTTAAGATCCAAGAGCCAGTTGAGGTAGAAAGTAAGAAAATACATTTATATCAAATGAAGTAGCAATATAACAGATCATTCAGCCATAATATTCAGTGCTGGCACCCCTGCTGCCCCATCCCCCACAGGTAGCACCTGCATTGGGCCGTTAGTCCTATCAAAGATCTGAAAATTTCACTTGTCACCGTGTACAGAGGCAAGCCACAGAGCTCTAGTTTATTGCAGTGTTTGGTGACTGAGGAGTTCCTAGATGAGAGAATATTATGTGCTTACACTATTTGACAAAAGCATTAAGAGCCTTCTAAGGTCAACAATTGAAAAAAAAAATGTGTGTTTTGTCATGAAATGTGATCCTTTAATAAATGTTTAATTTTCAAATTATTTTATATATTAAAAAGAGTCAGACATTTTTGTTTTTAATCATAGAATGAATCATTATTTTTCTACTTCGAATAAGATCACTGTGTTTTACTCAATTTGATAGTCCTTGAATTCAATCACCTTGGATCTTTTATGAGAAGTCTATGAATGCAAATGCAATGTTTATAAACTAACTGGGCAAGGAAATAAAAAGAGTAAAGCAATTGAGTTCAAATATGGTTTTGGGCTAAATGTTGTGGTTATATTAAATACATTACTGCAACAATTATTAACAATTTTTGATAATATAGTCTGTGTTGAATTTCATTATTCAACTTTTTAATCTGTAGTAAACGCTTCTTTAGTGCCCAGTGTATGTTGTACTATACAACATTAAAGGGTATAGATATTCCACTGTCCCATCCCTAAGAAGTTTGTCTGTGTAAGAAGAAAATATATGAATCAGTTAATATTTTAATTATTCATATGTTGAATATTGGGTGATTAAGTATTTATTAGACTGATATCATGCCAAATAAGAGAAATACAGTAAAGCTTTGGATTGCGAGTAACCTTTTCTGCAAGAGTTCCACAAGACAAGCAAAAATTTCTAATAAATTTTAACTTGATAAATGAGCGATGTCTTGCAATACAAGTATATGTGACACTGAATGTCGCATGATCACACTTGAGCCAATGGTTCTTGAAATTCACTGATATATGAGTGCTTTGGATTACAAGCATGTTTCCAGAATGAATTATGCTCACAAACCAAGGTCTTACTGTAATATTAAAATGGATAGGAACAAGGAACTGAGTTGCTTGTGAATTTAAGGAGGACTTGACAGAGATAGCAATATTTCAGCTAAGACTTTTATGGTTAATAGAAATTTGGAAAGTACATAAGAGAAGCAATGAGTCTGTTCGTGTATATTTAAATAGTACTTTGTAAATTTGTCTATCTGATGGGATTCTGTGAACCTTAAACAGAAAAAGATGAAGCTGGAGAAAGGAAGTTAGAAGCAAATTTGGGAACTCTTTTATTCCTGGCTACATAATTTGGAATTCCTTTCATAAGAATCATCAAGAGATGTTTGAGAAACTGAAAATATATGAACAGATCCACAAATTTATAAAAGTAAATATTTCAAGAATATTAAGTGATCATTCTCAACCCTAGCTTCATTTTTGAGTCGCAAGAGGTACATTTAAGAAAGAATGCAGTGGGTTGGAAGTCATCACACCTGTCCTTAACACAGAGTAAGTAGAGTTAAATGAAAATCCATTTTTTTTCATGGACCCATCCACAAACTGAGTTGCCAAGCAAATGACTACCCCAAAACTGCAAGTCAGGGCAGGAAATCCAGAGAGTCACAGCAAAGACACACCTGCGTGGGGCAGAGGCTGCCATAAACATAAAGGACCAAGAACACTTAGATGGTAATTTTGTCTAATTGACAGAGGCTTGAGTGTGGACAAGTGGAAAACTAGGAAACTCCTGGGGGGGGGAGGGTCACAGCTCTGAAGAGGTCTCTACTCTTCTCAAAGTGGAAAACACGTGCTACTCTTGCCACATCACCAAATTCAACATCAACAGTTATAACTCAGGTGGACACTACTTACCTTTGATGTGTGATGAAAAGGGCACTTTACATCTCTGGTTTCCCTCCATAAAACTGAAAAACCCAGTCTTCTTGCCAAAAAACAACAGACAAATACCAACGAAGGACATACCCTAAATACCTGATCAGTATTTCTCAAAACAGTGAAGGTGATCAAAAACAATGAAAGTTTGAAAACACTCATAAACCAAAGGGAGCCTATTCAGATAGGCTAAATACAATGTGGTATTCTGGCTGGAAATGACAAAAAACAGGATTTGGGTACATACTAAGGACATTTGAATAAAGTATATACTTTAATTATGTATCTGTATTTGTTCCTTAACTGTGACACAGACTATATCATTATATGATCTTTAAAAAGTGACTGGCTTTCCCATTGGTATTAAGACAAAAGAAAGGCTGAGTACATGCCTGGAATCAATGTAATGTCGTGCTTGTTGAAGGAAATGGACAACACAGGGAATCGAGATTGGAGTGCCCGGGAACAGTTTTAACCTATGGCTGGCTGTAGGGCTCATGTGGAAAGGGAACGTAGATGCAAAGCAAACTTTGTGGAAAGTAAAAGGAGATTTGTTTAGGACAGAAAGCTATGAGTCTCTAACATTCTGAGGATTGCACATAAAATATTTATTTAGAATTTTATCTAGATTCACACAGGGTTACATTATTTTCCCAAGCTACCTAATTGCTTGATTAACTTTCGAAAAGTATAAGAATTTTTATTATACTCAAATCAGTTTTATCTTGATCAATCATTTAATAGGCAATATTTTAAACAAACACTTTTACAAGTTCAGATTTTATTTTCTCTGTACATGCTAAGTACTATATTTTAAACCTATTTTATTTTATAAATATTTATTTATTTTTATATTATTTATATATTTATTTATTTTATATTTTTATGTAAATACTATTTTATGTTTTAAAATATTTTTATAAATAAATTTTCAAACAAATGTCAGGTTGGACAGCTTTGCTCATGTTGACCAACCATCGACTTCTCTTCCATGGAATTGCCCTTCAGGGATTTTCCATGTTTGAATTGTGTTGTCTGTCTTTATTTAAACTGATTTTAGAAATACAGCTTTACTGAGAGGTGGGGGAGGGAGTGAGCACCTGGGTCACCTGGGTGGCTCTGTTGTTTAAGCATTTGACTCTTGATTTGCTCAGGTCATGATTTGACAGTTTGTGAGTTTGAGCCCCGTGTCAGGCTTTGCACTGACAGTAAGGAGTCTGCTTGGGATTCTCTCTCTCTGTTTCTCTCTGCCTCACCTTGTGCTGTTTTCTTTCTCTCTCTCTCAAAATAAATAAATAAACTTAAAAAAAGAAATATAGTTTTACTGTGGAAAATCAATAGTCCTCCCTAACAGATTGATTGTTTCATAATTCCCCTACTTTCACTGGCATTCTTTGTTTTATTATGCTTCCTTTTATTGTGCTCCTCAGATATTACATCTTTTGAAAGTTAGGGGTCTGTGGCAACCCTGCATCAAACTCACCTATTTGCTCCATTTTTCCAACATTTGCTAACTTTGTGTATCTGTGTCTCATTTAAGTCATTCTTTCAACCATTCCAATATTTTAATTATTATTATATTTTTATGGTGATCTGTGATCAGTGAATTTTGGTGTTACCATTGCAATTGTTTGGGGTGCCACAAACGATGCCCGTATTAGACAGCAAATTTAACTGACATACGTTGTATGTGTTCTGACGGCTGCACCCACTGGTCTTTGACTCATTTTTCCCCCGTCCTTGGGTTTCCCCATTCCCTAGGACACTACAATATCTAGAACATTAATTTTTTCTCCATATCAGCAATAGGTCTGTTTCACTTTCTTTTCATTCGTGTGTTCACTGGAGTGGCAATTTCAATTTCCTTCAAGAACCTTTCCTCTGCACTGACTACTTGGCTAACTGGCACAAGAGTCCTAGATTTTGGCCTACTTTGCCTTTCAACATGTCTTCCTCACTAAGCTTAATCATTCCTGGCTTTTGATTTAAAATGAGATACATGATACCCTTCAACATTTACAGGCCATTGTCAGTTATTACTTGGCCTAAATTCCAAGTCATTAGAAAGTCATCTTAGAAATCTGTGTAATACTGTTTACCTTTTTAAAGCACTGAAACATTGCTGTAATTCCAGTTTATTGCCTTATATTTTATGTGTTAATCATGTTGAAATCCTCTAGTTATTCTTATTATTTTAGAGAACATAAGGCATTGGTATTTCAATGGCCCTAGGAAATTCTTTATTAAATATACATATTTAACTTTTCTCGTTTCCCAAATTATTTGACCAAGAAACTCTATTCACAGGTTACTTATTAACAAAATAATAGTCCCCAGGAATTCCTCAAACAGATTACTTGGTGTTATAAATTATGAAGTAAAGACCTACTTCACACTCTCTTCATTTCAATCAATATGTATTTTAGCTTAAAGTGTTTCTACCTCTTACTAGACTATAGGAGAGGTTTGGATTACATTTAAAAAAGCACAGAATCAAAATACAGCAGGGTGTCTGCATAGAAAATGTAACAATATCCGGGTCAGACACAGAGGGCTAAATTATAGACAAATCTCTAATTTATTTGTCTGCGGGAATTTTTGGAGGACTGGTTTGAAGGGACATTTTTGAGGCAAAGAGACAATAAGGAAATGACCAGAGCTATCCAGTGAGGACAGGATGAAGGCATGGGGATTATTTATGGTTTATAGCAGGAAGAGTACAAGGCAGAGTCAAGATAAATATAACAAGTAAATTCAGCAGAATTTGGCACTTTGGCAGTAAGGAATGAAAGGTATGATAATGTCAAGTTCATGCTCAACAAATGAGATTTCAGAATACAGAAGTTGTGTTAGAGAGAAAAGGTGAATTCCACTGTGGCCCTGCAGGGTTTAAGATAGCCCAGCACATTCAGTTTGGTATGTGCTATGAGTGGTTGGAGGGTAAAAAAAACCTTTTACCTGTATCTATAGACTCAAATCTCTTTATTCTGGCTAATCCCACGTGAGGAAACTACATCCACTGGAGGATGTGTAGCGTGAGGAAAAGGGAACTGAGGATTGGCCTCTTTACCTCCCTCTTTATGTGGCAACATGAGAGAGACTTCATTTTTAGGAGCATGGACAATAAGGAGAAGCCAGCGTATGTTTCAGAAGAGGGTGGTATTCATGTGCTGGTAGGGCACAAAGCCTCAAAACATGTTTAACTCTGTGAAGGGAAAGTAGTGTAAGAGTTGAGAAAATGATCCTTGACGTCCATCACGCTTGGGTCCAGATCTCAGCTAGGTCATGAATTGTATGCCCTCAAGTAAGTACTGGGTATTCTGGGCATTATTTTTTTTAATACAGACTTTATTTTTTAGAGCTGTTTTAGGTTGACAGCAAAATTGAGAGAAAAGTACAGAGACTTTTCATAGACCTATGTCCCCACATGTGCACAGCCTCCCTGTTATCAACATCGCTCACCAGAGTGCACATTAGTTACATGTGGCTAACCCACACAGACACATGATGATCGCCTGAAATCTATGGTTTACAATTACCTTTCACTCAGTGAAACTCTATAATTTTTGGAAGAATTTACTTACAAAATTTTTTTAATGTTTTATTTTATTTCTGAGAGAGAGAGAGAGAGACAGATAGACAGACAGCATGAGCAGGAGAAGGTCAGAGAGAGAGGGAGATACAGAATCTGAAGCAGGCTCCAGGCTCCGAACTAGCGCCCCAATTTTTGAAAGAATTGATAATGACAAGGGCCTGGGGAGCCTGGGTGGCTCAGTCAGCTAAGTGTCCAATTTTGCTCAGGTCAGGATCTCGCAGTTCCTGAATTCGAGCCCTGCGTCAGGCTCTGTGCTGACAGCTAATAGCCTGGAGTCTGTTTCAGATTCTGTGTCTCCCTCTTTCTCTGCCCCTCACCCACTCATGATCTGTCTCTCAAAACCAAGTTAACACTAAAAAAATTATAATGACACGGACCTACCATTCTATTATCATACAGAAGTTTCCCTGCCCTAAGAATTCTCTGTAAGCATCATTTCTTCATAGATAAAATATGTTTAAATCATGTACCTTATAATGATGTGAAAATCAAATTGTGTAATCAGTATAAAGCATTTAGCCTAGTGCAGAGTTCAAAATAGATATATTAAGTTGTGATAATAATAAAAGTAAAACACTGAATATTTCCATTGTATCTGATATATTCATAATGTCATTGACAATTTTTGTGAACGTGTTTCAGGAGACTTGTAGGAAAAAACGCTCTGTGGGACTGTGATGTGAAGGCATGAAGGCAGTGTGCAGATCATGCTTCTGCGAAGAAATCCACTAGGGGAAAATCAACTGGTGGTTGAGGTAATTCAAGATCAAGGAGTGAGCTTATTGGTTTTCTTTGCTTTTGAGTGGACAGACTTGATTCTATGTTTCTTGGGAAATGCTAAGATGGAGAGAAAGGTTGATGATGTTGGATAGAAGAGGTCAAGTAAGCCGATCATGCCAAAAACAGTCCCTGGCCCTTATCAGCCTCGTGATGTGTTTTGGTGTTAGTCAATGCCCTGGATTTAATGAATCAGGGCACAAGTATTGTGTTGGCCTTGAGCTGATAGCAGACGTGGGATCTAATTTTGCTGAATGTTGCTGTTTATAAGTACTTTTTGTTTGGTTCCTTAGGATGCAAATGGAATGGATGTTGTGTTCAAATTCTGTCCAAATGTAAAATACTGAAAAAAAAATTACTATCAAACAAGAAAATTCATTTCTTATGGTCATCTGTATAGTAGGCATTTCTGGAAGAAAAATTCCACATGAAAGATAATTGCAGTAAGCCTCCATCAGCAAGAGAACCCTCCTGTAGAAATACTCAGTAACTGGTGTTGTTCTGTTTAGAAATACGATATTTCTAGATAATTTTAAAAAATAATGTTCCTGGTAGGCAGAAAGTGTTTATTGTAAATTCAAGATCTCACATAACGGGAAAACTTCTGATTGTCAATAAAATTGTTTAGTATGTGGCATTTTAATTTAAAATGCATGTATGTTAGGGGCGCCTGGGTGGCTTAGTCGGTTGAGCGTCCGACTTTCGCTTAGGTCATGATCTCACGGTTCGTGGGTTCGAGCCCCGCGTCGGGCTCTGTGCTGACTGCCAGCTCAGAGCCTGGAGCCTGTTTCAGTCTGTGACTCCCTCTCTCTCTGACCCTCCCCTGCTCACGCTGTCTCTCTCTCTCTCTAGAAATAAATAAAACATTTAAAAAAAATGCATGTGTGTTAAATATTAGACTTGAACAATGATGAATTTGCATGAACATATTTCTCCTGATTGGCATTACCATTGCCCCAAAAGGTGAATACTCAGGAAAGTGATATATTGTATTTTATGAACTTGAATAATCATGTACACATCCTGGATTTCTCTTGCAACTTGCTATTCTCTTACTCCTTAGTAAACTCCTGTTATCTTTCCTAGTTTGGTTTCTATGAACCGTATCCCAGGTTATTCCGTAAAAATGGTGAGTAAGATAAATGGTACCATTTCCTACCATAATCAAAACTGAAAGAGGCTATAGTAAAAGCAAGCCTTTCCTTGTTCCCTGCTGTCGAGCATATTACCCAGTTGGTACCACAATAAATAATCGTTTCTGTAATTTTCAAGTATAGCAGCTTTCACCTGGAGTACATTACATTAGGAGCTTACCATGTTGTGTCCTGCAGAGCTGGAATATTTCTTTTGTCACCTCTGCATCTGATACAATAGCAGTGGCGTTTTTTATTTTTTTACCTTCCTGCAAGATTTCAAATGAGAGGCTGCTGTATTGTTTTCCCAAGGGCCTGTTAGCCAAGTTGGCTTTTAAACATTTTTTAGAGCATCGCAATGTCTTTCCCATTCACAGATTTTCTATTTTCACTGCAGGTGGCTGCAAAGAGTTAGTCCACCTGCTTGGCCCTGGCCATAGCAATACCCATCTGAACTATGCGTACACATTCACTCACACACACACACACACACACACACACACACACACACACACACACACACACAGATATGAGAGAGAGAGAGAGAGAGAGAGGAGAGTGGTGGAGTTAGGTAAGTGGGTTTAGAAAAAAATAAACATCGTTTTCTTTTGTTTCCCATATTATTCCCTCGTCTACATCTGTTCCAAGTTGTTTTTGGTTTATCTTATAGGCATGCTCCCTTATTTCAAGAAACAATTTTGAATTTTGATGAGAAGTTATTTATTTTTTGTTTCTTTAGCTCTGATTGTTTTCACCAAAAGTAACTGAGATGTAGGAATTCAAGGTTTAGTACAAGGAAAAATGATCTCTGTTTTGAATAACTTTGGGGGTTAATTAAATCAAGATATAAAGCAGTAGCTATTTGGATCACCTATTTGGATCATGTGGGAATATCTCCTATAGTTATAACCATTGTTAAAGCAACCCCTTGGTGACATGGAAATGCAAACATTTGCAGCTGTTTGCCCTCCCATGTCATCTGTTTTGGGGTTCTAGTAGGGCGTGGAGCTGGCCTTGAGCTCTGAGGGCAAGAGGAGAAACAGACACATCTTACTACAGGGCCTCATTATCTCAGACAAATGTGTCCTCACATTTAGGAGAGGTGTTTTCAAATACCAGGCTGTACAAATCATAAACCAAATTCAGCAACAGAAAGGGGGGAATGAATTGTTGAGGAGGAGAAAGCAAAGCTCTTGCTTAAAAAAACTTTACTTATAGTTTCCTAGTGAATCAGAAAACTCATTGCCCACTAAGGTCATTAAGAGAAGATTTTTAAAGTGAGCCTGAATGACTCAGTTGGTTGAGTATCCAACTCTTGATTCTAGTTCTGGTCATGATCCCAGGATCCTGGGATGGAACCCCACATTGGGCTCTGCATTGAGCCTGGGGTCTACTTAATGTTTTCTCTCTCTCTCTCTCTCTGCCCCTGTCTTCTGCTCTCTTGATCTCTCTGCCTAATTTAGAGAGAGAAAGAGAGAGAGAGAGAGAGAGAGCTTTTTTAAAACATGGAAACATATTTTATAAGTTCTAAGGAAAACGATTCGCATTTTGCCATAATTTCATCATTTTTCCTTATTACTAGGCTTTGCTTTCTAAACAGTTTAGAAGCAAATGTGTCTTGCATTTTCCATAAAATTGAATCAAATATGATTTAATCATGTTCTGTAATGTCTTAATAAATAATTAATACTCAAATGAAATTAAATTTATCTAACCTTTCCCAATAGTCATAAATATAAAAAGATTCTTTTTACAATTATAATTTATCTTTATAAATATTTTTCTTTTTTTTAAATTAAAAAAAATTTTATATATCTTAGAGAGAGATAGAGACAGAGCGTGAGCAGGGGATGGGCACAGAGATGGAGACAGAATCTGAAGCAGGTTCCAGGCTCTAAGCTGTTAGCACAGAACCCGATGAGGGGTGCAGATTCATGAGCAGTGAGATCATGATCTGAGCCAAAGTCGGATGCCTAACTGAATGAGCCACTCAGGCGCCCCTATATTTTTCAAGTTAAAGTCTTTTCTCTAGCACAAATTTTGCATATTGGTATTATTAGCTTTTAAGCATTATTAGTTTATAAATATACACTTATTGTTAATATATTTTAAAGTCTCTTCACAATGTTTTGGTAAAGAAGAAATGAATTCCAAATTTAATAATCCTGTATATTTACAGTAATGTCTAATCCACAGTGAAGATGCATCATGGAAAATCACAGCACAATTAATAAAGAAAATGTAACATCAACAAAATACTATTACTTATAGCCCTTATCAAAAGTCAGTGATCTGACAATATGTACTAGAAATTACCCCATCTCAATTCACAGCATGTTCCTACATCCGTTTGTATTACTCTATACTGTGTGCGTATGCCACAGTCCCCACAAGCAACTTTTTATATGTAAGTACTTGGAAAATTGTTGAAATAACAATGTCAGAATAAACATCAGCATGTTAAACATAGTTAGCTTTATTATAAAATTGCACTAGCCTTTTAAAATTAAATTAATTAAATTAAATTTTTTATTTTACTGTGGGTTTTAAATATTCATTGAAAGATCTGTGGGCCAGCACTTATAAATGTCTATCTCTGTGTACTATCTGATATCTTTGCCTTTGAAATGTTTGCATGATCAAAAGTGAACGTACCTATCACACACATGTGCACACACACTCAATGAAGTATTCACATTACAAATCATTTAAATTAATATATTTAATGAAAACCCTTATTCTCTTGTAAGGTTTTTAAATTTAGTAATTAATGTTGGCAAAGTAGGGCTTCTGTGAACATTTTGAAATGAGGCCCAGAATTAAGGTTACTCTAAGGTTAACAGCCTGTTTTGTTCAGCTTTTAAACCAGGGCAGTCTTCCAGGCTTGCTTTTCTCTAAATTGAATATAAGGCAATATATTTATTCCAGGCACATGTTGTTTCTTTCAGTGCAGTTCTTCTGGGTATTTCTTCACTGTTCTTGATAAAAGGATAAATCATGGTCTCCCTTTTCACTGGGTGTCACACAGTGTGTCTGTGAGCTGGGCAGCTGGAACCTTTCCCCATGACCCATGTGCTGAAATAGAGTGTGGTTACATGGCACCTGGTGCCAGTGCTCACTCCCTTCTTATACATACATATTTCTAACCCACGAGGAGTCTCCATGATCCAGGTGTTCCCAGGCACACCTCTTCTTTCACCAGGCGGTGTGTTATAAATAAAGACTCGGCCATAACTTGCTAACTTTTTTCCTACCCCTCCTCTCTCATCATTCAACTTCTGCCTTGCAAAAAACAAGTTTTTTTATGTCATTAAGAAGATGACTGGCAATTTCTTGCTTAACGTTACAGTCTCCATAGTTGACATAGTGAAGATTACTTTGCACTTTTTGAAAATGGCCCTTGAAGGGAGAGATGGGTCTCCAAAGGCTGTTTTATATATCTTGGCTCTGACCTTGTGCCATCTGTGATCATGTCACTATAAATTAAATAACTTCATTGAGCTCTGAATATGAAGAGAGAACAGCTGTTCACCTGGCACAAACGGAAAGCTATACTTACTTTTATTATTAAAAATTAAATTAAAAAGAAAACTCCTGATCGCTACAATTTGTGCTCTGGTGGCTATAAAGAATTTGGTCTCATTTACAACAGTGTCAAAAACAAAATAATTAGGAATAAATTTAAGTAAGGATGTGAAAGATCTCTACTCTGAAAAATGCAAGACACTAAAAAAAGAAATCACAGGAGGTACAAGTAATTGGAAAGGTATCCTGTTAATGGATTAGAACAATTAACATTGTTAAAATGTCTATACTACAAAAAATATCCATAAATTCCATGTAATCCTTAATAAGATTCCAGTGGCATTTTTTACAGAAGTAGAAAAAAGCAACCCTACAATTTATAATGGAATCACAAAACAACCCAAATAGCCAAAGAAATCCCAGAAAAGAATAAGGCAGGAGGCATCAAACTTTCTGATTTCAAGCTATGTTATCAAGTGTTACTCATTAACATCACCAGATAGTATGATACTGGTATATAAACAGACAAAGATATCAATGGAACATAATTGAGAGCCCAAAAACAAGTGCAAGATACACAGTCCATTAATATTTGACAAGAATACTCAATGGATGAAGACAATCTCCTCAATAAATTGTTCTGAGGTAACTGGATATTCAAGTGTAAAAGAATGAAACCGGACCCATATGTTACATGACTCACAAAAAATGAACTCAGCATGGATTAAAGACTTAAATGTAAGGGCAGAAACTATGAAACTCCTAGAAGAAAATATGGGGACGAAGCTTCATGACATGGGTCTTAGGAATGGATTGTTTTTTTTGATAGGATGCTCAAACCACAAATAACAAAATCAAAAATAAACAAGTGGAACAACAGATTGACCACATGTTTCTCTGGGTTATGAGGAAAATATTAGATCTTCTGTTTCTTTTCAGTTTATTTTCTTTCCTTTTTTTTTTTTACCTTTTTAATGTTTATTTTTGAGAGAGAGAGAGGCACACACAAAGTGTGAGCAAGGGAGTGGCAGAGAGAGAGGGAGACACAGAATCCAAACCAGGCTCCAGGCTCTGAACTGTCAGCACAGAGCCCAACGTGGGGCTTGAATTCATGGACAGTGACATCATGACCTGAGCCGAAGTCAGACACTTAACTGACTGAGCGCACCCCCAGGTGTGCCTCAGTTTATTTTTAATTTAGTTAGCATCCATTGTAGTCTTTGCTTCAGGGTAAGAACCACCCAGTGATTCACAATAAGTAAGTCTTTCTATTATTTGATGCAAAGATTGGTGAGGCATCTTCAAATATGAAGAGATGTATTGGTTGTGAGAACAACTGAGGTACCAGCGTTAAGCTTAATTAACAAAATTATCTGCACTAAAATTATATCATATGAGGAGGTGGATAAAAAAATGTCTTGTAAAGAAATCTTGAATTGACTATGTGAATTAAACAAAAATTCTCACACCTCTTCTACTCATACTAAGAGTCTGTTGTTTGAACATTGCATGGGAAAAAAAATATTGATCTAATTATATCTGGAAAAATAAAGGCGAAAAAAATGCACAATTATAAAACGAAAATCCAAAAATCTGAATGTATTTTCTGTATAGCTAATGTTAAACTTGCAAATGGATGGTGTATACTGGGCCCTGAGTTATCCTCTAGTGCTGATTTGAGGTCATTCATACACTGAAAGAATGTTTAAATTATTTTATTGATGAAATGTGCCATCAGATCACATGGAAGTAGTGGAGCATCATTTGCAGACAGTCTACTCTTTTGTTTAGCATCTTCACCAGTTTCTGTTTGGGAGGAACTACGTTCAATGGACATCTCCTTCTAAGATAGCAATAATAATGGATTCTGCTTAACTCATAATGGAGTAGTATTTTCCTTGGCATTAATGATTCTAAAACCTTCACAGAACTGCGAGGCTGTAGCCTGATCCTTTCCATCACTCTCTTGTAGAAATCAGTGAAAAGTTTCCCTCAAGCCAAGTAAGCCTTAAAGCAGGTAATTACACCATAACCACTGGGTGTATTATAGCTCCCTGTTTTAAGTGATCTCTTCCATTTTCATACTGTTAGCCAAATTGATTAAGTTTACTGACAAGCCTGGTGCATTAGTCTGGGATTTTTATATGATGGTTTTATATTGTATCTTATTTAATTTAAATAATTTAAAATAGTGAAAATGACATGGTCCTTGCTTAGTAGTGGCAGAAGACGATACAAAAACAGACAATTTTCATAGAATGGAGTAGATTTGGGGACAAAGATAAATAAGGGTTTCCATAAAAACCCAAAAGATGTATAAGCTTTAATGTGATATTTCATTTTAAAACTCTACAGAGATGTTTAAAAAATGTTTATTCACTCTTGAGTCAGACAGAGAGACAGAGCATGAATAGGGGAGGGGCAGAGAAAGAGGGAGACATAGAATCTGAAGCAGGCTCCAGGCTCCGAGCTGTCAGCACAGAGCCCAAAACGGGGCTCAAACCCACGAGATATGAGATGATGATCTGAGTTGGAGTCAGACACTTAATTGACTGAGGCACCCAGGCACCCTATACAGATCTATTTTTAACATAACCTTGAGAATATTTTTTAACAAAACTACTTATTTAACTACCAAATGTCACTGAGGTGTCTATGGGGTGACCATCTCCCTGAAGTTAGTTATGCAACATAAGTCAATTTAAAAATGACTTCAGGGGCGCCTGGGTGGCTTAGTCGGTTAAGCGTCCGACTTTCACTTAGGTCATGATCTCGCGGTTCGTGGGTTCGAGCCCCGCGTCGGGCTCTGTGCTGACTGCCAGCTCAGAGCCCGGAGCCTGTTTCAGTCTGTGACTCCCCCTCTCTCTGACCCTCCCCTGCTCACGCTCTCTCTCTCTCTCCTAGAAATAAATAAAACATTTAAAAAATAAATAAATAAAAATGACTTCAAATCACCTCTAGCCCGGCAGCTGAAATAGGTTCTCAAGAGAAATTTGAATCTTACTGTTCCCTTTTCCACCAGCAAACCAATGGTATTTTGGGGAATTTTTTAGATTACCTTCTCTGGTTTGCCAAACTCAATGTTTTCTTTCATGTGTGTCTTTATACCAACATGCTACTTTACATAGTCACTAGGCTTTGGTCACTCTTTCCACTTAGGTCAGGGATGCTCTAATCACAAACTTCTTATCTTAGACCACACTGGCTGAGATAGCCTTAGCAAGGTCTCATTAAAGGAAAAATACTGGATATAAACATATTTGAATGACAACAACACCAAAATAGTACAATGCACATTTGCAACTACAGAAAAATTGAAGGAAGACTTGAGGCAATAATTTAGAAATTGATTAAGGATGAAGGCTATCCATGATCCAAACTATCCCTCCTATTGAAAACAACAAAGCTATTAGGGAATCTGGGTGGCTCAGTCAGTTGAGTGTCCGACTTCAGCTAAGGTCATGATCTCACCGTTTGTGATTTCAAGTTCCACATCTGACTCTGTGCTGGCTCAGAGCCTGGAGGCTATTTCAGATTCTGTCTCCCTCCCTTTCTCCCTCTCTCTCTCTCTCTCTCTCTGTCCCTCCCCCACTCACGATCCGTATCACTCTGTCTCTCAAAACTAAATAAATAAACGTTGAAAATTTTTAAAAAATAAATAAAATTAAAAAACAAAGCAAAAGGATTCTGGAAAGATGATAGCACAAATGGTGGTATCATTTGGATATAAATACTTTAAAAACTTCAGCTCCATAAGTGCTAGGTGACAAGGTCTCTTTACAAACCTCAAAGTACAAGTAGATGGAGAGAATCCCCCAGCAGCTCTAACACCTGCACTCTATCAGTATCTGTGCAGAAAGAATCAAAATGAATACATGAGGTAGACGATAAGCCCAAGAACAAAGCAGTCCATAGGTAATTAAATAAAGCAGGCAGAGCAGCTAAAACTGGGAAGACTTTGGCTCAGTCTTAAAGTTTTTAAGACAATGGGTCCAAGGTAGAAAAGACTGAAGAGCCCAAGCTCTCTTAATTTCTGTGATCTCTGACAACTGACCAGCCAGGACTATGTTTCAGGGACCCACAGTGAGGAGGAAGTACCCAAGGTGGAAATAAAAGTGAGTAGAACTGGCCTCTTAAAGCAAAGGCAAGCAAAATCTCAGCTAAAACTAATGGAGGTCCAGGGAACCTCGAACACAAACAACTAAATCACAGAAGAGGGTGCTCTGAGAAGTTAAAAAAAAGTTATACTGAATACCGCCTCATGTTGACTTCAAGAAAACTAATTTTACATGCAAGCTGCAGAAAAGTGTCAATATCTAATTCCACACAGTCTCATCAAGAATAATGGAAGAGCAATGCAATATCCCCACTGACAATGAAAGAATACCAGAAAGACTCTCCCAGAAAGTAGATTAAAATGTCACCTACTGTTTCAAAATGTAACAAAATGCACTTAGAAAATGATAGAAGAAACAAAGCACAGCAAAATTAAAAAAACATAGGAATAAAATGATGTATTTCAGAAAGAGCTAGAAATTTTAAGGCACCATTTCAGCATAAAGAAAAAACTAAAGGGAACACAAAAACGAATAAACATAATGGATACTGGCTAAACAGAAAAATAAAATGAAAAGCACAACAATTTAAAACATTTTAGAAAGAAATTAAGGGACCTCCAGTTTAGAACAATATGGAATAATGCACTAAACAACAAGAAACTTGTCAAAATATGTGGACTATTGTTTTTAAGCACTAGACCAAAGATAGTACATGGTATATTCCCAAAGAAAAGGAAGAAACAAGGTCAACCCAACAGTTTTCATTCTACAGGATAGAGAGGGGAACCCTAATGGAGCCCGCTGATCTGAGTGAGTTACACAGATCAGATGTCAGGGAAGACAAGCCAGCTAAACTGGAGGATGGACAGAGCTCCAGTAAGCTGTAGAGGGTTCCCCATGATCTTTTGATTGAGTAGTAATCTCTTTATGCATAAGAGAAAAATGCTTGAGACTAGACAGAGAACTCCTATAAATGAATAGCAGAAAATTTCTAGGGTCCTAACAGGGTTGGGAATAGTTTGTGTCTACACAAGAAAGAGTGGATAAAACCTCTAAACTATGTTAACTGTATGTTCATTATCAAACCTTGAAAACAAACCTAAGAGAGATCCAATTAATTTAAAGTAATTTAACTCTTGGGGCACCTGGGTTAAACATCCAACTTTGGCTCAGGTCATGATCTCACAGTTCGTGGGTTCAAGCCCCGCTTCGGGCTCTGTGCTGACAGCTAGCTCAGAGCCTGGAGTCTGTTTTGGATTCTGTGTCTACCTCTCTCTCTGACCTTCTCCTGTTCACGCTGTCTCTCTCACTCTCTCAGAAATAAATAAAACATTAAAAAAAATAAAGTAACAACTTTTTCAAACCAAAGTGAAATTTATTGAAAGAAGTACAACATACAACCAATAATATAAAATTCTAATGTATAGCACCAAATAAAAAATGTTGAGGCATTGAAAATTCATGAAAATAAGACACATATGTAGATGAGAAAGTAATCAATATAAACTTATAGAGAAATGATGAAGATGAACTGCCAAATCACAATATTAGAAATGAATTATAAACACACTATGTATGTTTAAGAATGTTGAAGAAACCATAAAGTGGAGATCATAAGGTGATTAAAGGAAGATAGGAAGACTGAAATAAAACTCTAAAGATGAAAAATGTAGTATATGAGATTAAAAAGAAATCCCTTGGGTAACATTAACAGCAGATTAGTTGACGCAAAACCAAAGAGCAACATACTTTAATTCACAGCAATAGAAATTATCCAAAATGTTTCCTAAAAAGAAAAAGAATTTAAAAATTGAACAGAGCATCAGTGACCTTTGGGACAGTATTAAACAGTCTAATATAGGCATAATTGATACTCTTGGAAGAGAGAGGGCATATATCCAAGGATGTCAATAAAGGAAAGTAAAATAAACAGAGATGTAACTATATGAAAACATAATAATATTTCTGAAAACTGGTAAGATGGACTATCATAAGGGAAGTCGGTGGAAAAGTGTTCATTAAATATGGACAGATAAGAATAGCTACTGATTTACCTTCAGTAAAAGTACAGGGCAGAACAAAATGCAGAACAATATATATACATAAACTAAAATTCTTTACCCACCAAAGATGCTTTCCAAAGTTAAAAGCAAAATAAGACTTTTTTTCAAACATATAAAAGCTGAGAGATTTAACTGTCAGGAAAACTACATTAAAAGAAATACTAATATGTCTACTATTATTTTATCATTTTTGAAAGAGATGAATAAATGAGAAAAAGTTTTATATTTACTTTTACTTTTACCAATTTTATTCCTTTGTGAAGATTTAATTTTCAGGAAGGAGAAAAATTACAGGAGGGAAATGAAAATAAAAATGATTGAATTAAAAAACAGCACTCAATGTGGTGTGAAGCTTATGAAATACGTGAAATACGTAAAAGTAAAATATCTAAAAATAATCAAACAAGAATGGGAGGTGGAATTCAAGTATATTGTCTTAATTTCCTCATATGAAGTGGTACAATTAAAGATAGATTTTCTAAGATTAACTTAGAGCAACCACTAAGAGAGAGAAAGGGGAGAATTGATAAAATAATAGAGATAAAATAAAAACATTAACAAAATCTTAGTCCAAGAGATGATTAAGCTATTGGAAAAAGGAACAAACTGCATATAAGACAAACAGAAAAAAATTAAGAGGACAAATTTAAGTTTACCATATACTGACATTAAATGTAGATGGTCTAAATAGGCAAATGTAAATGCAGAGATTATTGGTTTGGATAGAATAAAGGCCCAACTATATGTGGTGTGAGAGAAATCTAATTTAAAATTTTTTGTTTATTTATTATTGAGACAGAGCATCAGTAGGGGAGAGGCAGAGAGAGAGGGAGACACAGAATCCAAAACAGGCTCAAGCTCTGAGCTGTCAGCATAGACCCCAACATGTGCTCGAACCCACAAACCATGAGATCATGACCTGAGCCAAAATCTGACACTTAACCAACTGAGCCACACAGACGCCCCTGAAATAAATCTAATTTAAATAACAATTAAAATATAGATGAAATGTTAGTGATGAAAAAGATATACAGTACAAACATTAAGACAAAAATAAAAATCAGTGAAATAGCTGAATGACCATATTACCACAAGGAGAGTTGGATTTCAGAGAACTGAATATTACCATGGATAAGAGGATCATTCCATAATGAGAAAAAGACTAATTGTTCAAGAAGACATGACCATCTTAAAGCATTTGGACTCAAAACCCGTTTTTAAATGATTTAAGTAAAATATGGAAATATAAAGAAGAAAAAATTCTCAAATATATTTGGAGATTTCGACATTCTACTGTCAGCAATTGATAGACAAGTATATAGTAAATTAGTAGAAATATACTATATACTTTTCAGAAAGACTGGAACAACATTATCAACCAACTTGACCTAACTGACAATTATAAAACATGTAACTAAAAATAGATGAATACCTTCATCTAAGTATATATGTAATGCTTACCAAAACAGACACATGGGAACCGTAAAACAGTTCCAACAACTTGCTGAAGAATTACTAAGTATCTTCTCTGACTACAAATGTTATTAAACTGAACATGAATAATTCAGTTGGGAAATGCCAAATATGTAAAAAATTTTAAATATACTTGTAAGTATCCTCTGGTTAACATAAGAAATCATAAGAAAACCTAGGAAATATTTTGAACTAAATGAAAATTAAAACACATACATACATATTTGTGGGACATAGCTAAAGACAAAGTTTTAATAGAATTAGTACTTATATTGGAAGAAAATAATGGAATCTAAACAATTGAATCAAATAAATGATAAGAACAGAAATCATTCACACAAAATTCAATGATCTAATTAACTGAAATGATCAGATTTATAAGCCTACAGTGAAACTGTTAAGGAAATAAGGAAAAACTTATAAATCAATAATATCAGTAATAAAAAAGAGACTATCAGTATAGATTCTACAGAAAATAAAAATAAAATGTGGGAGTTTTTTGAACAACTTTATGTCAATACATTCATTAACTAAAATGAATGAAATTCTTGAAAGATTAAAGTTATCACAGCTATTTAAAGAAAAAATACATGATATGAATAATCCTATATTTATAAAGTAATTTAATTTATAAATGAAAAATTTTCCAAAATATAAACTCCATGCCAAGGTAATTTCAGGATTGAATTCTACCAAGCTTTACAAAAGGAATATTGAGAATTTAAATTCTTTCAGAAATGTAGAAGAGGGACATCTTCCCAGATAATTTTATGAGGCCTTTATAAAACCAGCATTACGTTGATATTACAACCAGTAGAAGCCATTGCAAAATGAAAATAAAGGCCAATATCATTTAAAAATGTTTAAAAATTTTTTTAGCAAATTAAATCAAATAATAGATACAAGAATAATGTACCATGATGATGATGCATTCATTCCTGGAATGCAAAGTTTGTTTAAGGTTTAGAAATCAGTCACAATAATCACCATATTAACTCCTAATCACATATGTTTTCAGGTAATGCGGTAAAACACATTTAAAGTTAAAGTGTTGAAATTTTAAAAAATGATAATATGGACTTTATTAATATTAAAGATTTTGTTATGTTCAAAAGACACCACTAAGAAAATGACGTTTTGTTTACCTATGCATTTTGGTTTCCTTTTGAATTACTTTATACAGAATACATCTCTTCCCTTTTTCATTCTTAAAACTCATTCCTTACCTATTAAATACACCCCCCTCACTTCTACTCTTCAAATCGCCTAGTGTTCCATTAGATCAGAGATAGCCAGACTTTTTCTATAAAGATCCAGGTAGTGAATCTTCTAGGATTTTGGACTATATAACTTTTATTGCTACTATTCAACTCTTACATTGTATTACCAAAATGTCCTTAGATTATAAATAAATGGATGGGCATGACAGTGTTCCAATAAAACTTTAACAGAACTGTCAGTGGATCAGATTTGACCCACAGCTATTGGTTGAAAATCCCTCCTCTAGACCAGTATTGTCCAGTAAGACATAGCACATGAACCATAAATATAATCTATGTATGTAATTTTAATTTTGTAGTGTTTATTTTAGAGACAGAAAGAGAGACAGAGCACAAGTAAGGGAGGGGCAGAGAGAGCAAGACACAGAACCTGAAGCAGGCTTCAGACTCTGAGCTGTCAGCACAGAGCCCGACGCTGGGTTCGAACTCATGAACTGTGAGATCATGACCTGAGCCAACATGCGATGCTTAACCAACTGAGTCACCGAGGCATCCCTAGATATGTAATTTTAAATCTCCTACTTGCCATGAAAAATGTTTACAGTGAGATTAGTTTTAATATATTTTATTTGACCTAAATACACAAATTTTGTCATTTTAACATATAATCAACACAAAACATTATCAACAAAATAGTTTGCATTCTTGGTTTCAGCCTAAGACTTTCACATTCCCATGCAGTGTGCATTACAGCACATCTCAGTCCAGATGAGTCACATTTCTATTGGTTTTTGGACAGCACAGCTCTCAACGTTGGGTTTGCTATTTTCATCTACACCTACAGATGTTCCAGGAAGAGGTCAGGTAGAATTGTTTCATCTTTGGCTCATTCTTTTCTTTTCTTGAATTACTATATAGCAACATACATGAAGAACACCATTATTCTAGTGGTGTGGGGTTCGTTGATTTTATAAACATTTTTGGATTCAATGTTAATCATGTTGCCAAAGATTTCTTTTGCCACTAGCTTACATCCTGTTTTTCCACCTCTAGCTATTTCTCTTGAGGGTAAATTCTCTTCTTTCTTTCCTCTACACTTTGAAAAGACTACACATATAGTCTATTACAATATGATATTTTGGGAAAATGCACAGAAATTTCAGTATTCAATAAACTAAACATGAGAAAGATAATGGAGTGCTGATTTTTACAATGCAAGTATGATTTTTGGATACAGTTGTACACAGATATATGTAGAATAGCAACACAATAAAATAACTTGAAGTTATGCTTTTTCTAATTAGGATTTGTGACATGTATTACTTGTAGCTTGGGATGCTTCATTCTCAGATTTATAAGGGTGACAAAAAGCCTTTAGGAGTCTCTATGGAAAAAGGTTAATGAAACAGTTTATACAGGTAAGAGGAGAATGAAGGTAAATTAAATTGTATTCAAAAGCATTGTATTTGAGGAAAATTGCCCTCTATTTTCACTAAGGTTGGAACTGACGAAAATTAGGTTCAACTGTAAAAGAAGCAATTTAGCTCAGATATTACAAAGAAACTTTTTTTCAGCAGGAGGGTTGCAAAAGAAAGTGTTGCCATGGGAGTCCTTGGCATTTCATTTTCTCAAGTATGTATGTTTTAAAGGATAGGGTAAACAGATGATAATTTGAGAGTGTTACTGGAATATAACTTTTCCCTAAAGTATAGGGAAGTAATAAAGAAACTATAGTGGTTCTTTTCATTCCCTTCATCTTCTGTTCATTTAGGGATGCAAACATTAGTCTCAAACAAAAGAAAAGACAAAGATTTGCTAGAAAAGATAAGGGCCCTGAGGTAAAGTGTGCAGACCAATATCTTATTTGTCTTATGTAATTATTATCTTTCAGGCCATTATATTTTATTTTAATAACAAATAGTAAGAGTTACCAAACAATTATCTTTTTTCTTTATTTCCTACCTTGAAAGAACATAAAGCTTTTTTTCAACTCTAAAGGGTTTTGTTTTTTTGGGGGGTGGGGAGGGGCTAGGCATCAGACTCTGGCCTTTATTCAAACATTAAATGAATACATCTATTGTTTAGTTCTTTTATCTTCCTGCATATGTTTTCTTGTTTTCTACAAATATATCAGAGTGATCAATTTAAAATTCTAAATAAGCTAAACAATACTTCTCTTATGTGGGAAGATGTATGGCATACAGGGTGTGAAGGTCACATAGCTGCTTTCCGTGGTGGCTGGAAAGTATGAGTAACTGGGAGTGAGGCTGGATAGTATAGGAGTAGACTGGTAGGTTCAAGCCACACATGTCTCATCACTGCTGTACTCTGGGTTATTCTGCTCTTCTCAATTAATTGCCCTTCCTAGCCCCAGAGTTACTGTTTGAATGATGTATAATGATGTATTAATAAGATTATACTTCATAATACGTACTTTGTGAAAGCTTAAACAGTGAAAGCCATGGATCTATACGACCTTACTCTCATTTTCTCAGCATGTAATTGTAGCGATTTGTTCTCACCACTAAAATTCTCTTTTGACAGTGGGTTGCCCTCTGCCCTCTTATGGTCCTTCGTGGCACTTGGTTTACAGTATCATGTACAATTCATATGTACATTTACTACTTAACCTCACTACACTTTTCGTTTCTAACCATCTTCATCTGGACTATTGGGTTGTTTTTTGCAGGACTGACTTTTTACTGGGTCCCCTTGACTGGATTCCCAGAAACATCATTTGCTTCTGGAATATATTCTTTCTCCCTGACTATGCTATTTCATTCATTTTTATAATAAATTTGCAAGTGTGTTAATTTGCATGTGTGTTAAATATTTATGTTCCCTTTTTAGCACTTTGAACACATTTTCTAGACAATCTTACGTGTGCATGTCTAATGATTGCATGTTGCTGATGACTTTCACCAGCCATTCATATATTTGCGTTGCCCATTCATATATCAGAATCACCCATGCTTATGTTTCTGATTGCCTAATCCATATAAGCTATCACCTACCAAATAACTTTTTCTGAAGAGTGTATGGGCTCTTATAAGACAAGTGAATACAGCATATCTTGTCTTAAAGTTTCTTTTCCATCTTCCCTCTTTTGTTAAGTCTTATCAGCCAGTCTTCCTGAATCAAATATCTGAGAGTTATGCTTTGATCTCATACTCGTCAGTTACATCCAAATTATACCAGTCACCAAATATTATTCAAACTTCCTGATATCTCTTACATGGAAATACATGCTTATTTGAGGAAGGAAGAAATTAGTGAGGGAAGTGGGAGAAGATGCTGAATCAATGAACAGACTTACGTTCAGTTTAGACTTATTTTACTATGCAGAGTCGTATGCCCTTCCAAAACCCATTAAGGTTTCCACAAAGAATGAGTAGTCATCAAAATCTACACAACTTTGTATTGCATGAAATGAGCACCTTACTTGCCTTTCCCCATGGATACCACACCCAATGTACACTGTATAAGTCTGCAGTGTTTTCCTGTTGACCTGTATAAAATATATGCTTTTCATCATTTTTCTCCATTTCTTCTCATTGATTTCTCTTACCTGATTGCATTGGTTAATAGCTTCAATACATGGCTAAATGATAATGGAAACAGTGATTATTCTTTTTTATTTTTCTGTAATTTTTAAAGTCACATACTTTACTATTTACAGTGTTTTTTTTTTTTTTTTACAAATAGTTTATTGTCAAATTAGTTTCCACATAACACCCAGTGCTCATCCCCACAAGTGTCCTCCTCCATGCCCACCCCTCCTCCCCCCCACATCCACCAGTCCTCAGTTTTTGCCAGCATTCAAGAGTCTCTCATGGTTTGCCTCTCTCCCTTTCCCCCACCATTTCCGCCCTTCTTCTCCCCCTTGGTCCTCCGTCAAGTTCCTCCTAATCCTCCTATACGTGCAAACATATGATATTTGTCCTTCTCTGCCTGACTTATTTCGCTCAGCATAACACCCTCAAGGTCCATCCATGTTGCTACACATGGTCAGATTTCATTGTTTCTCATTGCCATGTAGTATTCCATGGTATAGATAAACCACATCTTCTTGATCCATTCATCTGTTGATGGACACTTAGGCTCTTTCCATGTTTTAGCTATTGTGGAGAGTGCTGCTATGAACATTGGGGTACATGTACTCCTATGCATCAGCATTTCTGTATCCCTTGGGTAAATTCCTAGCAGTGCTATTGCTGGGTCCTAGGGGATTTCTATTGTTAGTTTCCTGAGGAACCTCCACACTGTTTTCCAGAGGGGCTGTACCAGTTTACATTCCCACCAACAGTGTAGGAGGGTGCCCGTTTCTCCACATCCTCGCCAGCATCTAGAGTTCTCTGATTTGCTCATTTTAGCCACTCTGACTGGCGTGAGGTGGTATCTCAGTGTGGTTTTGATTTGTATTTCCCTGATGAGGAGCGATGCTGAGCATCGTTTCATGTGTCTGTTGGCCATCTGGATGTCCTTTTGGAGAAGTGTCTGTTCATATCTTCTGCCCATTTCTTCACTGGGTTGTTTGTTTTTTGGGCGTGTAGTTTGGTGAGTTCCTTGTAGATTCTGGATATCAACCCTTCATCTGATATGTCATTTGCAACTATTTTTTCCCATTCCGTTGGTTGCCTATTAGTTTTGTGGGTTGTTTCCGTTGCTGTGCAGAAGCTTTTAATCTTGAGGAGGTCCCAACAGTTTATTTTTGCTCTTAATTCCCTTGCTTTTGGGGATGTGTTAAGTAAGAAGTTGCTGCGGTGGAGGTCAAGGAGGTTGTTTCCTGCTTTCTCCTCTAGGGTGTTGATAGTTTCCTGTCTCACGTTCAGGTCCTTTATCCATTTTGAGTTTATTTTTGTGCATGGTGTGAGAAAATGATCTAGTTTCATTCTTCTGCATGTTGCTGTCCAGTTCTCCCAACACCATCTGTTAAAGAGGCTGTCTTTTTTTCCATTGGATATTCTTTCCTGCTTTGTCAAAGATCAGTTGGCTGTATACTTTTGGGTCCAATTCTGAGTTCTCAATTCTGTTCCATTGGTCTATGTGTCTGTTTTTGTGCTTTTAAGTTTGAAAAATAACAAGCCAAAGGTATGGAGAGTTCCCATATTTAACAATCCTCCCTACCCGCCCTACCAGTTTCTCCTATTATTAACCTCTGTGTACATGTTATAATTGAGAAGCCAATACTGACATATGATTATTAACTAAAGTCCATAGTTTACATTGGGATTCACCTTTTTTTCTCTTAAAGTTCCATGGGTTTTAACAGATAAATAATATCTTGGATGTACCATTACAGTGTAATATAGACTGGTTTCAGTGCCCTACACAATCACTTCTCTTTCTGCATTCAAGATTCTCTCTTTGTTTTTGACTTTCAGTAATTTGATTATGTTTCTCACTTGGAGATTCCTACGTAAAATAGCTGTGGCCATTATTTCTTCAAATATTCTTTCTGCCTATTTCTTCAAATATGCTTTTGCCCCTGTAATTATCTCATTTTCTTTTGAAACTCCCGTTGTGTGCATCGGTCTATGCTCAACAGGGTCATGCAAGTCTCTTATCTTTACATTTTCCTTCATTCTGTTTCTTCCTGATTCTCAGACTGGGTAATTTCAATTGGTTCATTAGAAAGTTTTCTCATTCTTTCTTCTGCTTTTGATCCCCTATAGGACAATTTTCATTTTAGTTATTGTACTTTTCAACCCCAGAATTTTTATTTGGTTCTTTTTTTGGAATCCTGTCTCTTTGTCCATATGCTCAATTTGTTATCATTTTCTTTGTTTCCTTTGGTTCTTTGTCTATTTTTAAAATATCTTTTGGTCATATATATAAAGCATTGATTTAAAGTCTTTGTGAGTAAGTCAATGTTTGTACCTCCTAAGGGATCATTTTTTGCTGGAGGCCAAGCCGGCTCCGGTAGGTCCAGGGGTCCCTGAAGGATGGACGGTGCCGGAGAGAGAGAGAGAGAGAGAGAGAGAGCCCCGAGATTCTTTCTGATCACCAGGCAGGCATCTCTGTCCTGTCGGTTTTGGTGTCTTTATTTAAAGGTTCAGAAACAACATGAAGTCAGAGAAATGAATTTCTACAATGGGAGGCCTTTTGCTATAAGTTTTTGATATTCTGCAGAATTATCCCAGTCATAGTGAATTTACAACCAAGGAATTAACGGGATGCTCTTAGTGAAAAACAGGTTAAATTGTATATAGATAAGCTAGGAGTCATTCTGTCTGTCTCTCAAGAGGATGAATGTTTCTGAATTGGTTTGTTTGTGGAAACTATCATGGGGGCCCTAAATGTGTCAGTCTTAGCACCTGGGTTTATGTTTTAGCTACTCGTATCTATCCTCATCCCAGCTGCCAGTGTAAGGGAGGGTGTTTGTGGAATGTAGGCCTTGAGGAAGGGACTGCTATGCTTCACCAATTAGCAAAGGTATATGTAGTAACTATGTTCTGCTCTTATCTGTACCTTAACGCCAAAATAGGCTCTTTGTCTCAAGGTCAGGTTCAATTGTAACTCTTGTGTTCTTAACCCCCTTTATTAGGCAAATCTTGGGTCTGTAAGGCCCATAGGAAGAGCCTTTTGACAATCACCCACAGAGCTCTCATCTAAAGTCTCTTTTATAAGGGCAGGAATATGCTTTTCCTTATGAGGTATCTGTGTTCAGAATATGGGTCTGGTATAGAATATTGTGAGGCCTGGTCAATACCAGCAGGCTTATTTCCAACATGAGCCAGTAGTAGCAGAAGGAGATACCAGTTTTCATTTCTCATGGCAGGAGCTGCAAACACTGCCATTTCCTTGCTGTGACTGCCATCCAGAGAGGCTGGTGAGGCTCCCAGCAATTTTTGTTGATTTTTCCCTCAAATTGGCTATACTTTAGCATTTCTTTGAATTTCTCATAATTTTTTTTTGTGAAACTTGACATTTTGAATATTGGAATGTGATAAATCTGGAAATCAAACTATTCAGACTTCTTAAGTTTTGTTGTTTCTCTTTGCTATGAATTGTTGTTGCTTGTTGTGTAATATCCTTTCCATGCTGTTTGTGAAAGATTGTATTCTCTCATGTACGGTCTCTGAAGTCTTATTCTTTTAGCTTATGGTAGGCTACTGGCTTTACAGAGAATTCCTTAAATATCTAGAGCCATGAAAAGAAGAGAAGAAAAGAAAAGGAAAGAAAAGAAAAGAAAAGAAAGGAAAGGAAAAGAAAAAAAAAGAATAACTATAGTCTCCTAGTGTTTGCTAATTCGTTCTATGTTGTAGCACTCCATTAATGCTTAGTCAGTTTCTTTAGTTCTCTTCCTTAGCACCCACTCTGTTTACAATGAATCTAAACATCATCTGGAGGTGAAAGCTTAGGACCATCTCTATTTCTTCCTAAAGATGACTTTTGCCCAGATATTTGGATAGCTTTCTAATATCGTGTTATATGTAAGAGATTTTTGAAGCCTTTATGCCCCCAAATTAACTCTCCCTAGATTTGCCTCTAAAGCTCTTTGGCATGTCTATTGCTTGTCACAACTGTAATCTTTTGTCCCAGGCAGCAACAGTGTGTTAATTTCTTTTTCAATGTTGTCAAGCAATGCCATCCATTTTTTACACCACGAGAAAACTTGAATTAGGCTAAACCAAGGCAAATATCTTGCATCAGTCAATCAGGGAACTCCCAGAGAGGTCAAAATAGACAGACACAATTCTTTGAGAACAAAGTCTACTCTGATCATCCAATAACCAGTTTATCACTCTGGGAACATGGCTTACCTTCCTCAACCACCACCAAGTCAGGCAAGGGAAGGTGAAATATGACTACATTAAAATGTTATAAAATCTTCTTACTATGTTTAAGTCACATTTTTTTTTCAATTATTCACTTAGTTATTATAAATCTTTGACTATTTCAGTGTTTGGATAAATTTGATTCCTAAAGATTTTGCTTGTTTTTTTCCTCTAATGTTTCTATAGAGAGACAGCCCCTTGAAGTTCCCTACTATATCATTTTAACTGAAATAACTATTCTTGCCTAGTTCCTTACTATTCTCATGTGCAATTTAATTCTGTTTGTTTCTATTTTACTTGGGATTTGTGTATTGACATTTCAAGTGAGATTGGCCTAGAGTTGTCTACCTAATGCAATTTTTGTAAGGTTTAGTTAATTCCTTGTCTTATGGAAAGAATTTGGAATTTTCTCTTTCCATCCTACGCTGTGGGACAATTTAAGCAGCCCTGGCACTATGTGACACATTCAGTGCTTTAATCAATATTAAATTTAATATTATGGGTAAAATAGTAAAATTAGCTTAAGATATTAAAATCTATTTTCTTTTGAATTTTGGTTTTTTTAGGCCACTGGGATAAAGTGAAGCAAAACAAATTTAGCACATTATCCAGTACCTTAATGTCAAAGAAAGATTAATCATCCACCAAAGTAAAATTAAAAATTATAACTAAAACTTCTCGTACCTCTCCTCCTCTTAGTCCATAAGACTCCCTGACATTTACATAGAGATATATAATATAAGCTAACCTTCCCCCTCTAGGATGCAAATGGATCAAATGTGTCAGGTGCATAATTTTGTTATTTGAATAAAAACTCCCTTCAATTTAAAGGTGTCAACATAAATGTTAATCTTCTCTTTATCTTCAATAAAAGTGTTAATTAAATAGTTCACACCTTTTTGGCTGATTTTATCAAAACTTCATAGGATAAAATTTCTGAGGCAGTCTTCCAAACAATAAGAAAATTATTAAAGAAAATACTGTGTTTCCATGTCAAATTTGAGGGGATAGTGGGCCTAAAACACATATTTGGGAATGGAAGGCCTGGCCTTCAAGGATAAATTCTTAGTAATATTATTTAGCAGAAGAAGAGATATATGTGAAGTCTCAAAAATTTATTACAAAGACAAAAAGATTTGAAATAGAAAATGGTATACACACTTTTTAAAGAAAGAATGTCATACAGACTAAAAGTAAATGTCTTTAACAAGACTAAACATTTTTTAAAGTTTATTTATTTTGAGAGAGAAATTGTGTGCAAGAAGGAAGAGGCAGAAAGAGGGAGACAGAGAGAATCCCAAGCTGGCTCCACACTGTCAGTGCAGAGCCAAATATGGGGCTCAATCTCACGAACTGTGAGATCATGACCTGAGCAAAAATCAAGAGTCAGACGCTTAGCCAACTGAGCCACCCAGGCGCCCCCAGTAGTAAACATTTAAATATTTAATTTTTCTAGCAAAATTTTCTTCCAGATAATAATGGACAAGTATTCTTTAAATAACTGGATTTCACAAAACCACACTGAGATACCACCACATGCCCGTCAGAGTGGCTAAAATAAACAAATCAGGAGACTACAGATGCTGGTGAGGATGTGGAGAAATGGGAACCCTCCTGACATTTGCAACAACGTGGATGGAACTGGAGGGTGTTATGCTAACTGATATAAGTCAGTCAGAGAAGGACAGATACCATATGTTTCCCCTTATATATGGAACTTGAAAAACTTAACAGAAGACCTTGGGGGAAGGGAAGGGAAAAAACATTTTCAAACAGAGAGGGAGGCAAAGCATAGGAGACCCTTAAATACAGAGAACAAACTGAGGGCTGATGGGGGCGGGGCACAAGGGGAGGGGAAAATGGGTGATGGGCATTGAGGAGGACAGTTGTTGGGATGAACACTGGGTGTTGTATGTAAGGGATGAATGATGGGAATCATCCCCCAAAACCAAGAGCACACTGTATACACTGTAGGGTAGCTAACTTGACAATAAATTATATTTAAAAACTTGAATGAATAAAGACCAAAAAAAACCCCACAAAAAACAAAAAACAAACAAAAAAACTGGAATTCATGCCTTTCATTTAGAAATAAACTACCTTTCTTAGGAAAAGTCAGAAGCTCCTGGAATACTTACATCCCTGAAAAATAATCTCTTTTTACTGAAAATGTTGTCAGATCTTTCAGAAAGCACCTAGAAAATTACTGATACCACATCTTTTTTTTTTTATTTTTTACAAATAGTTTATTGTCAAATTAGTTTCCACATAACACCCAGTGCTCATCCCCACAAGTGCCCTCCTCCATGCCCACCCCTCCTCCCCCCCACATCCACCAGTCCTCAGTTTTTTGTCAGCATTCAAGAGTCTCTCATGGTTTGCCTCTCCCTTTCCCCCACCATTTCCACCCTTCTTCTCCCCCTTGTTCCTCAGTTAAGTTCCTCCTAATCCTCCTATACGTGCAAACATATGATATTTGTCCTTCTCTGCCTGACTTATTTCGCTCAGCATAACACCTCAAGGTCCATCCATGTTGCTACACATGGCCAGATTTCATTGTTTCTCATTGCCATGTAGTATTCCATGGTATAGATAAACCACATCTTCTTGATCCATTCATCTGTTGATGGACACTTAGGCTCTTTCCAGGTTTTAGCTATTGTGGAGAGTGCTGCTATGAACATTGGGGCACATGTGCTCCTATGCATCAGCATGTCTGTATCCCTTTGGTAAATTCCTAGCAGTGCTATTGCTGGGTCATAGGGGAGTTCTATTGTTAGTTTCCTTAGGAACCTCCACACTGTTTTCCAGAGGGGCTGTACCAGTTTACATTCCCACCAACAGTGTAGGAGGGTGCCCGTTTCTCCACATCCTCGCCAGCATCTAGAGTTCTCTGATTTGCTCATTTTAGCCACTCTGACCGGCGTGAGGTGGTATCTCAGTGTGGTTTTGATTTGTATTTCCCTGATGAGGAGCGATGCTGAGCATCGTTTCATGTGTCTGTTGGCCATCTGGATGTCCTCTTTGGAGAAGTGTCTGTTCATATCTTTTGCCCATTTCTTCACTGGGTTGTTTGCTTTTTGGGCGTGGAGTTTGGTGAGTTCCTTGTAGATTCTGGATATCAACCCTTTATCTGATATGTCATTTGCAACTATCTTTTCCCATTCGGTTGGTTGCCTATTAATTTTCTGGGTTGTTTCCTTGGCTGTGCAGAAGTTTTAATCTTGAGGAGGTCCCAACAGTTTATTTTTGCTCTTGATTCCCTTGCTTTTGGGGATGTGTCAAGTAAGAAGTTGCTGCGGTGGAGGTCAAGGAGGTTGTTTCCTGCTTTCTCTTCTAGGGTTTTGATGGTTTCCTTTCTAACGTTCAGGTCCTTTATCCATTTTGAGTTTATTTTTGTGCATGGTGTGAGAAAATGATCTAGTTTCATTCTTCTGCATGTTGCTGTCCAGTTCTCCCAACACCATCTGTTAAAAAGGCTGTCTTTTTTCCATCGGATATTCTTTCCTGCTTTGTCAAAGATGAGTTGGCTGTATACTTTTGGGTACACTTCTGAGTTCTCAATTCCGTTCCATTGGTCTATGTGTCTGTTTTTGTGCCAATACCATACTGTCTTGATGATGACAGCTTTGGAGTAGAGGCTAAAGTCTGGGATGGTGATCCCTCCCGTTTTGGTTTTATTTTTCAGGATTACTTTGGCTATTCGGGGTCTTTTGTGGTTCCATACAAATTTTTGGATAGTTTGTTCTAGTTTTGAGAAGTATGCTGGTGCAATTTTGATTGGAATTGCATTGAATGTGTAGAGTGCCTTGGGTAGTAATGACATCTTAACTATATTTATTCTTCCTATCCATGAGCATGGAATGTTTTTCCATTTCTTTGTGTCTTCTTCAATTTCCTTCATAAGTTTTCTATAGTTTTCATCATACAGATCTCTTGTTTCCTTGGTTAGGTTTATTCGGAGGTATTTTATGGTTTTTTGTGCAATTGTGAATGGGATCAGTTTCTTGATTTCTCTTTCTGTTGTTTCATTGTTGGTGTATAAAAATGCAACCGATTTCTGTACGTTGATTTTGTACCCTGCAACTTGGCTGAATTCTTGGATCAGTTCTAGAAGGCTTCTGGTGGAGTCTGTCGGGTTTTCTATGTAGAGTATCATGTCATCTGCGAAGAGTGAAAGTTTGACACCTCTTTGCCAATTCTGATGCCTTTGATTTCCTTTTGGTGTCTGATGGCTGATGCTAGGACTTCCAGCACTATGTTAAACAACAGTGGTGAGAGTGGACATCCCTGTCGTGTTCCTGATCTCAGGGGAAAGCTCTCAGTGTTTTCCCGTTGAGGATGATGTTAGCTGAAGGCTTCTCATAGATGGCTTTGATGATGTTTAAGTAGGTTCCTTCTATCCCAACTTTCTCGAGAGTCTTTATTAAGAAGGGATGCTGTATTTTGTCAAATGCTTTTTCTGCATCTATTGACAGGATCATATGGTTTTTATCTTTTCTTTTATTAATATGATGGATCACATTGATTGATTTGCGAATGTTGAACCAGCCCTGTAACCCAGGAATGAATCCCACTTGATCTTGGTGGATGATTCTTTTGATATGCTGCTGGATTCGATTTGCAAGGATCTTGTTGAGAATTTTTGCATCCGTATTCATCAAGGATATTGGCCTGTAGTTCTCTTTTTTTGCCGGATCTCTGCCTGGCTTGCGAATCAGTGTGATGCTGGCTTCATAAAATGAGTCCGGGAGTTTTCCTTCGCTTTCTATTTTTTGGAATAACTTGAGAAGAATTGGGATTAAATCTGTTTTAAATGTCTGGTAGAATTCCCCAGGGAAGCCATCAGGTCCAGGGCTCTTATTTGTTGGGAGATTTTGGATCACTGATTCAATTTCTTCACTTGTTATGGGTCTGTTCAGGTTTTCTATTTCTTCCCGTGTGAATTTTGGTAGTGAGTGTGTTTAGGAATTTGTCCATTTCTTCTAAGTTGTCCAATTTATTGGCATATAATTTTTCATAGTATTCCCTGATAATTGCTTGTATTTCTGAGGGGTTGGTTGTAATAAGTCCATTTTCATTCATAATTTTGTCTATTTGGGTGCTCTCTCTTTTCTTTTGGATAAGTCTGGCTAGAGGTTTGTCAATTTTGTTTACTTTTTCAAAAAACCAACTCTTGGTTTCATTGATCTGTTCAATTGTTTCTTTGGTCTCGATGTTGTTTATTTCTGCTCTAATTTTTACTATTTCTCTTCTTCTACTGGGTTTAGGGCGTTCTTGTTGCTCTGCCTCTAGTTCCTTTAGGTGAGCTGTTAGATTTTGGACTTGCGCTTTTTCTAATCTCTTGAAATAGGCCTGGAGAGCAATGTACTTTCCTCTTAAGACTGCCTTTGCCGCATCCCATAGATTTTGAATTGTTGTGTTTTCATTTTCATTTGTTTCCATATATTTTTAAATTTCATCTCTAATTGCCTGATTGGCCCATTCATTCTTTAGAAGGCTGTTCTTTAACCTCCATGTTTTTGGAAGTTTTCCAGACTTCTTCCTGTAATTGATTTCAAGTTTCAAAGCATTGTGATCTGACAGTGTGCATGGAATGATCTCTATTCTTTTATATTTCTTGAGGGCTGCTTTATGTCCCAGTATGTGATCTATCTTGGAGAATGTGCCATGCGCACTTGAGAAGAAAGTAAATTCCCTGGCCTCAGGATGTAAAGTTCTAAATATATCCGTCAGGTCCATCTGGTCCAATGTATCTTTCAAGCCCATTATTTCTTTAGTGATTTTCTGTCTGGTTGACCTATCCATTGCTGTAAGCGGAGTATTAAAGTCCCCTGCTATTAGCACATTCTTATCTATAAGCTTGTTTCTGTTTGTGATTAATTGTTTTATATATTTAGGTGCTCCCATATTCGGTGCGTAGACATTTATGATTGTTAGTTCTTCCTGATGGATGGACCCTGTAATTATTATGTAGTGCCCTTCTTCATCTCTTGTGATTGTCTTTAATTTAAAGTCCAGTTTGTCTGATATAAGTATCGCTACTCCGGCTTTCTTTTGATTTCCTGTAGCATGATATATATTTCTCCATCCCCTTACTTTTAATCTGAAGGTATCTTCCCGTCTAAAATGAGTTTCTTGTAGACAGCATATAGATGGATTTTGTTTTTTAATCCATTCTGCTACCCTATGTCTTTTGATTGGAGCATTCAGCCCATTTACATTCAGTGTTATTATTGAAATATGTGGGTTTAGAGTCTTTGTATCTTTTGTAGGGTTCATGTTTGTGGTGGTGTCTCTGGAATCTTTGTTCCTTGCAACCTTTCCTTCAGAGCATCCCCCTCAGGATTTCTTGTAGGGCTGGCTTCGTGGTGACAAATTCTTTCAATTTCTGTTTGTTTGGAAAGGTTTTTATCTCTCCTTCTATTTTGAATGACAGGCTTGCTGGATAGAGGATTCTTGGCTGCATATTTTTACTGTTCATCACATTGAAGATCTCTTGCCATTCCTTTCTGGCCTGCCACGTTTCAGTAGATAGGTCTGTCACCACTCTGATGGGTTTCCCTTTGTATGTGAGGGCCCTTTTCTCCCTAGCTGCTTTCAAAATTCTTTCTTTGTCCTTGTATTTTGCCATTTGTATGATGATATGTCGTGCAGAAGATCGATTCAAGTTACGTCTGAAGGGAGTCCTCTGAGCCTCTTGTATTTCCACATTGACTTCCTTCCCCAGGTCGGGGAAGTTCTCTGCTATAATTTGTTCCAGGACTCCTTCAGCACCTTTCCCTCTCTCTTCCTCTTCTGGGATTCCTATGATACGGATATTGTTGCGTTTGACCGTATCGCTGAGCTCTCGAATTCTTCTTTCCTGTTCCTGGATCAGTTTGTCTCTTTTTTTGTCAGCTTCTTGTTTTTCTATAATGGTGTCTTCTAGATCACTTATTCTCCTTTCTGCCTCTTCAAGCCGTGCATTGGAGGCCTCTAATTTATTATGGATCTCATTTATCGTATTTTTTAATTCTTCATGCCTATTTTTATTTTCCATTCTGTCTGTAGCCATAGTTTCTTTGATGTCGCCTATGTTTTTTTCAAGCCCTGCTATTAATTTCACCATTATTATTCTAAAATCTTGTTCACTTATGCTGCTGATATCTGTTTTGAGCAGTTCATTAGCTGTCATTTCTTCTTGGAGTTTCTTTGGAGGAGAGCTCTTTCGTTT
Organism: Proteles cristata cristata; assembly: GCA_017311185.1. Taxonomy (NCBI): domain Eukaryota; kingdom Metazoa; phylum Chordata; class Mammalia; order Carnivora; family Hyaenidae; genus Proteles; species Proteles cristata. Next base: position 77,042 of record JAESUZ010000432.1, on the reverse strand, counting down.
TGTCATTTTAGTTAGCTTTCCGGCTCTTGTTGGTTTTAAAGACCTGTTATGCTCTCTGTTTCTATGAGCACTGCTATATCCAAGAAGACTCTTTGACTTTCCAGGGCCTATCCTTTCAGAGATTGTTTTTTGAATGGTATCCTCGGTCACTCTTGTTGGGACCTTAGTTATTTTATTTTCCTATTCATAGTGATATTTGGGACTCTTCACCTTGTGTACTCTAGCTTGTTTCTTGAGGTAGCCCTGGAAAAGAAAACAGACAGACAGACACACAGGGAGCAGGAGCACACAAACGCACAGGCTGATTCAACTAACATGCAAAGTGAGAGGGAAAACGAAAAAGTTAATAGAAAAGACGGAGGAGGGAGGGCGAATAGGGAGCATAAAATACATAAAAGGGTCAACAAGGGGAAAAGAAAAGGAAAAAAGAAGAAAACCGATGGACAAAGAACGGTTTAAAGCATATACCTGGATTTCCCAGCTACAGTTAAATAGCCGTGTGTATGCAGTGCTGGCTGAAGAGCATAGAGAAAAAGAGAGAAGGCAGGGTGAGACGAGGCCGATTTGGAAATAGAATGAACAGGCAGAAGGGATAAGAAACTTTTTTCAAAGAGGTAAAGGGTAGAATGTGGTTGGATAGGTGAGAGAAGGATGCTGGAATTATCCAGAGAAACTATATAGTCTAATTACTCCTGAGAGAAATAGCTGAAAAAGTCGGTAGGTGTAGAATTACATTTACAGAATGGACTTGTGATTGTTTAAGCAAGCTGGCGACCAGAGTTAATCAGGTCAGTGTTTTGGGGAAAAAAGCGAGAAAAGAGAAAAAAGAAGAAAAAAAAAGAGAAAAGAAAGGGGAAAAAAAGAAAGAAGAAAAAAAAAAGAAAAAAGAAAAAAAAGGAAAAAGAAAAAAAAAAAAGGGAGGAGGGCACCTCTCAGGCAGGGATGGGCGTGGCGTGATCCGATGCCTCAGGCGGGGGGTTCTGCCTTGGCGATTGTGGGAAGGAGAGTGACGGTGCTCCAGTCCCTTCTTGAACCCCGCGCTGCAGCTCGCTTTTTTTTTTTTTTTTTTTTTGGCGTGTCAACTCCCCGTTCCGGGGACGCAGCCGAAGTTGGTTGCACTCTTCAACCCAGACCAGTTCCAATCTCCAAATCCCAGCCCGCGCCCCGCTGAAGTTGCCTTAGACACAGCTTCCCAGACAACCCCCTCGGGCTATTCCAGGCTCCCTGCTGAGCTCTGGGGGCGGAGTCAGGATCGCTGCTTTCTTCTCTGGTCGGCTCTGGTGCGCATGCGCGGGGCTTGCCTGCAGCGTCCGCGTAGCCTGAGCCCGCTGGAGTGAGGAAAACCGGGTCTCTCTATGGCTCGTCACCCGAAACACGAACTCACAGGCAAATTTCCCAGTTTTTAGCTCTTTGCCTTCCCTCTCGAGTTCCAGCCAGCCAGGAGCGTGGACGCCTGGTGTCTGCGCGTCTCTTTCAGGGATCCCAGCCGCCCTGGAGCTACAATGGCGGCAGGCGCACCAGCTCCGCTTTAAAACCCCACCTCCAGGAGCGGCACAAAGAAGCAGTTTGTGTGCTCAGCCTCCCCCAGGACCAGTTGTCGCGAGGGGACCTGGTGTGCAGATATTTGGCAAGTACGGTCTTTCTATGCACCGAGCGGAGATTTTTCTGTCTCGGACTCTCTCCTTTTCCCCTCTCACTCCCCGTAGAGGGTAGAGGGGGATCGCCTCCCACCCTGGAGGCTCCGATCCCGGGCTGATTTTACCTTCCCCGGTTCGCACTCACGTTAGAAGGCTTTCTCAGTGGATTCTGCGTCCTTTTTTTCTCCCAGTCTCTCAGGTTTTGTATGGTTTCCAATGGCTTCAGATCTTTTCTGTGTGATGTATGGGCGCGAGTGCAAGTACGGAGCTCCTTACTTCTCCGCCATCTTGCCTCCCCACTCCTGGTCCCCGAGTACGTCCAGGAAGGGCACCCGCAGGGCAGCCAGTCTGCCACGGCAGGGCGACCAGGTCAGCGTCGGCCGGCTCAGAGCCGCCGCCCGGGCGAGTCCAGACCCGGAGGCTACGAGGACCTGCTCCACTGATACCACATCTTAAATGAACAGGGCAAACCACCACCCCATAGTACAAAACCAAGTAAGTAAAGTAAATAAATACAGAGAGATAAAGATTTGTTTAACTGGAGCCAAAGCCACAGGAGCTAAAACTGATAGGAACACTTGAATGGTAACTTTGAGAAACAGCTTCAGGCTGAATGTGAACTTACTACAAGAATAATTACTGGAGGGGCACCTGGGTGGCTCAGTTGGTTAAGACTCTGACTTCAGCTCAGGTCATGATCTCATGGTTCCTGGGTTCGAGCCCTGTGTCGGGCTCTGTGCTGACAGCTCGGAGCCTGGAACCTGCTTCAGATTCTGTGTCTTCCTCTCTCTCTGCCCCTCTCCTGCTCTCTCTCTCTCTCTCTCTTTCAAAATAAATAAACCTTAGAAAATTTTTTAAAAAGAATAATTACTGGAGATCACAATATTGGTGATTGGCCCACTTCCCTGGGCTTTATCTCCAGTAACCCCTTCAGGTTCTTCATGGAAGTTTCTCCTCTTGGCTCTGTTACAGGAAAAGAAAACAAAAAAAATCAAGGATTCTCCCATCAAAGGTCTACATTCTAGCGGAAAAGAATCCAAAGTCTTACTCTGAAACTTTATCCCAGATTGGAAAAAAGGCTCCCTACACTCTCCTGTCCTCTCCAGCCTTCTTGTATCACCTGATGGGCGGGAGGGGTAACCCTTAGCTAACAGGAGTAAATGATTTAAGGAAACGCAGTGAGAATGATTCAGACAGGGAAGAAAATAGGAGCCAGAGGGTAGAAAAATAAATGATTCCACTGGAGAAACACTGAGGAAGATCAAGGATCAAGATGTAGGTTAAATAAAACATGGAGATTTAGTTGGAACGTTATAGAAAGCCCCCTCCCACAGCCTTATTACCACACCAACAGAATCCCAGTACAGTATAAGGGCGAAAAGAGCTTGGGTAGGTCACAGTACCCAGATAGTTTGTCAAACGTTATTTGGGATGCTTCTGTGATGGTGTTTTGATGAGATTTATGTGGAATTTGAGTAAGAAGATTGCCTCCCTGATGTGGGCGGGGCTCCTCCAATCAGTTGAAGTCCTGTATATAAAACAAAAGTATGACCTCCCCTGAGGAGGAAATTTTGCCACCAAACTAACTGCCTTCTGACTTCAACTGCAACCTTGGCTCTTCCTGGGTCTTCAGCCTGCTGGCCCTCTGCCAATTTTGCACTTGCCAGCCTCCATAATTGTAATAGATGAAGATAGATAGATAGATGATAGATAGATAGATAGATAGATAGATAGATAGATAGAAGGAAAGATAGACAGAGAGACATTGGTGCTGTTTTTCTGGAGAAGGCTAATACACACCTACCACCCAGAAGAAAGACAAGAACAAGGACATTAAAGAAATTTGAAGATTGTGGTATCTATCTATACCTATACACATTTCCTGAATTCAAGATTACTATTCAACTACTAAAAATAACTTGACACTGGTGAAAAACATAAACATAAGTTAAGGGCAGAGAATGGAGAGCCCAGAAAGGACTCACAAAAATACCTTTGACAAAAAAATTATCTTTGACAGAGTAGCAAAGACAATGCAATGGACGAAGGGAAACAAATTACAAGACATTCAGACAACAAATAGGAAAATGATAGAAGTTCTATACCAGTAATTAAATTAAGGGCAAATGAATTAAACTCCCCAAAAATCTAAGATTCAGTTTAGATTTACAGAGGGGAATGGATTGAAACTGAAAGGCTGGAAAAAGATATTCCATGCAAATAATAATCCAAAGAGGACTGTGGTGATTACAATAATAAAGGTTAAGCTAAATTTAAGTTAAAAACTGTTATGAGGGACAAAGGAGGAAATCATGTATTGATAAAAATGTCAACTCATCAAGAAGACAAAAGCAATTTTAAACCTGAGTGCATCAAACCTGATATGATAGCATGCAAAAAAACAAAACAAAACAAAACAAAAAACAAAAAATAGAAAAAACCTAGGAATTTATCCAAGTAGGTAAAATATTTGTTAAATGAAAAATACAAATATTACCAAGAGAAACTAAGGAAGTCTTAAGTAAGTGGAAAACCGTTTCTTGTTAAAGATTGAAAGACTTCATATTAAGATGTCAATACTATCCAAAGCAATCTAGAGACTTAATGCAATCCCTATTACAATTCCAATGTCATTTATCTGTGTGTCTACCTATCTAATTCTTTGTTGTAAAGCCAGAAATGCCAAACTCTAAATTCACATGGAATTTTAAGTGACACTGAAGAGTCAAAGTAATCTTGAAGAAGAAGGACAAGTTTAGAGGATCCATACTTCTTGATTTCACAGCTTACTATAAATTCACAATAACAAAACATTGTGGTATTGGCCTAATTTTACACATGTACACCAATGGAATAGAATTGAATGTCCAGCAATAAGACCATACATCCGTGGTCGACTGATTTTTGACAAGGGTGTTGACACAATTCAATAAAGGAAAAAGTCCCTTCAGTGGTGCTGTTATTACTAGATACCTGCATATAAAGAAATGAAGTAGGACCCTTACCTCATGCCATATACAAAAATGAGCAAAAATGGATCAACCACCTAAATATCAGAATTAATAATATAAAACTCCTGAAAGAAAACACAAGAATAAATCTTCATAGATCTTGGATTTGTCAGTGAATTCTTAAATATGGCTCTAAAAACATCAGCACAAAAGACAAATATAGATAAGTATAACTTTATCAGTTCTAAATTGTTATGATTAATTACAATCTTATATACGAATAATTTGTGCATCAGAGGACATCATCAAGGAAGTGAAAAGACAACTTGCAGATGAGAGAAAATATTTGTGACTCATATACCTGATAAAGTCTAGAATAAAGAGTATAAAGAATTCTTCCAACTAATAAAAAGAAAGGACAAAACACCTATTCAGGAAAATGTGCAAATGACTTGGACAGACATTATTTCAAAGAATATATGCAAATGACCAACATGCATATGAAAAGATGCTCAACATCGTTATTCCTTAGAAAAACGTGATTCAAATGAGATACCATTTCACATTCACAAGGGTGATTGTAAAAAATTATTTTATTTTATTTTATTTTATTTTTTTACTTTTTTATTTTTTTTAGTTTTTTACAAATAGTTTATTGTCAAATTAGTTTCCACATAACACTCAGTGCTCATCCCCACAAGTGTCCTCCTCCATGCCCATCCCCCTCCCCCCCACATCCATCAGTCCTCAGTTTTTGTCAACATTCAAGAGTCTCTCATGGTTTGCCTCTCTCCCTTTCCCCCACCATTTCCGCCCTTCTTCTCCCCCTTGGTCCTCGTTAAGTTCCTCCTAATCCTCCTATACGTGCAAACATAGGATATTTGTCCTTCTCTGCCTGACTTATTTCGCTCAGCATAACACCCTCAAGGTCCATCCATGTTGCTACACATGGCCAGATTTCATTGTTTCCCATTGCCATGTAGTATTCCATGGTATAGATAAACCACATCTTCTTGATCCATTCATCTGTTGATGGACACTTAGGCTCTTCCCATGTTTTGGCTATTGTGGAGAGTGCTGTTATGAACATTGGGGTACATGTGCTCTTATGCATCAGCATTTCTGTATCCCTTGGGTAAATTCCTAGCAGTGCTATGGCTGGGTCCTAGGGGAGTTCTATTGTTAGTTTCCTTAGGAACCTCCACCCTGTTTTCCAGAGGGGCTGTACCAGTTTACATTCCCACCAACAGTGTAGGAGGGTGCCCGTTTCTCCACATCCTCGCCAGCATCTAGCGTTCTCTGATTTGCTCATTTTAGCCACTCTGACTGGCGTGAGGTGGTATCTCAGTGTGGTTTTGATTTGTATTTCCCTGATGAGGAGGGATGCTGAGCATCGTTTCATGTGTCTGTTGGCCATCTGGATGTCCTCTTTGGAGAAGTGTCTGTTCATATCTTCTGCCCATTTCTTCACTGGGTTGTTTGTTTTTCGGGTGTGTAGTTTGGTGAGTTCCTTATAGATTCTGGATATTAACCCTTTATCTGATATGTCATTTGCAACTATCATTTCCCATTCCGTTGGTTGCCTATTAATTTTCTGGGTTGTTTCCTTTGCTGTGCAGAAGCTTTTAATCTTGATGAGGTCCCAATCGTTTATTTTTGCTCTTGATTCCCTTGCTTTTGGGGATGTGTCAAGTAAGAAGTGGCTGTGGTGGAGGTCAAAGAGGCTGTTTCCTGCTTTCTCCTCTAGGGTGTTGATAGTTTCCTGTCTCACATTCAGGTCCTTTATCCATTTTGAGTTTATTTTTGTGCATGGTATGAGAAAATGATCTAGTTTCATTCTTCTATATGTTGCTGTCAAATTCTCCCAACACCCTCTGTTAAAAAGGCTGTCTTTTTTCCATTGGATATTCTTTCCTGCTTTGTCAAAGATCAATTGGCTGTATACTTTTGGGTCCACTTCTGAGTTCTCAATTCTGTTCCATTGGTCTATATGTCTATTTTTGTGCCAATACCATACTGTCTTGATGATGACAGCTTTATAGTAGAGGCTAAAGTCTGGGATGGTGATCCCTCCCGTTTTGGTTTTATTTTTCAGATTACTTTGGCTATTCGGGGTCTTTTGTGGTTCCATACAAATTTTTGGATAGTTTGTTCTAGTTTTGAGAAGTATGCTGGTGCAATTTTGATTGGAATTGCATTGAATGTGTAGAGTGCTTTAGGTAATAATGACATCTTAACTGTATTTATTCTTCCTATCCATGAGCCTGGAATGTTTTTCCATTTCTTTGTGTCTTCTTCAATTTCCTTCATAACTTTTCTGTAGTTTTCATCATACAGATCTCTTGTATCCTTGGTTAGGTTTATTCCGAGGTATTTCATGGTTTTTTGTGCAATTGTGAATGGGATCAGTTTCTTGATTTCTCTTTCTGTTGCTTCATTGTTGGTGTATAAAAATGCAACCGATTTCTGTACGTTGATTTTGTACCCTGCAACTTGGCTGAATTCTTGAATCAGTTCTAGTAGGCTTCTGGTGGAGTCCGTCGGGTTTTCTATGTAGAGTATCATGTAATCTGCGAAGAGTGAGAGTTTGACATCCTCTTTGCCAATTCTGATGCCTTTGATTTCCTTTTGTTGTCTGATGGCTGATGCTAGGAGTTCCAGACTATGTTAAACAACAGTGGTGAGAGTGGACATCCCTGTCGTGTTCCTGATCTCACGGGGAAAGCTCTGAGTTTTTCCCCGTTGAGGATGATGTTAGCTGAAGGCTTCTCATAGATGGCTTTGATGATGTTTAAGTAGGTTCCTTCTATCCCAACTTTCTCTGGAGTCTTTATTAAGAAGGGATGCTGTATTTTGTCAAATGCTTTTTCTGCATCTATTGACAGGATCATATGGTTTTTATCTTTTCTTTTATTGATATGATGTATCACATTGATTGATATGCGAATGTTGAACCAGCCCTGTAACCCAGGAATGAATCCCACTTGATCTTGGTGGATGATTCTTTTGATATGCTGCTGGATTCGATTTGCAAGGATCTTGTTGAGAATTTTTGCATCCGTATTCATCAAGGATATTGGCCTGTAGTTCTCTTTTTTTTGCTGGATCTCTGCCTGGCTTGGAATCAGAGTGATGCTGGCTTCATAAAATGAGTTCGGGAGTTTTCCTTCGATTTCTATTTTTTTGGAATAGCTTGAGAAGAATTGACATGAACTCTGTTTTAAATGTCTGGTAGAATTCCCCAGGGAAGCCATCAGGTCCAGGGCTCTTATTTGTTGGGAGATTTTTGATCACTGATTCGATTTCTTCACTCGTATGGGTCTGTTCAGGTTTTCTATTTCTTCCCGTGTGAATTTTGGTAGTGAATGTGTGTTTAGGAATTTGTCCATTTCTTCTAAGTTGTCCAATTTGTTGGCATATAATTTTTCATAGTATTCCCTGATAATTGTCTGTATTTCTGAGGGGTTGGTTGTAATAAGTCCATTTTCATTCTTAATTTTGTCTATTTGGGTGCTCTCTCTTGTCTTTTGGATAAGTCTGGCTAGAGGTTTGTCAATTTTACTTACTTTTCCAAAAAACCAACTCTTGGTTTCATTGATCTGTTCAATTCTTTCTTTGGTCTCTATGTTGTTTATTTCTACTCTAATTTTTACTATTTCTCTTCTTCTACTGGGTTTAGGGCGTTCTTGTTGCACTGCCTCTAGTTCCTTTAGGTGAGCTGTTAGATTTTGGACTTGCTCTTGATAAAAATTATTTTACAAGAACAGGAAATAAATTTTGGTGAGTTGAAAAGAAATGGAATCTTCATAAATTGTTGGGGTGTGTTACATAAATGTTCTAGCCTATCTGGAAATAGTTGGCGACTCCTCAAATAATTGATCATAAAATTATTTATCATATACTCTCATAATTTCACTCTTAAGTTCATAATCATCCAGTTGGAAACAGGTACTCAAAGTTGCATGCGTTCACAAGATGATGATTCACAATAGACAAAGGCATAACTAGCCCAAATGTCTATCAACTGATGAATGGATAAACAAAATGTAGCATATGAATATGGTGGAATATTAATCAGCCATAAAAAGAAATGAGGGGTGCCTGGGTGGCTCAGCGGGTTAAGTGTCTGGCCTTAGCTCAGGTCATGATCTCACAGTTCATGGGTTCATTGGGCTATATGCCGACAGCTCAGAACCTGGAACCTGCTCCCAATTCTGTATCTCCCTCTCTCTCTGCCCCTTCCTGGCTCCTTCTCTATCTCTGTCTCTCAAAAATAAATAAACATTAAAAATTTTTTAATAAAAAATAAATGAAGTATTGGAACATGCTATGACATGACTATGTGCTATAAAACTGATACAAAATTTCATATATTTCATTAATTCCATTTATGTCGAATAGCCAAAATGAACTCAAAGACAGATGAGTCATGGTTGGATCCCTGTTGCCAAGGGCAGAAGTTGGGGAAGGTAGTAAGAATTGAGAAAAATTTGTTAATCAATAAGGGTTTTACTTTGGATTGATAGAAATATTTTCAAACTGGATACGTGTAGTCATTGTACAACATTCTGAATGCACTGATGCCACTGAATTGTTCATATTCCTACTTAAAATTAGAATTAGAAAATGTAAAAAAAAACAAATAGAAAACGTATAGAGAGTAGTATTTCATTAGATAGTTTAGACTCTTGAATTATGAAACTGGAGAAAGTTAAGGGGAAAAAGGCTTTAATCTTTAAAGATACAAATAACATGAAAATATGGTGCCCACTTCACATGATGAAAATAGCATTATTTTGTTATATCCCTGGTAGACAAAATGAATTTGCTATTCACATATTTTAAGAACTATAATTAAAATCACCTAATGAGGTGTGGTACTTGAAACTATTCTGAAGCACTTAAAATCAGATGCATAAACAAGAACTTAAATTGAATCTACAATTGGACTTAAAAAAAAAAAAGATTTTACCAACATAAAAAAAATTCCAAATGCTATTTTGCCAGTCCAGATGGTGTGTTCTAAATCTTTTATCACCTTTTCTTCACTACTATCAGAAAACAAAAATTAAGGTAGAGGACATAAAACTATTTTCCTGTTTTACATTTTGAAATTAAAGTGCTATGGATACTATAGAAAGTATCATTAGAATGCAAATAAGAGAGAGGTTATATGTGAATATAGAGATGTAGGAAATATGTGCATAGGTGTGGTAATTGGGATTATTAAAGGAAAGAAAAGAAAAAGTAGCAATTTAGAATCAAATGTATACAGTACATCCACCAGTAAAGAGAAGGAAAAAAATAGTATCCAGGGTCTAAATAGTGAGAAAAAGCTTCATGATATGAAGTAATCTGATAACTAAGGTGCCCATCTTTCTCCACTGATGATGGAAATTTCTTCTTACCTTCACTGTTTCAATCCTTTTGCCATTCATAAAACCTAGGAGTACCTTAATGTTCCTTTTCTTTACCTGGTTTATTTGTTTAATCCATTATTGAATCCATTGTTGGATAAATGAATGTGGTTAATTGTTTCTTAATTACTGCCTGTATTTTAAGTTTTCAGTTAAAAGTTAATTGCTGGGTGCCAGGGTGGCTCAATCAGTTGAGCTTCCATCTCTTGATTTCAGCTCAGGTCATGATCCCAGGGTCAAGGGATTAAGGCTTGTGTCAGGCTCCTTAATGAGCATGCAACCTGCTTAAGACACACACTCTCTCTCTTCCTTCCCTCTATTCCTCTCTCCCACTTGCATCCTCTCTGTCTTTCTCTCCCTGGGTAGCTCAGGTGGTTGAGTCTCCAACTTTAGCTCAAGTAATGATGTTGTGGTTCATGAGTTCAAGCCTGATGTCAGGCTTGCTACTGTCAGCCTGTCAGTCCAGAGCCTGTTTTGGGTCTTCTGAACCCCTCTCTCTGTCTGTCCCCCACTTGTGCTTTCTCCAAAATAAATAAATATTTAAAAACAATTATTTAATTTAATTTAATTTAATTTAATTTAATTTAAAAATCATTTGCTTAGTGTGACATTCCTTGCTCATAAACTTGATTTAGATTCCATCTTTTCTTACAACTACTCATCTCTTTATATTTTAACTTATTTGATAATATGTAGATAGGTAGCAAAATGTTAAATCCTAAAGAGAGAAGTGCTTTGAAAGGATGTGAAGGATCACCTGTTTGGGGCACCTGGGTGGCTTAGTCGGTTAAGCGTCCGACTTTCGCTTAGGTCATGATCTCACTGTTCGTGGGTTCGAGCCCTGCGTCGGGCTCTGTGCTGACTGCCAGCTTAGAGCCTGGAGCCTGTTTCAGAGTCTGTGTCTCCCTCTCTCTCTAACCCTCCCTGGCTCACGCTGTCTTTCTCTCTCCTAGAAATAAATAAAAAACATTAAAAAAAAATTAAAGGACGTGAAGGAAATGATGTGAAGAAGATTTTTTTCAGGGAAGAATCTGAAATATTAAGATTTGGTGTAAAAAATCTGTGATAAAGCTCAGTTTAGCTGAGGTTGTTTTCCTGAAACACAAAGATGGTCAAAGATGAAATCCAAAGCTGTGTAGGTTTTGTGTTTTGTGCCAAATATCAGACAGTGGGTAATCGTTGACTACAAAATGAAAGTGACAGGAAGGCAATCAGATTCAAAACCTGGAGGATTTCATGTATCAGTTGGGGCAAATATCAAAAATTATTTATAAAACTGCAAGCAATAAAGCAAAAATCAACAAAGGTACTGTATCAAACTTAAAAGCTCCTGCACAGCAAACGAATAATTGACAAATGAAAAAGCAACCTCGTGAATGGGAGAGAATTTTTGCAAATCACATATAGGATAAGGGACTGATATCCAAAATATATAAAGAACTCATACTACTCAACAACGACAACAACAAACAATCTACTGTTCAAAATGGACAGAGGAACTAAATAAACATCTTTCCAAATAAGACATCCAAAAGGCCCAACAGGTACATAGAAGACACTCACTATCACTATCATCAAGGAAATGCAAATCAAAGTCACAATGAGATACCACTTCACATCTCTTAAAATGGCTATTAGCAAAAGATAAGAAATAACGAGTTTTGGCAAGGATGTGGAGAAAAGGCAACGCTTGTGCACTGTTGGTAGGAATTTAAGTTGTTGAAGCCACTGTGGAAAACAGTATGAAGTTTCCTCAAAAAATTAAATATAGATCTACTATATAATCCAGTCATTCTATTTCTGGGTATATACCCAAAGGAAATGAAAACAGGATCTCAAAGAGATATATTCTCTTCCATGTTTATGGTAGCTTTATTCACAATATCCAAGATAAGGGAAAAAATTTACATATATATGTATATATATTTATGTGTTATTATATATATACATATATATAATACTCCCAATGAATGAGTACTACCACACAAAAATGTAATATATATGTACACACACACACATGCACACACACATGTATATAAAATATTCAGTTATGAAAAAGTAGGGCATCCTGCTAGTTGCAACATCGGATGGAACTTAAGCACATTATTCTAAGTGTGGTAAGTCAGACAGAAGAAGGAAAGTACTGGGGCGCCTGGGTGGCTTAGTCGGTTAAGCGTCCGACTTTCGCTTAGGTCATGATCTTGCGGTTCGTGGGTTCGAGCCCCGCGTCGGGCTCTGTGCTGACTGCCAGCTCGGAGCCTGGATCCTGTTTCAGTCTGTGACTCCCTCTCTCTCTGACCCTCCCCTGTTCACGCTGTCTCTCTCTCTCTCCTAGAAATTAAAAAAAAAAAAAAAAAAGAAGAAGGAAAGTACTGTTGATATCACTTATGTGGAATATAAAAAAGCCATACGAATAAAAACAGAATAAATGGTAGTTACCAGGGGATGCGTGCTAGAAAGATAAAACAGATTATTAAGGGCACAAAAAATGCAATGAGTAGTAAAGTCCTATAGATCTAATGCATAGTTTAGTGAATACAGATAACAATATTATAATCATCACTTCTTCATAGGAGACTAGTATTTAATTATTCCAATCACTAGAGAGAAATAATAATTATGTAACATGACAGAGGTGTTAATTACTGCTATAATGGAATTAATACTATATAATATAAATGTATCTAATTCAACACCTTAAATTTATATGATGTTTCATGTCAAATATATTTCAAACAAGAAAGGTACTGCAGAAGAAAAAATATCTATTTTCAGAATTTAAAACAATGATGTTAAGATACTAAAAAAATGAGATGCGAGACAAATTCAAATAGTTGAATACACATGGAATTGGTGTTCCCAAAAGTTTAGGGAAATAACAAAAATTGAGGAAATAATGATGAAATTTTTCAAATTTGACAAAAACTAATGGGCTTATGTTCAAGAAGTTCAAGAATCCCAAATACAAGGAACTTAAAGAAAATTATATTCCAAAACACACCACAAATAGCTTAAAACTAGCCAGAGAACGGTGATACATTACACAGAAGAACAAAGATATAAATTACAGCTTACTACTTGTAAGAAATAATGCGAGTGACAAGATAGAGGAAAAACATAATTAAAGTACTAACAGAAAAGAATACATCTTTAAATGTGTACCTTTACATCTAGTGACAATTCCTTCAAAATAAGTGTGAATTAATGACTTGATAAGATATGTAAAATTTTAAAAAAATTTACCACCACAGATTTCTATATAAGTTAAGTTAAAAGAAGTCCTGCAGAGAGAAGGAAAATGATGCCAATAGAAATCTGGGTCTCCACAAAGGATTGAAAAGCACCAGATGATGGTCATGTGGGTAAATGTGTAGGACATTTTAGGTCTTAATATTTTAAACTCACCAAAAAGAAAACTAACTAAGTCAAAACTAATAACAAAATATTTTGATATTTAAAATCAGTGTGAAGCAAAATATACAGCAACAGTTGCATAAATCCCAGGAGTAAAGAAATGAAATTATATTATTGCAAGATTTTTATAATATATATGAGTTGATATGATATATTTTAAGGTCAGATTATGATACATTAAAGATATATGCTATGAACCCAAAAGCAACTTCAAAAACAAAATAATCATAAAGTTACATAACCCACTAAATAGAATCATAATAATAGGAAATAAGAAAAATGAAGAAGTGACAAAAAGTTAAAAAAAGATGAAAAAAGGAAAAATAGAAGAGAAATAGCAAGATTATAGATTCAATCTCAACTATATCAATAATTGCAATAAACGTAGATTTTCTCAGTTTATGTTCTCTGCTATGCTAAGCCTCATGAGAGCAGAGACCAGTCCTTTACTGGCTTCCATGATACATAGTGTATAGGACAGCAATGGCTCTTTATCAAGTCATTTTTTAAAAACTTTGAATATGTTAAATTTCATAATGAACTTTAAGAGGAAGATTATTTTGTGGCAGCTCAAAAGTATATTTGGCCATGGAAACACTTCTCCAGTGTCTGTCCTCCTCTTTTATCACTCATGGTAAATTCTGATATATTGGAATGGTATTAGTGTTCCTTGGAGCACAGTTAAAGAAACATTAGGCTACATTAGTTCTTAATCAAAACAACATTATCATTTCCTATTATTAAAATATATTAAACACAAAAATAAATTTATACTATCATAATTATCATACTTTTTATAGTAAGATTGAGGAAAGTATAACATTGATACTTTTAGTTTATAAATGGCCTTATATGAGTTTTTAAATATTTGTAGGAAATGACATTTCATAAATATTGTTATGCCATTTTATACATCTTTTGGGTTTTCATATAAACAAATTTGTGATAATTAGCACCTGAGTTAGTCGTTAAAAGTCAAAAACTAGATTAATCAAAAAGAATGTTAATGTTCACTATACTTGGAATACTAAACAGCATACTCGCTCACATGTTATTTTCTATCATGGTTTCGACATGAATGTTTTAGTAAGAGAAGTTATGGTTAGACTGGCTTAAATTTGAAGATTAAATAAAAACAAATGTCATTTGTGTTGAATATATCATGCATTATAAGTGTCTTATACATATTTTATTTTTTTAATATTAAAGTGCTTTCTGTATCAGCCCTAACCTACTCAGAAGATAATAAAACTTAAGGAGAATTTAAGGAATTTGCTCAACATTACTTTGCTTGTAAGTGTTTAAGTCCAAAAAGAACCTTATCAAGGTCCTCCCAGAGACTGTATCTTTAACCTTCACTCAAACAGAAGTGCATACGGGTCACTGATTCAGTAGGTCTGAGGTGGAGCCTGAGATTACAAATTTCTAGTGCCCAACTAATGATGACACTGTTAATCCAAAGCCATATTTTGAATACCAACATTCTACTCTAGATTTTCTCTATTCAAAAGTGACAGTTATTGGGGCTCTGGGTGGCTCAGTTGGTTAAGCATCCAACTTTGGCTCAGGTCATGGTTCATGGGTTTGAGACCTGTATTGCACTCTGTGCTGACAGCTCAGAGCCTGGAGCTTACTTCGTATTCTGTGTCTCCACCCCTCCACCCCCACCCCAGCTCATGCTCTGTCTCTCTTAAAAATAAATAAAATAAACATTAAAATAACCAGTATTTATTATATTTGTGAGACCATGGAGTATCTTAACTGATTCCTTGTAGGTCTTGAAATAATATTAAAGAAGGGGAAAATGACATTCACTGTGTAAAACAAAAGCATTTACTATCTTCCCAGAGGCAGATGCTCATGTTTTCTCAGACATAGTTTGTGTGCTCTTTGGTTTTGTTTTATATTTGTACTCTCTTACTGTTTAGAGTCCTTCCAAGATTGCACTCCTCACCAAGAAAACTGTAGAATTTGAGACCTGCACAGCTCTTTGTGGCAACATTGACCCAATTTCCTTTAGGAAAATTCTTTCTTATTTTCTCTGGTTCTGATAGGGCTTCCAATGATCACATCCCATTAACTCTTTTGTTTATTTATTGGTGGATGTGCAGGTGACTCCCTCAGTAAACATGAAATTGTAATAACAAAACTATTTTTGATAAACGACCACTGATCAAATATGGTATAATCCTGGAAGCATCTGTAGCCATCTCCTCCTTCTAGACTTCCCAGCCCCTGCTTGAAGGAAGCGTATATGTGCTAGGAAAGTGAGACTAAAAAAGAAAAAAAGGGGAAAAAATGGAACCAAGGGTTTAGGTAAGGGGGAAGAGAAATTAACAGAGTTAGTTGATATCCTTCAAGTCTCTGGATTCTCTGAAGAGGCCATATTCCTAAATTATAGGAACCTATGAATTTTATTGTCTGCTTAATGAAGAATTATTTGGTGTTCTACTGTGTACAAATTAAAGTGTACTGGAATCATTATGTTTGTTTGTGTCTAAGCCTTATCCCTTTCTAGCTTCTTGGATCATTCTTTAATACCTATAGCAAGTACTCTTAAATAGATTTGAGGATCAGAAGACATAATGCACCAAAAGAGTGCTCGGTACCCCTGTATGTGGTAATAAAACCATATCATGCAATTCAAAACAACAGTCTGTTCAGGTATCGACATTGGTAGGGAAATATGTGAAAAGATGAGCTAAGACAAATACTGCTTCTTTACCCCTCTTAACTTTATCCTTCTTTAGTCACACTTATTACCTTCTATCATATTATGTAATTTATTTGCTTATTATTTTGTATTTCATTTTATTTAGTTTTTTTTTTTTTAATTTTAACGTTTTATTTACTTCTGAGAGAAAGAGAGAGACAGCGTGAGCAGAGGAGGGTCAGAGTGAGAGGGAGACACAGAATCTGAAACAGGCTCCAGGCTCTGAGCTGGCTGTCAGCACAGAGCCTGATACGGGGCTCAAACCCATGAACCGTGAGATCATGACCTGAGCCAAAGTCATATGCTTTACCGACTGAGCCACCCAGGCGTCCCTGCATTTCATGTTATATCTATCATCTTGGATATAAAATTCCACAGGGGCACAGAAGTGTCTCTGTGTTGTTTACTAATGCATCAAAGCACTTAGAATAGTGTTCAATAGGCTCTAAGAGACTGAGAACAGATGCTCAATAAATACTTGTTGATTAAATTCATAAATTTAAAAAGGTTTGCTCTGTTGTTAAGGGATTGCAGAGACATGTTCATGTCTTTCACTTGGTGCTGGCAGAAAATATAGAAAAATATGCCCTTGAGAATATATAATCAAAATCCAGGCTTCACATTAGTTTGGAGACTGAATTCAAACTATCTGTGTTTCTGGAAACCTCAGCAGAATTTATTTAAAAGTAGATTCAGGTCTATAATGCCACGAGGTCCCTAGCAGGAACAAATGCTAATTTTTTCCTAAGGAAACGACCTGCACCTCAGGACTCTCGAGTTCCAAATATTCCTCTAGAATATGAGCTCAAATTAAGCAAAATGAAACAAACAAAAATTAAAAATAACAATAAAGTGATATCATTAAAGCCAGAAGGAATGCTAGACATTAGAATCACAGATGCAAAGCCTTAGAGGAATGGAAATTTCACACTGAGAAATTAATAATAATAATAAAGAAAAGGCCAGAAAGGAGAGAGACATAGACACAGACACAAACGGGGACAGAAACAGAGAAACTGAGGGAGAACCCTACACAGAAATTCCCTACATCAGATATAGTTAAATCCAAATATATTACTATCTCAAAAAATTTTTAAAAATGAAGTCAATTACATTTCTACAAGCAGAATACATTTCTTTGTACTTAAATTTCTCTGTTTTTTGGGTATATGTGTGTATATGTATATGTTTGCCTTTGAGTAAATATTTCAACATTGACTATTTCAATGTGTTAAATTTATTGTGAGTAGTGAGCATCTTAGCAAACCTGTAAGGTCTATAGATGGTATCCAGGAATTATTACTGTGGATTAACTCTACTATCCTTACAGAATCTAATCTTTTCTACCACCTTCTACTCTTCATTAAGAAATAGGGTCCTTTGTATTCAGCATGAAATGGGAAATAGGTAAAAGATATGTGCATAAAAAATGAGAAAAAATGGGGAATAGAAAAAACAGTTTTGACTGAGTGGGTAGTAAATGCTAAATAATCATCCAAGCAAACTGTAACTGATTTTTGGAACATTGGCAACTTCATATTTTCACTGAACAAAGAGTAGTATATGCAACATCTTAATTATTTTTATGTAAACCACTGTCAAAACCTTTTATTTAGAAATAACCCAAGAAAGAACTATAGTTTAATAACTCATTGTGGGAGAATAATACCTGATTTTAAGATTATTTGAATAGTTTTCTTATGGCACCAGTAAAAGCCTATTGATTATGACTTTAGCATTTTGTCTTACAACAATAGAATTGTATTTTTCTGACTTCACTGTATTTTGCTTTAAAAATCTTACCCATACTAAGTGACACACTAAAAACTCATCAATATGTATTGATTTCTGTAGTTCCTAACATGACTTCCTGTTTCTTATAACAGATTACATAATGACTTATAATTTAGGAAAATATTATAGTGTCCAATTCAATGTGTATTGCATCATTATTTTGCAGTTATTAATGTGAAATCAGTGTGTTTAAAAAAAATGGCCATAAAGCTACATTTCTTTCTCATTTACATTTTCTGCTAATGGTCTCCTTCTGCATAGTCAATATTATGGGTTGCATTGTGTCCACTGTAAATTCATATGATGTCCTGGGGCATTGACTAAAGTCCTAACCCCTAGTACTGTGCATGTGACTGTTGGAGACAGTGTCTTTAAAGAGATAATCAAGGTAAAATGAGGTTATTAGGATAGGACCTAATTAAATATGACTGGTGTCTTTATAATAAAAAGAGATTAGACACACAGGGCACAGACACATACCCACAGAGGGAAGACCATGTGAAGACACAGGAAGAAAAAAAAAAAAAGCATCTACAAGCCAAGGATAGAGGCCCAGAAGAACCCAATCTTGTTGACACCGTGAATGAGGACTGCTAGCTCCCAAATTATAAGGATACACATTTCTGTATGTCACCTAACGTGTGGTACTTTGGTTATGTCAGTCTTTCTTGGGAGCCATTCTTAACTCACTAGTTGAGAAAACTCCTTGTGAGGTTAAGGCAAGTTTGCAAAGCTCTTGATGTCAGATGAGGACCAATATCCACCCCCACTCAATTGTTTCTGCTTGAGCACCAACCCCCAAAACACCTGTTGATTTATCAGGAGTGACTTATTCTGGCCCTGATATGATGATTGCACCTTGTGAAGGAAATTGTTGTAGCTTGGAAAAATGTTGATGCTTAGTAATCTGGAATTAGTGACCAGGACTAAGTAATCGATGACATGAAAAGGTCAGCTATTGCTTTAGGGTTTACATTAATAAACTAATAACTTTGGCACAGACTGATGTACTATTCCTGGGCATAAATGACGTTATAGGAACTATAAGCCCTGTGGCTAATGTTTAGATGCTTTCCTTTGTGATTATGGGAGCAAACATTGCATTTCCTGAAAAACCTGTTTTTCTTAATACTTCCCATTAAGCGATAAACAGACACTGTTCACAAAGAACTAACTTTTGCCTTTACTATGCGAAAAACTATATCCTGTTTGTATTTGAATGCTAAAGATAACTTCCCTCCTCATATGATGAGCATGAGTACCATATTATGAACATGATGAGCATGAGTACCCGATCAAAGAATTTATCATTAGAATGCCACTTCTGGGCTGTTCCTCATACACCTATGCATATCAGTGTTCTGGAAAGTTTTTACTGCTCAAAAAATTTATCATCAGAATGTCACTTCTGTGCTGTCCCCCAAACACTTAATCATAAAATAAAGTTGAGTCTCAGACAGTGCGGAGATTCTGGTGACCAGAATTTTGTGGCTCTCTCATCCCCCTCTCACCGACACCGTCCATAATTCAGGGACCCCTGTACCTGCTGGAGCTGGACTCTGGCAAGCCTTAACACTCTGAAAGAGTAGGTGCCATGTGAAATATACATGAGGGAAGCCTACGAATGAACAGTACTAGTTTTGACGGGTGGGGAGGCTCACAGCTCAATATTGTTGAAATGACTTACCGAATCATTAGCACCTGAAAATATAGACTAGTAGAGTTAAGCTACAAGTTTGACAGAGATAACTAAGGTGAGTAATTTGTGCACAAAAAATAATGGACAATGGCAGTTTTCATTGAGTGGATCTGGGAGACAAGGAACATGGTTAACTGACAGCCTCACTGAATGGTTTCCAAGTTTAGTTTCAAGCTCTTGTTCTCTAATCTGGTTTCAAATTCCAGCTTCCTAATATTTTTGTAAAAGTTTAAACGTTTATTCATTTTTGACAGACAGAGTGCAAGCAGGGAGGGGCAGAGAGATAGGGAGACACAGAATCTGCAGTAGACTCCAGCCTCTGAGCTGTCCGCGTAGAGCTGAACATGGGGCTTGAAACCATGAACCATGACCTAAGCCCAAGTTGGAAGCTCAGCTGACTGAGCCACCCTAGAGCCCCTCCAATTTTCTATTTTCTGGCTGTGGAACCCACTTACTTTTTCTTAGCTTCAGTGTCCTTATTCTAAAATCTGAGTGATAAAAGTATCCCTGGCATTATAAGGGTTAAGAGTTAAACAAGTAGTTTATTAAAGTGCTGACTTGCACATGGTTCACAATAGTGATTATTATTTTTCTTAGTGCATTTACTACTAACTCCTCAGAATCTTCTGAATATTTTACTTTCTTTTTTTAATGTTTATTTATTTATTATGAGAGAAACAGCAGGGGAGGGTGGAGAGAGAGAGAGAGAGAGAGAGAGAGAGAGAGAGAGAGAGAGAGAGAATCCCAAACAGGTTCAACACTGTCAGCACAGAGCCTGAGGCAGGGCTAGATCTCATAAACCCATGAGTTCATAAACTGAACCAAAATCAAAGTTCGATGCTTAACTGACCGAGTTTTCCAGATGCCCTTGAATATTTTACTTTCTTATTGCATTCTGTATCCTCTAGGCAAAATAGCCACAATTTGAGATTTATGTTGTTATATATTAAAATATTATTTTAAAATATACATAAATATTTATGAAGCAATTTTTTGTAGAGTACAATTTTTCTTCTTAGAGTAATACATATGTCAAATGTAATAAGTAGATATTTTGTAAATGAAGGTGTCTTTAGCAATTGACCAATCAGCTTTTAAAAAACTTTTGATCCAGTCAAAGTCTTAGGATAGAAAGGGTGATGAATGGAAGCTATGTGTTCCGAATAAGGTGAACTTCCAGAATTTGCAGTCAAAGATTAGAAAAATAAGCTTATACAATAAGTTATATATTACAAACTTAGTCAGTCTCTGTAATACTTCCAGGGAGTACCAACTACTGATATCCATACCCATTTGAATTCTCCAAGCCTTGAATGTAGGCTAGATCTCCTGACTCAATTTTACTGAATAGCAAAGTGAGAGGATATTGCTTTTTTTAAATGTTTTTTTATATTTTTTTAATGTTTTTAAATGTTTTATTTATTTCTGAGAGAGAGAGAGAGAGACACAGATGGACAGCGTGAGCAGGGGAGGGTCAGAAAAAGAGGAAGACACAGAATCTGAAACAGACTCCAGGCTCTGAGCTAGCTGTCAGCACAGAGCCCAATGGGGCTCGAACCCACGAACCGTGAGATTGTGACCTGAGCCGAAGTTGGATGCTTAACCGACTGAGCCACTCAGGCGCCCCCGATATTGCTTTTAAGATTAGGTTTGCAAAAAGACTGTGGCTTCAGTGTTGTGTACTGAATATTGTTCTCTTGCTTGTTCTCACTGAGGGAAACTTTCACATCATAAGGTGTGTTATTAATAGATCCTTGAGTCAAAAAACTGAAAGAGACCTATGGCCACATGAATGAGCTTTGAAGTGAATCTCTCTCAGTGAAGACTTCTAAGGAGACAGCTGCTCTGGGTGGCGGGGGGAGTGCACATGATATCAAGCCTATGCATAGAATAAGATATGACTTGTATAAAGGTAGTGCTAAGGGCCATTTGTACATGAGTGTTTTGATAAGGCACTGGAGTTTCTGGGTCATCTTGCACATCTGAATTTTGTGCTTCTTTCAGTGTGATGCTTTCTTATGAGTGATAACATAAAATGCAAATATCTTTATACCCTGTGCTAGTTAGTTCCATGAAGTCCATTCACATATCCCTCTCTTAATCCTTCTTGTCATCAATTTTCTAATCTTTTACATTCCAACTAATTAACCACTCCCTATATATGTACGAAAACTTCAAACTTCTCTCTTTCCCATCAAGGTCAATATGTTCCATACATTGGTATGATTTTCTTTCTTCATATTGTTTGCGGTAACGACTGAGTACGGATACAATTTAGTGACCATCCATTTGTGGCCAATATCACACATGATGTGAATTCATTCCTCAGTTGGGCTCATGTGTTTTCCTCCTCTATTAAATAGAATTCCCCATGAGCTGTAAGTATGAATTGAAGAAAAGTGGATGAAGAATTAGAAGCAGGTACCATGTACAAGTCTGAGCCACCTGCTCAGGGTATAAAGATATTTGTATTTTATATTATTGATCATAAGAAGGCATCATGCTAAAATAAGCCAAATAAGATATTTTTCTTTAAATTTATTTATTTGGGTCAGGGGCAAAGAAAAGGAGGGAAAGACTCTCTGCACTGTCAACACAGAGCCAGATTCAGGGCTCAAACACAAGAACCACGAGATTATGACCAGAGCTGAAACCAAGAGTCAGACACTTAACCGACTGAGCCACCCAGGCACCCCATACAGGACACTTTTACTTTGTAGGTCTTTTAGCAACCAGTCTCTGCCTAAACCTGAGGAGACAGGAAAGTACTCAGCTACTATAAGCAGAGCACTTTGGGATCTTTATAAGGTAATCACCCAATAGAATTATAGAATTATTCCACATAGCGAAGTGGAACAAGTCAGCAGTTAAGTACCTAGGGTAGTGGACATTTTAACCTCTTTCTTTCTACACTTTATTCTTGATCTCATATTATAACCCCATGGGATAAACCCAACAGGAAGTCAGAAAATAGTACATGCTCATGATGAAATCAATAAAGGTCAGCTTCTTAGGGCACAGAGCCAACTGAAAAATAGTGGAGAGTAAATCCAAAGGAATAAGCAAAAATATCCAGAATACTTGCAATGGTGCAATTTTTCACATATTCATTTTCAGCACTTCTTTTGCCCTTAAATTTTTGAGTGTGTTTCTTTTCATCAGAATATGGACGTTTTGTTTAGTTTCAATTTATTTGTTGATTGATTCATTTTTAAAATCCAATTCTATCACCTCTATCTTGTACAATCATATTTAATATGTTTTCATTTAGGGCGCCTGGGTGGCTCAGTCGGTTAAGCATCTGACTTTGGCTTAGGTCATGATCTCACGGTTCGTGGGTTCGAGCCAAGTGGGTTCAGCTGTGCTGACAGCTAGCTCAGAGCTTTAAGCCTGTTTCAGATTCTGTGTCCATGTCTCTCTCTGACCCTCCCCTGCTCACGCTGTCTCTCTCTCTCAGAAGTAAATAAAACATTTAAAAAATATAATAATATGTTTTCATTCATATAAGAAGACTGATTTTATCATATTGTCATTTATTTGATTGCATACAAGTGGGAACTGTTTATAATGACTTAATCAAATGGGGCATTGGCTTTTCCTGTGCAATGAGACTATTGGAGATAGATATTCCGGAGCAGGTATAGCTGCTTAAATAAGCCATGAAGGCAAGGACACTTGGGGGTCCTAATTCACCCTTCTTCACATGTGGCTCATCCTCACAGATGCAAAATACATGCTTTATCCACAGGCATTATTTCTCCATTAGCAACCAGAAAATAGTGGCTGGGATGGAAATGGTAAATAGAAGAAAAGTGCATGCCAATGGATGAGGCTATATATATTTTTATACACCAGCATACCAAAACTCTATTTCTCATTCACATTTTCAGCACTGTAAGTAGATTAAAAAAAAAAAAAGTCTGTCAGTATGCATTTCATACTAGGTATATAGCCCCTGGGAGATTTTAAAAAGTACAGATTCTCATATTATAGATTTGGGGGTTACATATAGTCGTATTAACCACATGTCATCCTTGGATGCTTTCCTTTCTTTTTTTTTTTTTAACATTTTATTTATTTTTGTGAGACAGGGCATAAGCAGGAGAGGGACAGAGAGAGGGAGACACAGAATCCAAAACAGGCTCCAGACTCCCAACTGCCATCAAATAATCTGATGCGGGGCTGGAACTCATGACTATGAGATGATTACCTGAGCCAGAGTTGGATACTTAACCGACTGAGCCACCCAGGCACCCTGTTTTCCCTTTTTATATTCTAAGCTCTCTATATATCATGCTGCTCCTTTTTTTTTCTTTCTCTTTTTCTCACTTCTGTTGGATTGATTGAATTCCTTTATTCTCATTTTCCTATACAAATGTAGGAGTTCAGTATTCAATTTTTGTTCTTTTAAAAGCCACTCCTAAATGTCTAACATGAATATTTTATTTAGAGAGTGGTCCCCAAATAATCTTACCTCTATTTTTCTTATGATATAATATACTCTAAATACTTTTGCTCTGGTAAACTGAAATTTGAAGTATGTATTTAAAAAATTATTTTGCAAGGATCTTTCACCCAAGTTGCTCCCAGGAAGAACTCTGTGGGCACTAGCTTGTCTACGTTGGCTTGGTCAAAGTAGAAAAACTTTGGACTTCTATAATGGCTAGAGGTTGGACTAAGGACCATTTCCTGTGCAGGAGATTTTAATTTCCTACTGGTGTCAAAGTGAGTAGTTGCATGTGAATGGTTTTCTTATCAACCTGTCTAGATATAGGCTGGGAAGGAAAGGAGTCAGTAGCTGAACACCAAAAATAGAGGTACACTCTATCATTGATATTTACATTTCACTGTTTTTTTTTCTTTTTTTACTCATTTCTGAATAACAATCAACTGATCATGGCTTACTAAAGAGAAAGTTTTTTTTCTTGAATATTTTAGACAGCTTTTCAATATTTTGGAATTCTGCTGCTTATTATGTGCTCTGTTTTTTTCAGCTACTTTTAATCATTCTTTTTATATTTAGTGTTCTGCATGCAGTTTGACAACACTGTGTCAATTAAAGGATTGTTTTGCATTTATGGGCTCAGAATGCATGACCTATCAGTTCTGATAATTTCTAAGCTTCTATCACATTGACTCTCCTACTATCCATTCTATCCTTTCCATCCTTCCAGAATCAAATAAAATATATGTGGTATCTTACTAGTTTTTAGTAATATAATTTATTAAAATTATAATTAATTAGTTTTTAATAAATTCATTTCACAGAAATTATTTCCCAGAACCAAAAAAAAAGTCAGAAATTAAAAATTAAATTTTTGTGGCAAAATGATAGAACCAGCCCCAACCAAAGCTAGGAGAGTGAGTTAGAAATATCATGAACCCAGGGAAAATATACCATTATGACTGGATTTATAGTAGAAAATAAAGTCCCATACAATCCTCAATCAGGGGAATTATTCAAATAGCATGAATCTCATCATAATGGGTATTAGAGGATTTGTTTTTCATGAAGACATTTAAGGGTCCCCACGTATTCTAGAAAGGCCATTGAAGTTGGAGTAGTGCCGTGGGGATACCTTTGATCCCTGAACTCACAGCATCTTTTATAAAAACTTGTGCCTACTGAAACATTTCTTCAGGTTCACAGAGTTCAGTGAGAATGTGTGCTTTGTAACCCTTCTATGTCTCATCACACCTGGGGGATAGTGCCACTCTTACTGCTGTTCATGACTCCTCAGCACTGGATGTGACTAGAGGAATAGAATAAGGGAATAAAGAGCAAAGACAAGATGGAAGAAGGTTAGCATAGCACTAGAGGCCAATTGGGTCAGCAGGGGTAATTCTGAGGCATCTTGCTGTCACTAAAGGGTAACTCCTCCTTGTACTCATACTTTCCCTGCCACATCACAGCCCCTGTTCAAGAAGGGATTCATTTCAAGTGATATGCTTGGAAAAATTTCTTCTTGGATTTGTCTTCTAATAAACAGATTAAAAAGATTCTCTTCATTTGTCAATAGCATTCAGAATGTAGGACAAATGAGTATGTCATTTGTCACATAAATGAGTATTTCACATAAAAAAAAACTAAATAAATCCAGTATCCAGGAATTAACTACCTCTATACTTGGAAATAAAGGCATCAACATTTGCCTTCTGGGTCCAAAGAACCCTTTTTAATTCTTAGTTTTATATGAGTAAGAATAAAAAATAATGAAAATTGTAATAAAATTTTAGCCATAGCAAACTCAAAATTTATATCTCTTTGCAATTTATTTGTAACCTAATGGGCAATGTCTTCTGAATGCAAGTAACTGTTCACCAATTGTCATGTATGGATCTGGAATATATCCATCTTGTTAATACTAGTATGAAATTCTAAATATATCAATCATAGCTTACCACTAGTAGTGATTCTTCTTGAAGTTTCACCGTCAAAATCCAATACCTTAATAATTTTTGAAAACTGTGATGGTTAATAATAATTTTGAAGAGAAAGTTCCCATCCTTTTTTGCTATATTACTGCTTTTCAGGGTTTCCCTTTATTTATAGGCATCATTTAGAATGACTTATGCCATAACATTTAATATTTACATCATTTATTTTCCTCCAATCATCTTTATTTAGCCACTTGTCTTCATCATTTGTCAACTTTCAAAGAGTATTAAGTAAATTTTGACACATAAACATAATGAAGAATACAAAATTTCTCTGAACTGTCTTTCTAACAAGCTGGGATGGGCCAGGATCTTGTCAGAAAATATTGCATAATATAGTCCTTCCTGTTAAATGACTAAATTGTTATGAATATCATATGTCCTTTCTTCCTTCAATATACATTATCTATTTATAAATTCCTAAGTTTGCAAAAATTTATCTAGGATACTGTTATATGAAAATGTATCTGATATTTCATTTATGTAACCAAATTTATCATCCTCATTATCATTTCGAGAGGTGCCATTTGCTTTCATTTTCTGATTTTTCTGATTATTGTGACCTGTCTACTCTGCCTTTTTTTTCTCTCTACCATTATTGATGAAGAATGAAAAATTCAATCTCAGTTGCATTAAATAAAATTTAAAAATAGTCTATAAAGATAGCATCTCCAGTCCTTTATACATTTTTGAAAATGCAAAACTCTGGGAAATGAAATGAGAAAATAAAATGGTAATGCAATAGTTATAGTTTATTGTACTTTTGAATCATCTTTTAAACCAGGGATAGGCAAATTCTTGCTGTAAATGTTCAGGCAGTAAATATTTTAGCTTTGTGAGCAACACAGTCTATGTCATCTTGTGTCAAGTCTGCCTTTGTAGTGTGAAAGCAGGTATAGACAATACATAATGCATGTGGTTGGAGGTGATTACATAGATCTTTATTTATAAAATCAGGAGACAGCCTAGATTTGGCCCACAGCTGCAGTATGCCATCCCTGCTTAAATATTCCGTGATCCTCTTGTTTCCCTATTATTTCAGTATATTTTAACCTAGTTGGGAATAATTTATATGCAGCAATAAATATCTAATGTGATTAGGAAGCAAGATAGCAAACATAGAAATGCAGCCTTTAGGATATAGAAAAATAAGGTCACTGAGATTCTCTAATCTATCTAAGGTTTTTTAAATACCTCAATGATTCAACATAAGAATTGCAAAACAGAATTATTATGTGGGAAATTAGTAATTTTGTTTTTAGCATTTGAACAATACACTGTAGAATGAAATGGTAAAATACCTATCTTACAAATGCTTTTAACAGTACAAAGAACTCATAAACTAAAAGTTCAGTGGTCGATGGTAGAATGAAGAGCTTTTTAACTAGAAATTAGTGAAGGCCCTGAATTGGGGTAAAGATATGGACCCTTTCATCACTTTTTCTCAAAATGGTTACCTGATAACAGGTATAAGTGATGGTTATCCCTAAAGGATGAAAAGGAGTATGGAAGGCTGAGCACAAATAGAAACATTGTGATCCAGCAATCAAGCTTTCCATGAGCAGTCAGGTGAAAAAAATGGAACTTTGATAAACTCCAAATATGTTATGAGAAAAGGAATCTAGACTAGTAAGTCTGAGCATCTTGAGGGGTAGTACATTGGTTCACTTTTGGTAGTAATCCCTGCTTCCCATAAAAAGGGACATACATTTCTTTGCAACAAAGCATGGCCAGTACAAGCCTTTAGGACACACGCCAACTAAGAATGACCACAAGCAAAATGTGGAGTACAAGGAAATAAGCCACAGTGGATGAGGTTCAGCAGGAATGAAGAATAGAAACACCATCCCAATAACTTTAGATCCCCAAGATATCAATAGATAGATGTTTTACTTATCATACCGCTGTACCTTAAACAACACATGTTGGAAAACATATAGTATATGTCTTTCTCTGCCTGACTTATTTCACTTAGCATAATACCCTTGAGTTCCATCCACATTGCTACAAATGGCCAGATTTCATTCTTTCTCATTGCCATGTAGTATTCCATTGTATACGTAAAAGACATCTTCTTGATCTATTCATCAGTAAAGAGCATGGTCTGAACTGCACAGGCCCACTTACACAGGGATTTTTTTCAATAAATACAGTACAAGGCTGTAAATGTATTTTCTGTTCCTTCTGATTTTCTTAACAGTTTTTTCTCTTGCTTACTTTACTGTAAGAATGAAGTATATAATACATATAACACACAAAATATGTGTTAATTGGCTGCTCATGTTATCAGTGAGCCTTTCCATCAACAGTAGGCTACTAGTAGTTAAGTTTTGGGGATGTCAAAAATTACAGATAGAATTTAGACTGCATGGGGGTCAGTGCCCCAACCCCATGTTGTTCAAGGGTTAACTGTATAAAAGTATAAAATGCTTACAAAATAAAAAAAGTAACATCACAAATGCACAAGTTATTAAGTAACAGATCATCAAAATGATCAGAAAATTTTGAAAAAGATTTCTCTTTATATATATTCTCTAATCTCTCCATATAATCTATATTATATATATTACTTTAAATAACAATATCTAGTTAATTTTTCATCCTAAATTCTCTCTCAAAATGCATCCATTTTTCTCCATTGTACCATCATACCTGTTTCTAGGTGGCCATCATCTCTCATCTGGACTTCTGTAATATCTTCCAAACTGACCTCCTTATATCAATTTGTATCTCTTCACCTTCATTCACTGCAACTAGAGGATTTTTATTTTTAAATGCATATCTAGTTATGTCGTGCATTCCATTATATCGCAATTGCCTTGCCCACCACCTGCTAAATTTTGCCTCCCCACTGCCATGTTCTCATGTCCATCAGCCACATATATTGACTGTCTTTTTCACTAGCTGTCATTTTCTGTTATCTCCTCCCTTTCTCTCCCCAGGTAACTCTACTCTTGCTTCCTGTGTCAGCTTCTCACCATGTCCTCATGGAAGTACCCTGTGCTTTCCTCACTGGGATTTTCCCATTATAATATAAACTTATAGCACTTTGTATTCCTACTTGATAGCACTGTGTATTTATCTGAGTGACTCTTTTATTAATGTCTGTCTCTCTTCCCAACTGTAGACCCTACTGGGAAAGCATGCATGGAGCTTTTCTTGGCCTCTTAATAGCACCTACCATAATGCCTGTCACATTGTGGTTTTAAATATGTATTTGCCAAGAAAAATGATTGAATAATTAGAATTTATGTGATGAAAGCATAATTGGTCTAAGAAAATGCTACTATCATTACTGACATATGAATATTAGTTTGTTAAATGAAGATCAGTGTGGTGTGCCATGAACATAAAAATAAACAAAATGGAACAGAGTAAATTGATTCCACATTCATTATTTTTTATTATGTATAACACAAGAAGCATCACTTGTCATTGAAAATTAAGTGAGTGTTAAATAAACTGATATTTACATAACCAATTTGCATTTTTTAAGTGAGTACATTTAATTCCCACACATATGGCTATAAGAAAGAAAAAGAACACTCATTACTTTTGACAATAATTGAATCTCGAAAAATTTATCCTTAGGAAATTATCTCAACTTTCCTTAACATGACTTTGACCTTGTCCATCTGTCTGTCCTCAACTGTCAGTTGGCTCCCAGAAGTTCCTGCAGTTAACTGTATTTGAGTTCACTGTAAGCTCTATCTTGCCTCTGGTTCTGATTCCATAGCTGCTTTTTAAAAAGATTTTATTTTATAAGAGTTTCAGATTTCCAATAAAATTTAGGGGCACCTGGGTGGCTCAGTCAGTTGAGCATCTGACTTCAGCTCAGGTCATGATCTCACGGTTCACGATCGAGGCCTGTGTTGGGTTTTATGCTGATGGCTCAAAGCCTGGAGCCTGCTTCAGATTCTGTGTCTCCCTTTCTCTCTGCCCCTCCCCTGCTCCTGCCCTGTCACCCTCTGTCTCTCAATAAATAAATAAATGTCAAAAAGTTAAAATTGAGAGAAAGGTATAGAGATTTCCAGTATAACCCTTGCCTCTATTCATCAATAGGCTCCCCCATTATCAACAACACACACCAGAGTGCTATATATATATTTTTTCCACCAAGAATGAATCTACATTGGCACATCATAATTACTCAATCCATACACAAGGTTCATCATGTATGCTTTTGGCATTGTACCTTCTACAGGGTGGACAAATGTACAATGATATGTGTCCATCATTATAATATCATACACAGTGTTTTCACTACCCTAAAGTCCTCTGTGCTCAGCTTACACATCTCTCTCCACTGCCACTCCTTTGCAACCACTGGTGTTTTCACTGTCTCCATACTTTTGTGTTTTCCAGAAGGTCATATAGGAAAACTCACACATTATGGAGTCTTTTCAGATTAGCTTTGTTCACTTGATAATGCAGATGGAAGGTTCTTCGATGCCTTTTTGTGGTGTGACAGCTCATTTCTTTTTAGTGATGAATTATAGCTGCTTTTTTAGTTGCCTGAAATATTGCTGTTCCCTTTCTCTTTATCTTCTTTCTCCTCATAACCTGACACCTACTCTACTCATTCTTCAATACTTATAACTTCTAGTTTTCTTTATTTTAAATGATCTGTCTCCCTTTCTAAACTGTAAATTCCATATGGGACTAAGAGTGTCTATCCTTCCGCCATAACACTCCAGTGCTTATCATAGAACTGGACTAACCATAAAAACTTAGTAAATATGTGAAAACAAAGGACTCATGAGTATAACATTGTGAGTTACACAATTTTTCATAATTGCAAAATATGGAGATAAGAGGCCAGTACATAAATGTTTTCTTGAAATGTTAATTTATTTATTTTGATGGAGGGGGAATGAATGGGGGGAGGGCACAGAGGGAGAGGGAGACAGGATCCCATGTAGGCTCCACATGGTCAGCATAGAGCCCTACGTGGGGCTTGAATTCACAAACCTGAGCTGAAATCAAGAGTCTGATGCTGTACTGACTGAGCCACCAAGGCACCCACAGTATATAATGTTTGTACATATATTTAGTAGAATACTATATTATTAAAATTTTAACTATATAATAGGCCTCAAATGTTAATAAAATGGTATAAAAGTGTTAAGTAGTATGAAAACTACAATGTATACAAATTATTTAGAATGGACATTAAGCAATAGATTAAACTTTGTTAGCAGAATGGGAAAGTTTGAGTGATTTTAAACATTTAGTATAACAGTTTATTAAATACATGTATGCTACTTACTTAACATCAATAAATAAAGCAAAAATTGGTCGATAGATAACAAAGAGCCTTTCAATGGATTTTTGGTTTAGATTTTTTAAAGTAAAGAAAAACTCTCTCTGTTGTATGTACACAGTATCAAAACACCTGTTAATGCAATCAAAATATTATTCAGAGTGCAAATACATGAATATGACTTTTGGTTGTGGTGGCAAGTATTTAATTCAATAACTTTTACTCCTTTAAGTGATCATGCAGACACTACATGGATTGTTTTCTTGGCATGTGTATACCTGTGTTTACCATTTATCTATGTAGCCCCATGTTACAGTGAGAATCTATATAGTTTGTGCACTATAGGAATAATTCCAGATATTGTTAAATTGATTCATGAAAATATATATGGGCACTAATATACACATAAACATAGAAATGCAAGTAATGTGTATTGGAGGTGACAGTCTCAGAGTAAGTGCATCTGGGGCAGTATATAGGTGATTAACTTAAGTAATACATGTTTTTCATAGCATCTCTTATCTCTATTCTACTGAATAGGCAGGAACAGAAGCATTTATTCAGAATGTAAGGTACTGAAAAGGAGTCTTGGTCATTCAGTGAAAGCAGAGCCTCAGACAGCTTGTATGCACCCAGAAGGAAGAAAGAGTCCCATGCTCAAAATAAATACAGCATGTACTGACAATCTTTTGTTAGGTCTCTTGAATTATTGCTTTTATAGAACAGGTAAACATAAATTTTAAACAGAAAGGTGGGTTGATAAATGGATTCAACTAAATATTAGCCAAAAAAAAAAAAAATCACAAAATCATGGCAGACTACTCCAACACCTGAAGGTATCCAGAGCGAAGAGAGGGAATATTTAAGTTAAATATAACTTATGAAGATTCAAGAGGCTAGTGTATTCATTATCGTAAAATAGAAAGGTCTGGAATTCTGCTTCCAGTTAAGATATAGGCCACAGTCCCCAATCTGTCCTGAGATGACAACTAGATAAAAAAAGTAACTTTAAAACATCATTACACACACACACACACACACACACACACACACACACACACACACACACACATTTCTTGAATACTTCAGACATGTGAGGAATAAAAAGATTCTAAAGAAACTAAATTTTATGGTGTGCAGTGTTTTTTTAGCTAAGCAGAAATCACCTTTCCTCCGTGAGGCATGTTGGAGTATAAAAATAGGCAAGTAAAGCACTAGGCTTGTCGTAGACAAAGGGACTCTTTGCAAAGGAGGAGAAACCAGTTGAGACATTAAGGGCCATGTAAGCTGTTGGGACAGACTGGAATTTTTGGTAAGCCCCAAACATTCAACTCCAGATGACACCAAAGAGTTTTCTCTAAGTAATGATTATTGCAGGAAATGGGTGTCTTGGATGAAAAGGTAGAGACAGAATGCGCACATTTCTTCAGTGCATAAGGAAGAACCCTGTCCCATAGAGGACAAGGTGATTGACACAAGATGGCTCTTCCATTCCTGAATGCAACCAAGCCCTAACCCAGATAATTTAATCCCAATCATCATCCTATCACCTCACAGATTCTGATAAGTAGCGTTATTACTATGCCCTGTGCCACAATGAGCAGTACCCAGTCAGGAAAACAGGAGAAGAAATAAAGCAGCCAATACAAGCAAAAGTGATATCAATATTTAAAAAGCAGGAAGAAGGGAGCCTGGGTAGGTCAGTTGGTTAGGCGTCTGACTTCGGCTCAGGTCATGATCTCATGGCAGGAGTTTGAGCCCCACGTTGGACTCTGTGCTGACAGCTCAGAGCCTGGAGCCTGCTTTGGATTCTGTGTCTCCCTCTCTCTGTGCCCCTCTCTCACTTATGCTTTGCCCTTCTTTCTCTCTTTCTCACAAAAATCATTAAAAAATTAATAAATAAAAATAAACATCTAAACAAATAAAAAAGTAGAAAGAAAATAAGGCATGCTACACGTAACAGACCAACAGAAAGAATAACAGCTGGCTATATCGATGATGCCATGAAAACCAGAGGAAAATGAAATGAACATGGGTTGGGCTTACCCCCACACTTTAAAACAGTAATAAATAAATAAAAATAAATGAATGAATTATTGAATGAATGAAGAAAGAAAGAAAGATGAATGAAGAAAGAAGAAAGGAGAAGAAGGAAGGAAGGAAGGAAGGAAGGAAGGAAGGAAGGAAGGAAGGAAGGAAGGAAGGAAGGAAGGAAGGAAGGACAACTGCCAAAACTTGATGAGTTGAGGAAAGGGAGCTAGATTTTGAATACACCCAAGCAGCACTAATTTAATGGAGAAAGATGGACAGAGTGAGAAATTGAGGAGTCTGCAGTTAGCCTTGAATATTCAGCGAAGTATTGATCAGGGGATGCACGTTCTGGAGGAAAGTTCTGGAAGCCATAGCATCACATGAGAGGATCAGGGGCAGTAGTACCAGGGGCTCATATAGCCAGGACAATGACTCTCATCAGGAAGATGGGAGGCCTCATGATTCCTGGGTAGAGGGTAGAGCCCACAGAAGGATCTTGCTTCAAGAAAAGTTAGAGCTGAGCCAAACTGGGTTCTGGTTTCACCTAAAGTACCTTAACATCAAGGTCTGAAAAGATCAAACCATCTCTCTGCCCAGGGACTCCTCATCACCTTCAGGCCCAGCAGCCGAGAGAGAGAGAGAGAGAAAGAAATTAAAAAGGAGGAGGAAAAGAGGAAGAGTAGAAAAGAAGGAAAAAATAAATACTTTAAGATAAATACATATATAATTAAGAAAAATAGAATAAAATAAATAGAATAAAATGGAAAAGAGTTGAAAACTACAAACTCTTGTGGGGGGGTGCATCATACTGGTTTTGAAAGTCGGCTGTGCTGCTGTCGTGCCCTGGACTCCTCTTTGCAACTCTGTCTTTCTGAGCCACAGCTTCTCTCTGCTCCACTCCATGCCAGCTATGGGCGCAGCCGGGGGCCACAGCGCTGATAAGACCCCCTCTGACCTGTGTGATCCTCACGGGACATCCTCCTGGTGGGGATAGGGGAGATCAACTCTGGTGCCCCTAGCTGTCCCAGTAGGGGAGTTACTGCACTCAGAAAGCAAGGAAGACTTGCCGGATGGAAAGTTGTCCTGTGGTGCCCGTGCTATCCCGCCAGGCCTGACGTGATCACTTCTGCTCCTTGGGTTATAACTCCGCCAACTTCCAGCAGCTGATTGATGCCAGGTGTGCCTTGGACACCATGAAATCTGAGGTGATTAAGGGAAAGCCACTTTATATCATGCTTTCTCCCTCTGCAAAAATCTGGTATGAGGAATGTCTTCTTCGACAACGTGGACAAATCTCTAGGAAGCAAGGCAATTCATGATCCTTTTTCTGCTTTTGGAAACATTCTGTCCTGTGAGGCGGTGTGTGATGAGAACGGCCCTAGTGGTTATGCCTTTGTCCACTTGGAGGCCCAGGAGGCTGGTGACAGGCCTTTGCTCCTTGATGACTATGGAGTGTTGTGAGCAGGCTCTGGTCTCCCAAGAGTGAGAAGCTGAGCCCAAGCCAAGGAATTCACCAATGCTCATTTCAAAAACTTTAAGGAAGAGGTGAATGATGAGAGTCTAAAAGAACTATTCAGCCAATTTGTCGAGACGTTAAGTGTCAAGGCGGTAAGAAATCCCAGCAAGAAATCCAAATGCTTTGACTCTGTGAGCTGTGAAAAGCATGAAGATGCCAGTGAAGGCCTGGAAGAGGTGAATGGAAAAGTTGTGTTTATAGGCCCGTCACAGAAAATAAAAAGTGAATGACAGGTTGTGTTAAAAATGGAGATTTGAACAGCTGAAATGGGGCAATTCGTCAATATCAGGAAGTGAACCTCTACATTAAAGAACTTGGGTGACACCATGATGATAAGAACTTAAACCAAGAGCTTTCTCCTTTCAGATCACTCACCTGGGCAGAGGTAATGCTGGAGGAGGGGAAAGCAGAGGGTTTGGCTTCCTGTATTTCTCCTCCCCTGAAGAGGCAGTCAAAGTAGTCACCGACATGAGTAGAGGCATGGGGGCTCCATGCCACTCTATGCTGCCCTGGCCCACAGGAGGGAAGAGAGAAAGAATCAGCGGACCACCAAGCATATGCAGCAGACGGCCCGTGCCATCTTAAATCTGTTCCAGCCTGCAGCTGGGAGCTACTTTGTGTCAGGGGCTCCACAGCCTCAGGGAAGATGTTTACATCCTACACCTCACCAGTTAGCACCGATGAGGCCTACTCTATGCTGGCAACAAGGGAGGAGACCTCATGGCTTCCAAGGAATACCACACACTTGAGCCAGTCTGGGCTTTGTCCAACTCTTCACCACCTGGCTCCAGCTGGTGATGCTCCATCCGCTTGTGGCCTCTGAAGCACCGCCCAGGGTGTTGGTGTCTATGCAGCTGAAGTGCAGAATATAGGCCTCACGCTGCTCTTGCTCCCGGTACCCCACAAACACGCTCCCATGTCTGCAGCCCTCGCACTCTGTGTACAGCCTCTGCGGGCACCCCAGCCACATTCCACGCGCAGGGCTGGGCCACCTGCATGTGGGCCACAGTGCCTCCCAGGAGCCAAAGCAGCTGCTGGGTGTTCTGTTCACCCAAACAATAACTCCAAACTGACCATGAAGACTACATGACTGGCAAAGCCAAGCTGCTACACAAGCCACAGTTTGCTGAACCCCTCACTCTAAGGGGGCCAACCGCAGTCGACTGGACCTCTCCCCTCTATGGTGGACCACGCTGTGTTTCTCGACACATTCCTCAGGCCACGAGAGAAGCTGCTCAGAAAATGGTTTCTGTTGCCTTTGCTACCTCTTAGAGAAGGAAAAAGTAATAATTAATAATGGGTCAAATAACCCCTTATTGAAGTCAACTCAAGATTTGAAGATTTCCTAGCTTATCCTATGGACATCAATACTAAGAACTACAAATTCAGCAGGTCATTTTATAACAAAAGGTCAATTATGAAATGCCTACACTTTTTCAATTAAAAAATACATTCTCTGGCTTCTGCTAATGCTAGGACAGTGTTAACTATTGTTTTTCTACTGTAGACTTTGAATTTTTTCCCCCATAAATTGGTTTTATTTAATATATCTAAGTCAAGTTTCTCAATAAAAAAAATTTTCATAAAAAAAGATCAAGTTAGTTACAAGTAATTAAAATCTATCTCAAATAAAACTGAAAGATATTGATAGGAATAATAAAATATTCAGGACCATGAGAAAAAATATTCACAATATCTAGAATTCTATCAATGATTACCATAGAGGGAAAAAATCAAAATATGTCCCTTAATGAGGAAAAAAAGATCCCTACTCATCCAGAATTGACAGGAATTAGCAAAGACATTAAATCGGTTACTATAATTCTATTGCAAGTGTTTAAAATTTTAGTAGGGAAGTGGAATACAAAACAGCCAAATCAAACTTCCAGAGTTAAACCTACATTATTTCTGGCTGGATTAACAGCTGATTAGATATAAAGAAGGTGAAATTAATGAAGACAATGCTATAAAAATTATCAAATTAAAACATGGAGAAAAAAAGTCACAGAATATCATTGACCTTGGATACAATTTCAACCAACCTAATATATGGTATTCAAAGTCTCCAAAAGATATGTTTAAAAAGTACTTTAAGATATAATTGCTTAAAATTCTCTAATTTTATGGAAACTGTAAACCACAAAACTGAGAGGCTCAGTGCAGCTTTTTAATCAAATTGATCAAAATCTATGATAAATAGAAATGTTTATAAACAGCCAAGGAACAAAGATAAGTTACAAGTTACATACAATATAACAAAAATAAGGATGTGTGAAAATTAATAAAAGGAAACCTTTAAAAATGAAGTCAGGAGGCCAGCAAGGGGCGCGTTAATGCTCCACCACTTCTGGCCGCCTGCAGACCCAAAAGGAAGATGTACCTTGCAAGTCCATAGTACTTGAGCTTCTATTTTACTACCCTAGCAGGAGGGAGAAGGGCTGAACTGTACTCTAAATTATAAATAAGTCTCAACAGATTTTAAAAGCAATCAACTTACACTGAATTTTTACTCCAAATTTTGAAAAATATAATTAAATTAGAAACCAATAATGAGGGGTGCCTGGGTGGCTCAGGTGGTTAAACTTCCAACTCTTGGTTTTGACTCAGGTCATGATCTCACAGTTTGTGGGTTCAAGCCCACATCGGGTTCTGCGTTGATAGTGTGGAGCCTGCTTGAGATTATCTCTCCTTCTCTCTCTGTCCCTCCTCTTCTCTATTTGTCTCTCTCAAAAGTAAATAATAAACACTAAATAAAAGAAATCAATAATGAAAAGATATCTTGAAAATCCCCAATTATATGGAAAACACAATATATTTTCATCATAGTGAAAATAGGAAAAAATATCAAAGTTTGTGGGATGCTAAAAATGGTACTTAGTGGAACATTATAGAAGTAAACACATACATTAAAAAGAAGAAATCTCTAAAATCAGTGATTCCCAAATGCCATCTTAAGTCACTAGGAAAAGAACAACAAGTTCAATAAAAATACGCAACTGAAAGGAAATATTAAAAATCACAGTAGAAACCAATGAAATATAAAATATAAAATAAATAAAAATCAGTAAACCCAAAAGCTAGTTCTTTGAGAATACACACAAAAAAATTGACAAGTTTTTACAGGACTGGTTATGGAAAAAAGAATAGATGACACAAATACTAATATCAGGAATAAGAGCGATGACATTGGTACATATCTACAGCTGTTTAATAAAAAAGAGAAATTATGAATGACTTTATGCCCATAAACTGAAGAATCTCAATAGAGTGGACAATTTCGTTGAAAGACACAAACTACCAATGCTCAGTCGAGAAGTGCATAATCTACACAGTTCTAACATATTACAGAAAGTGAAGTTGTAGTTCGGTTCTTTCTTATGAAGAAATTTCGGGTTCATATAGCTTTACTAAACTCTAACAATGATTTAAAGAAGAAATAATGGTAATTCTCCATTAAATCTTACAGAAAGTTGAACAGGAAGGAATACTTTTCAACTCCTTTTATGAGACCAGTATACCCTCATCACCAAACCTGTCAGTCATCACAAGAAAAGAAAAAACACCAATATCCCTCATAGACATAGGTAAAAAAATTCTAAACCAAATTTTATGAAGGAAAATCCAGGAATAATATGTCAAACACATATAAACAAACATGAACAAGTGAGATTTACCAGGACTGCAAGGTAGGCTCTACATGAA
Source organism: Proteles cristata cristata (assembly GCA_017311185.1). Classification (NCBI taxonomy): domain Eukaryota; kingdom Metazoa; phylum Chordata; class Mammalia; order Carnivora; family Hyaenidae; genus Proteles; species Proteles cristata. The sequence goes on along the minus strand of JAESUZ010000432.1, from coordinate 38,467 downwards.
AGAAAATAAACCAATATAAGCCATGATATTAACAAATTAGTAAAGAGATGCTGAATGGTCTTAATAAAGGCAAAAAAAAAATTAAAAAAAAAACCCAATACTTGACAAAATCCAACATCCACTGGTGATAAAAGTCTCAGTATATTACAAATAGAAGGGAAATTCCTTAACCTTAGAAGTGGGACAGAGAGAGGTAAGGAATAAGAACTGACATCATACTTAATGGTGAAAAATCAAATATTTGCCTATTTGGATCATAAATGAGACAAGAATATCTAGACTTATTGTATGGAAACAGCATTATATTGGTGGTTCTAACCCATACAATGGAGCAAGGAAGAAAACTGCAGCGAGACTGTTAGGGGATTAAAACTGTCATTGTTCACAGATGACATGATTGCCAATGGAAAATCTCATACAATCTACCAAAATTCTACTACAATTAATAAGTTCCACAAAGTTTAAGGACATAATCAGCATGAAAACTAGTTTTATTTACATATACTAACAATAAATAACTAAACATTTGTTTTTTTAAATAATTAAAATTTTAAATTTTTTTTTTAATGTTTTATTTATTTCTAGGAGAGAGAGAGAGACAGCGCGAGCAGGGGAGGGTCAGAGAGAGAGGGAGTCACAGACTGAAACAGGCTCCAGGCTCTGAGCTGGCAGTCAGCACAGAGCCCGACGCGGGGCTCGAACCCACGAACCGCGAGATCATGACCTAAGCGAAAGTCGGACGCTTAACCGACTAAGCCACCCAGGCGCCCCAAAATAATTAAAATTTTAAATTAAAGAACACAATCATTTTGGAATAGCATAAAATAAGTAGGTATATAATTTAAACAAACTTTTTATTTATTTTTTATTATTTATTTTATTTTATTTTTTATTTTTTTTTTACAAATAGTTTATTGTCAAGTTGGTTTCCATATAACACCCAGTGCTCATCCCCACAAGTGCCCTCCTCCATGCCCATCTCCCCCTCCCCCCCACACCTATCAGTCCTCAGTTTGTTCTCAGCATTCAAGAGTCTCTCACGGTTTGCCTCTCTCTCTCTCTGCTCCACCATTTCTCCCCCTTCTTCTCCCCCATGATCCTCCGTTAAGTTCCTCCTAATCCTCCTATATGTGCAAACATATATTTGTCCTTCTCTGCCTGACTTATTTCGCTCAGCATAACACCCTCAAGGTCCATCCATGTTGCTACACATGGCCAGATTTCATTGTTTCTCATTGCCATGTAGTATTCCATGGTATAGATAAACCACATCTTCTTGATCCATTCGTCCATTGATGGACACTTAGGCTCTTTCCATGTTTTGGCTATTGTTGAGAGTGCTGCTATGAACATTGGGGTACATGTGCTCCTATGCATCAGCATTCCTATATCCCGTGGGTAAATTCCTAGCAGTGCTATTACGATGCTCAACATCCCTCCTCATCAGGGAAATACAAATCAAAACCACACTGAGATACCACTTCACGCCAGTCAGAGTGGCTAAAATGAGCAAATCAGAGAACACGAGATGCTGGCAAGGATGTGGAGAAATGGGCACCCTCTTACACTGTTGATGGGAATGTAAACTGGTGCAGCCCCTCTGGAAAACAGTGTGGAGGTTCCTCAAAAAATTAATAATAGAAACAAACTTTTAAATTAAAGAAAACAATAGCTTTGGAATAGCATCAAATAACTAGGAATATAAAATAGGGATAAAACTTATAAACCATATACAGGGCTTATATTAAAACTGGGAAACATTGCTGAGATAAATTAAAATCTATATACAAGAAACCAATTTTGTGGATTAGAAAATTAAATATGGTTAAGATTTCAATTCTTTCCAAATTTGTTTGTAGATTCAATGCAGTACTAATTAAAAAATGCCAGCGAATTTTTTGTAATATTTGACAAACAAGTTCTATCAGTAGTATGGAAATGGAAGTAGCTCAGAATATAATAAACTACTCTGGAAAAAATACAGTTGGAGAACTAACACTAGTTATCCAAAGGCTTAATTTAAAAATTAAATTATACACACAGAGTAGAACCATGGTTTGTTGGCATAATTTGTAACAGAACGATGCTTGTAATCCAAAGCACATGTATATCAAAGAGAATTTCCCCATAAGAAAAAAATGGACCCACAATTCCCCAAAATTTATATAAATAGATTACAATACTTAAATATAATACAAAATAATAGAGAAACATCAAGAAAGATAAACAAATTAACCTGCATTTACCTTTGCAAACCTTCGTGACTGGTGTAAAGGAGACGAGAGAGGAGGGTTATTGTGTTCGACGATTTTTTAGTATCAATAATGGAATCACTGCTATCTTGGGTCAATGGAATCTTCTTCTTTATGTGCAACTGTAACAAGGAACCTATCCAGTGACACCTGCTTCTGCCTCTTTTTGAGGATTTCATAGAAATGTGACATTGCATCATTGTTAAACAGATTCATCGCTCACACTGCTACAGCTTTATATGGATGTTGCTTTTATACAAAATTTTGGACTGTTTCTTACATTTACACATCTCCCTAATCTCATTTGGAGTGAGAGATTCCTTCTTTTTTCTACTCCTTCTCTGCAGACTTTTTATAAAATCTTGGAATTTCAGCCATTCGCATATCTCGTTCATACTTCTCAATGATTTCTTTCTTAACTTCCAATGTAATAATCTCCTACTACTTACTACCTTTCTTTTCATCGTTTTTCTGCATGGGGGTCATTGTACATGCTCTGATGGATGTTGACTACAGCACAGTATTAATAAATTTGTCATCTACTGTATTTAATGTAACTGACACTAAGGCAGTAAAGCATTCCTAAGCTTATTCTCATATGGAAACTGTTATAGGTGCTTTGAAGTGACAATAAATACACTAGTACCAGTTGTGGGCACCTTCCAATGTTCTAAAAAATCACTGATTTCTGCCAAACACTGTGGCCTGATACTGAGCCTCCAAGCATGATAGACAATCACCCACAGTCCTACAGAGAGAGGGAGAGAGAGAGGAGAGAGAGAGATTGAGAGAGAAAAGAGCCATTGCTTCACTTGTGATCATGTGAAGTTTGGCCTCATGTAAACTGGTATTGGAAGACATCGCTCATTTATCAAGTTAAAATTTATTAGAAGGACACCTGGGTGGCTCAGTCGGTTAAGTGTATGACTTTAGCTCAGGTAATGATCTCGTGGTTCTTGGGTTGGAGCCCAAGTTGGGCTCTGTGCTGACAGCTCAGAGCCTGGAGCCTGCTTCAGATTGTGTGCCTCCCCCCAACCTCTCTGCCACTCCTCCACTCAAGTTCTGTCTCTTTCTCTCAAATATAAATAAATATTAAAAAATTTATTAGAAATATTTGCTCGTCTTGTGGAACACCTGCAAAGAAAGTTACTTGCAATCCAAGGTTTTAATGTATATGAATTTCTTGGTAAAGCATAAGTATGGAGACAAGAGAAAGCTCAGTGGTTGCCAGGGTTGTGGGGGTGGGGGGCAGGTAGGATGAATAATCAGAGAACAGAGGATTTTTGGGGCAATGAAAATACTTTGTATGATATTATAATGATGGATACATGTTATGCATTGGTCCAAACTCACAGAATAAATGATGCTAAGAGTGAACCTTTAGGTAAACTATGGACTTTAAATAATTTTGATGTGTCAGTGTAGGTTTGTTCTTAGTAACAAACATTCCAATGTGAATGATGTTGATAATGGGGAAGGTTATGGACTTTTGGGAGTAGGGAGTGTATGGGAAACCTCTGTGTCTTTCCCTCAATCTATTTTGAGTCTAATATTAATCTAAAAACTGAAGTCTTTATAAAAAAAAAAGACAAGACACAGACTAATAAAATATGTTTGCTAAGCACTTAGAGGACTCATATTTTGAATATACAAAGTATACTCAAACTCAAGAAACACAATAATAAAAAAATGTGCAAAAATTTAACCAATGTTTCATAAAAATATATGGATGGTGAGTAGGGCACATGAGAAGATGTTCATAATGGAAATTAGTCATAAAATGGAAATGGAAGTTAAACTACAATGAAAGACCACAAGGCATCTATTAGAATGGCTAAAATTACAAAGACTGGCCATATCAATTGTTGGCAAGTATTTGGAACTTCTGTAACTTTGAAAACAAGTTAAAAATTTCCTAAAAAAAAAGGTTAATCTCACAGTCTTGCACACTAAGACATTAATCCTTAAGAAATGAAAATGTATGTTCATTCAAAGACTTGTATGCCAGTGTTCATAGTGGCTTTATTTGTATTATCCATACATTCCATCTTTGCTGCTTTCTGAGGTCAGTCACTGGGCTGCTTCTGTGAACTTGCCAGGCCTGAGGACAGTAGTGAACTCCTAGGTGCTGGTGTTTCATAGCCACCGAGTAGCCTCCAGGACCTTAGCTGTGAATGAGCATGGTGTATGCATGCCTGCCACCATCAGTCTCTTCTGCAGAAGAGAGCCACTAACAGACTCCTTTCACCAAGACATCACTGATGTCCTTGGGAAATTACATGTCCTCTAGGTATTCGTGGGACAGTGTCTTTCAGTCAACTTCTGGCCTCACATTATCTCCATTCCCACATATCTCCCTTGGCAGTCTATTCCTCCCTCTCCTGTCTGTTAGGGTCACACAAAATTTCCATTTTACCACCTTTCCAGGCTTTTCAGATTCCCTCCAGCAGTAGGTTTATTGGTCCTACGGGATCCTTGCCGGGTGACTCAATGCCATATCCCCAGGAAGTGCCCAAAGTCAACGAATCCTGTTTTTTCAGTCTTACGCTCCAGCCTGCTTGACCAAGCATCCTCAAAACACAAACCTGGGGGTTGTCCCCTGGCTTCTGCCAATAAATGCTCTTTCTGCATTGGGTCATGCACATCCCCAGAGAGATTGTGCTGCAACTTATCCCACCATCGGCTTTGAGGCTTACATTACGCACAAAAATTTAAAAATCGTCAAAAAACTTAGTAATCAAGGCAACTAATATTTAAATACACTTAAGTGAAAATGTATGCAAAAAATCTATTTAACAAATTCGCAAAATTTTAAAGGGAGGAAGGAGTAGTTATCGCCTTAGTTCAAATCACCATGATCCTCCTACCTGTGCCTCATTATTGAACTGTTAGCCTACCTCACTGTCCCTCTTCTCTCAATAGCTATCCCATGAGGACTGACAGGTTAGGTGTGAACACCCCTCCCAAGGTTGTTCAGCGCCAGGCACTGTCACCTACCTGTCCTATTATTGCAATCAGATGACCTAATTAGGGGATAGAAATACTTGCTTATAACCAAACTGAACTTCCAATCTTCCTTTTTGCTGTAACAAATACATACAAGTTTTGTTTTGTTTTGAATGCTACCAGTAGAACTTTCGTCCTGAAGCAAGTTCATAAATTACAGTTCTGACAGCTTAAAACATCGTAAAGGGATTTCATGTTAGCTTGAATTCCTTTCAGCCAAAACTGTTAAAACACTGACATGGTCGACACAAGAGCCTTCTTTGCTGAGAGTTATATATGTTATAAAGAGAAATAAATTTAGTGCAAAGTATTAGCAATCTAACAGGTTTTCCAAATATTTCATTTTATGAGCCTCAAATAAATATTTATTATTTTGGACATTTTTCATAAGAGGAATTTAACTCTTAAGTATATACTTTTTGATAGAGCAGTTTTGTCTATTAAATAATAAAAGTGAGACTATTAAGAAATTTGATTTTTTTAAAATGCAGCCATCCATTACATGGAAAGCAAATGCAGTTTTTAACACGGGCCTGCCATAATTATTCTCTTTCTAAATTTTTCTTGGATATTTTTCTAATAGTTAATAACACCCTCATTTCACATTTCCTCATGGGTTTTGTGTGTGAGTAATGTAACTGAGATTATAGAGAAACTATAGTTATTGTTTGTAATTATGCAGTGAATAAAATGAGTGAAAATATAGGAGTGATATTACCTTTATAGTATTATAGTTTGACTGTAGCACCTTGTCCCTGATTCAACAACACAGAAATCTGTTTCTTTCCTTTAATTCTATATCATTAACAAACTTCTTAGGGGAAAAAAATCTAACTCGGTTTTTAGCCCTTACATAAGGCTACACCCATATTCAAATCTCATTCAAATGAAATTATTTTATTAATAGTAAAGGTAACTTTCAAGGAGATCTCATAACTCTATGGTTTTGTTTGCTATCATGTAAGTAGTTTCAAATTTAAAGTTTTGTGTTCAATTTGGCTTAAATTCCACATAAAGAAGTCTTTACTCAGATAATTTTTATTATGATAAAATTTATGATAGTCTTAGTCTGAATGTTGGTTTTTGACTAGAGGCAAAATATCAGCCTTGTTTTTCCAATATGACTTTTGTTTAAGTGGTGTGAATGGGCCTTGATCCTTTATTAAGGCATTCCAGTTATTACCTTGTGATTTACATTACTAAGAAATCTGATGAAGTCAAAATGGATTTACTTGATAGAGACATTTATACTGCAGGAATCATTTCTGATGTCATATGATCAGCGAATTGAAGAATAATCAAGAAGCTTGTATTGAGTCCCTAATGAAACTTTTTATTTTTATTTATTTTATTTAATTTGATTTATTTATTTTTTTACACATAGTTTATTGTCAAATTAGTTTCCACATAACACTCAGTGCTCATCCCCACAAGTGTCCTCCTCCATGCCCATCCCTCCTCTCCCCCACATCCATCAGTCCTCAGTTTTTGTCAGCATTCAAGAGTCTCTCATGGTTTGCCTCTCTCCGTTTCCCCCACCATTTCCGTCCTTCTTCTCCCCCTTGGTCCTCCGTCAAGTTCCTCCTAATCCTCCTATACGTGCACACATATGATATTTGTCCTTCTCTGCCTGACTTATTTCGCTCAGCATAACACCCTCAAGGTCCATCCATGTTGCTACACATGGCCAGATTTCACTGTTTCTCATTGCCATGTAGTATTCCATGGTATAGATAAACCACAACTTCTTGATCCATTCATCTGTTGATGGACACTTAGGCTCTTTCCATGTTTTAGCTATTGTGGAGAGTGCTGCTATGAACATTGGGGTACATGTGCTCTTATGCCTCAGCATTTCTATATCCCTTGGGTAAATTCCTAGCAGTGCTATTGCTGGGTCATAAGGGAGTTCTATTGTTAGTTTCTTGATAAACCTCCACACTGTTTTCCAGAGGGGCTGTTCCCGTTTACATTCCCACCAACAGTGTAGGAGGGTGCCCGTTTCTCCACATCCTCGCCAGCATCTAGAGTTCTCTGATTTGCTCGTTTTAGCCACTCTGACTGGCGTGAGGTGGTATCTCAGTGTGGTTTTGATTTGTATTTCCCTGATGAGGAGGGATGCTGAGCATCGTTTCATGTGTCTGTTGGCCATGTGGATGTCCTCTTTGGAGAAGTGTCTGTTCATGTCTTCTGTCCATTTCTTCACTGGGTTGTTTGTTTTTTGGGCGTGTAGTTTGGTGAGTTCCTTATAGATTCTGGATATTAATCCTTTATCTGATATGTCATTTGCCACTATCTTTTCCCATTCCGTTGGTTGCCTATTAGTTTTGTGGGTTGTTTCCTTTGCTGTGCAGAAGCTTTTAATCTTGATGAGGTCCCAATCGTTTATTTTTGCTCTTGATTCCCTTGCTTTTGGGGATGTGTCAAGTAAGAAGTTGCTGCGGTGGAGGTCAAGGAGGTTGTTTCCTGCTTTCTCCTCTAGGGTGTTGATAGTTTCCTGTCTCACGTTCAGGTCCTTTATCCATTTTGAGTTTATTTTTGTGCATGGTGTGAGAAAATGATCTAGTTTGATTCTTCTGCATGTTGCTGTCCACTTCTCCCAACACCATCTGTTAAAAAGGCTGTCTTTTTTCCATTGGATATTCTTTCCTGCTTTGTCAAAGATCAGTTGGCTGTATATTTTTGGGTCCACTTCTGAGTTCTCAGTTCTTTTCCATTGATCTATGTGTCTGTTTTTGTGTCAATACCATACTGTGTTTCCTTTTGTTGTCTGATGGCTGATGCTAGGACTTCCAGCACTATGTTAAACAGCAGTGGTGAGAGTGGACATCCCTGCCGTGTTCCTGATCTCAAGGGGAAGATCTCAGTTTTTCCCCATTGAGGAGGATGTTAGCAGTAAGCTTCTCATAGATGGCTTTTATGATGTTTAAGTAGGTTCCTTCTATCCCGACTTTCTCTAGAGTCTTTATTAAGAAGGGATGCTGTATTTTGTCAAATGCTTTTTCTGCATCTATCGACAGGATCATATGGTTTTTATCTTTTCTTTTTTTGATGTGATATATCGCATTGATTGATTTGCAAAGTTGAAACAGCCTTGTAACCCAGGAATGAATCCCACTTGATCTTGGTGGATAATTCTTTTTATGTGCTGTTGAATTCAATTTGCAAGTATCTTGTTGAGAATTTTTGCATCCGTATTCATTAAGGATATTGGCCTGTAGTTCTCTTTCTTTTCTGGGTCTCTGTCTGGCTTGGGAATCAGAGTGATGCTGGCTTCATAAAATGAGTCTGGGAGTTTTCCCCCACTTTCTATTTTTTGGAATAGCTTGAGAAGGATGGGTATTAATTCTGTTTTAAACGTCTGGTAGAATTCCCTGGGGAAGCCATCTGGCCTTGGGCTCTTATTTGTTGGGAGATTTTTGATCACTGATTCGATTTTCTCACTAGTTATGGGTCTGTTCAGATTTCCTACCTCTTCCCGTGTCAATTTTGGTAGTGGGTGTGCGTTTAGGAATTTATCCATTTCTTCTAAGTTGTCCAATTTGTTGGCATATAATTTTTCATAGTATTCCCTGATAATTGCCTGTATTTCTGAGGGGTTGATTGTAATAAGTCCATTTTCATTCATGATTTTGTCTATTTGTGTGCTCTCTCTTTTCTTTTTGAGAAGCCTGGCTAGAGGTGTGTCAATTTTGTTTATTTTTTCAAAAAACCAACTCTTGGTTTCATTGATCTGTTCAATTATTTCTTTGGTCTCTATGTTGTTTCTTTCTGCTCTGATTTTTACTATTTCTCTTCTTCTACTTGGTTTAGGGCATTCTTGTTGCTCTGCCTGTAGTTCCTTTAGGTAAGTTGTTAGAGTTTGGACTTGCTCTTTTTCTAGTTTCTTGAAATAAGCCTGGAGTGCAATGTACTTTCCTCTTAGGACTGCCTTTGCCGCATCCCATAGATTTTGGATTGTTGTGTTTTCATTTTCGTTTGTTTCCATATATTTTTTAATGTCATCCCTAATTGCCTGGTTGGCCCATTCATTCTTTAGTAGGGTGGTCTTTAACCTCCATGTTTTTGGAGGTTTTCCAGGCTTTTTCTTGTGATTGATTTCAAGTTTCAAAGCATTATGATCTGACAGTGTGCATGGTATGATGTCAATTCTTTTATATTTATTGAGGGCTGCTTTATGTCCCAGTATGTGATCTATCTTGGAAAATGTGCCATGCGCACTTGAGAAGAAAGTGAATTCCTGGCCTCAGGACGTACAGTTCTAAATATATCTGTCCGATCCATCTGGTCCAATGTGTCTCTCAAGTTCATTATTTCTTTAGTGATTTTCTGTCTGGTCGACCTATCCATTGCTCTAAGCGGAGTGTTTAAGTCCCCTGCTATTAGCACATTCTTATCTATGAGGCTGTTTCTCTTTGTGATTAATTGTTTTATATATTTAGTAGCTCCCATATTCGGTGCATAGACATTTATGATTGTTAATTCTTCCTGGTGGATAGACCCTGTAACTATTATGTAATGCCCTTCTTCATCTCTTGTTATTGTCTTTAATTTAAAGTGCAGTTTGTCTGATATAAGTATCGCTACTCCGGCTTTCTTTTGATTTCCTGTAGCATGATATATATTTCTCCATCCCCTTACTTTTAATCTGAAGGTATCTTCCCGTCGAAAATGAGTTTCTTGTAGACAGCATATAGATGGATTTTGTTTTTTTATCCATTCTACTACCCTATGTCTTTTGATTGGAGCATTCAGCCCATTTACATTCAGTGTTATTATTGAGATATGTGGGTTTAGAGTCTTTGCGTCCTTTGTGGAGTTCATTCTTGTGTTGGTGTCTCTGGTATTTTGTTCCCTGCAACCTTTCCTTCAGAGCGTACCCCTCAGGATTTCTTGTAGGGCTGGCTTAGTGGTGACAAATTCTTTCAATTTCTGTTTATTTGGAAAGGTTTTTACCACTCTTTCTATTTTGAATGACAGGCTTGCTCGGTAGAGGATTCTTGGCTGCATATGTTTTCTGTTCATCACATTGAAGATCTCCTGCCATTCCTTTCTGGCCTGCTACGTTTCAGTAGATGGGTCTGTCACCACTCTGATAGGTTTCTCTTTGTATGTTAGGGCTCTTTTCTCCCTGCTGCTTTCAAAATTTTCTCTTTGTCCATATATTTTGTCATTTTTACTATGATATGCCTTGCAGAAGGTCGATTCAGATTACGTCTGAGGGGGTCCTCTGAGCCTCTTGTATTTCAACGTTTACTTCTTTTCCCAGGTCGGGGAAGTTCTCTGCTATAATTTGTTCCAGGACTCCTTCAGCACCTTTCCCCCTCTCTTCCTCTTCTGGGATTCCTATGATACGGATATTGTTGCGCTTGACCATGTCGCTGAGCTCTGGAACTCTTCTTTCCTGTTCCTGGATCAGTTTGTCTCTTTTTTTGTCAGCTTCTTGTTTTTCTATAATGGTGTCTTCTAAATCACTTATTCTCCTTTCTGCCTCTTCAATCCGTGCATTGGAGGCCTCTAATTTATTATGTATCTCATTTATCGTATTTTTTAATCCTTCATGCCTATTTTTATTTTCCATTCTGTCTGTAGCCATAGTTTCTTTGATGTCCCCTATGCTTTTTTCAAGCCCAGCTATTAATTTTACCATTATTATTCTAAAATATTGTTCAGTTATGCTGCTGATATCTGTTTTGAGCAGTTCATTAGCTGTCATTTCTTCTTGGAGTTTCTTTGGAGGAGAGCTCTTTCGTTTTGTCATTTTAGTTAGCTTTCCGGCTCTTGTTGGTTTTAAAGACCCTTAATGCTCTCTGTATCTATGAGCGCTGCTGTATCCAAGAAGACTCTTTGACCGTCCAGGGCCTATCCTTTCAGAGAGTGTTTTTGAATGGTATCTCTTGGTCTCTCTTGTTGGGACCTTGGTTATTTTATTTTCCTATTCATAGTGATATTTGAGACTCTCCACCTTGTGTACTCTAGCTTGTTTCTTGAGGTAGCCATTAGAAGCCTTTCTCAGTCGAATCTGCATCCTTTCTCTCCCAATCTCTTGGGCGTGGTACGGTTTCCTATGGCTTCAGATCTTTTCCGTGTGATGCCTGGGCGCAAGTGCAGGTATGGAGCTCCCTACTTCTCCACCATTTTGCCCCCACTCTGAATTTATATCAATTTTGTCTTGCCCTATTGCCAGTTGATCATGGCAACATGTGTGTGAAAACTCTATAACATAGTCAATGCATTATACATCTAATGAAAATAAATGGGATGATTTTATCATTATGTTTCTTCAATGGTACTTCATTAAGAACCAAGTTGAGCCTGCTTTTATGTATGAACAAAGCAAAGTCACATCAGAAATTCTTTGGGTCCATAGGTGAGAGAAAAGCCAAATGGAGATGTTCAGAAAGTGGTTGGATAAAGAGAAACGTGCTGAATCCTTTTCAGAACTTCTCACAGAGGTGTAAGCAGCTTTCAGACTTTCTGAGATGGACATTGAGTAAATATCTTATAAAGGAATATTGATTATACAACTCAGGAAGGGTCTTTAGGAGAATAAGCTAAGATGATAAGAATCTAGGTTTTAATTTGATTAAACTATACTCAGCATTATGTATGTGTGTTTATCTTTCTTCATTTGTTTTCTTGCTATTACTTGTGATTCCATTTATTTTTTATATATTTGTCTGGGTTTCAGCTGTGGGTTATTCTGCTGCATGACCAATACATTTTTCAATATTCTTCTCTTGTTTTATTTATTATGAGTAAAATTAATTTAATGAAGTATTCAATCCATTTAATATGCATACAGGTTGTATTAGTGTAAGGTATGTTAGAGTGCTGGTTACCAGTTCAGATACTTGGAGATGAATTCCAATTTTGCATAAACTCGCTCTGTGATCCTAAATTAAAATTTCAGTTACATATATCTGTGCAACTACTCTCCTAAAATTTAGTGGATTAAAATAACAGGAATTTATTTCTCTTGCAGTTTTGTTGGTTATTTAAGCAGGGACCAGGAGGGCAATTCTTGTGTTACTGAGTTATTAGTTGTGGTGATTTATGTGGCTGCATTTAGCTAGTGATTGTGCTAGCTTGGAAAATCCAAAGTATCTCACTTATATTATCTTAGGTACAACTCTCCCCCCCACACACACAGTGTCTCACCAGTCAATACTCAGACTTAACTTATTATAACCAGTATAATGACTGGTTTCCCCATGAAGCACAAGGTAGAAAGTTCCAGAATTCTTAAAGTCCAAAACTCGACCTGGCACAGCATCACTTCTGCCAAAGTCTGTTGGTCAAAGTAAGTCTCAAGGCCAATCTATAAGCATAGATATTAGACATCACTTGACACATCTACAAAGAGAATTCTGGAAAGAATTAATCATTGCCATCTTTAGACACTCAATTTTTGTAAGCATGAGTCCCTTTACTTATAAATGGAGATGATAACTTCACTGAATTATGAGGACTAAGTAAAGTGAAATTTGAAGGCTTTATAGTAAAGAAAATCAACAGAACTAAAAGGCAGTCTACAGAATGGGAGAAGATATTTATAAATGACATCAGATAAAGGGTTGGTATCCAAAATCTATAAAGAATGTATCAAACTCAACACCTAAAAAACAAATAACCCAGTTAAGAAATGGGTAGAAGACATGAATAGATACTTTTCCAAAGATAATATCCAGATGGCTAACACACATGAAAATATGCTCAACATCACTCATCATCAGGGATAAACAAATTAAAATCATGATGAGATGTCACCTCACACCTGTCAGAATGGCTAAAATTAACAATTCAAGGGACAGCAGGTGTTGGTGAGAATGTGGAACCCTCTTACACTGTTGGTGGAAATATAAACTGGTGCAGCCACACTGGAAAACAGGATGGAGGTTTCTCAAAAAACAAAAATAGAACTACCCTATAATCCAACAATTGCACTGTTAGGTATTTACCAAAAGAATATAAAAATACAGATTTGAAGAGGAATATGTACCACAGTGGAATTTAAGAAGCAAAATAGATGAACATATGGGAAGGGGAGGAAAAAGAGGAAAAAAACAATCCACAAGAGACTTTGAAAGATAGAGAACAAACCGAATTGATGGAGGGAGGTGGGTGGAAGATGGGCTAGATGAGTAATGGGTATTAGGGAGGGTACTTGTTATGATGAGCTTTGGGGCTGTATGTAAGTGATTAATCACTGAATTCTACTCCTGATTTAAAAAAAAAGAACTCAATATGTGTAGTCATTTTTATTATTATCACCCAAAGCAATATACAGATTCAATGTAATATCTACCAAAATTCCCATGGATATTTTTATAGAAGCAGAAAAATCAATCCTAAAATTTATATGGAACCAAAAAAGATCCCCAATAGGTAAACAATTATGAGAAAGAAGAACAAAGTTGGAATCATTACACTCCCTGATTTCAAGGTGCATTAGAAAACTGTAGTTAAAGCAGTATGGTACCCGCATAAAAAGATACAAATAGATTAATGAAATGGAATTTAGAGCTTCCCAAAAACCCACACATATATAGTCAATTAATTTACCACAAAGTCCCCGAGAATAAATGTACAATAGAGACAAGACAGTCTCTTTATGAAATGGTTACTGAGAAACAGGCTGAGCTACAGGCAAAAAAATTAAAGCAAACCACTATTTTATCCCCTCCCACATACATACAAATTAATTCAAAATGAATTAAAGACATGCATTTAAGACAAGAAACCATAAAATTTCTTGTAGAAAACATGAGTGGTAAACTCCTTGATATCAGTCTTAGGGATGATTTTTTTTTCCAATTTAACTCCAAAAGCAAAAGCAATGCAAACAAAAATAAACTAAAAATATGCACAGGAGAGGAAACCATCAACAAAATAAAAAGCAACCTGTGAAATAGGAGAAAATATTTGTGAATCATATATCTGATAAGAGGTTAGTATCCAAAATTATATATAAGGAATTCACACAACTCAACAGTGGAAACACAATCTGATTAAAAAACAGGTAGAAGAATTCAATAAATAGTTTTCCAAATAAGATATACAAATAACCAACAAGTACTTGAAAAGGTGCTTACCATCACTAATCTTCAAGGAAATGCAAATCAAAACCACCATGAGATAATCTCATGCCTGTTAAAATGGCTATTATCAAAAAGACAGGAGATAACAAGTGCTGGTGAGTGTGTGGAGGGGGGAAAACCTTGTGCACTGATGGCAGTATAAACTGGTGCAGCTACTGTGACAAACAGTATGAAATTTCCTCAAAAAATTAAGAAAAGAATTACCTTATGATCCAGTAATTCCACTTCTGGGTATATATTCAAAGGAAATGAAAACAGGATCTGAAAGAGATATCTGTACTCCCATGTTTCCAACAGCATTACTCAAAATAGCCAAGATATGGAAACATCCTAAATGTCCATTAATGGATGAGTGGATAAAAAAGATGCATACACACATATACACACTCACGGAGGAATATTACTCAGCCATGAGAAAGAAGGAAATTTTGCCATTTATAAAAAACATGGGTGAACCCTAAGAGCATTACGCTAAGTAAAATAATCCAGAGGGTAAAATATACAGCATGTATCATTTATATGTAGAATCTTAAAAAAAAAGGTAAAACTCAAAACTCATAGAGACAGAGAGTAGAAAAGTGGTTTATAAGGGTTAAGAGATAAGGGAAATATGGAAAGCTTGGTAAAAAGGTACAAACTTTAAGCTATAAGACAAATAAGTCTGAGGATCTAAAGTAAAACATGGTGACTATAGTTGATAATATTGTATTTTATAATCAAAATATGCTAAGAGAGTAAAACTTATTTGTTCTCACCAAAATAAAAAGTAAATATGTAAAATGATTGATGTGATAATTAACTAATTGGGGAGGAATTCTTTTGCAATGTATACATATGTCAAACCACTATGATGTACACTTGAAATACCTTACAAGTTTAAATGTCAATCATACCTCAGTAAAGATGAAATACAAAAAAACTTTCTTAAAAATTAAAAATTAACACAAACATTCCATACTTTCTGAAAAAGAAACAATCATGCAGTAATAAATTATCAAAGAGCTCTTAACAATAAAGGGTAAGAATAGTAAAGCAAATGTACATCAGAGGAAAGACTGTTAGGGGAAAATTGGTTGAATAGGTGATGGGGATTAAGGAGTGCATTTGTTGTAATGAGCACCAGGTGATGTATGTCAAGTGTTGAATCACTATATTGTACACCTGAAAGTAATATTACACTGGGTTATAACTAACTGTAATTTAAATAAAAAATTAAAAAAACAATAACAACAAACATATATACAATTAATATATATAGTCAAAGGAATAAGTAGAGAAAAAAGCTGAAAATTCTAAAATAAAACAAAAAACAAATAAAAGTTAAATATGTTAGATAGTAAAAAGGCCATGGAATATAAACCAATGAATCAGATTTATGATTAGCAACTTTCCAGAAAGAGAAATCTGAGGAAAAATGTTTTCTTAAATCACCTTCCTGAGATGTAGGTTATGCTAATTGGTTTACATTTGAGTCATAAGAAGTTAGCTGAGCAGTGCCTGGATTGCTCAGTCTGTTGGGTGTCTGACTTGATCTAGGCCAGGTTCTGATCTCACGATTTGTAAGATGGAGCCCCACATGGGGCTCTGCGCTGACAGCACCAAGCCTGCTTGGAATTCTCTATCTGCCTCTCACCTGCCTGTTCTCTCTTTCTTCCTCAGAATAAATAAACTTAAAAAAAAAAAGTCAGCTGACACAAACAGCATAGCTTAGGAATAAAGACAAAGTATTTTATCCAAAGGAAAAAGAAGGAAATTAAAAATGGAAGGGGATGTCTGGTTTCCAGTGAGACATTGAAGAAGCTTGGCAGTTGTGAGTCTCATCCTTACAATATGTTATGAAGGAAACTGAAAAGCTGATAGCAATAATTCATCCTACATGTCAGAGAATTGAGGTGACAGAGCAAACCACCAAACCCCAATACTGGAGAAACAAACAGGTGGATGTAGAAAAGCCCAAAGAAGAAACCTCTGTGGGAACCAGTAACAGATAAGAAAACCTAAACTCTACATGAAGAACAGCGGGAGCCTCAGAGTCGACAAGTCTGAGAGAGAAGAATTCTAGGGGACCTAGTCATGGGATTGGAGATGCAAACCTTCGTGAGTTTTACCTCTTGGAACTCTACCATTTTCCAGTGGAGGGAGGAGACAAGGAACCATGAAATCTGTCCATAACATTGTTTTCTTCTTAACAAGGCATGCCCTCAGGAGAAAAGATTTTATCAGATTCTAACCTGCTGAGGATTAGGCTGATACCACAGCTTAATCTACCTGAGGGAAAGGAAATACCCAATAGGTTGTTACCACAGCTTAATCTACCTGGCGGAAAGGAAATACCCAATTCTAGCTCCCTCAGGCTTCCACAAAGCGTAGGAGAAATACCAAATTCCAGCTTCATCATGACTTTTTATTGCACTTAACAGGAAAAATCTGGGAAGCATTTGCAAAATTCCCGGCCCAAAGGTTTAGGCTCACCAAAGCACTGGACACCAAAGTACACAGGACTATAGAAGTCTTTCCACACTCACCACCACATCAATGGGTTTCTTGTATAATAACAGGGAATCAAATGGAAAGAACTGCACCTTTCATTCCTTATTGAAGAAGAGTTCACTGAGGAAACCAAAAGACAACAGACCTACCAATCTGCCTGCTATAAAGGTAGGCATGGCCTATATTTATAGGCACTGTCTTAACTATTTAGGAAAAGAAAGATTTACTTTCTAGAATTCAAGGCAAAGGTATTTTGTACACGCAGAGGCTAAAATAATGTTTTACCATATATTAGTTGATATTCTAAAATGTAGTATAAATTTTTTACCAACAATGTCAGATTTTTGGTATCTAGATGTATATATAAAAGAATTGTGGTACAAATGAAAAATTTTAAGAAATCCCTTCTGTATCATAAATCCTTAACTTATAGGATAAATCTTGATTTATAATGTTTGCTTTATTAGAAGTACAATTAGTATAAACTTTATTGAAACAATTGACTAAATACTTTTTTTTCAAGGAAGTATAGATATTGTTTGAAAGTAAGTGGTGTCTCAAAGTCATATCTCTCTACTTACCCCAATAGATTATTTTAGCTTATCTTCCAAATATTGTGTAGAGCTAACCATCACATATAAATGATGATAAAAGTTGCCAAGCCATTTAACACAGATCAATGTTTTTGGTTAAATCTGGTTTTAAAATTAACAGAAAGCCTTCCAGTTATTGAAACTATGTAATATTTATATGTGTATTCATTCAATGTTTTTTAAGTTTTGCCACTGTACCCAGCTTACTAACACAATTTTATTTTAGGCACTGAGCTAGCTTACCAACACAACTATGAGATAAATGTGAAGCTACATCAAAGTAACCAGTATATCAGAAAAGAAAGATAAAGTCAGTACTATAATTATGCATGGTTGGTTTTATAGATATATTAAAAAAAATTTTTTTTAATGTTTTATTTATTTCTAGG
The DNA here is from genome assembly GCA_017311185.1 of Proteles cristata cristata. Taxonomy (NCBI): domain Eukaryota; kingdom Metazoa; phylum Chordata; class Mammalia; order Carnivora; family Hyaenidae; genus Proteles; species Proteles cristata. Next base: position 20,636 of record JAESUZ010000432.1, on the reverse strand, counting down.
AGAGAAAGAGAGAGAGAGAGACAGCATGAGCAGGGGAGGGTCAGAGAGGGAGGGAGTCACAGACTGAAATAGGCTCCAGGCTCTGAGCTGGCAGTCAGCACTGAGCCCAACGTGGGGCTTGAACCCACGAACTGCGAGATCATGACCTAAGCGAAAGTCGGACGCTTAACTGACTAAGCCACCCAGGCGCCCCAGTTTTATAGATATATTTTAAAAGGTTTCTTTGGGTGCCTGGGTGACTCAGTTGGTTGAGCATTTGACTTTTGATTTAGGCTCAAGTCATGATCCCAGGGTTAGACTCAAGCTCCCCACTGGGCTCCATGCTGAGGACACGGCTTACTTAAGATTCTCTCTCTCTCTCCCTCTCCCTCTGGCCCTCTTTCACACTCATGCTCTATCTATAAAATGAAATGAAATGAAATAAAATGAAATAAGATGAAATAAAATAAGATAAAATAAAATAAATAAAATAAAAGATTTCTTCATTAAAGTATTAAGGACAAAGTATTTCCTGAAATGAATACATATCATATTTCATTAGCTAAATGAACTAAATATTCAAAACATTTTATATAAAATTGTTTTTGTAATCTATACCTCAAATGTCATTAGACTTGTTTAAATAGTCTCTCTCATTTCTAAAATATGTAAAGCTCCTTTCCAATAAAATAAAACCTGGAAAATTAATAACAAATATTAGCATGCAGTTTACTCTAACATAGCTTCCTTTGACTCCACAAATTTGTACTTCTGTGTAAGAGCACTCTCTGTTATACTACTCATAAAGTCATACCATTTACCAACTTATGAATTGCTTGCTAGTCCACAAATAATACATTACCTCATTATCTTTGACTTTAGAGCTGTAAAGTGTACAAAGTACTTCCAGTATAGTTAACTCAGGATATATTTATTACTGAAACAAAAATTTGTGGAACTCAGGTAACTGGGTTGCTCAGTCCATTAAGCATCTTGCTCAGGTTATGATCTCACAGTTCATGGGTTTGAACTGCATCAGGCTCTGTGCTGACAGCTCAGAGGCTGGAGCTTGCTTTGGATTCTGTATCTCATTCTCTCTTTCCCCTTCCCTTGCTTGTGCTCTGTCTCTCTCTGTCTCCCAAAAAATAAATAAACATTTAAAAAGTTTTTGAAAAAAAAAAGTGTGGAACTCAAAACATTATTCTTTTTTTTAATTGAGAGAGTAGGAAAACTTTTTCTGATGACATTTATTCTTGTCTCACTGAGAAATGCAAGAAAAGGTGCATTTTTAAAGTAGTTTTCTATCTCAGACAAATAAATAAATGCTTTTCATTAAAAAAAGTTTCCTAAAATATGCTGGAACATTCCTAATTGTTGGAATTTAGATGCCAATAAGTATTAAGTAGGAGTGGATTCTTATTTTAAAATACAAAGTATTTTCTCTTGTAGAATTGCAACAGGGAAATCTTCCTCAATACTAGTTTTCTGGTTTAACTAATAGTAGATTTGTCAGGCCTTTAAGCATGAGTAACTCATTTTTCTTTCTCCAAAACATATGCAGTATTCTTCAGATTTTAATTACAAGTAAATGTTAACATTAAACCTCTTACTGACCTGTCATGACCAAGTAAAAGAGCTAATACTAGTTGGTGACATTGAACATTATTGTTGAAAATTAGAATCCTTAATTTTACCACATAACATTGTCCAAATCTCACTACAGGGAAATTTACACACCACAACTAAAGGCCAGACTTCTCATGAAATATTTCAATATAGTAATGAAGTACTAAATTACCAAAAAGATACCAAAAGCAATCATATTATCAATGGGATGTTTTTAACAGTGGATAAAACCTGAAAACACAAGAAATATCAAATGTTGATGTGGATGTGGAGAAAAAGAAACCCTCATGCACTGATGGTGCGAATGCAAATGGGAGTAACCATTGTGGAAAATATGGAACTTTCTCAAATAATTAAAAATAGAATTACCATATGATCTAGTAATTCCACTACTGGCTATTTACCCCCCCCCCCAAATAAAAGAAAAGAAAACACTAATTAAAAATGATATATGTACCCCTATATTTATTAAAACATTATGTTGTTGGGAGCTGTTTCTGAGCTCATAGGTTTAGAAAGAACTCCCTATGAGGTTAAGGTGAGTTGCATGGACTCTTATGGATCAGATGGTGACTGATATCCACCCCCACCCAATTGTTTCTGCTTGGAGCATCAACCCCCAAGGCATCTTTGTTGATCAGTATTTGGAGTGACTTATTCTGGCCTTGAATATGCTGATTGCACCCTGGAAGGAACCTATTGTAGAAACTTCTTTTGTGATTATGGGAGCAAACATTGTGTTTCCTGAAAGACCTGTTTTTCTTAATACTTCCCCTTAAAAAACAAACTATTGACCCCTCCTCACAAATAACTAACTTCACCCTTTTGATGCTAAAAACATTGTCTTGTATGCTAAACATAGCTTCCTTCCCCATAGGATAAGCATCGAAATCACCTACCTCAATCATTATTGATAAAGGTTATGCATGAGTCTTCTATAAATCTATGTTCTGGGAAATTCTAACATATCAAAGAAATTTGTCATCAGAAATCATTGTCTAAGGCAAATGCCACTTCTGTACCATCTCCCAAACACTTAATTATAAAATAAAGTTGAGCCCCAGTCAGAGCAGAGATGCCTGCCTGGTGACCAGAAAGATTCCTGTGGCTCTCTCATCCTTACCTCGCTGACACCATCCATCCTTCAGGGAACTCTGGGCCCAACTGGAGCCGGCCTTCAGCATTATGTACAATAACCCATACATGAAAGCAACCCAAGTGTCCACCCAGAGATAAATGGATAAAAAAGATGTGGTACACACACACACACACACACACACACACACACACACACACGCACACATAGAGAGAGAGAGAAAGAAAGAGAGAGAGAGAGAAAAATTGAGAGAGAGAGAGAGAGAGACTGGACTACTACTTAACCTAAAAAAATAATGAGGTCTTGCTATTTGCATCAACCTAGATAGACCTTGTGGGTTTAATGCTAAGTGAAATAAGTCAGTCAGAGAAAAACAAATATCATGTATTCTGCTTTTATGTGGAATTTAAGAAATGATAACAATAAACAAAGAAAAAAAGGAGAGACAAATGAAAAAACAGACTCTTAAATACTGAGAACAAATGTATGGTTGCCAGAGAGGATGGGGAGGGGTAAGGGTGAAATATATAAAGAGGATTAAAAGTACACTTATCATCATGAGCAAGAAGTAATGTATAGAATTGTTGAATATACCTGAAACTAATACAACACTGCAAGCTAATTACACTTCATTAAAAAAAATGGGGCGCCTGGGTGGCTTAGTCGGTTAAGCGTCCGACTTTCGCTTGGGTCATGATCTCGCGGTTCGTGGGTTCGAGCCCCGCGTCGGGCTCTGTGCTGACTGCCAGCTCGGAGCCTGGACCCTGTTTCAGTCTGTGACCCCCTCTCTCTCTGACCCTCCCCTGCTCACGCTGTCTCTCTCTCTCTCTCCTAGAAATAAAAAAATAAATAAATAAATAAATAAAAAAATAAAAAAAATAACGTGATCAGAACACTAACATTAACCTACATTAGGTAACATCAAAAAAAAACAACAACAAAAAACAAACCTTTGTTATAGTAAAATGTCCAATATGTAATGTAAAAAAATTCTTCTTATATACTAGGTTTGAGTTCAATTTCAGCGTTTTAAGTGGCAATGTAAGTGATTTTTTAGACTAGCTTGTGCTGGAGGCATTCATCTGGGCAATGAAGAAGTTCAGAATATACCACCCCAAAATATGCCATTTTGTCATATTCAATTGAAGAGATTTGAGAAATGGAAGATGGAGGAAGGGCTTTCTGGCATTTCTAGGCAAATGTAGGTCACAAAATTTCTCATGAGAGGGGTGCCATTTCTGTACCAGGAAGAGGAAAACATACTTATCACCAGAGACTGAGAGATGGTGCTGAAATGGACCAGTAGAAGCAAATTTACTAAAGTAATCCTTATTTCCTTTAGTTTCCCCTATATATTTCCAAGTCACTGTCCCTTAATTTATTCCCCCTAGCCCAAGTAGAACCCAGTGATTCATCACTTACATTTAACACCCAGTGCTCTTCCCATTAAGTGCCCTTGTTAATGCCCATTACCCATTTAGTCCATCCCCTTTCCCACCTCCCCTTCAGCAACCCTCTGTTCTCTGTATTTAAAAGTATCTTGGGGTACCTGGGTGGCTTAGTCGGTTAAGTGTCCGACTTTCGCTTAGGTCATGATCTCAGGGTTCGTTGGTTCGAGCCCCTCATCGGGCTCTGTGCTGACTGCCAGCTCAGAGCCTGGAGCCTGTTTCAGTCTGTGACTCGCTCTCTCTCTGACCCTCCCCGCCCCCGCTCACGCTGCCTCTCTTTCCTAGAAATAAATAAAATATTTTAAAAAAATAAATAAAAGTCTCTTATGGTTTGCTTTCCTCTCCATTTTAATCTAATTTTCCTTCCCTTTCCCTATGTTCATCTGTTGCATTTCTTAAATTCCACATATGAGTGAAATCATATGATATCTTTCTCTCTCTGACTGACTTATTTCACTTAGCACGATATACTCTGTCTAGTTCCATCCATGTTGTTGCAGGTGGCAAGATTTCTTTTTATTTTTTAATCACCAAGTAATATTCTATTGTATATTTATACTCTCCACCTTCTTTATCCATTCATCAGTTGATGAATATTTGGGCTCTTCCATACTTTGGCTATTGCTGATAGCGCTGCTATAAACATTGGAGTTTATGTGCCCCTTTGAATCAGCAATTTTGTATCTTTTGGATAAATACTTGGTGGTGCAATTGTTGTGTAGTTCTATTTTTAATTTTTCTGAGGAACGTCCATACTGTTTCCCAGAGTAGCTGCACCAGTTTGCAGTCTCACCAACAGTGCAAAAATGCATCCCTGACAACATTTGTTTCCTGAGTAGTCAAATTAATAGTTTTAAAGAGGGAATTTTTTTACCTCTACGCATGATTTTTCTCATACAGAAAAGTAGAACATTAGGTCTTAGAAATACAGAGAGAGAATTGTTGAATCACTATGTTGTACACCCAAAACTAATATAACACTGTATGTTAACTAACTGGAATTAAAATACAAACTTAAAAAAAAAAGACAGATGAAACAAACCAGAAAGGGTGCTTCAAGATGGTGATGTAAGAGGGTTCTGAACTGATCTCTTTCCATGAACACACCAAATCTGCAGATACATATAAAAAAATTCCCTCTGAAAAAGACCAGAAAACTAGCTGAATTTCTTCTTCACATCAAATGAGAAAAGGGCCACAGTAAGGTGGGTAAAGGAGGCTGACACAGAGTACTCGCTAATAATCCCACCCTTGGTGTGGTGACCCATGATCCGTAAGACTTCCCTTAGCCCCTGTCTCACCTCTCTTGACTTTCATGGGGTCTTGAGTAATCCTCTCTGCCAGCCTTGGCTTTACTGGACAAGGTTGAGAGCTGAGCTCAAAATGTCTTAGTGATATAGGCCTACCTCAAGAAACAAGAAAAATCCCAAATAAACAATCTAACTTCACATCTCAAAAAAGTAGAAAAGGAACAAGCAAATCCCAAAGTTAGTAAAAGGAATGAAATAACATATGAGTGGAAAAATATAAAATAGCGACTAAAAAGACAATAGAAAAAATTAATAAAAATTTCAAAACTGGTGTTTTGAAAAGATAAAATAAAGGGACAAACTTCTAGGTAGACTCAAGATGACAAGAAAAAAGTGAGAGCTCAAATAAATAGAATCAAAAATAAAGAGAAGACATTACATTGGATACCACAGAAATACAAAGTATCATGAGACCACTATAAATATGTATATACCAATAAATTTGACAACTAGAAGAAATGGATAAACCCCTGGAAACAGACAACATTTTAAGACAGAATCATTAATAGAAATTCTGAATAGACAGATTACTAGGAAAAAAAATTGACCCATGTATCAAAAAACCTCCCAACAAAATTCCAGAACCAGACATCTTCTCCAGGGAATTCTGGATGAATAGATAAAGAAGATGTGATATGCATGATGGAATACTACTCAGCCATAAAAAAAATCATGGCCTTTTGCTATTTGGGACAATATGGATGGACCTAGTGAGCATAATATTAAGTGAAATAAGCCAAAGAAAGACAAATACTCTATGATTTCACTATATGTGGAATCTAAAAAGAAAACAAACCGATGTCACAGAGAATACATTGGTGTTTGCCAGAGCGGAGGGGTATTAGGGGGTGAGTAAAATGGATGGAGGTCAAAACGACAAATTCCCAGGAATAAAATACATAAATCCTGGGGATATAATGTACAGCATAGTGACCATAGTTAAGAATACAGTATTTGAAATTTGATAGGAGAGTCTTAAAAAATTTCATCATAAGAAAAAAATTATTTATTATTTGTACTGACAGATGGTAACTAGACTTATTGTGGTGATCAGTTAACAAATGTACAATTATTATGGTGTATACCTGAAAATAATATAAGGTTATATGTCAGTTATACCTCAAGTTTTGGAAAAAAGAACATAAGAGACCATGAGATCAAAGTCTTTATCACATAGATGAAAAAGTTAAGCTGGTGATGGGTAAGTAGTCACATAATAACTCAGAAAGCTACTGATTCCTGGGTTTGTATCACCTCAATGGTGTTAAAATTTCACATCTGAGAACCCTAAAAAATGCTCCTGCAGATCCTCAGGATCTGTGATTCTTAGTGATTCTTAACCCCTTCGCATAATCAATCCATAAGTATCTCTCTCCCCCTCCTAAGAGCAATGGCGCACCATAGTCATACGAGTGACTAACTTGAAATTGCGAACAATGGTTGTTTTTCAGGTTGGTGACCAGAAACACTTATCCAAGTCCCCTCACTGTGAGAACAGTTAACTTCTAGGAGCTGATTATTAAAGAATCAGATAAGGAAGTCTGTAATTACAGATTAATTCCTTAAGACTCTAAAGTGTATCCCTTGGAATCCTGCGTGCAGCACTGAATTTTGAGATTGTTATGCTCTCTCCCCTGTTACATTACTTTTACTGCATTTGTTGGTAAAACCCCATTGCTGCTTAGAAGTTATAGGGACACAGTCACTGATTTCTGTTCCAATTTCCTTGGACCAACATTTGGGGACACACATTATTTTCCATAAATGTTTGTTTTCGTACATTTAAAAGACTGTTTCATATACGTGTTCCCATAGGTGTGTGTGTGTGTGTGTGTGTGTGTGTGTGTTTAATTTTAATTTTAATTCCATGTGTAAATAAGTAAAAGAAATGTAAGAATAGTATTTGGAAGTGAATCACAAAATTTGTTTAGAACATTATAAAGTTAATTAAATATAAAGTAGTATAAATCCTACTGCTCTTTAAATGTTCTCTATTTAAAACTTTTCCAGCTTCTCAAGGTATAATTAATGATTTAAATTAATTCACAACTGTTATAACATCATTTTATTGTATTATTCTATCTTGGACTGCAAATTAATCATAACATTCTAAGGGCTATTTTCCTCAAGTATAATTATGTAGAGTCAAAAATGATCTTTACCAATGTGTATTAAGTGACAGTTGTAGCAATTTGTGAGATAATACCCACAATTATTTTTAGTATTTTTAGAGTAAACCTCCAAAGATTTAGTTTATCATTAGGGAAGTAGAGACAAAATTATAATGTTGTTCTGTCATTTCATTCTCTATGTGGTATCACATACGTACATTATGCTTACACTTCTCCATCTAAAAACACTTTTCATAGAAAATGTGTGAGTGTTTTAGATCTTTTACTTGTCATTGTTTTCATATATTATTCTTGCTTATATAAGATTTGATTCCATCAAATATATATATTTTCCACAAGGCCTTAAGAAAAAATGAAGGCCAAGAGGCACCTGGGTGTCTCAGTTGGAAAAGTGTCCAACTCTTGATTTGGGCTCATGTCAAAATCTCATGGTTCCTGGAATACAGCCCTGCCTCGGGCTTTGCCCTGACAGCATGGAGCCTGCTTGGGATTCTCTTTCTCCCCTCTCTCTCTCTGCTCCTCCCCCATTTTTGTGCACATAGTCTGTCTTATCAAAATAAATAAATAAACATTAAAAAGAAGAAAAACAAAAATATCTTAAACATATTAAGCCAGTCCTGGTTGATGAAACTCAAACTTGGATAAATTGTATTACTTGTAAAATATAACTGCATAAATTCCAATTTCTCAGTAAAATTCCCTGTTTTGTCTTCAACAGAAATTGTATCTAGCCAGTGTAATTGAGCTGCAATTGTCAAATTCATCTAGATTATTTTTTCAATGTATCATAAAAACTATCATTAGCACAAAATTCATCTAGATATTAATATGATCTAGTAATTGACTTTTTGAAATTTTGCACAGATTTAGTATTTAGCTTGAGAATTAATATTAGACTATTTATTTAAAGTTCAACATATACATTTACACAGGTATTATATAATAACAATCTGCATAATGATGAGCTGATTAATATTATATTGATAATGCAAAACCTCTTATAAATATTACACTTAATCTCATGAGGTTTTATAAATTTAATCTTATCAACCCATTTACTTGGCAAGTACATACTGAGATATTAGTCTATGTTCCAAATTATGATGTTTTTTATTTCTTGTATAACAATATATACATACATATATAGTAAGTATTTTTTAGAAAAATAAAGGGATAATACCTTAAAAAATCTTATTTCTGTTGGGGCTTGAGTTTAGAGGGATAAAACTGTGGATTAAAATAAAGATTACAACATAAACTGAAAGCATTTGCCATGTCCTAAAATATTACATTACAAAATCCTTGCTTTAGATTCCTTTTTATTTATTGAATTCCTGTTATTTACATTAGCCTCAGGAAATCAATAATTTTGCATTATAATGCTGTGAAAAGAAAGCACTGCTCTTTGAGCTTTCAATTTAAGACACAGGAAAGCCCCATTCATTGACCAAAAAGAAAAGAGCTGAATACCCAGTTTTATTTGGCTATTATCCCACCACTGACTTTTGAGAGTATATACTTTTAAGTATATACTTAACACATGAAAACAGCATGCTTCTATGTTCTAACTGAGTCACATTCCACTTGAGGAGTTTTCTAATAATACTTAAATTGGTGCAGATTTAGTCACAGTAAAGGCTCAGAAGCAGGGCTGTCCACATCTCTAGAGAGAAAGCAGTATTTTCCTGTACCTCTGCCAAATATCAACTCTGGGGAAGAAGTGACGGACCAAGGTAGGAAGAATAACAGAACAGGGCTTCAGATATTTTTGATAATTGTGAAGAATTTAAAAAAAACTTTAATCTTTCTTTAGAATTAGAAGTGTTTTCTTCTTTATATTTATAATATAGTTCTTTTCTTTAAAAAAATTTTTTAAAAAAATGTTTTTATTTATTTCTAGGAGAGAGAGAGACAGAGAGACAGCGTGGGCAGGGGAGGGTCAGAGAAGGAGGGAGTCACAGACTGAAATAGGCTCCAGGCTCTGAGCTGGCAGTCAGCACAGAGCCCGACGCGGGGCTCGAACCCACGAACCGTGAGATCATGACCTAAGCGAAAGTCGGACTCTTAACCGACTAAGCTACCTAGGCGCCCCTAATATAGTTCTTTTCTATAAATTATAAAGAATACTGGTTCTATCACCACTAATCATCATTATAATAAATTTTGGTTTGAAATATTTTACATGGTGCTTATAGAATAAAATCTAACAAATCATATACAAGATCTATAGGAGGAGAACTACAAATCTGTGATAAAAGAAATCAAAAGCATTAAATAAATGGAGAAGTATTCTATGTATATATGGATAGAAAGATTATAATTTCGAGATACCAATTCTTCCAGTTTGACCTATGGATTCGATGCATTCTAAATAAAAATCCCAGCAAGTTATTGAATGGACATCAACAAACTGATTCTGAAGTTGAAAACCAAAAGACCTAGAATAACCAACACGATACTGAAGAACAGCCAGGAGACTTCTACTGGCCAACCTCAAGACCTACCACAAAGCTGTAGTAATCAAGACAGTGTGGTATTGGCAAAAGAATACACAAGTAAATTACTGGAACAGAACAGAGAGCCTAGAAATAGACCTACATCAATGTTATCACCTAATCTTGGATAAAAGAGCATTGGCTACATAATGGAGAAACGATTTAGTGATCTGAGACCTTTCTGCTATTTTAATATGGATAATAGCTATAATTTTTCCTGTGAACATTGCTTAACCCATACCCCACAAGTTATGATATTTTTAAAAAGAGTCATCTCAAAACACTTTTTATTTCATTTTGTGATTAAAATACTTTGGTTATTAGCAATTTTTATTAACAGATATGTTAATTTCACATATTTAAAAAAATTTAATCCCATTCTATCAGAGAGAATAATGTGTATGATTTCAATATTAAATCTGTTAAGACTTATTTTATGAAATAAAATGTGGTAACTGGAGAATGTTTTATGCGCACTTGAAACGTGTGTATTTTGCTGTGGTTTGTTGGGACCATCTATAGATGTTTGTTTGGTCAACACACAAATAGTGCTGCTAAAGTTTTTTTATTTCCCATGAATCTTTTGCCTAGTCATTTTATTTATTATGTGAAGTATTAAGTATTAAGTGAAGTATTAGAAATTTCGCGTGGTATCATCTATTTCTCCCTTCAGTTCTATCTGTTTTGCATCACTAATTAAAGGACTCTATTCTTGGTGCATATTTTTAATGATTACATTTTCCTGATTGACTCTTATCATTATGAAAATACTGCATTCTATTTATTTGTTTCTAATCTACATTTAGTGATAGCAATAAATATACATCAGCTTTATGATGTTTGTTGTTTGCCTCATATATCTTTTCCATTCTTTCACTTTCAGCCTACTTATATCTTTAATATAAAGTGTGTCTTCTACGGTTGTCATATTTTTCTTTAACTAGACTGTCAATCTCTGCTTTTTCACTGGGTTAAATATTCATATTTAATGTTATTATTAATGTAATTGGATACACATGCTATTTTGTTTTCTGCTTATTTGTCTTCTATATGTAACTTTTTGGTTTCTCTGTTTACTCTTTTTTTTAATTTAGTGGTTATTTTTAATGTAATTTTTTACTTCATATACTGATTTTTAATTATATTTTTAATTATTGGTCATTCTTAGAGGTTAAAATATATATCCTTAACCTACTGAAATTCACTTAAGGTTTATATTAACCTAATTTGAATGACACATTTCACTTCTATATAGCTTCATTGCTTATCTTTATTTTTCTTTTTATTACTGTTATCCATATTATCTATGTACTGGTTACTATAAAATGTGTTACTGTAATCATTGCTTTATATAAGCACTACATATGTTTGCATTTAAAAATATTTATTTGTTTATGAGAGAGAGCATGTGCACAAGTGAGTGAGCAGGGGAGTGACAGGGAAAGGGAGAGCCAGCATCCCAAGGAGGCTCTACGCTATCAGGGCAGAGCCCACATAGAGACTGAACCTCACTAAACGTGAGATCAGAGCCTGAGCCAAAGTCAAGTCAGATACTTAACTCACTGAGCTACCCAGGCAACCCTCTGCATTTTTGAAAAGCTGAGAGAAAAAAGATCAAATATGTATTTGTTAGATATTTGTACCAAATATGTGTTTGCTGTTTCCATTTACCATTTTTTGTGTGTTCCTATGGATTCCAGTTGCTTTTTGTAGTCATTTCATTGCTTAAATACAACTTTGTTCCAATCCACCTACTTTACACTACTTTTCAGATATATTACTTTTCTGTATATTATAGACACGATACAATTATATATGCATTATCAGTTAAGAAAAGGAAGAAATACATAATTATACTGTATTTTGTAATATCCTACATGTTAAATTTACCAGTGATCTTTGTTTATTGTGCGTATTTGAAATACTGTCTGTATTTTTTTGTTTTGTTTTGTTTTGTTTTGTTTCTTAGACTCCACATAAAAATGAAATAATATGGTATTTTTCTTTATCTATCCCACTTGTTTCACTTAACCTAATCCCTTATTGGTCCACCCATGTTGTTGCAAATAGCAAGAGTTCATTCTTTTTTACAACTGAGTAATATTCCATCAATATATATGCCACTAAACTCTTAGAAGAAAATGGACAGTGATCTTTTTGACATCAGCTGTGGCAATATTTTTCAAGATATGTCTCCCTGGGCAACAGAAAAAGAAGCAAAATAAACTTTTGGAACTACTCCAAAATTAAAAGCTTTGGCACAGTGAAGGAAACAATCAACAAAATGATAACACAGACTACTGAATGAGAGGAAATATTTGCAAGTGATATATCTGATAAGGGATTAATATCCAAAATATACAAATAACTTACATGACTCAACACAAAATAGACAAATAATTCATTTAAAAAATGGGCAGAAGACCTGAATAGATGTTTTTTCAAAAACACAAAAAGCAAGTAAACAAAAAACCCAAACATATAGATAGCCAATAGATACATGAAAACATGTACAACATAATCAGTCATCAGGGAAATACAAATGAAAACCACACCGGTATGTCAATATCATCTTACACCTGTCAGAACGGCTAGAATCAAAAAGACAAAAAATAACAAGTGTTGGGGAGGATGTGGAGAAAAATGTAACCGTTATACCCTGTTGGTGGGAATCCATTTGATGCAATCACCTTTACTTTTGAAATATAACTTTAAAACATATAATATTCTTGGTTTGATTTTTCCTTCAGTGCTTTAAATATATCATCCCAGTACCTTTTTGCTCTACTGTTTCTGTTTAGAAGAAAAAGTTAATCTTATTCAGCTTCCTTTGTATATGAAAAATCATTTTGCTGTTGTTTTATCTTTTTTTTGGTCTTTGTCTTTCAACATTTTGACTATAATATATCTAAGTGTGGATACCTGTTCATTCCATTTGTAATTCCTTGAGTTTCATGAGTGTGTAGCTTTAAGTCTTCATTTTAAATTTGGAAATTTTCAGACATTATATCTCTGAGTATTTTTTTCTACTTTCTCTCCTCTCCGTCTGGTACTTCCATATGTGTTTGATAATGTAGTTAATGATGTCCACAGTTCTCTGAGTCTTCGTTTTATTTTTTTGCATTTTGTCTTTGTCATCAAATTGACTAATATTTACTAATCTTTCTCAGAGTGTGTCCATTCTTATTCCAGTTAGTTCAAATCTACTGATGAGCTCTTGTGAATTTTTCAGTTTGGTTTATGTACTTTTTAACTCCAGATTTTCCACTTGAAAAAACAAATATAAAAAAATAATTTATATCTCTTTAGTGATATTCTTTATTTGATGAGAAACTATCCTCTTTTTCAGCAATTCTTTAAACACAACATTGTTTAGTTTTTTGAACATTTATAATGACTGTATTGAACATTTTGTAACAAATGAAATATTTGTCTGCTGAGACCTTGAAACCTGTCTGGGCCCCCTCGAAGTCAGGCTCTGTTGCATGCTTTTCCTCCCCCCAAATGCCCTACTCCAGTGTATGGGGGATGTCTCACTGTGTGTGTGCACGTGTGTGTGCACGTGTGTGTATACGTATATGTGTTTTTAATTTTTACTCATATTTTCCTTTTTTTGGTGTTGAAAATGAGACATTTTAGAACATATAACGTCTAATAATCCCCCTCACCCACATAACCTGGGTCTTTGTACTCTCATTTGCTTGTGTATCTTTTAGTATGTGGCTGAACTATCTCAATGTAGCCTATTTTACCCCAGTCATGCTGCCTCTAATGTCATTACACAAAACTTTTAGCGATATTTGTTACTTTTTTGGTTTTTTTTTTTGTCCTTTTACTTCATTTTTTGGTCTTCCTTTCTTTTCTTGCCTTCTCTGGTTTTAAGAACAGTTTATATACTTCCATTTTCCCCCCTTTCCTCAGCACATCACATACTTATATTTTTAGTTGTTTAGTAATTGCTCTTTCCTATTCCAAGTCCACTTTCAAATATCACCACACCACTTCACAGATAGTTCAAGTCCCTTATGACAAAGTATTCCCAGTCTCTCGCTCACATCCCTTCTAACACTGTGGTCATTCATTTATCCACTTATATATAAATGACTACATACATTTATATATGTATATATAAATATAAATCCATATATATTCACTTATTACTTACTTATTTACTCACTTATATATATATATATATATATATATATGAGTATAATTACTATGCATATTTTTGCTGTTGTCATTTTGAATAAACTTTTAACATAAGATTTCATTCTATCTTCATGTATTCCTACTCCACAGCTCTTTTTTTTTAATATAGATCCAAGTTTCTGACATATATCATTTTTCTTCTTTCTGAAGAACTTTAAACATTTCATGCAAAGTGGGTATGCTAGTAACAAATCCCCTCAAGTTTTATTTGAGAAAGTTTTTATTTATTCTAAACTTAGAAGGAACATTTTACTGAATACAGCATTGCAAGTTGTTTTTTTTAAATTTCAATACATTTAATATTTCACTCTACTCTCTTGTTTGTGTGGTTTTTGAAGATTGATGAACTCCTTATACTTGCTTCTTATAAATTGCTTTCTATAAATAGTTTCTCTGAGTTCTTTCAAGATGTTTACACTTCCTTGAAGATTTTTAAAAGTTTCCTGCAGTTTTAATATAATATGCTAAGGTGTACATTTTTCTGATTTGTATTTATCTTGCTGGTGCTCTCCCAGATTCTGGATCCATCGTTTGGTATCAATTATTATTATTCTGTTATTGCCTCAAATATTTCCTCTGTAGATTTTCTCATCATCGTTTTGTATTCTAGTTACACGCGAGACCCATTTATTGTCTCACAATTTTCAAATATTCTCTTTCTTTTCATTCTTTAAAAGTTTTTTTTTTTTGCGTTTCAGTTTTGAGAGTGTTTGTTACTATTTCCTCAATCCTACCAATTTCATTAGTTGGTCCAGTGTATTGATGAGCCTGTCCAAGGCACTCCTCATTTCAGAAACAGAGTTTTTGATTTCTAGGATTTTCTCTTGATTCTTAAAATCCCCACTTCCCTGCTTACATTACCCATCTGTTCTTGCATTTTGTCCACTTTTTCATGTCAATCATAGTTGTTTCAAATTCCAACTCTGATATTTCTAACTTTCCTACCATATCTGAGTCTGGATCTGATGTGTGCTCTGTTACTTTAACTTCTGTGTGGGTTTTATTTTCTCCTTATAAGTATGTCTTATACTTTTCTGTTAAAAGCCATACATGATATTCTGAGTAAAAAGTAACTGAGATAAAAAGGACTTAAGTGTGATTTTTGTTTATCTCACTATGAATTAAGCTGTGTTTAATGTTTGCTGAAACTGTAGATGTCAGAAGCTAAAATTTACTCGTATCTTTCCTCATTTAGTTTGGCTTTCCCTAGAGTATTCTTCAATATGTCTGACATGTACCATTCTTTCAGTTGTATATCTTGGTTAGAATGTTGGAACCCTAAAGATGTGGGGGTAAAGTTTGGAGATTGGTGGTGGGGAAGCTTTCTATAGTCCTATAATTCTGACTTAGTGCTTTAATGAGACTGTACTGTTTTCTTTCTTCAACTAAGATGGCTACAATAAGTATTTTACTTAATACTACATTTGGGTATTTTCTTTCCCCAGGTCAATTAGGCTCTGATAAAACGGTTTCTCTTGAAAGAAGGCAAGAACAGAAAGCCCTGGGTCAGAATGGTTTCTTTTCTCTTCTCCCTTCCAGAAGAAGATGATTTTCTTTGAGTTTCACTGTGAGAACCTGGTAGGGCTGTTTGAGGTACATGCACAGTTTTGTGCTTGAATTTTAGTATATGATCCCTTTAAAGTAAATGCTTGTATACAGTGAAGTAAATGTCATAGATTTGTTTTTTCAAATAAATATTCTGATGCTGCAGCACAATCTATTAAAAACAGGTTCTGTGCCCCTTTGAATTACCTGGCACCTTTATCAAATATTATTTGGCCATATATGTAAGTATCAATTTTGGATTGTCTGTTGTCTTCCACTGAGCAGCGAATTTATCCTTGTAACCAAACCATCTTGATTGTTGTAGTTTTACAGAAAGTCTTGAAATCAAGTAGTGTAAATCCTCCAACACGTTTTTACTCTTTCAAATTTATTTTGGTATTCTACATCTTCCATATTCATATAAATTTTACACTCAGCTGTTCATTTCTACAAAAGCACTTGGGATTTTTATTTTTATTGGAATTACATAGTATCTGTAGACTAATCTATAGACTAATATGTAGATAGTTTGTATCTTTGCCGATAGTGAATTGACATTTCATGACCATGTCATATCTTTTTAAGTTTTATTTATTTATAATGACAAAAAGAGAGTATAGGAGGGGAAAAGAGAGAGAGGGAGGGAGAGAGAGTCCCAAGCAGTTTCTGCACTGTCAGTGCAGAGACTAATGCACGAACCTTGAGATCATGATGTGAGCTGAAACCAAAAAATTGACCTCTTAACCTGCTGAGCCACCCAGGAACCCCCTACTAGCATGTCATATTTCTTGTTTTATATGCAAGATTGAATTTCTCTGGAATGTTCTGTAGTTTTTAGCTTAACATTTTTTGATTCATCATTAAATTCAACTATTTCATGTTTTATAATTCTATTATACACAGTACTTTTCAAACGAGTTTCTGAATTTTTTTAAATTTTTAAATTTATTTTTGAGAGACAGAGAGAGACTGTGCAAGCAGGGGAGGGTCAGAGAGAGAGGGAGACAGCATGAGAAGGGGAGGGTCAGAGAGAGAGGAAGATATAGAATCTGAAACAGGCTCCAGGCTCTGAGCTGGCTGTCAGCACAGAGCCGAACGCGGGGCTGGAACCCACGAACCGTGAGATCATGACCTGAGCCAAAGTCGAACACTTAACCGACTGAACCACCCAGGCGCCCTTGGACCTCTGAATATTTGTAGCTTTTAAGTAGAAATACAACTGATTTCTGCATAAAAATCTTGTGTTGCTGAACTCTTTCATTTTCCCTAGAAACATTTCTATAGAATGTCTGAGATATTCTGGATACATAATAACATTATCTACAAGTAAAGGCACATTTACCTTTTTCTTTAATCTGTATATATTTTCTTTCTTTTTACAAAAAAACCTTTTTTTTTAACATTTACTTATTTTTGACAGAGCGTAAGCAGGGGAGTGGCAGAGAGGGAGTGAGACAGAATGTGAGGCAGGCTCCAGTCTCTGAGCTGTCAGCACAGAGCCTAACGCGGGGCTGGAACCGGGAGATCATGACCTGAGCTGAAGTCGGCTGCTTAACCAACTGGGCCACCCAGGCATCCCCATGTTTTCTTTCTTTTATTGCCCCTTTGCTGGCTATGCCCTCCAGCACAGGTGTTAAGCATAATTACTGAGAACCAAATTCTTTATCTGCCCTTTCTTAGTGGGACAGCATTCACCTTTCACCAGCAAGTATCACGTTTGTTATAGACTTTTTTTTTTTAATGTTTTATTTATTTCTAGGAGAGAGAGAGAGACAGCGTGAGCAGGGGAGGGTCAGAGAGAGAGGGAGTCACAGACTATGAAACAGGCTTCAGTCTCTGAGCTGGCAGTCAGCACAGAACCTGACACAGGGCTCGAACCCACGAACCGCGAGATCATGACCTAAGCGAAAGTCGGACGCTCAACCGACTAAGCCACCCAGGCGCCCCTGTTATAGACTCTTTATATATGCCCGTTACTAGATTGAGGAAGTTCCATTCTATGTTTTAGTTTCCTGAGGGTTTAATCATGAATGGCTGTTGAATTTTACCAAGTGATTTTTATGCACCTGTTGACATAATCAATTTTTTTCTTTCATTCTGTTAATATAGTAAATTATATTCATGATTCTTGACTTGTTAAACCAAATTTGCATTTCTAAAATAAACCTCAAATGGTCATGGTATGTTATCTTCTAACACAGAACTAGATTCAAGTTGCCAAATTTTGGTTACTAGGTTTTACACTTAAATTTATAAGAAATATTTTTAATTTGAGAAATAATCTGAAATGTGTTTTTATTGCTTAAAATTATAAATGTTCTCTTATTAATCATTTAATTTATATGTCATTTTTATATTTTTCCTTAATTTCTGATATTCATAATTGCCTACGGTCTAGACAGAAGGTTTGTTTCTTACCGAAAAAAAAAAAAAAAAACATAAAGAACAACAAAACAAAACAAAACAAAATAAAACCAGCCTTAGGTATCATTGAATTTTTCCTTCTTTCTTTCTTTCCTTTTTAAAAAATGTTTATTTATTTTTGAGAGAGACAGAGACAGAGTGTGAGCGGAGAAGGGGCAGAGAGAGAGGGAGACACAGAATCCAAAGCAGGCTCCAAGCTGCCAACACAGAGCCCGTTGCAGGGCTCAGACCCACAAACCATGAGACCATGACCTGAGTCAAAGTCAGTTGCTTAACTGACTGAACCACCCAGGCACCCCAATCATTCTTCTTTCCATTTTTTATTTTCTTTTATAATAATTTCTAGCCTTATTTTTATTGTTTTCTCTGCACACTTTAATTTGTTCCTCTTTGGGTAAGCTTTGTTAAATAACAAAAATTCAACCAAATGAATTGTAAAGATCCAATTGGCCTTATTAATCAACTCATGAACCAGGCAGCATCCTGTATAGCAAGTAGAGGGGAGCTACAGAAAGGATGGTAGAAAGAGAGTAGAAAAAAGGAAATTATTTGTAAAGAATCCATTGTTTTAGGTAAGGTTGCATTCCCAAGGGGGAACACAAGGGAGTCTATCAGCAAATTTTCTAGTGATGACCAGGAAATTCCTATGTTCAGTAGTTACAGGGTTAATTTCTGGGGTATTGTAGCTCCAGTTAGATTAAGTATTAAGTCTTGTTTTATTGACTGTGGGGCCTTTACCTAACTGATGCCATTTGGCCCTGTGATTTTCTTTTTAACATCTTTGAAGTGGTAACTTAGACCATTGATTTTTGGACCACTCCTTTTTTGTAATTTAAACTCTTAACTAAAATCTCCCTGCAGGCACTTTTCTTTTCTTTCTTTCTTTTTTTTTTTTTTTTGCTACATTACAGAGTATAGGATTACTTTGATTTACATTTATATTTCATTCAAAATATTTTTCTAATTTTGCTTGTGATTTCTTTTTGATTCAGACAATATATAGCATTTAGTTAAATTTCCATATATTTGGTAGTTTCCCAGATATCTTTTGTTTAATGCTTTATAACAGTACTTTTTTTCATTTTTATTTAAATTCTACTTAGTTAACCGACAGTGCAATATTCATTTCAGGAGTAGAATTCAGTGATTCCTCACTTAACATACAACACCCAGTTCTCATCATAACAAGTACAATTTTTAATACTCATCACCCATCTGGCCCATCCCCCACCTCCGTCCTTAAACTCTCAGTTTGTTCTCTGTCTTTAAGAGCTTCCCATGGTTTATTTCTCTATTTTCCCCCTACCCATATGTTCATCTGTTGTGTTTCTTAAATTCCACATATGAGTGAAATTTTATGGCATTTGTCTTTCTCTGACTTATTTTGCATAGCATAATACATTCTAATTCCATTCATGTTGTTGCAAATGGTAAGATTCCATTCTTTTTGACAGCTGAGTAAGTGTCCATTGTAAATATATAATGAAACTTTTAAAAGCATTCAACAGGTAATGGAAATTTGGGCTCTCTTTATAGTTTGGCTATTGTTGATAATGCTGCTGTAAATATTGGGATGCAAGTATTCCTCTGAATGTGTATTTTTGTATTCTTCAAGTAAATACCTAGTAGTCCAATTCCTGGGTCATACGGTAGTTCTAATTTTAACCTTTTGTGGGACCTCCATAGTGTTCTGCAGAGTGGCTGCATTAGTTTGCATTCCCACCAAAAGGGCAAGAGCGTTCTTCCTTCTTTATATCCTCGCCAATACTTGTTTCTTGTTTTGTTAATTTTAGCCCTTCTGTCAGGTGTGATGTGGTATCTCATAGTGGTTTTTATTCATATTTCTCTGATGATGAGCGATGTTGAGCATCTTTTCATGTGTCTATTAGTATCTGGATGTCTTCTTTGGAAAAGTGTCTATACATGTTTTTTGCCCTTTTCTTAACCGGATTATTTGATTTTTTGGTATTGAGTTTGAAAAGCTCTTTATAGATTTTGGATACTAACCGTTTATCAGATATGCCATTTACAAATATCTTCTCCCATTCTGCAGGCTGCCTTATAGTTCTGATAATTGTTTCCTTCACTGTGGAGAAGCTTTTTATGTTGATGAATTCTTAATTGTTCATTTTTTATTCTGTTTCCCTTGCCTCTGGCAACGTGTCTAGTAAGAAGTTGCTATGGCTGGGGTCAAAGAGGTTGCTGCCTGTGTTCTCCTCTAGGATTTTGATGGTTTCCTGTGTTACATTTAGGTCTTTCATCCATTTTGAATTTAGTGTTGTATATGGTGCAAGAAAGGGGTCCAGTTTCATTCTTCTACATGCTGATGTCCAGTTTTCCCAACACAGTTTGTTGAAGGACTGCCTTTTACT